>CM062818.1:1081013012-1081649435 GCA_031772625.1 Pinus tabuliformis
GTCTCTGTGCTGCTCTACGCTGCCCCAACGTCAACCCTCTCAGCACAACGTCACCCAACTGGGAATCGATTAGTAGCCAGAGTCACTGCTATAAGCTCCCAGTTTCACACCCCGACTTCTGGCTGCTGAAATTGACTCACTGCTTTGATTTTCGACTTTCTCTCTCTCCCCTCTACGCTACTTCTGCATGGCCCTTCTGGCCTTGCGTCAGCCTCTGCGTCAAGCTACTGGATCACTCTCTGCCTCTCTCTGCTGATGATTCTTTGGCTGAGAATCTCACTCTCTCCGGAAGCTATCCCTGCCCCTCTGCTGCAAGAAATATTTTGAATCGATTTTCCTCCTGAGAACTTCTCACTTCAGAAAATCGATTTCCTTGATCTCTCAGTGTGTTTTCTAAATGACTGTCAAGCCCCTTCTTATATCTTCCTGTTGGACAACCAACGACCTAGAATAACTCCTAATCAAAGGCTCATATTGTTTTGACTTGATCTGTGTCTTTTTCTAGAAGTTTCACCCATGATTAGATTAATACCCATTAATATTTTAATTTTCCTAAGTTTAGACTTTAGGAACCCCATTAAAAATATTAATTATTTTAATGAAATCACTTCTGGGTAGAATTTCCCAAAACACTTTCTGGGTTCTTTGGAATACATGTACCCAAGCCTCCCTGCAAAATTTTAGTTTACAGCACATCCGATGCTATCCCAAATCAACACTCCTTCTTAGCGAGGAATGTGCTCTAGCAATACACTGCGATTACATACTGCTATGGCTCTGAAGCATCGTCCTCTACACTGCTGATGTCTGACAAGCTGTCCACAAACTACTGCGCTATTGCTGCTACTGTACTGTTGCCTTTGACACTGCCACTACTAATGCTACATTTGTACTACAACTCCCTCTCAAATGCTGCATCTACTATGCTGCTAGCAGTGCCACTGCTAACACTGCATTTGTACTGCAACTCCAATTGCTAAGAGAAGCAACTAAAAACACCCAAAACTAGACAAGTATCCAGTGGATACACCTCAGTGTTGAAAGTCTGGCTGCTACTAGTCCCATGCTATCTTCTGAAGCACTGCGCTGTTGAAGCTCTGCACTGTGCCTCCTCGCACTGTTGCCTCTCTGCTTTGCGCTGCTCACATTCTGGTGCTACTAACTACTGCATCTGTCGAATCAACACTCCATGGCACCAACTGAAAACTCCTCCATCCCGCTACTATTGATCATGGGCTCCCGTAACAAGGTGATGATCCAAGAGGTGGGCTCCTCAAGGATCCTGCCCATCTTCCATCGAATTACAGTCCTATATCAACACACATCCCTCTGGAGGTAATTTGGTTGTCATGGTGAACTCTTCCTCTTGTTCGATCTTTGCAGCTGCAACCTTAGGATCATGCTTCTCATCCTTGTCCTTTTTCTTCAAAGGACATTGGGATGCATAGTGGCCCATCTTGCCACATCTGAAGCACTTCACCTTGGAGACGTCCTTCTTTCGTCTCTGTTGCCCTTGCTGTCCCTTTGATGCAAGGGCTGTGTTATCCTCCTCTTCTACTTTGGGCTTCGACCCACTGCTGCTGCTGCTCCCATCAAGTTTGACCTTGAGCAGGTCTCTCCTCAGCTCTTCTTGTTTCAGAGCTGCCCACATCTCGTCCCAATTTGGTAATACTGCTTTGCCCAGGATACTCTGGACAAAGATTTTCCACTCATTCGAGACGGAATTTAGAGCCAGTCTCACTAACTCTGAATCCTGAGGTGTATGCCCCGCAGCTGACAACTCATCATGGGTCTCCTTCAGTGTCGTGGGAATGGATCCATACGTTCTCCCTTCTGCATCTGAGCAAATCTCAGCTTCTGTTCCAAGTATATCTTCTTCTTCTCGGAAGATCCCTATATAATGTGGCCAAGGCATCCCACATCTTCTTAGCAGTTGCTCTGCTAGCAACGTGGTATAACCACATGATCCTTGACTCCATCCAGGATCATTCTCTTGGCCTTTGACATCTTAACCTTGTAATTCTTTAGTGGATCTGCATCCGCATGTTCAGCTACCACATTATCAACATATGTCTTGAGGGCATGCTCATCTAGAAGGAAAGACATTCTAGCCTTCCAGATGACGTAGTTGGAAGCCTCGTCCAACCTGTCCTGATCCCTCAAGCCATTGGTTGCCATATCCTTCGAAAAATGTCGAATAGCTCCCTCTTTCTCCCTACTGCGTAGCTCCTAGGCTGCCTTACGCACTCGTTGATGGAGTTGGTAAGCTGTTGCTTCTCTGCTGCTTAGCAAATGAGAAATACTGATTTCATCGACACGAAATCACTGAGGAAGTATTCCCTCACTCTGCTATTTGCTTCTTCCTTCCGACGACTTTTCTGCCTAGCACTCAGCTTGCAAAAAATTGCGTCCCTCTAGCTCTGCGCTGATGCTCTGCGTGGTTCCTTCTGGCTCGGCAAATTCTCGATCATGCAGTCTACCTACCTCTCTGCCGCTCACTCAGAGAGATACTCCCATGAAAATATATAGCTTTCCTGGCTAGAACTGCGCAATCCCTCAGGGGATTCGAACTGCTTCTTGCTGCAGCAAGTTGGCCCTTGCCTCAGTGCTAGATCTTCTCTTCCCCTGTTTCACATCAAAAGCTCTGGCACGATTTGAAAATTCCTAGATCTAACATTCTCAGGAATCCTACTGCAACCAACTGAATCTACTTCACCTAGATTGTAAGTACCATTACAAGCTTATTTCATATTCCTTCTTGAAACATTGAAGTAAGTTACTAAAGAAGCTTACACCAAATTAATTATGATTCTGAAACATAGAAACTAAGCAAGGAAAATAGAAACACATAGGACACCGTTATTTTTTGACAATAGTCCCCAGAAAAACCCAATGCGGGAAATGGTGTAACAACTATGAGGGTTTATTATTATTAAGCAGTAGCAAATTCTGAATACATCACTGAATACCTCACAGGGTTACTTAGCTACAAAGAGAGAAATACTGGCAGAAGCTTTGTGAGTTCACCTCACACAATCATTGAGAAAAAGTCCCGATTGTTCCGGCTGCTGGATGAGTTGCCCTGGCAGGCCCTATGCTGCCTCTCTACGTTGTCCCAACGTCAACTCTCTCAGGCACAGCATCACCCAATTGGGGAATTGATTAGTAGCTCAAAGTCACTGCTCTCAGCTCCTGGTCTCACACCTCGACTTCCAGTTGCTAAAACTAACTCACTGCTCTGATTTTCGACTTTCTCTCTCTCCCTCTGCGCTGCTTCTGTGTGGCCCTTCTGGACCTGCGTCAACCTCTGCGTCAAGGCTACTGGATCACTCTCTTCCTCTCTGCTGATGATTCTCCGACTGAGAATCTCACTTTCTCTCCGAAAGCTATCCCTGCCCCTCTGCTGCAAGAAATCTCAATCGATTTTCCTCCTGAGAACTTCTCACTTCAGAAAATCGATTTCCTTGATCTTTTAGTGTGTTTTCCAAATGATCCTCAAGTCCCTTCTTATACCTTCCCGTTAGACAACTAACGACCTAGATTAACTCCTAATCAAAGTCTCAGATCGTTTTGACTTGATCCATGTCTTTTTCTAGGAATTTCACCCATGATTAGATTAATACCCATTAATATTTTAATTTTCCTAAGTTTAGACTTAGTTGTTAATTTTAGGATAACAATGATATGTTCTATGCTTAGAGCAATTTTACTTCAATTTCTTTATTAGCCCAATATCAATATCTAGTTCAACTATCACATCATCATGATGGTAAAATGCAGATAGAACATAAACAATAACAGTAGAAGACAAGCCAACACAGGAGGAGACAAGATATGGCACCAGCCAAGGACAAACCCCAATGTGGGGAAACCCTTGATCAATTTTTCTTATAATTCTTCAAAAGTTTAGCAAATAGAGAGAGAGAGAGAGAGAGAGAGAGTACAATTTACAATATTCACTTGCCCAAACTGATATGTCAAAACCGTAGAAACAAAAGCCCTAACCAAAAAGTTAACGTTGGTCAACAGGGTTGAAATTGACCTCCAAAACAGCTCGGTCAACCGTGGTCAACTTGGCGTCCAACAACAAGATAATGCAACCCATAACAGTCTGAAAATAACTAGTCATATCTAGTCAACAAAACTCAACGCAGTAACTAGAACTGGGGAAGTGAATGTTGGTCAACACTGGGGTCAAACAATCTCGGTTTTCGTGCCTAGAATTGCAGCCTACCCAAACAGAAGTCTCCCTCACAAAACTGTGGTAAAAAAGGGTCAATGCTGGTCAAAGTCAGCCTTCTGAAATTTCGGCCTCCTGAAATTTCGGTCAAATTTGGTCAACGCAGTAGCTAGAAAATCAAACCTTCCTTTGCACGTGTGGAGAGAGAGAGAAGCCCAGAAATCTATACCCAATCAAGATGAGAGAGAGAAAGATGAATGAGAGTGATGTGTGTCCAAATGAGGATGAGGCATCATGTATTTATAGGCAAACGTTGAGGATGAATAAACGTGACTGTTGGGCTTCTAAGCCCATGAGTTTGCTGGTCGACCTTGACAATTTGTACATAATCAAAATAAATTCATAACTTCATTTATACATGTCAGAATGGATGATCTTTAGATCAATCCTACACCTCTCGGAAAGAGGAATCCAAGAAAAATATCAACTGTTCATAAGAGCGGTCCAAAGTGATGTTTGGCCCTAGTTGCCAAATTTAACCGAACCCCATTAAAAATATTAATTATTTTAATAAAATCACTTCTCGGTGGAATTTCCGAAAACGCTTTCTGTGTTCTTTGGAATACATGTGCCCTAGACTCCCTGCAAAATTTGAGGCTTAGAGCACATCTGATGCTATCCCAAATCAACATAATACTGTAAGTAACTAGTATTAGTGGTTGTTTGTTGCTGGTATGGTCATGTGGCAGCACTTAAAGGTCAGAACTAGCAGCTGCATTCTTGGACAACATGCTTTTGCTTCACGTATGGTGGAAATTTCTTTGGAAGGTGGCCTCTGTACCAATCAATACATACTAGGTTCCTCTTGTATCTCTGTTATGCATTTATTGAAGATTTATGTGGGGTAGATTATGATGTATTGTCTAATACGGTCTTGATATGAGTTTATCAATGATGCTACAAATTTTTGAGTATGAGATGAAATACCAACAGTTGGTTTGAGATTGGTTCTTTTATAAATGCCCCATTAGATACCTGTATTTGACACTAGTAAATACATATCACCTACATTAGTGTGTATTTGAACTGTTTGACAAAAAGTACCAGTGAAATTTCTAAGCACAAACCCAGAAATTGTGGAAATTTTTGAAATCAAAAAGGAAGGAATTTTATAGTCAACAAACTATTTGCTAAAACACTTCACTGAGAAATACAACCAACTCAGTAAATAGTGGCCTCATTTGTTCTTGTCATCATTGGGCTGAACCATGGAGTAACTACTAAACAAATTGAAAAGATTAATGACAAAAATTGGTTCCTTGAACCACCATGCATCATTAGACCAAAAAACAAAAATGAACAATATACCTTTGTCAAAAAAGATCTATGTCGTTCTTCCAAAAGAACCACCAAGAGTTGTGTAGAAGGGGTAGGAAATAGCACAAAATCTTTGCACTTGGACAAAATTGAAACACATGAGGGTTGCAGTGAAAGCCCTTTTTAATCTAGATGAATGAGATGCACTTCTTTTCAAAGTGAACCAATTAGAGGGGAAGAAGTTGTTGTGGGCTTTGAAACCTGCCATGCTAGCCTTAATACAACCCAAATTTTTGGAGTACGCTTGTGAAGGCGTCACACTTCCGTTGCCTCTTGTCTTAGTAGCATCATGATTTAGCTCCTTACAATGATGATGTTATGAGGAGAGTCTTCGAGCTGATAGTAGAAACCTTGCGAGAATTGGATAACAGTGAGGATTCTAAATCTGAGAAGAAGTTTCAGGTTCTAAAAATTATGGCCATGACTAGGACTTATGAGATCATGTTTGATCTAGAGTGTGATGGTTTGATCCTGCAAATGTTCCAATGCTTCTTCAGCAATAGGAAACATCATCCTGACACAGTTATAACACACATGTGGTCCATCTTATCATCATGGATGAGAGGCCATGATGCCATTTGCCGGGAGTTGCAATCTCGATTGTTGTCTATTTGGAGGAAAGAGAAGTTGGTCTTACCTGCTGCTTATGAGTTAGTCGAAAGGTTGGTTGAGTAGAACATTGCGCTGTTCAAGAGACAACTGACTAGGGAGGAGCTGCTCAGGTTTGGTGGATCATGCAGGAAGAATGAGCTACGAGGAAGGGTCTTTGCTTCATCTGCAGAGAACCTTGGGGCCCTGATCACTCATGCTTGAGTGATATGGAGGAGATGGCTGAGGTAGAGTAGAAGGAGATTCCTTCTGATTTCTAGGGTGAGGATTCTTCTTTGGACGAGTCCATGGGTTCATACGAGGATGCCTCCGAGGAGCATGAGTCATGTAGAGTTGTTGACAGCAGGCCAAATTTTTATGATGAGCAGTCAGTGGACCCTATGGGAGACATTTAGGATGATGAGTCACCAATGATGATTCAACATGAGCAGCATATGGTGGAGCATGAGCCAACTGAGGAGGATGATGTGCATAGTATGCATGATGAGCCTTCTGGGGAGAGCCAGTTGGAAGTTCATATTGAGCCCGTGATGGATGAGCAACCACCCTTGGGGTCAACCATTGATGGGGAGCGGACAGATGTACAGACAGCTAGCGGGGTGGTAGTATTTGTAGACACTTGTCCTCAGGAGGTGCTGGAGTATGACAAGACAATTTGACAAGAGATTGATGAACTGGAGGAGCGTGGAGTTTTCTGATCAGACGAGGGAGATGGAAGTGCATCCATTTTTGGGTATACCCTTTGATGAGGTGCAAACAAATGTAGTGGCAGGTAGTAAAGCTGTAGCATTTTCAGGCAGCAACCCTCTCCAGGAGTATATAGACAGGGCTTGCAACAAAGTTTGGCCACTTGTACCCATTATAGGGAGAGAGGCAGGATTTTCTCGATGGATATTGTTGACTGACCAGGCAGGGTTGCGTGAGTGGGGCACGATGCAGCATAGGGGACTTATCACATATACAGGTGCCTATGCATCCGATCCTTCCCACAGGATGGATTGGCATGAGATCATGAGTTGGTATCCTTTTGATGGAGTATCAACCTTAGTTTGGGGCACAGTACAACAGGGCGCCTAGATGAGAGGGTTACTACATTATTCAGTGGGCAGTGGGATGTGGACCGACAATTCATTAGTATTTCAGTAGCACTAGCCCAACATTAACAGAGTGGGGTTGACCTCGACCTATGCCAGAGGTGGGATTGGAGAGAGTTGATGAGTTGGTATTCGCTTTATGGAGTAGCAGCTATAGCCAGAGACAGAGCACAGTCTGAGCCATGGGACTTGGGCGATGATTGGCCATGGTGGCATTGGGATCCAAGAGGATTGGTTGATGACAGGTACAGTCAGAGATCAATTTGGGATCCGGGCATTAAGGGGTCCGTTCATGATGGGTTGACACAGAGGCAGAGCATCACCCAGTGGTTCGTATGGGATCCAGGCATTGGGTCTTAGTTGCGTTGGGCCACCAGATTGGTCCACAGGTTTGGATTGCTTGAGGGCAAGCAATCTTGGGGTGGGAGGATTTGTAATGTTCCTTTTTCTGGTGTTCCTTATGACATGGTTAGGATGGACTTTTAGAGTTGGGGGTAGACAAGTCATAGGTGTAGGTTGGTGTCATCAGTGGGCCCAGGGGCTTTTGGAGGGGTTTTGAGGAGTTTCTATGAGGTTTGATGGCATTCGCTTGGTATATTCCATCATCCGCACAATTTTCCTTTCGTTTCGGTGCATTCCGACAACTTTCAAAAAACAGAGTTATTATTGGGCCTGACTCAATTAATTACACTTAAGGTGGCATTCCAGGAGGAATACTTGACAAAACACCTTAGTGTAATAGCTCGTTGGAACCAAAATGAGAAGATCTATAGGATGGGATGGTTAGATGTGAGTTTCAGTGACCTAAGGAGACATGGTGACCATTTACCCTTTAGTTGCATTAAAAAGAATATTTTAATTGAAATAAAAGAGGGAAAAGTGCTCCATGATTCAAATAATAATAAATTAGGAGGTTCTAGAGGGATCCATTGGATCTATAAAAGAGGAGGAGGAGGCCATTGGAGGATCATCTTCGATTTTGTTTCTTCTTGTGGAGAAGTTTGAGAATCTAGTTCTGTACTTCAACAGTAGCCCCAGGACGGAAACCCTCGGGTGATTTAGTGAGGTTGGGCGAGTACCCACCTTCCCTTGGTGAATTCATCTAGAATTCACAATTGAGCTTAGCAGTGCAGTTCAGATTAGTTTAGAGGGCCAACATAGCAGCGCAACAAATTATCTTGGAGGCCAGCTTTTCATCTCAACTATTTTGGTTGTATGTGCATGTAACCGCAATTTTATATATTATCAATAAAAGCTGAGATTATTTTTGTTCTTCGTATTATGGAATTATATGCATTCTCTTGTCTTATTTACATGGCAATCTTCTGTAAATTGAACGGAAATTTTATGGTGAAATTGGGTTGAGTTAAATTTCTACATGATTAGCAAATTATCCCATTTGGGACATTACACCTAGTGCATGGAGGATTAAACTACTTGTGAGAGAAATATGAGAACAAAAGATTTCATTGGATGTGATGTCTAGAAAGCTCTAGTGATTGGACCAGATCCATGCTTGTGGGAAGGTAGTTGGTGTGATGGCTAGGAAACTTTGTGATTGGAATGATTTTTTGTGCATGAGAGGGTGATTTGAATCCATTATTGGTAGATACTTTTACCGATATGTCTTGATTAAAGTTGTGTTCAAGGGGAATATAAAAATGTTTGTGTCAGGTCTCAGAGTGTGTGATTGATTAGAGGGAGCTTCCAACTTCAACCCTTGAAAATGCAAGTCGTGGTTGCTTATGGAGGAGATAAATCTTGGAGCACATTTGAAGGGAAGACTATAGTTCTTACCAATCCACAACAATTGATTCAGTGTGAGGAGAAAGTTGGTAAGACCAAGAGGATCATCATAGATTTTGTGGAGGACCACTCGATTCCGCATACTGTGGGTAGATTGGCAAAGGACATGTATGACACATTGAATTCTCTGTGTCAGAATGTCATTGTCTCCTAGAAGTTGCTCCACCAAAAAAGTTTCATGATTATTCGAGTGAGTAATATAGAGAGACTGACTAGCTACTTGATGAAGATCACCGAGCTTAAAGATCGATGGTTTGTGATTAGTTTGAAGATTGATTGGTGAGGAGAGTTAGTGCCATTACTCTAAATTGTTTCTCGCCACCATGGAATCGTTTTTACAAGTTTTGTATGCTTTAGAACTCCAACAAAACTTTGAGAAGCTTTGGGATGCATAGCGAGCCAAGAAATGGTAGCATCTAGAGTTGAACCATGGGTGCTCAAACTAGCCCAAGAATTTGGTCTTCTTATCAATGGAGAACATAATTCCATTCATTTGACAACTTCTACAATGATGTCATTACAACAAGAGCATCAAAATGACTCTTGCAGGAAGTAAGATATAGAATATAAAGTATCACTCTAAGAAAAAGTTTGAAAAACCCTAGACTTTGAGAGCATGCTGCCACTCTGTGAGAAAAGAAATAGAGATGGTTTTACAAAGTAGAATACAAATAATGATGCAATAAAGTCGTGGTCCTAGATCTATCCCTCCTAACCGATCGATGTTGAATGGTGATTTTGAAAATCGAAGGTTGTTTGGAAGAAGAGCTAGGGGAGGGTCTAGACTGTGTAGACTGTAGAGTGCCGCTATTTGGAGGAAGTTGTTTTCCACTAGAGGCTAGATGATGTTGTATGCTTCCTGGTATGAGATATGGACCAAAAATGTCATTGAAGTCTCTAAGACCTAGATATGGTCACTTGTGTTTGCATTGATAAGGAATTGGAACTTGGAAGTAGTGCTACTATCTCTCTAAGTCTTTGTGCCCCTAGCTGATGGGAGCTCTTTAAAAAATGGAAATAATCCTCTCACTAGAAGTTGGTCTAGGAGGAGGTTGAAGAGCATGGGCGAAAAGACCGAGGGCCTTCTACTTGTACAAAGCCAGGTATCATTGCTCAAGGTACTTGAAGAAGCTGGAAACTGTCTGTGGCTCCTTGAATAAATAATGGTACTTTCCCCAAATTTCATAGTAGATGGGGTAGTGGAAGATGAAGTGCTACTTTCTCTCTCGACCTCCCGAAGAAAGAATAGTTGACAAATGTTCTTTGGTTGGTCAATTTAGTGATTTGGCTCCACTAGAAGTCTATGTAAACCCACTCAGGACTGGTTTAGGGGAAAACAATGAACATGCATGAAATGGAGGGTGTATGAATACTGGACAATGAGTCCATCCATCAATGATCAACTTAAAATGCCATCTTTAGATGTGGCCCATCCTATGGGGTTGTCTCGGTGATTTGCATGAATTGCTTGTACGTGTCATATTAGATAATCCTATTCAGTGCTTGCTTAGTAGGTAACATGTGGCCAAGAGCATTTAAGGAGTAACTAAACAATAGGAAGTGTAAAATTTTGACGATACATCTTAACTCTCGGCATCACTGAACTTTCATCAACGAAGAGGATTCGGTCCCCCTTTTAAAAGGTGCAGAAGAGTTTGGAAGACAAATATGGCGTAAATCTCAGTAAGAAAATTCGGCCTGAATCACAAGGAAAAACCTTGGCTTCTAATCACAAAAAAACTCAGCATGTTACAGTAAAAATTCCAGTGTCTAGGTCTCTTTAAATACCTCGCAGAAGTCCAGAGAAAGCCTTGTTACTGAACCTTTTGATATGAAAGACCGAAGTCTGTAATTCAGACTTAAAGGAACCTTAATTGGATAAACTCTTAATTGCAAACTCAAACCAGCGGAAGAATACTGAGGCACAAATCAACATATAAAAGTACCATCTCTATACACATCCTCAGCGACATCAATTTTCATTGACAGCATATCTTTTTCAAGTGCCACACAGTGAGAAACTTGACAGTCTTTTGATCTAAAGGTTCCAGGTAAGTAGATGTAGCATATACATTATTCTATTGTTTGCTTGATTAGGCTAGTAGTTAGGATGATATTAAGATTAAGTTAAGGGCTGCATTCAATAGTGTAGTGTTGTGTTGTGTTTAGGCTAGTATTTAGAACTGTGTCAAGTCAAGGTCTGTCATAGTTAGTTCTTGATTAAGATACTTGTGTAGTTTTCTTGGGCTGCTGTTAGTGTGTATAGTATTCTCTAGGTCTGTCATAGTTAACAATCAGTCTAGTCTTAGATTGATTGTAAAGTTGTTGGACAAGTCAAAAACATCATGAGTGCTGGTTGAGGATATCTCTAGTGCATATAGTCAACGTTGTATATAGTCTTGCATAGAGTCTAGGTCTATATCAAGAGTGGGGAGTCTAGGTCTCTGCTGCTGCAACAAGTCAACTACAATCACAAACAACAAGCACACTTCAGGTATGCATTGTATTCATTTGATTTTTATTTATTTATTATTATGTGATCACATGTGTGTTTGCAAGGAGAGGTACGTTAAAACATATTTTGTTTTTCCTTTTGGGATTGGGTTTCACTGGGAAAATTTGCATGCAGATAGAAGAAGATTCAACTACAACACAAGTGAGCATTCAATAGCTGAAGTATCAAATCAAAGGAAGCATTGGAGCAGGACATCCTTTGAAGACATGACAACCATCCGTATATTGTGAAGAAGTATCAAGGCCAAGAGTCATCATTGTAAAGTTGTAAAAGAGTCATTTGTAAAAGTGTCATCATTGGAAGAGTCATTATTGTAAAAGAGTCAGTCTGCCTAAGAGTCGAAAAGGCATTATTGGGAGGTATAGGAGTCTCTGTTGGGATGATGTCATGGTTGGGTTGCAGGCATAGTGTGACTGGGTGTTTGGTCAAAATCATTTTAAATAATATTGTATTGTGGATTGTTGTCCCGGGTACAAGAATCCATAGTCTTGGCTAATTTCAATCATTATAGGGTGGCAGGGAGGTGCTAGGCAGGTGCATGAAGTTGCCTACAGGTGGAGCTTGTGAACACTTCAGGGTGGTAGGTTGGTCTAGGATGCTGGGGCATCCATTCAGTTGATCACTGAAGAAACCAGGGCGTTGGGGCATCTTTCCAGTGGGAGCTGGAGAAGAATGCTTTTCTAGAATTTTAGGAAGTCGTAACTTTCATTTCAGTTGGGGCTGAAGATTAAAGAATTTATTAAAAAAGCGTTTGGTGGTTTTTGACCCGGAGGGGTTTTCCACCTAAAGTTCTTGTGCCTATTTTGTTCTATTGTTACTGTTTTTACTGCATAAACATTAATAATAATTGAAGATTAACTAATGCTCTGACAAATTAAAAAATTGCTAATTGCTAAGGAATACTGATTCACCCCCCCTCTCAGTGTTTCAAACAATGGTGTTCATCTTTCATTGATATGTGGTATGTGCTAGTTATGTGCTTTCCTATATTGTGCTAAAAATTTTAACGAATTGTTGTTTCATTTGTCGGTGATAACTTGATAAGAGCATTCTATTGGTAAAATTTTATTTTTATCTTAGGTGATCTGATTCAGCGTATGATCTAACATTTATACTTGAGAGAAACTATAGAGATTTGCAGGTCTCCAAGTTCATAGGCTTTGGGGAAGAGACGACTATGTTTGGGCTCTTGGATTTCTACATGGTATTTAAATTTTTGCAGAAGGGTTTGTGGCCAATATTCTATTTTTTCGGGAAATACATATATCCACTATATTATTCAAAATATTTCTCCAAAAATTTAATTTGCAAGACAATGTATATTTGTAGATATTTTGTAAATAATTTGTAAAAATTAATTTGTAGATTATCTAACTTTTGTTTTGCAGCTATTGGTGTTTCAATTTTGGGGTTTTTATTTTTTATATATTTGGGGTTTTGGGGAAATTCTATTTTCATTTGTACAAGTGAATTCTCAAGCCATCAATGAAGATTTGAATTCTATGGAAGAACCTAGCCCTAAAGCTAGTGTTTAAAGGTTTCTCTCGCCCAAGTGAGACGTGTAGCCTTCTTGAAGGAAATTGCTGGTGTTTTGAGGCGGATCTAGGCCTAGGAAGGCAAGATCTAGCCTGTAGCTTCCATTCGGGCTCAACACACAAGCAAGAATGGAAGTTGCTAGCCCTCAAAGACGAATTTGTGGCATTTTGCGGCAATTTTTTTGAAGATCTGGGTCAAAGATTTTATTTTGCAGTGGTTTCAAAATTTATTTTAGGTCTTCTAGGCCTAGTGTAGCCCTCTCATACCCCTACCACAGCCTCCTTTGCCCTCCTTGGTGAGCCGCATGCCTAACTTGGCCTCGTCGGACTTTCGTTGGCCTCTTTGTCCCTTTCCATAAACCCAAGAGGGTTGTTAACCCTTGTCTCAGGCCTTATCCTCCCTCCATGAGCAGTCTCCTTCCTTCCGTGACCCTCCTCTCTCCTCCACTGCCTTCGTTTCCCCTCTTGGCAACCCTAGTCACCCTTGTGGAAACCTCTAGGAGGCTTGTATTAGGTGCCGCAGTCCCTTTTTTGCCCTAGTGTAGGACTACAAGGCCTCTTCCTCAAGCTGCTACCCCTTCCTAGCCCTAGGCCTCTTCCTTGCCCTAGCATTCCCTCTTCTAGCGTGATTTTATCCTCATTTGCCTCACCTCTATCGTTGATTTGGTGAATATTGGAATTTTGTCACTAATACTTTGTGGTTGCAAAGAATTTCAAGAAACTTTTGAGTTAACAATTGTGGTTTCCGGAGGTCAACTCATTGGAAATTTTTTGGGCAAGAAAACTAGCCATTCTCAAGGCCTAAGGACCCATTGGTTTGCCTCCTAAAGCCTTATATTCCTCACTGTTTTACTAGCAGCCTCTGATTATTTTGTTTACAATGGTAAAAAATACATGAAAGTGGCGTTAAACTAAATGATAGTTCACCATAACACAATGACAAGTCATTTACATCTATTTGGTAATCATTGTTTGGCTTATATTTCAAGTTTTTGATGATTATCATATAAGTTTAAAAGCATCATAAAGTCTGATCATAGATCTCGGTGCCATATGAAAAGGTCCTAAACTCTTTGAGCATTCATCTCTTGATTTCCCTTGCATCATTGTTTATAGTCTTGTGTTTGCAAAGTGGTTTAATTGGGCTGTGTGAAAGTTTCATCTATCACAGCAACTGGAAATTATTTTCCTAATTGTTAATTTATTTAGCAATTTATTTGTAGTTTGCTACGCCAAATACCAAATGATTCACACTGTGATTTTCACAAACAAATACCGTGGAAGAAAATAGCACTAGAATCTGAGAAACTCTAGCGCACACATAAAAATATGACACCATTATTTTTGGACAAATGTCCTCAAAAAACACCAACTTGGGAAAAGTGGTGCAACATCTGAGAGTTTTATTATATGCCGCAGTGAGAAAAATTTGTGTACAATTAATCTGGATGTCGAATCTCACAATCCTACAGAGAAAAAATACTGGAAAAAATCTAGTGAGGAATTTTCGTCACCCCACAGGCAATCTAACACTGAAGACTAGCCTTTGAAACCCCTCTACAAACTTTCCTGCGTCACCCTCTTCATGGGCTCTGCGCAGGGACTAATTCGTAAGACCTGGATCTCACACTGAGTTGCCTCTTCTGCTTTCCAATGACTCTGGAAACGCTTCTCCTGGCCTCTGTGACATTCTTCTACCTCCGAATCTCTGAAACGACTTCCCGAATTTGCAAATTGAACTGCCTATTAGAGGCTTCTGCGTAGCCCCTATGTCAACCTCACCGTGGCTATCTATGCCTCTATGCAATGCACTCGCTGGATCTGGAAAGCTTCCTCCAGTCTCACCGCCCCTGCCCCTCACTGTCCCTGCTTCGATTTTTGGTTTTCTGACACTGTTGCTTCTATTTGGAAATCATCTGCCAAGGAAATCAAACTGTTGAAGTGCATTCTCCAAGTGCCCATCGACTTCTTCTTATAATCCTTTGTTGGAGCACGAACGACCAAGATTAAAACTTAATCAAGGGCTAGGATCATCTTGGAGTCGATCCGTGTGAGTTTCTAGACTATTCTGACATTGACTTAATTAATTTTGATTAATTAACCAATTTTCCTAAGTTTAGACTTAGGAAACATTAAAAAAATGGGTTAATAATCTAATTAAGTCATCTCTAGGTGAAATTTGTAGAAACGATTTATGGGTTTTGGAGATGTCATGCACTCTAGCCTCTCCACCAAATTTCGTTGCTAAAACACATCCGTTGCTACAAGAACTAGCACTCCCTTTTAGCGAGGACTGTGTCCTAGTGTTGCACACCTTGTCACAACACTTTGTCTCTGTATCATCTCCTGTCACGCTGGTGATGTCTAGCTACTGTTGACCACCAACCATTGCGCGACTCTGATGCTACATTTGTGCTGCTGTTGACACTGCTATATTGTTGTCAGCTCCGCATCTGCATTGCAACTCCTTCTCATCTGTCGCTGCTGCAACTGCAACTGAGAAGTATCCAAAATGCTGAATCATCTATGTTTAGTATGATGCATATGTCTCCTAAGTCCTGACTGCTACTAACCTCGACACTATCACTGAAGAATCTGTGCTGTTGCTAACTCTACACTAAGCCACCTGCTCTGCTGTCAACACTGCACTGCGGTCCTCAGCTTCTGTTGCTACTAGTTTGTAGCTGTCACGCTGGTACTGACTGCATCAACTGCCACTGATACATCCCACTACTAAATACTGTGGGCCCTCTGTAGGCACGTAATGATCCATGAGGTGGAATCCTCGAGGATCCCACCCACTCTTTGTAGCTCTCTGGGGCTACAACACCAAATCACCCCACCTCACTCTTGGAGGTATATTTGCGAACATAGCAGAGTCTTCCTCTAGCCTAGAGGAAAGCTTATCGTTTTCTGCAGACGCTGTTTGCCGATCCTGCTTCTCCTGCTTATCCTTCTTACTGAGAGGACACTAGGTATTGTAGTGACTGAACTCACCACACCTGAAGCACTTGACCTTTAACATGTCCTTCTTTTTCTGGTCCCCTTGCCCTTGACTGGTACCCTTCAATGCTAGGGCCACATTCTTCTCCTCCTTCACACCCTTCAATCCGCTGCTACTGCTGCCACTGATAGAGCTCTTAAGCAAAGCTCGCCTCCT
Source organism: Pinus tabuliformis (assembly GCA_031772625.1). Lineage (NCBI taxonomy): Eukaryota > Viridiplantae > Streptophyta > Pinopsida > Pinales > Pinaceae > Pinus > Pinus tabuliformis. The sequence continues at coordinate 1,081,029,289 of CM062818.1, forward strand.
TTCCTCCCGATGCAAATCGGCACACATCCTTTCCCATCTAGGTAGCGTGTCTCTGCCCAATATACTTTGGACAAAGACTTGCCAATCCTCTGAGACACTGCTTAGTGCCAACAGTACTAGCTCTGATGGTTGAGGCGTTGCCCCAACAACTGCAAGTTGATCTCGGTCCTCCTGAATTCCGGTGAGGAAGGGATTTATGCCTTTTCCTTTCTGCATCTTGATGCATCTCAACTTTTCTCCCAGGAACATCTTCCTTTGCTCGAAAGTACCCTGATATAACATAGAGAGAGCTACCCACATGTCTCTAGTAGTTCCTTTGTCTGCCATGTGAGACTATATGATCTCGGACTCCATGCAAGATCAAGTGCTTCGCCCTTGCCATCTCTTTCCTATGCTGTTTGAGTTGATCTGCATCTTGGGGAATTACCACAACATTATCTACATAGGATTTCAGGCCATATTCATCTAGAAGGAAGGACATCCTAGCCTTCCAGATGAGATAGTTGGAAGCTCCATCCAACCTGTTCTGATCTCCAAGTCCTGCTGTGGCCATACTTGGACCTGATCTGGAAACTCCCTCTTGCTCTGCTCGACTGCGGCTCTACTACTCGCACTCCCTCCTGGAATGCACAGATATGCTAGCTGTCATTGCCAATCTGCGACTGGGAAAATAAGATTTCTTGGCTAGAAACCCTTTGAGAGAAATCTCCCTCTGTGTGTGCAATTTCTCTTCCACCCAACACTGATTCTGTTGCTACAAAACCCTCTGCGTCCAACCAAGGAATCTGCTTAGCGAAAATCTGAGTTGTTGGTTCTCGTTATGACTACTAGAATCTCTATATCAGAGAATTCGACCTTTCTGCCAACCTGCAACTGTAAGTCGAATTTTTGCCCCAACCATTTGGCCTGCCTGTCATTGAACTGTTTAACTTCTAGGATTTTCGGCTCGCTGTTCCTACTGAACAACAAAATTCCCTTCTCCGCTTCCTGAGCTTCCCAGCTGATCACTCACGCTTTGATACCATGTGAAAATTTCATCTATCACAACAAATGTATATTATTTTCCTAATTGTTAATTTATTTGTACTTTGCTACGACAAATACCAAATAATTCATAATGTGATTTTCACAAACACAATTTGTCACTTGTAGGACATCAAGTTAGAGGAGCTCCAATTTAAACCAATGAAAATTGCTCAGATAGGAAAGCACATACCCAACACATACCACAGATCATTAAAGAAATAACACCATGAACTGTACCCCAAAGTATTTTATTACGATATTTCAAACATTCCCATCAGATCAGTGGAACAAAACCAACGTTACAAATTTACATAGACTAGAGTGAGAGCTTTCATCATGACTTGAGAAGCAAAATGGCCTCTAATTTATAGATAAATCCTCCAAGTGGAAAATGATAGTTAGTTGGCTTGATCCCTGTCAAAATAATCTCGACCATTGATAAATATTTGATCATATTTTAATCTCCACCGTTGAAAATAATTATTTTTGAGGAATTTTCGAATTTCTCATAAAACCCATTTTTTATTAGTCCAAAAATAATTATTTTGAGTTATTCCCTTAAAACTTTGATTTTGACTTAACCACGAAGGTCCAAGGGTTGAATTTTTCTTGAAATTTCTAATGTTCCCTTGGTGGGGAACCTTTAAAAATAACTTCTTTTAGACCCGTGAATTTTTCCACATGAAGAAATTAATTTCTCTAACATTTTAATTTTGACCCTAAATTAATTAATTTTTTGGCATAGGATTTAATTTTTTTTCCAGAAAAGTTTATTAATCGACTCATGAGAGAATTAATTTTTTTCTACTCTCAAATATTTTAACCATGGTGTCTACGTATGAAGGACCATGCACTGATTTTTTTTACTTAAGATTTTACAAATTCAACCCTCAAAAGGGGAATACCCGTTCACTATAGACCCTCATAAAACTTACCCAATTCTGCAACACAATCTGATCTAATAGAAAAAGTGATTTGTAATAAAAAAATTTAGCCAAATAGCTTAAATTATTCCCAAATCACTTTTACAAAAGACTCGACTAAAACACTAGGACTTGCCGAAGACTTCGATGATAAATCCCACCCTAACTTCGGGGTGAGGCAGGAGGGAAAAACTCTGCCGATCATTCATGTTTAGAAACACAGATAATCAGTGAGACGAAAAACCTCCTAGGATGAAATTTGTCACTAAAATCATAGGCTTACTTAGGTTGTTACATAATTAATGGTCGTACTAGCATTATTTACATTAAAAATTTGCAGAATGGGTTTATAATGACATAATAATTTGCTGATTGTTGTTTCTGAACTTAAAAACAAAATAAAAAATGGTACAATTGCTTCCTTGGAATTGTGATAAAATGCGTGCAACGGAGGCATGGTGGCCTTCTATGTACAAGTGAGAGTTTGTCACTTGTAGGACATCAAGTTATAGGAGCTCCAATTTAAACCAATGAAAATTGCTCAGATAGGAAAGCACATACCCAACACATACCCCAGATCATCGAAGAAAGAACACCATGAATTGTACCCCAAAGTCTTTTATTATGATATTTCAAACGTTCCCAACAGATCAGTGGAACAAAACCAACGTTATAAAATTACATAGATTAGAGTGAGAGCTTTCATCATGACTTGAGAAGCAAAATGGCCTCTAATTTATAGATAAATACTTCAAGTGGAAAATAATGGTTAGTTGGCTTGATCCCTGTCAAAATAATCTCGACTATTGATAATTATTTGATCATATTTTAATCTCCACCGTTAAAAATAATTATTTTTGAGGAATTTTCGAATTTCTCACAAAACCCATTTTTTATTAGTCCAAAAATAATTATTTTGAGCTAATTCCCTCAAAAATTTGTTTTTGACTTAACCACCAAAGTCCAAGGGTTGAATTTTTCTTGAAATTTCTAATGTTCCCTTGGTGGGGGACCTCTAAAAATTAACTTCTTTTAGACCCGTGAATTTTTCCACTTGAAGAAATTAATTTCTCTAACATTTTAATTTTGACCCTAAATTAATTAATTTTCTAGCTTAGGATTTAATTTTATTTTTTCCAGAAAAATTTACTAATTGATTCATGAGAGAATTAATTATTTTTCCACCCTCAAATATTTTAGCCATGGTGTCTAAGTATGCAGGACTATGCATGAAATTTTTTTTTACATAAGATTTTTCAAATTCAACCCTCAAAAGGGGAATACCTGTTCACTATAGACCCTCATAATATAACAGCCCCGAAATAAAAACATGTAATTAATTAGATTAATCATGCGATTTATAATCAACACGCAATTTATCAACTAATTAACATTAAATTTCAAAAAAATATGAGTATAGACAACTTACCTGTGGCAATGATGTTTCTCACTTATGATTTCAGGGTTGAACGCTAGTTGAATTCTGCTAATTGCAACAAAGTCTTGGGGACGACTCTCGACCCAACCGTAGGCTCAATTGCACAAAATCTTGCTACAACTGGCCACCCCCGAGCCCTCAATCAACATACTACTGCTAGGGAATCCTTTGTCTCACAACACTATTCTCCCAAGAGAATGGATGATGGAATCATGGAATGATGGAATGTCTCTCATCTTCCTCACCATCTATTAAATAGAGCAAACATTGGAAGGGGAACCACATGCACACACTCCATGTGTCAACATGCAACTATACTGCTTTCTTGTTTTATTTATTTTGTTTTTACGTTTTGATAGCTTTACTGATTTTTACTGCTTTTCTGTTTATTTTTTATTTGTATTTATTTAGAGCTTTAGTATTGTTATTTATTATTTTATTATTATATTATTTATTTATTATTTATTATTAAGGGACATTACATACTCCCCCACTTTAGGGAACTTCGTCCTGAAGTTGAGTTGAATTATTTAACATTTTATTTTGTTATTTATTACTTCATGTTCGCCGACACCCTCTGTTGAACTAGTATAACCAACAGGGATCGAAAGTTTCACAACACTCTGTAAATCCCAAGGAATCTCTGTCCTTTTTTCCACTTTTGGAACCATGCATAAGCTTCCTCGGTCTGTATCCTAGTCCAAGGCTGGCCCCAAGGTTCGCGCCTGACTCAGACCTCATCTGTCCCAAGGTAGGCATCCGATACAGTGCTCAATATCTCTGGGCATCTCGTAAGGTTGGCCCACTCCCTCCACAATTCACTAAGGTGCACAACCCTAGGCATCGAAGTCCTTACACCCCTACCAGACTTCAGCATCCTAATACAATACTAGGCACCTAGCCTTTAATATCAGGCACTTGGCCTCCTCAAGATGGTCTCATAGCCCTCAAGAGCTATCCGTCAAGAGCTATACAAGACAAAGGAACCACTGGCATATGTAGTGTTGATTGAGTTTGTTCCTAGCCCATATGGTGTTACTTATTCTCCCTCGTGCGTATGGGCTCGCACGAGATCATCAAATAAACCAGCCCTCTCGGCCCATTTGTGGAGTCTTGTCAATGATCACATCTCAACATGCAACCAATGCATTAGCTATACCATCATAGTATCATAGAAAATAATCCACATGCCAAGTCTTGCATGTCATCATGAGAACATTCATCATTGTTAATCGCAACATTATGACTAATAACGAACTGCATGCTCATGCATGTCATAAATTTGTATACAACTATCACATGCTTCCTTCATGAAATACCATCATAAGTTAGAACATCAACATATTTGCATCAAAGACACATCATCACATAATAAATGAACAACGTGTCAACATAACTCATATCATAACATCACAAATCCTATGCAACTTTATGCAGATCAAATCCCTCATGACCATACAAAATCATTATTGTAACAACTAAGTAAATATGTGCATCATTATCATATCATGAAACATCATTAATATGAGAATCACACTATAAGCATAATCACCAACATGAAAGACTTTGTACATCCAAAATCAATCAATGAGATCAATTCCTAATTGACACAATGTCAAAAGCTCCCATATTATCAATAATATTAAACCAATATCAACAAGGTCTAGCGATTTTTCCCTAGGTCAAATGTGAACCCAAACTATTAGTATTAACAACATTATTAGCTATATCAAAAGAATCCAATTAACATCCTAACTCAATAGAGAAACATACATTAGGTAGAAAATCAATATTGTGATTAAAACAAAAGAAAATTCAAACAAAGTGTATTATTGAATGAATAAATGAATAAGTATATTTTATTTGCCCCTTCTTTCATATTAGTAATAATTAAATATAAAAACTATTTTTTATTATTATATAAAACCATTCTTTTATATATTGATTTAAATATAAAAATTACAATTTTAGATAAATAACATTGATTCCTTGAACCACACATATGTATATATTTTAATATACATATATTTACATTATATACCCTCTAACTTTATTTAAGTCACTTTTGCTCAACTCACTTTTACGATATATAACATCTATTTACATTAGATATACACTCTATTTAACATTACCTTTTAACATTACTAATGAGTTTTATACCATTAACTTTGCATGCCCTATCACGCCATATGAAGCCCAACCCTCTCAGGTGACATGCTCTGTTGCTCCGCGTTTCATCTTTGCAACCAAAAATAGCTAGTCGGATCCACGGTAATCGACCTTTGTCTTGAGTCTACACAGTTTATTTCACTGTAATTGATTGTGCGAGCTGAGAGCGCCCATGTTCCATTTCATAACTCGTTATTTATAACTTTTTATAATTGAAAAACCCTTAATCTTTAATTCGTTTGTTACACTTCTTAATTACTAATAATTTTAATTAAAAATTCCTTTTACATTCCCTGTTATTTTTATTTATTTATTTTAATTCTACTCACATAATATACAACTAATAATAATAATATTAAATGACAAAATTAATTTATTTAAAATTATAATTATATATATAAACACTTTATTTCTTCTGCTATCAATTAAATAAATATAAATTAAGTATATTATTACTGTGTAGAAAAAAAAAGAAACTCATACTTATCATCACTAGTTTATTTAAAATTATAAAATATAATATATATATAAACACTTTATTTCTTCTGCTATCAATTAAATAAATATAAATTAAGTATATTATTACTGTGTAGAAAAAAAAGAAACTCATACTTATCATCACTAGTGACAACAAAATAATTTGTATGTGATGTGAAAATCCAATAAATTAATTTTCCCATTGTGTTTTTTTTTACCTTTATTGTTGAGCACATTAGCTTTTAGGTTTTGTTTTTTGTTTTGTTTTTTGTTGTTTTTTTTTTTTTTTTTTTTTAACTGGTGCGGCAATAAATATGGGTAGATAAAAATCATAATTTTGTAAATAATCAATTACCATATTCTAATAATGAAAACAAAAACGACTCATCTTAAATCAAATTTTTTATAGCTAATTAAAATTTTAAGGGTCTATTAACTGTGGTTGGGTTTTCATATAAATAAAAAGGATTAATGCGAGGTAAAACACTCGACACAAAATTCGTGGTAAATTCAACACTTGTGACAAAATTATTTATAACTAGTAATAACCCAAAGGTCCAATAGAGTTGAAAGCTCGTTCTGATACCATATGTAACAACACCAAAATAAAAGCATGTAATTAGTTAGATTAATCATGCGATTTATAATCAACACGCAATTTATCAACTAATTAAGATTAAATTTCAAAAAAATATGAGTAGAGACAACTTACCTGTGGCGATGATGTTTCTCACTTATGATTTCAGGGTTGAACGCTAGTTGAATTTTACTAACTGCAACAAAGTCTTGGGGACGACTCTCCACCCACCGTAGGCTCAATTGCACAAAATCTTGCTACAATTGGCCACCCCGAGCCTTCAATCAACGTACTACTGCCAGGGAATCCTTTGTCTCACAACACTATTCTCTCAAGAGAATGGATGATGGAATCATGGAATGATGGAATGCCTCTCATCTTCCTCACCATCTATTAAATAGATGAAACATTGGAAGGGGAACCACATGCACACACTTCATGTGTCAACATGCAACTTTACTGCTTTCTTGTTTTATTTCTTTTGTTTTTACTTTTTGATAGCTTCACTGATTTTTACTGCTTTTCTGTTTATTTTTTATTTATATTTATTTAGAGCTTTAATATTGTTATTTATTATTTTATTGTTATTTATTTACTATTACTATTTTTTTAATTTATTGTTTATTATTTATTTTCTTGTGTTTTAATGTTATATTATATTATTTATTATTTATTATGAAGGGACATTACACATAAAATTTACCCAATTCTGCGACACAATATGATCTAATAGACCAAGTGATTTGTAATAAAATAATTTAGCCAAATAGCGTAATATATTCCCAAATCACTTTTACAAAAGACTCGACTAAAACATTAGTTCTCGCTTAAGACTTCGATGATAAATCCCACCCTAGCTTTGGGGTGAGGTTGGAGGGAAAAACTATGCCGACCATCGGTGTTTAGAAACATAGATAATCAGTGAGACAAAAAACCTCCTAAGATGAAATTTGTTGCTAAAATCATAGGCTTACCTAGGTTGTTACATAATTAATGGTCGTACTAGCATCATTTACATTAAAAATTTGTAGAATGGGTTTATAATGACATAATAATTTGCTAACTCGTGTTTCTGAACTTAAATACAAAAATAAAAAATGATACAGCTGCTTCCTTGGAATTGTGACAAAATGTGTGCAACAAGAGGCATGGTGGCTACTAAGCCCAAACTTTGTTGTTCCTTTACAACAAAAGCTCAACACTCTCCAAGCTCACAATATAGCCCACAAAACTTCGAATGAGATGTGTAAGTGTTAAGTTGGCAACTAGGGCCAAACTCCATGTGGGTCAGCTTATTTATGGCAATTGATATTTTTATTGGATCCCTCTCGTCCAGAGGTGTAGGATTGATCCAAAGATCATCCGATTCCGATATGTATTTTTGGAGATATGAATTTATTTAGATTATGGTTTTATTATCTAGTTGACCAGCTCTTACATAGGCTCAAGAAGCCCAAACGTCATGACTATTCATCATATATGTTTTAGTATAAATATAGAGGACTTGAAGTCATTTTGTCACACATTCTTGAGGTGATCTCCTCTCCACGTCTTGGGTTTTTTTGGAGGAGAGATACTAAAGAAAGTGATGCCCTAGCTGCTGTACGTTACCCTAGCCACTGAGATCTGGCCGCAGTAAAGGAGGCCTCATACGCAGCCAAAGGAAAGGCCCTAAGAAGACCTGAATACGCTGTGCAAGAAACCCTTATACGCAGGCCCTAATCCACACAGTCAAGGAACGCAGTCATAAAAGGTAGCTGATTGCACACACAGTCATGGTTTCATGTGATACCTTGACACGCTGTAACCACAGTCAAGAGCCACAGTTAAAGCTTGAAGCTACAGCCAGATATGCACGTTGTTCATGTGATATCTTGACACGCTGACCGCAGTCAAGAGCCGTAGTTAGGAACCCAGTCTTTAGAACCCGCAGTTATATAAAATACGCAGTCATATATGGTGAAGCCGCAGTTGAAAAGAAGCCCTACTAATTACGCTGTAATAAAGGCCATATACACTCAGGCATATGAGGCATCTCCTCGCAAGCAATGAGGATGATCCACGTAGATGTCCAAAAGTCCTATATGCAGGCACGCAGGCCTTAATCCACGTTGTTAGTAGAGACTCCTTCAACGTAGTCAATGGAACACTGTTTATGGAGACTCCTTCAATGCAGTCAATGGAACGCTGTTTATGGAGACTCCTTCAAGTAATATGAAGGGTAACCGCAGATATGAAGGTAGTCACAGTGATATGGAGGTAGCCGCTATAATATGAATGCTATGATGTGTTACAGAATGCTAGATTCTATACACTGTCCTGAATGCATATAATACACGTATATATGAATACACATTGGGTAGATACATGCTGGGCATACACGCTGATCATTATGGATCATATACGCTGTTCATGGAGGTACAAATACGCTGTTCATTGTGAATCATACGCAGCCCTAATATAATGAATAGTGGTGATGTATATAAACTTCGGTGGCATAGAGATAAGGACATTCTATTGATTTGTGATCTGGAGATATATAACGCAGTCAGGGGTAGCAATGTTGATGGAAGCCACAGTCAAATATAAAGGTGCCAGAACATATATGCTGTCATCTTTGAAGGGCAACAATTTTGATATAGCAGTCAATGGTATGATTGTAACAATCTTCAGTAGAATTGTATTAGCATATTCATGAGCATGTAGAACATGGACAACATTATGAGATACATGGGCAGCATGATGATAATCATGATTGGTGCAGCATGGTGTCATATGCAGTGGTGCAGCAAGTGGACCTAGATGCAGCACTACAATAGATGAAGCCGTCACCTTGGAGAATCAGTTGAAGCAGAATGTCTTCAACTGATCTCATTGTTATACGAGATGATCTATGCTAGATCTAGATAAGTCAAAGTGTTGACTTCTGTTGCAAATGTACTATCTCTCTCTCTCTCTTTCTCTGCTGAACTTTGAAGAACATAAAAGAAGAATTGATGAAGGGTTTCCCCACACATTGTGGGGTTTGTCCCTGGCTAGCGCCACATCTTGTGTCCTCGTCTTGGCTTGTCTTCTACGATTTATATTTATGTTCTATCTGTAGTTTATCTTAATGCTGATGTGATTGCTAACTATGAAAATTTAAATAAATTGCTCTAGCATAGAACATACCAAAAATTAACATGGGATCAGAGCTGAGGTGAAGACAATGCCCAAGCAAGAGTGAAAGAGCAATCACTAAAGGTAGTTGGGACCAGACAAAAGGATCAATGGGTTCTTCACAATTCACTTAGGGTGAAGTCGAAGCAGAGCATATTATCAGAATGGCGCAGCAGAACTTTTGATGACATACCTAAAGATAACTTCATTTGGAAGTTCGGATCTAAGGGTGGAAGGAAAGGTAGATGTCTTGGTTATGTGTTCGACCCTTATGCGAAGCAGTGTCTGAATGACAGAGATGCAGGTCATCAAAGACACGATCGACTCTTCATGGAAGCAAGGAACCCCAGGTAAGAAGAATCAAATGTCGTTTCTGATAAGATAGAAAAGTGTTATCTTGTATTGGCCCTCTCCTTCAGATTCTTTGGAAATCTGGCATATTGTTGTAGTGCTTCAAGGCACTTCATCGGATAGAAGGGTGCACTCTCTAATTTGGTAGAGATGGAAACAATCGTGGGATTACACTTGGAGCCGATGCCACCTATCCTGAAAAGGGAATGGAAGTCAAAGTTTTTATGGTGGCATTCGTCAATGGAAAGGTACGTGTTTGAAAATTGAATTTCCAAAGATGTTTTTGAGTTCAGGGTTGTATCAAGTTGCGGGAAGTCCACTAGGGACCATGTCCATTGACACAACATCGGAGGTCTGTGAGTTAGATGATGACAAAGATGCCTGAATTCAAAAAGAGCATGAAGGTACATGTCTGAGATGTACCGAAGGAAAATCTTACAAGGGGACCATTCCCCCTCATGTAGCAGGTCCACAGGTTTGGAACAACCCGAGGGGTTTGAGATTGATGATTAGGAATCTCATGTATGCTGGTGGAAGAAAGCCTTCTATGGCTTCAAGCAAAGCACCCCGGGCGTAATATGAGAGGATTGATAGCTGTCAGATGAAGCTGAGATTCACTAAGAGTGAAACCGATCCAAACCTTTACCCGAAGGTTGAGGATGATAGACCTCTCATACCGGCACCTATGTCTGACAGGTGCAGACCCTCTCATTTGTAGAAGACAGAGGGAGTTGGATTCCAGATGTGGAATGATAAACTGCAAGCCTGTGACTACCTCGAGGATCGTAAGTTATATGGTAGTGATGTCGGACCAGATTTGGGAATGCCTCTGAGTTTCATAAACTCATTCGCATTGATGTTCTTGGTGAACCTCCGTCCGGACATATGTTTTGCAGTTAGCATGGTGAGCTCATATTTGGTTGAGCCTCATTGGATTGGTGCCAAGAATCTTCTGAGATATCTTTAGGGCACAATCTCTCATGGATTGAGATACACTGCCGAAAAGATGAAATTGCATTATTATTCGAATGCTGAATGGGCAGGCAGTGTGGAGGATCACTAGAGCACTTTTCAATGTTGGTTCTCTTTGGATTCTGCTTTGATGCAGGAAGCAGAAGTCGGTCACTATAAGCACTGCCAAGACCGAATACATGGCTACGAGTATGAAGCTGCATGGTTGCGGAAGCTCTTAAGTGAGCTGTTTTTCTCTGTGACAACCAGAGGTGGGATTCGATTATTGAGGAATCCTGTATTTGACAATTGCTCCAGCAGACAGGCATCAAATACTGCCTTGTTTGGGATATGGTAAATCGATGAGCAAGGAAGCTCCATCGCACTGAGATGATGTATAGGTCAGAGCCTCGGTGGAAGATCAAATTGGTGATTTTCCCGAACGACTTGGAGTCGTCGAGAGACCTTTGTAAAAGGGTCCTGCATGTTGCATACATTGAGCTCTGGGAGCTTTGGGGGGCTTGCGGTTCTTACCAGAGCAACATACGACCACAGGGTGACTCACCCTCCCTTGGTGGTGCACACTGGAACAAGATGATTCGCTTTCTTGTGGGACAAGATGATTTGCTCTCTTGTGGGACAAGATGATTCACTCTCTTCTATAGCAGGATGATTAGTTCTCCTGTGAGGCCTGGATTGATGTGTTCACCATGGCGACTGTAGCAGGATTGATGTGATTCTCTTGTGAGGCCTGGATTGATGTGTTCTCCATGGCGATTGTAGCAGGATTGATGTGTTCTCCTATGAGCCCTGGATTGATGTGTTCTCCTGTGAGGCCTGGATTGATGTGTTCTCCATGGCGATTGTAGCAGGATTGATGTGTTCTCTTGTGAGGATAGGATTGATTAGTTCTCCTGTTGAGGCATCCTACCCATGCAGTCTAGGACTCATGGGAAGTACCTCTCATCTGATCAATGAGTAGGGAAATGAAGTTAGGGACCATAGTAGTACCAATGGACGCATCGTTGCACCTACCGTACTTCCTACGCTAGGATGACCTCCATTGATCTGGGATCAATGATACTGGTCTGGGACCAGTGGTAGGAGTTGTACCCCCTATGACGCTGACTTCGGGTCGGTTGAGACTGGTTTGGGACTAGTGGTACATACTCTAAGACTGACTTTGTGTCAGTGCAGTACTGGTCTGGGACCAGTAAGAGTGGCACATACTATGACACTGACTTTGGGTCAGTTGAGACTGGTCTGGGACCAGTGGTACACTTTTTGAGACTGCAATACTGGTCTGGGACCAGTGGTAGGAGTGGTACCTACTATGAAGTTGACTTCGGGTCAGTTGAGACTGGTCTGGGACTAGTGGTACCCACTCTGAGACTGACTTCGGGTCAGTGGAGAATGGCATGAGACATTCTCGATCAATTCTTCTTCTTCATAGTCCAGCAGAGCTAGCAGAGCCAGCAGAGCAGAGCAGAGCTAGCAGAGCCAGCAGAGTTGAGCAGAGCCAGCAGAGTTGAGCAGAGTAGAGCTGAACAGAGAGCCAGCAGAGCTGAGCAGAGCAGAGCAGAGCCAGCAGAGCTGAGCAGAGCAGTGCAGGGCACTGATGGCAAAAATAGTACAGCCGGGCATATGGATCAGCGGATGGAGTTTTCCCTAGTTGAGAAGGAGTGTTAAATTGGCAACTAGGGCCAAAATCCATGTGGGTCAGCTTATTTATGGCAACTGATATTTTTATTGGATCCCTCTCATCAAGAGGTGTAGGATTTATACAAAGATCATCCGATTCTGATATGTATTTTTGGAGATGTGAATTTTTTAGATTATGGTTTTATTATCTAGCCGACCAGCTCTTACGTAGGCTCAAGAAGCCCAAACATCATGACTACTCATCATATATGTTTTAGTATAAATATAGAGGACTTGAAGTCATTTTCGTCACACATTCTTGAGGTGATCTCCTCTCCACGTCTTGGGTTTTTTTGGAGAAGGAGAGATACTAAAGAAAGTGATGCCCTAGCTGCTGTACGTTACCCTAGCTGCTGAGATCTGGCCGCAATAAAGGAGGCCTCATACGCAGCCAAAGGAAAGGCCCTTAGAAGACTCTAATATGTTGTGCAAGAAACCCTTATACGCAGGCCCTAATCCACACAGTCAAGGAACGCAGTCATAAAAGGTAGCTGATTGCACACACTGTGATGGTTTCATGTGATATCTTGACACACTATAACCACAGTCAAGAACCACAATCAAAGCTTGAAGCTACAGCCAGATATGCACGCTGTTCATGTGATATCTTGACACGCTGACCGCAGTCAAGAGCCACAGTTAGGAACCCAGTCATAGAACCCGCAGTTATATAAAATACGCAGTCATATATGGTGAAGTTGCAATTGAAAAGAAGCCCTACTGAATTACGCTATAATAAAGGCCATATCCACGCAAGCATATGAGGCATATCCTCGCAGGCAATGAGGATGATCCATGTAGATGTCCAGAAGTCCTATATGCAGGGACACAGGCCTTAATCCACATTGTTAGTAGAGACTCCTTCAACGCAGTCAATGGAATGCTGTTTATGGAGAGTCCTTCAAGTAATATGAAGGGTAACCGCAAATATGAAGGTAGTCACAGTAATATGGAGGTAGCCACTGTAATATGAATGCTATGATGTGTTACAGAATGCTAGATTCTATACACTGTCCAGAATGCATATAATATACGCATATATGAATACACGCTGGGCATATACGCTGATCATTATGGATCATATACGCTGTTCATGGAGGTACAAATACGTTGTTCATTATGAATCATACGCAGCCCTAATATAATGAACAATAGTGATGTATATAAACTTCGGTGGCATAGAGATAAGGACATTGTATTGATGTGTGATCTGGACATATATAACGCAGTCAGGGGCAGCAATGTTGATGGGAGCCACAGTCAAATATAAAGGTGCCAGAACATATACGCTGTCATCTTTGAAGGGCAGCAATGTTGATATAGCAGTCAATGGTATGACTGTAACAATCTTCAGTAGAATTGTGTCAACATATTCATGAGCATGTAGAACATGGACAACATCATGAGATACATGGGCAACATGACGATAATCATGATTGGTACGGCATGGTGTCATATGCAGTGGTGCTGCAAGTGGACCTAGATGCAGCACTACGATAGGTGAAGCCGTCACCTTGGAGAATCAGTTGAAGCAAAATGTCTTCAACTGATCTCATCGTATACGAAATGATCTATGCTAGATCTAGATAAGTCAAAGTGTTGACTTCTGTTGTAAATGTACTATCTTTCTCTCTCTCTCTCTTTCTCCGCTGAACTTTGAAGAACATAAAAGAAGAATTGATCAAGGGTTTCCCCACACATTGTGGGGTTTGTCCCTGGCTAGCGCCACATCTTGTGTCCTCTTGTCTTGGCTTGTCTTTTGCGATTTATATTTATGTTCTATCTGCAGTTTATCTTAATGCTGATGTGATTGCTAATTGTGAAAATTTAAATAAATTGCTCTAGCATAGAACATACCAAAAATTAACAGTAAGGCAAATGAGAGGGGAGACACCCTTTTAAAGGATTGGAGAGGTTGTTTTTGGGGGAATACAACCCCTAATTTCTCTCAAAACCGCTTCAAAAGCACAAAATCACCTTCCATGGGGTCTGCGGCCAACTTGGCAATAAACCAGCTAGTTTATGATGGACCCAACCGGTTTATGGGAAAATTGTCCGGTTCTGTTAGAAACTAGCCGGTTAGACCCCAAAACCATAGCTTGTGAGGATTAAAACTGATTTTCTACCTGTTGGATAGCTCGGTCCAATGAACTGACCGGTTTGACCGGTTTATGGTTCAAACTAGTCGGTTTTGAATACTAGGACGTGGACAACTTTCTATTTTTAGCAGTGCCTAATTTTAGCATACTATATATGGCAGGGTTCTCCTATCTATTTCAAACATTTTCTATATTTTCCTATGTTTTAGTGGGATTGTTATTTTTGGGATGTCTATTTATAGCAAGGTGACATGTGGTAGTATCAGAAGTTGATGTGTGGCAGCTTCCAGAATGGACAAGTGACGAGATTTGGACCCACAGATGAGTCATTAGTGATGTGGCAAAGCGCATGGGCCAATTTGAAGGCTTCTAGGGTTGTCAAAGCAGTTAAGAAGGCTGCTTGCATGGATGGAGGTGTGATGTGGCACTGGCGGTAGTTTATTTTTTATTTCCTTCGGTTTATCTACTCTATCCTAATGTGCATTGGGTTTTTCCTTTTTGGTTCGCATGCATCTAACCATTTTTATCTCTTACAACTCACATTTTTCCTTCTCAGTCCACTCTCACCTCAATTAACAAAAGCACAAAAACACATCTTTATTTATCCTCATGTGCACATGCCTTATTTTTAGCCCTACTTCACTCCAGTTATATTCCTCTCTACTCAAGCGAGTAACTGGTACACTAATGCACGTTGCTAAAGGATATTTTTATCTGAGTTTGAATAGGCTAAAATTACTCCAAGGATATTTTTATCTAGTTCAAGTTTTCGAAAAAGGATATTTTTATCTAATTTGACTTTAATCAAATTACCTCAAGCATATTTTTACCCTGTTTAAATTTGCCAAAATTATACTCACGGATATTTTTATCTCGTGACAACTAAAAGCTACTTTGGTGGAACTCAAGTGTTGGCCACTTACTCAATTTTTCCTCTAGTTCAGTCCCCCAATTGGATGACAAGTTGACTCTACATCACTTCCTAGTGCGCATTGAGCCTCGTTGCATGAGTAATTCAACTGCCTTATTCCCTACTGTGGATTGGAGGAGTTGAAGGGTTATATATACATCTGTGAGCCATTGGTTCTGTGAATTTTCTTCAGCAATAGCAGCAACTTAGACTCTCTTTTTCTCATCTCCATTTGCTTTCTCTCTTCTAGCTTCTACTCTATTGTGTTTGAATATCATTGTCATCAGCTCTGTAACAGTCATCTTGGCGCAGCCAGCCTCCTGGCCTTTTCAGAATTAAAGCTTGGTTTTGATCTATTCTGTCTCTCTAGGTTGATTGATGTCTTAATGTTTATTTTATGCAATATTGTAAAAGTTTCTGAGCAATTTTCATTGGTTTAAATTTGCCATTTAATGTGCTTTCTGTCTATTTTATCTTGCATTTAAAACCTTACGCTAGAGATGATTTGAACATTTAAAACACAGAGAATTTACAAACTCATTTGGCCATTAACTGGCTGGTCAAACAATCATTGCATGCTGTTTTTTCCAAGTTATTTTGCAGAATTTTTAGGTGGAAACGGTACATGCAATACTAGGGACACCTCCCTATGGTTGGCACACACCAGCCCTAATGGAGGGGGAAGTTTGCACATAAAACTTGGGGCAAATTTTTCCTATATGTTGCATTGAAATTTTCTTTATCCCATATACATCATATAATCTAATCTTCGAAGGTGTAAAAATCTGCGCTTAACAGGTTTCAAGCATAGTTATCAGAACCGGACCAGGAACCGGTCAGAACTGTACAGAAACCGGCAAAAACCTGAACCAAAAAACTGGTCAACCAAAAACGCATAAAATATTCAAATTTTAAAGAAAAACATATATATTCATGTGCATCCATACGAATCCAAACCATTTATATGCAAATAAGCAAAAGTTCCCTTTTATATATCATGTGAGGGTGCACATAACCAAAATAGCACTGAGTGCAATCCATCTTAAATCGAAAATACATCAGCAAACAAGCTCCACATGGCCTCTAGCATCAAAAAAGCATTATGCTACAACAAATACCTACATATCATCAAAATCATTGCCTATATTGGGATCTTCGTCATCAATATCACCCTCTAAGCATTAAAATAAGATAGAAAAACCATAGGATGTCAAGTCAAGATTTTGTTTGAGTGATGGGTATTTTTTTTAGTAGGTTCATGATAGAGGAGTTTAACAACCAATGCCACTAACATCAAGGTACATAGAGGGCTTGGTGCTCTTGATTAAATACTAGTTCCATACCCTCATACAAGAGAAAATCCAATGTAGAGTTGGAATTCCCCCAATCCTGAAATCTTGGAAAACTGTGAAGTCCGCTTGATTTTGAGTGAGATCTAAAATTCTACTTTCTCCATTTGAAATCCAATGAGGTCAAAACCACTCTCAAACATCCTGAGTCATCCTCAGTCATGAAATGCATAGCAATAGTAGGGCCATATGCTTGAATATTAGGCACCTATTATGGCCTAGTGCTTAGCTAAAACAAACATTAAAAGAAAAGAAGCAAAACAGGCCCCACTTGTTGCGTTATATGTGGCTTTACTGTACCGAACCGGACAAAAATGTTTCAAATCAACGGTTTGAACCGGTTTTTGCCTCAAAATGGTTGGACCGGTCTGAACCGGCCGGTTCGGTTCGGTCCTTATAACACTGGTCTCAAGGAGGTTTCGTGCTCAGCATATTTCAACTATTCCCCCCCCTCCATCATTTTGAGCACCTAAAGATCCATCCACAGGTTCTTGTTGATGGCCTCCAGTGTTAGTATAGTTGCAGCAAACAATCAATTCCTTCTTTGAACCACACATCCCATTTCCCTTAATGCAGGGTACCTTTTGGAGTAGATTATTGGATAATGTATCAGTTCCTTCTCCATGATTAATGAATTTGTTGGGATGCTGTTTTCTTCTTTCTCCCCTCTTTTTGCTTCTTAGCTTTGATGAACCTTGAGATGCTCCCTTGTCCCCCTTTTTTACTCAGGGACAAGAAGTTTTTTTTTTTCTTTTTTTTTGGATAGCATATCATGTTTAACATGGGCATTGTATCTGTATTATTTCTAGTTACATGGTTCCTCATTTGTTAAGTTCTCCAGTTATAATCCACTCTATTAAGAGGAACAAGTTCACCTTTAAGAGTGTGGTAAAACTTGTTTCTGTTCACATAGAACAGCCTTTGCCTATGGTGGCTTGCAGCAGGGTGGGATGCAGACCCTTAGGATGCTTCACAGATCGATGAAGGGGGTAGTTTACATCCACAATCATTCTTCCTCAATGTGTCATTAGATGATGTTGATTGGAAGGTGGCAACAAAGATGATGCATCAGAACCCACTGAGAATCAAGCATTTTGTGATAACCTTGAAAAAAAGGGCTTTATCTATAAATTTAATATATATGCCTGTATTACTGTATCAGCTTTTAGGCTATCTTGTATTCATATTGTGCATTATTTTATGTTAGACTTTCTACTTGCTCAGTTTTGTTTTATCTATAGATCAATATTTTACTATTTTCTTTTACAAAATCATGAATGGTTATGGTATATGTTTCATAGGATTGATTATGTTTATAACTTTGTGTATATAACAGTTTCGTTGTTTTCATGCTTTACATATTTCGTTCTCTATCAGACTATGGACTATTATTATCGTTATATATTATTTTCTATTATTTTTTGTTGCCCACATCTTGCTACCGTTAGTAAATTAGGGGGTTTAGTGGCGGTCACTTCCAAATATCCCTGAACCTCGACTCCACCTATCCCCATCCAGAAAACTCAGTGCAACATAGTTCAGTTGAAGTATCTTTAACCGAGAACCATCATGGCTAACTCAGCTTAATAAATAAAATATTTTGATTAATAAATATTAATATTAGTATGTTTTACAAGGTTGCTAATGTGTGATATTAGCTGGTAATGAAATACCTAATCAGATTTTGTTATTTGTGGATGTTAGTCTAGCGGCCAGCATTAGGTCTTTGGGTCTGGTGGCTGTGGATAGAAGGTCAGTTCTACTGTTACCCCTGTTCATTGTTTGGAAGCAAAGAGTACGTAGCTAATGTCTTTTTTTGTTTTTCATTCTTTGCAGTGAGCACACTCCAAAACTGATTAAATATCTGGAGGGAATTAAGGTTATATTTATTCCCTTCTGCTGATCAAAATATTCCCATTTTTCTGCAGTAACCTGTGAAAGTTTGGACATATAATAAGTAATAAGCTTACTGATATACTGCAAATAGGAATAAATTGTCAGCTGTAAGGTTTTTTTTTTTTAATGTTTGCAGGTTTGCAAGATTGCTGCTGGATTATTGCATTCCGCTTGTATTGATGGTAAACTTGTTCACTACTGTTTATCTTAGTAATTGTGGAGTGTATCTGTATTTCATTCTTGTGTACTGATCTTAGTTTTGTCTTGCAGAAAATGGCACACTTTTCACATTTGGGCAAGGAAGAATGTACCAATTGGTTTGTGTTTATTTTTATCTTCATTAATGTCTATACACTTACTAGTGTGACCATTTTGAGTCTTTTATAATTACTAACAAAACAGATAGTCTCTAAATTAATCAATTTTCTTTTGAAGTAAACTGAATGCTTTCTTATATGCATCGTTCTTATTTCATGTGTACTAAAAAAATTAAGTGGAATCAGTTTATCTCAAAATGACATTTTTCGTATTAGCTAAATAAACTGTTTTCATAGTTTTATCTCTTATTTCAGGGGTTGGGGCATATGAAAGACTCTTCTGTACCATCTATCGTGAAAGATCTGCCTTTCGTGCAGGAGGTTGCATGTGGAGGTTATCATACATGTGCTATATCAAGTACTCATCATTCCTTTCTCTTGGAGCATGGAATTATCTGAGTTAAATGCATATGGTTGTAAAATGCTTTTACAAATAGCCTTCAATATAGAATCTAGACGAAACAGTCCTTACTATTATTACTTTGAGTCAACATTTCTTCTAGGCTTGTATTACATAGCCCATGCTAAATGCACAAAGTAGATACATAATATTTGGTTATTCATCACAATAGAATCAACTAAATGTCAACACAAAGGTCCAAAGAAAAATTCAAATTAAATGATGTTAGTGCTAAACGTCAATGTTGTGAAGCTTTATTGAAGTGCTATTATTTCTGGAGATGTAGGTGGCATTCTGACTTGATTTTTCTCTATAACTAGTGGCCATATATTGCTTTGCATATTTTCAGCTATTCCTATAAAAAAGCACGGGGTAGGCTTATAAATTGATCACTTGGTCTGCACTTGTCTATGCTTATGGCCTTTCCAATAAGGCTCTCAAGATTTTCCTAGAAAACTCAATTTAGCCATCAAAATAGAGCGAGAAAATAATAATAAAATTCAGACAAATAGAGATATCTACTATTACGTTCAAAATCTAAATTATTATTTAAACCTCAGCGGCTGAGCAACCTACCTGTACTCAAATCACTCTTCAGAAGCTATCATCAACGGCTTTAAAAGAAATTATGCATGAAAATAAAACATCTTACGGTATTTCCATGAAGAGTAACACCAGCAGAGATTAACCCAAAGTCTTTCTTTATTATCCAGAAAAAGATTACATAAGAGCTTTTTGCTTAACACGACTTAGAGGTCGGATGTCTCAACTGACAAATGACTTCCTATTTAAAGATAAATCCTCCAACTGCTAGTTTGAGTGATCCTCGCCAAAGCAATCTCGATCGTTGATGAAGATTAATATTTTTTTAATCTCATTCGTCGAAATATTAAATATTTGGGGAAATTCGAATTTTTCAATTAAATGCATTTTAATTAACTCAAAAATTAAAATTTTGAGTTAATTTCCCAAAAAAATTGACTTTGACATAACTCCAAGGATCAAAGGTTTAAAATTTATCAAAATAATTAATTTACCTTAGTCCCGGGATATTTTAAAATTTATTTTTTGAGAACCGACGAATTTTGCCTTTGGATAATTTAAATTTAAATAGGACTTAAAATTAATTAAATTTATGGCTTAGGATTTTAATTAATTTTTGGCCAAAAAATTTAATTAATTAGTCTATGAGGGGATAAATTATTTTTCCAACCCTCAAGACACTTTACATCATGATTTTCATATTTTTTACATCATAAGGGGGAAAACCCATTTGTAATAGACTATCACAAACTACCCATTTCTGCAACACAAATATAATCCAACAGACCAAACAATTTGTAATAAAATAACCTAACAAAATAGTTAGGATTATTCCCAAATTACTTTTACATAGACTCGATCTAGAACACTAGGACTCGCCTAAGATCTTAATGACAAATTTCATTCTAGCTTTGGGGTAAGACTAGAGGAAAACTCTGCCAACCATCCGAAAATGAATCGGTGAGACAAAAAACTTCCTGGAATGGAGATCTTCACTAGAAAAGTAGGTTTATCTAGGTTGTTACATACATGACACAGGCCTGCTGAGATTACTTACATTATACACAGGCAGAATGGGTTTACATAACATATTGGAAGTCAGGTTGATGATGCCAGTTGTATGGCACGAACACATCGATCTGGCGCTATCCCTTTTATGAAAAACGGGGTGTACTGCTATGGGTCGTTGACATGTAGTGGTCAACATCTAGCTCTACTTAGGGACACCTTGCTGCACCGAAGGAATGTGAGAATCTAGAATCTGCATCCACGCAACACACAACATAAGTAGCGTCCATCGGAAAATCATCATATAAGATTACGTACATGAAAAAGATAAACTCTTCATTTATTAACTATCCTAATAACATAAAAAACACAAATCTAACTACAAAATGAAATACTGAAATAACAGGATATAAGGTTAGAAATACAATACAAAGATGCCCCATGGCATCAAATGCCTTTAATTTAGTGCATCCTGAGCATTTGTTTGCTTTCAGGCAAATATATTGGATGTTTCTCGGATGTGCCATGTCTAATCTTGCATACAGTAGGACTTTTTCCTATCTGAAAGTCAAGCTGCCTGCGGCCATCAGATGGATCAAACCACTTTCTCATTCTCTTGCTCTTACACTTTTTCTTTGTGGCAGTCTGTGATGTTGATGATGATGTGGTCGGCGCACAACTTCCTTCTTGATCTGAAAAATGCTCATATGGAAAGTTTGGAATGTTCATGACTTCTGTGACCTGCGCTTCTTTATGAACCTGATCTATCAACCATGTAAGCATCAACCTAATTCTTATCAATTTCCATTTTATCTAGGTCACCTTCAATTTACCACTTTTCAATGGAACAAATGACCTCCTCATAATAAGATGGAGATTGTTGCAGCAAACAGGGAGGCTTATGATCTGTTGAAGTTTCCTTGTTTCTTTCGTCTTCTAACCGATGTTGAAATTTTTGTACCTGTATCTTTTCAATTGTTATGGCATCCATCTGGTTAGAGTGTTCAACCTTCATAGCACTGACTTCCTTGGCATGGTTTTCCTCAATGGTCAATAACCTATTCTGAAGACATATCTGACCAACTTCCATGTCCTTTATAATTTTATCATTCTTTGCTTTCATGCCCATGAAGCAGTTTTGCATATAGTTTATCTCTTTCTTATGATTTACTTGCATGGTAGCTAATTGATTATTATAATCGAATCTCATGATAGTCATTTCTTCATCCATAGTTGACAACTTGTTCTGAATGAAACTTATTTCTTCTTGATAACTTGCTTCCATGGTAGTCACTTGTTTTCAATCATTGAATTCCATGATTGTCATCTTTTCCTCTAGGGCTAATAACTTGCTTTGCATAGAATTAATTTCCTTGGCATGATCAACTGTTAATGTTGCTTGATTAAGTTCCATATCTTTAATAAGTTGAGCATGATTAACTTCTGCATTCTTGCTTACTTGAGCCTGATTTAACTGTATGTCTTTAACCATTTGAATTAACTCCTAGAAATCGTTTTCAACTTCTATAGTTTTCTATACTTCAGCTTTCGCTTTGACTTTGTCTTTATCTCCATATCTATCTTCAAAGGCATCAATGAGTGATTTTAGAGAATTAAAAGTGTTTTTAGGGAACTTAACATACTAATCAAAAGCATCTCCAAATAAGGTAAGAATGAAAATCTTCATCTTCACATCTTCATATTTGGAATATGGGAGACACTTGCTTATACAGAGGCTAACATTTTGAAGGTGAGTTTCAACAGTAGAAGCATTATCACCTTGAAAAGGGGGAAATTCATTGATGGCTTCACCAAAAAAATAAGGATAACCATGTGGAGCTCCCAGAATGTCAGTAAAATCACAAGGAACCAACAAGTCAAAATTCATGATGACTTGTTTAACGGAAATGATGGGCCAAATGGATATTAGAGGGAGAGATCCCTTCTCAAGAAAATCAAAACATCTACAAGAAGCGAGCTTCTAACAGTAATTCTTGTAAGCAATAGAAGAAGTGGAGTCGCCACTTGAGCATGAATCTCTCACGAAGTTTCCAAAGGAGAAACCGAAAAGTTAGTGGATTGAGGCAGATGGATATTCAGGGAGGGCTCCTTGTCTGGGATTAAATGAATGAATAAGTGGAGTCGACACCCAAACAAGTAACCAGCCGGAATGTCTAGGTGTAGAAAGTGAAGATGAAAGGATTAGATGAGAGATGACGAGAGTTAGGATGGAGAAACAAAATGACGCCAGAAAAATGAGATGAAATGTCGTAAAGCCAAAGTCCAATAAATAGATCCTTGGTGGCAAAATGCCAAGAAGTGTTGGTTTCGCTGGCTTGAATGAGAGATGAGAAATGAGAAGAATGATGAGGAAATTTCGTTGAAACGCCGAGAATAAAATGTCCCCGACAACGACGCCAAAAAATGTTGTTCCGCTTTACGGACTAATGAATGGCGAAAAAGTTTAGATGATTAGAAAAATGTCATGAGAACTAAGGACAAAAAAAACTATCCCCGACAACGGCGCGAAAAAATGTTGTCACACAAAATGTTTAGGCATTGCGACAACGCTTAGAGTAAGGGATGTCACTCTAATCCTTACTCACTCTGGTTAGACTCTCTCCTAGACAAGTCAAGGGGGGTAGTCCCTAAGGTGAATGAATGAGAATAGCCTGTGAAACACAGGCTTTAGGAGACTTGAAGATGGACAACCTGATGAATTTAGAACAAATCTTGGTCAGCTGAGATGAATAGATTAAACACAAGACACAACCACATGATAGAAATGATTATATACCAGTGCCTTTGTATTCGATTAACCATAGACTGAACAAAGACAAGATATCCCAAGCAATTTATATAAACAGCGAAGCAACGATCATGAACGATCAAATGCGAATGCTTAAAACTTTATCATGCAAGAGATTCTAGATTTAAAATAATTTTCATTAAGAATTTAGATGCAGAATTTTTTTCCAATAGGCAATATAAATTTTTAAAACATTAATCGCACTTGCCAATAGAGAAGTCACTTACTACGAAAGGACACCAAGGAACTTTAGATGAACAATTTAATTATTCTTTAGGAAATTAATTTAAAGTGGTAAAATGAAGAGATTAAGTTTTTAAAAGTGACAAAAGTAAATTAAAAGAGCTAATAAAATTAAATCTTAATGGGCCTGGTGCCACATTAAAATTTTTAATGTGAAAACGCAAATCCTCTTTTAATTTAATTTTTTAGCCATTCTAAAGTCACATTTTTTTAAAGATTTTTTTTAAATGTTTTATTTGATGTTTTTAATTTTTTTAAATGAAATAAAAAATGAAAATCAAAACACAAAGTCATAAAATTGAAAAAAAACAACCCAAAACCCAATATACAAAACTAAATAAAACCCCAAAAATCCAAGTAAGAAAACCAAAAACATTATAGATCTATGCACAAAAATGGTAGATCTATCAAATTTGAAGAGTATGAGTCCTACTGTGCTTCCAAATCTGATAATCTAAGGCTCTCAACAGCCAGCTATTAATTATGACGCACAAAAAATTAATTTTTTAAATTTTAAAGGAGGTGTTAATTCGAAACCCTTCGTGCATCACCAACAAAAAATCTTATGATAAGCCCGAAGTTAATTTAGCTGGGCTCTTCAGAAAACATGGATCGGGAGTTGGTTGGTCTAACTGAAAACTTCCCCTAATGCCCGAGGATCTAAAAAATCAATTCTTGCAAAATTCAATCCAATCATCAAAATAGAGTGAGAAAATAATAATAAAATTCAGACAAATAGAGCTACTTGCTATTACGTTCAAAATTTAAATTATTATTTAAACCCCAACGACTGAGCAAGCTACCTGTACTCAAATCGCTCTTCAAAAACTATCATCAATAGCTTTAAAAGAAATTATGCATGAAAATAAAACATCTTACAGTATTTCCATGAAGAGTAACACCAGTAGAAATTAACCCCAAAGTCTTTCTTTATTATCCAGAAAAAGATTACATAAGAGCTTTTTGCTTAGCACACGACTCAAAGGTCGGATGTATCAACTGACAAATGACTTCATATATAAAGATAAATCCTTCAACGGCTAGTTTGAGTGATCTTCATCAAAGCAATCTTGATTGTTGATGAAGATTATTTTTTTGTTTTAATCTCATCTGTCGAAATATTAAATATTTGGGGAAATTCAAAATTTTCAATTAAATACATATTAATTAACTCAAAAATTAAAATTTTGAGTTAATTTCCCCAAAACTTTGACTTTGACTTAACCCCAGGGATCAAAGGTTTAAAATTTATCAAAATAATTAATTTACCTTAGTCCCGGGACCTTTTAAAATTTAATTTTTTAAGGACTGACGAATTTTGCGTCTGGAGAATTTAAATTTATCTAGGACCTAGAACTAATTAAATTTAATTACTTTTTTGCTAGAAAATTTAATTAATTAACCTATAAGGGGATAAATTATTTTTCCAACCTTCAAGACACTTTACATCATGATTTTCATATTTTTTACATCATAAGGGGGAAAACCCATTTGTAATAGTCCTTCACAGACTACCCATTTCCACGGCACAAATATAATCCAACAGACTAAGCAATTTGTAATAAAATAACCTAACCAAATAGTTAAGATTATTTCCAAATTACTTTTACATAGATTCGATCTAGAACACTAGGACTTGCCGAGATCCTAGTGACAAAATTCATTCCAGCTTTGGGGTAAAACTGGAGGAAAACTCTGTCGACCATCCGAGAATGGATTGGTGAGACAAAAAACCTCCCAGAATGGAGATTGTCACTAGAAAAGTAAATTTACCTAGGTCATTACACACATGACACAGGTCTGCTGAGATTATTTACATTATACACATGCATAGTGGGTTTACATAACATATTGGAAGTTAGGCTTGTTGACTCTGCTGCCGACACTCACCTACAAGTCAGTGAGAAAAGCCTTCAACCCCACAAGGTGTGGTTGGTGGCAGGGAACTCAGAGAAGGGGCTGTCACACTAATCCCGACTCTCTCCATTTGAGTTATCTCTTAGGTTAGCTAAGGGGGTGGTCACTAATAAAAAGTTAATTTAAAATGATGTGAGTTTCTAGGAGAATTGTTAGAGTTAAATAGATTATCTCTTTAAGATTTATAAGCAAAAAATTGATAATAACAATAACCATCATAAGATGAGCATGAAATACATAAACAACTAGTGCCTTCCAAGTATTTGCTCTTTAAGAAATGAAATTGTATTTTGCTTAAAATGAAGTGAAATGCTTTTAAATGGAAAGCCAAAATAAACTTGAAAAGTGAAACACTAAATTGTTCACACAAGATATTATAAATGCTTTCAAGATGAATAAGCCTACAAATCAAAGTATGGAAACTATCTTGCTCAAAAAGATACAAAAATAACTCAAATGTTAGACCAAGATGACAACAAAGTATGTTACAAAAATAATCTACATGAGGCTAGACCAAAGAGTATGAGTAAGCTCTCTTCTTTGACTAGCCATGACTTAGCTCTTTGAAATAGCTAGATATTGATAAATGAAGTACAATACGTAAAAAATAAAATTTTCTAAGTTTGATATTTTGATGCAAGAAATAAAAGTTTTAAGAAACTTGTAAAAATCCATGCAAGACACAAATAAGATATACATGAGACTTTGGAATTCAAAACATACTGGTTCTCCTTGAATATTTTTCAAGAATGAGTTGATTCCTCTGAAAATTTCCCCTCACACTTGAAAAGCTTGACCAAATAATGATTCATCTACAAAACTTCACTACAAATCATTAAATCGACATGAAATTAAATAAGTGCAGTTGAAAGAATTCTTAGAGATACATCTATTATCCACTAGAAGTTTTAATTTCCTAAAGCAAATAATTAATTCTTATGCTAATATGAGATAGCTGCATACTAACATAACTTGAAACAAGCATGAAATAAATAATGACATGAGGAAATAAATAGAAGCATAACAACAAGTCAAGAATTTACCACACATGCAAGGAGAAGAACATCATCACGCTTTACCCCAAAGACTGTTTAATTATATTGCAAGTAGTGAATACAATCCCACAGAGTCTCTTCAAGCACAATAGCTCATATTACATGATACAAATGAGAGCCCATGACTATTATATAGACAGTTCGGAGCAAATCGCAATGAAGAATGACAATGACAAATGGCATTGGAGCCAATCCCAATGTATAAGTGATTAAACAAGTGGCATGAGATGACAATCCCAAAGAGAAATTCAAATTTGTTGAATGAAGCTCCAATGCCAAGTGTAAAAATCGAATTCTAGCAAGTGGACATCAGTTTCTTCTTCCTTATGTGCCAAATTCAAATTTTATTATAGAATGGCTAGTGTATATGGGTGGTAACCCATGTGGGGACAATTTCCCACAAGAATCTCCACCAAATATTCTCTCAAATTCTCCCAAATGTGCTTTAACTTCACAAATTCGAATTTCCAAATAAGCAGCTTTCTCCTTTAATGTCAGGAATTCGATTTTATTTGATCACATGTCCTTTCCTTGATTTTAGGGGTTCACATCACCTTGGGACTTCACTTTAACTGCTCCATAATTTTCCACCTCATTTCCACAACATTTAGCAAGTGTGGATATTTATTTTCCTCCATTTATTTAATTGTTGGCTTAATTAATTGTCAGATTTCCCACTAAACTTAGGAAAAGTAGGTTTTGAGGGTTCAAAACACATTTTTAACACCTCAAAGTGTGTCATCGTAGAAAGTTGAGGATGAGAGGTGTAATTTTGATTACTCATACCCCATACAACTTCTCTAGACTACATTTATTACAATTTTATTTGCAATTTTGACCTACGGGAAATCTAAAAAAATAAAAAATGACTACATAGACTTAACTAAATTCCACGAATTTTTTTGTGTGATCTAGTATGGTAATATACATCGATTCTAGACACTAAGCTATGTCAGGGGCTCAACCTTCAAACTGTCACCCCGGCTTTGGGGTCAAATGTGAGTGAAAAAACTCAGAAAATTATCTGCCTCTAAAAAAGAAGGGATAATTAACCAGATAAAAAAACACTCCAAGGTGTTCTCTTAAGCTGATCGAGTCCCAACATCCTAGGCCTGTTACAGACTCAAAACTCATCATTACTAGTATCACTTATTTCAATACCTCGTAGGGTGTGGAATCTAGGTACAAGAAAGATGATGAGAAAATAGAAGTAGTGTTAAAAAACTTTGTTGACTAATGATATTTGATGGTAATTGTGTCATTTGGATCATCCTTGGGCATGGAGTTTTCACATAATCATCAGGTGCCACTCTAGTGGTCAACAAGGCTGATGATGATAGTTGTACGACATGAACACATCGATCATACGCTATCCATTTTGCGAAAAAAGCCGTGTACTGTTATGGGTCGTTGACACGTAGTGGTCAACAGGGTGTTTCATGAGCAATTATCTTGATCTCAATAACATTTTGGCCCCTTTTATCCCGTTCCATTGGGCATCTCCTCTTTTAGTGAAGATTGTCATTTGTGCATTGATTTAAGTACTTCATTGTTCAATATTATTTGTCTCTAAGTGCTTCAAATATTTTAACAATCTCACTAAAAGTAATCTCTTGTCCTGCAGTTGCATATTAGGATTAACCCTACATTTGATTAATTTACCTCCAAGCATAAGCTTGGTTGAAAGACTTTTACAACCACTTCTCTCGTCTAGCTTGCGAAGTCTAAACCCTCTTTAGTGGTTAACACAGTGACCTTGCAGTCGTCAGAGCCACAGTCTCTGCGGTGCGTGAGGTATTAGGTGGTTAGAACTCAACTCGAGGGATTGTTAATCAAGCCATAGCTTGCTTCCCCTTGATTTCTCTCTCACAACCTACTTTAGAGGCTAGCCTCAAAACAATTGAGGGAAATGATTCATTTAGTTAGGCATATAATCTAAAATAAACCAAGGCCTTGCATTTCACTTAGATTTTAGGTGTTGCATCTCATTTATGATAGTGAAGTATCTTAAGGAAGCAATTGTTTATCTGGTTACT
Source organism: Pinus tabuliformis (assembly GCA_031772625.1). Classification (NCBI taxonomy): domain Eukaryota; kingdom Viridiplantae; phylum Streptophyta; class Pinopsida; order Pinales; family Pinaceae; genus Pinus; species Pinus tabuliformis. The sequence continues at coordinate 1,081,058,643 of CM062818.1, forward strand.
TGGTAAATAATTCATATTAAGCAATTATTTGACTCCATTAGGGTACTTGCCTCTCGAGATAATTTAATCTAATCCTTAAACTTGCTAAATTAACCAAGTTACTAGGCCATTTAGTTGTGTCTCCCAGACTTGTCGGTTGCTGACGGGCCTTTCCATCTTCACATTTCATAGGGACTACCCCCCATAGTTTGCTATAGGGAGACAACTAAAACGGAGAGGTTAGGGATCAAAGTGGCAACCCTCGACCTGATCGTTGTCGCATCTTGCTCGTACAATTTGAGCAACAACATGACGTATCTGGTGCATTGGATGGTCCTGTCCCCAAGTACTGGAACAGAGAAACCCTCTAAAGTCTCCGTGCATATCCCACTCTGTTCCACCATCTAGGCATCGACAAAGTTATGGGAAGCCCCATTGTCCACTACACTGATATACATTGTCCCTGCACTGTGCCCCTAATCCTTAGCGTTAAGTACTTCGACACTCCCTACAGTGAAGCTATGACCCCTCTTGTAGGCAAGAGAGGTCCCCCTCTAGGTGGTGGTGGTGGTGTTGCTCCTCCCCTTGTACCCCATATCTCACTATCTCCTACATCGACCTCCTGCTCAACATCATCCTTCGGCTCGCTATCTGAAAACACCTCGATGTAATGGGCCTTGCCCTTGGTGCATTTGTGACCTGGCGCCCATGACTCCTGGCATGTGAAACATAGTTTCCAACTTCTAAGGGCCCTCCAGGTCTCATCATCTAATTGCTCATGCTCTGTTACCTCCCTCTGTGGCTGGGGTCTGGGATCTCTACCTCTAAGAGAAAATACTCTTTGCGAGTAAGGGTGCTTGAGGTTTGGGGATTGCACCTCACAAGTCTCTCACTCTGCTCACTGCTTCCTGTAAGGAGGTGGGTCTATTCGACCTCAGAAGCCCTCACAAAGGCTCTGCCAAGCTCTCCATGAACATGAAGACCCTCTTGTACTCCAATAGGTTTGGTACCTTAACAGAAAATCTCAAGAACTTCGCTATGTGTTGCTCATAGCTACCTGTCTGCTTGAGATGTGTCAACTCCTAGAAATGTGACTCAGGGTCCCTCTACTCAAAGCGCTCCAACTGTGAAAACTCTATTACTACAGCGACTGAATTATTTTTCCTACTTATTCTTCAATAAGTTATTTACGAAATCGCTTCAGTAAATATTAAAATAAACTCTACTGCAGATATCACACCATAGAACATAAACAAATACATGTACAAAAACCAAACACATCAACACAATTATTTTTGGACAAATGTCCCCGGGGAAACCCATTGTGGGAAAAACCGGTGCAATAGAGGAGGATTTTATTAATCAACTATTTTTAAGTACAATTGGGTGCCAAACTGGCTTACCCAACAAAGATAAATTTTCTAGCACCTCCCCCAGACTCAGCGTCAGACTTGCTGGCCTTTGCGCAGCTCCCAAACCGTCTGCGTCAACTCCTGCCTCTCTACGTCAACACTGGGCTTCTCTGCGTCACCCAGGCAGGCACTCCAATGACTGCACAGTCCTCCTGCCTCTGCGTCTGCGTTGAGAGGCTCTACGTCTGCTTCTATGATCTCTGCGCTGATCTTCTGGTATTGTTCCTGCCTCTATGTTTCGAAATTCGTACTCGCTACCTCTTGCTGCAATCCAGACCTCTAGTTCGAATTTCTCAGCAAACCCGCTCCAGAAATCGAACTGATTGGTCTCCCTCAGTATATCTCCAATTGACCCTCAAGCCTTCTCTTATACTTTTCCTGTTGATGAATCAACAAACAAGATTAAGTCCCTAATCAACGGCTAAGATTAAAATAGACTTGATCTTCGTCTCTTAGAAGCTTCTCATCCTTATCTTTATTAATACCCATTAATATTTTTATTTTCCTAAGTTTAAACTTAGAACCTCATTAAAAATATTAATTATTTTAATAACTTTTTATCTGGATGGAATTTTCCAAAACAATTTCTGGGTCTTGGAGATCTCATGCTCTTTAGCCTCTCCACCAATTTTCACGACTAGAGCACATCTGATGCTACCCCAAGTCAACACTCTCTCTCAGCAAGGAATGTACTCTAGTAATACTCCACACTAAGCATCACTCAGATTATACAACACCAGTACCTGTGTTGATGCTAGGCCTCCCTGTCCAACATCCTTTGCACTATTGCATCATGTACTACTGCCCATGGCTCTATCATTGTCACTGCTAAATCTGTATTGCATCTCCTTCTGCATCCATGTTGCTGTTGGTCCTTCTTCCTAACACTGCATCTGCACTATAACTCCCTTTGCATTCGTGTTGTTGCTGGTCCTTCTTCCCAACACTACATTTGCACTGCAATATCATACGCATTCTTGCTACTGAAATGGATTCTTTATCATCCGCATCTTCTCCCAAATAATCAAACTTGGTTCTTCCAAGGGCCTTGGTAAGGATGTCTGCCACCTGTTCTCCTATAGGAGTGTAGCTCATCTGTACAACTCTTCGTTGGACACAGTCTCTGACAAAGTGACATCGAATATCAATGTGCTTTGACTGATCGTGAAATATTGGATTCTCAGAGAGCTTGATGCAACTCTGATTATCACACATGATCCTTGTCGCCTCCATATTTCTTCTGAATAGGTTCACAAGCAGTTTTCTAAGCCATATGGCTTCGCACGAAGCTGTGCTTGCAACCATATATTCTGCTTCAGCTGAGCTCATAGCTATGAATTTTTGTTTCCTACTGCACCAGGAGGTCATCCCTGATCCAATGTTGAAATAGTATCTAGAGGTACTTTTCCGATCCACTGAACTTCCAACCCAATTTGCATCAGTAAATCCACTCAATTTGATATCCTTACTGGTGAGCTCTAATATTGCAGCAATGATGCTGCAACCCCTGGGACTCCCTACTTTACTTTTATCAACCCGGTAGTTCGTAACAAACTTGGAAGCGACGGTGCTATATGCACAAGTACTAGCTCTTACTGCAGGCTGTCACTTGATCAGCTGGCAAAAGTTCACTAGGAGCTCAAGCCAACTTCTATGAGTTCTCAGAAGAAGATTTTAACTGTGATGGATGAAAACTAACTCAAAAGAGGCTAGTCTACTTGCAGAAAGAAGATGAAAGATGAAAGGAAACACAAACCCTAGCAAACCCTAGTTTTACCCACTAACCCTACTTTTGCAAGAAAAGAGATGGAAACTACTGAAATGGATGCCATTGACTATTGAAAAGGTGAAATGCATGTATTCAAGCTACTTCTGAAGGAAAATATGGAAAAATCATCTTTTTGTACTTTTGAGCAATTTTATGCAGAATTATTATGCTTGTGTTTTAACTATTTGTGACTGTGCAGAGGTTTGGTGGCGAAAGGAGATGGAGTTGGCTTTTGCAGGAGGTTGGGAAGGTGTGGAGAGGACCTAAGGAGTCCCTAGTACCCTTCTAGAGATTTCCACTGCGATCAGACTTCGAAAAATCACTCACATGAACTTCTACAGGAGGTTGCAGGGGATCTACAGGAAGTTCTACAGGAGGTTCTACAGGAAGAGGCCGAAAGTGGTTTTTGGAGGTTTGAAAGTGGAAATGGTGGGAAAAGGGAAATGAAGGCTAGATAGAGATGTTAAGGGGTCTAGGACCTTGTAAATGAAGATCAGGAGTGAAGGAGATGGTTGGATTTGTTCAAAGGTCAAGGAAGCAATTTTGCATAAGAACGTAGAAATTAGGGCAGTTTGGGAAAGTATGGCGAATGAGTGAAGGAAATCTTGAGAGATGGACTGGAGCAGGTTGTGTGATGGAAGAATGATAAGCTGGAGTGTCTTACAGGTGAGTTGCACACTTCTTTTCAAAACTGACCCAAGCAAGAACTAAGAAAACAGAGTTTTACCTATTTTTGACCTAATTCTGACCTAAAAACCAGAAAAGTGCTGAACAGAACTTTATGGACAGGAAGTTATGCAAGAAAGCTATGGAAACTGAACAAGAACAGATCTAAGCATGTAAACACAATTGATATCAACTTCTCCAACTCGAAATCTAACACTAGCAATTGCATTGGAAAGAAAAGACAATGTTTTGGTGGCAGCAAGAGTGCCTTGGTCTCAATTCATAGTCCCAAGGAGGGGGAAAGGAGATCAAGGCTTGCTTGGTAGCCTTTTTGTGGATCTTTTTCTGTTATCAAACTATCTAATCAACCTGAAGCAAGAACAACTATTCTAATCATAAAAAACAACCTAAGTAACAAATCAAGATTTAACTTAAATAACAGAAATTATTTCATGAATGCATGAAAAAACATATAAATACACAAAGGAGGTGTTGGGCACTTGAGTTGGGCCCAACCCCAAGAGCTACAGCCCCCTATGAAAGATCATTGTTGGTTCAAAGCTGGATTCATCTTCATTGATAAAAAAAAAAAATAGTTACATCACAAAACTGTCTACAAAAAGAGCTCGAAAATGAGCTGAGTACAAGGCTGCACTAAAGTGCGAAAATAGACTATCAAATGGCTAAAATCTAACTAAAAAAACTGAGGCCCTAAGCTTTCTTATTTATACAAATGGGGACTCCCAACAATCCTCCTAAAATCAAGGAACTCAGCTTTCTAGAACTGAAGATAAACAACAGTCCTACTTGACTTGCTCGGCTGCCCTTTGAAATTATCAATGTGGGCCTTTGTACTCCGAGTTTCTGATGGAGAATTCGAGGCAAGGGCTCATAAATGAAGGGGACACCCTCCTACAAATCCTCTCCCTTGTTCTTCCTCAAATTTGGCTGCCAAATGCTCTTTAAACCTTTGATTTTGTCTCAAAATTGACCAAAAATCTGCATAAATCACACATTAGACTTCTTGGCGTAATGACTAACCCAGTTCACTCTGTTACCATAAATATAATAAAAAACACGCAATAAACTAATGAGAATGGTGGATTAAGTCAAATTAGGAGGCTAAATGAACCCATATAATTACCAATTTCTGGGGCTCATCGCTTACTCTTGGTGTACAAGAGTCCATAATTGACTATTCCCTGTATATATCTGAGAACATGTTTGGCTGTTGCCCAGTGCGCCCTCTTTGGTTCCACCATGAACTGACCGAGGGTGTTGAAAGCGTAACAAATGTCTGCCCTGGTATTGACTAGATACATCAGGGACTCTATGAGATGCTTGCATAAGGTGGGATCAACAAACTTGTCTTCTGATGCATCAATTTTCTTCTAATTTGTGATCATTGGAGTAGCCATGGGTCTACAATCCTGCATCCTGAATCTTTTCAGAATTTTTGTAGCATATCTCCCTTGTCTAAGGAAGATCTCCCCCTTTTGCTGCCAAACTTCCAACCCTAGGAAATAATGCATCTGTCCCAAATCCTTCATGTCAAATTCTGTGGTTTCATTCTTCTTGTAGTCCCCGATGAGCTTAGATGATCTTGTCAGGAAGAGATCATCCACATATAATACTAGGATTAGAGGCTCATTCTCTACAACCAGATAATAGATATTTGGACCTGCGTCACTCTTGACAAACCCCATCTTCTGCAAGTAGCCATCAATTCGACCATACCATGCTCTAGGTGCCTGTTTTAGCCCATACAAGGCTTTCTTCAATCTGCATACATGAGACTTCTTCTCATGTGTCTCAAAGCCTTTTGGTTGTTCAATGTATACCTCCTCTTCTATCACCCCATTTAGGAATGTTGTTTTGACATCCATCTGATGAATCTCCCATCCCATATGTGCTACAAGAGATATCATGGTTCTAATAGATGTATACCTGGCTATTGGGGTGAAGGTTTCTTCGTAGTCAATTCCTTCCTTCTGAGCATACCCCTTAGCCACAACCCTGGCTTTGTATTTTTCCACACTGCCATCTGTAGCGTATTTAATCTTGTAGATCCATCTCGAACTTACCACCGATCTGTCTTGATGCCTCGGCACTACCTCTTAGACATCGTTCACCATTATAGAGTTGTATTCCTCTACCATCGTATCCAACCAAACCTGATGTTGAGCATCCTCATCAAAACTAGCAGGCTTTCCATCCTGAGCTACTAATGCCTGATATCTATCTGGCTGCTTTTGCTCCCTTTTATTATTTCTTGGTGCACTGATGAAATCCTTTGTTGTTGATCAATGGTTTTCATTGATGTCAACCCAAGCAGCACCAGGGGCTACCCTGATCTTGCATGGGCATTTTGACTTGAAACTTATTGTATTATGAGTCAAGGATCTTCTAGATGGATTCTACTTGTCGAGATATTTCCATTGATATGTGGCATGCCAGGTAATTCTTCATGGTTTGAGAGATATTCATGTTTGAAGTTAGTAACCCCAGTTAGTGGGCTAAAACCTTATGGGGTTGTGGCATGAGACTCATAATTGGTTGTGGTCATTGAATAGTTAATAATTAATAAAAAAATTGCTCCTCAAATCCCTCCAATGTTCACTTATTGAGGACCCTCGCAACTCAAGATATTCATATAAATAATGACCCTCATATCCACCTCTAGTAGGGATTTTGTGGCTTCAAATAGGTCATCATGGAATTTCCGCTATAACGTTTCTTTTGTGAAGCTTCAGAAGCTGAAATTAAAACCCATTTGAGCCGAAATCTTAATGAACCTTGTGATCGAATTTCATACCTTGGTTCGCTATATTTTCCGAGATATGATATGATGAAGTTAGGGTTTTGGCAGGGTCCTGAATTCCATGTCAAACACGTGACGTTGGGAAAATCGTCATAACTCTCTCTGAGCATTGGATTCAAATTTCGTCAATAGTCGCGGAAAGAGGATGGAAAGTAGTTTGTTGAGTAGCATTTTCAGTGACGAGGTTGCAACAGTGACACGTGGCACTTTGTACAAGTTCTCTCTACTGAACCAGGGTATAATTAGGTCATCGTGGGAGATTGGACATAACTCTTTCTTGAAGAATCCAATCTTTATCAGACCTGTGGGGTTGCAAAGAGGACTCAAAGGGCTACCACAAGACGAAATTTCAGACCCTGGAGATCCGAAATTACATAGATACAACAGATTCAATATCGAGCTCCTAGAAGGCAAGAAAAGGCATGCATTCAAGGATCACTGTAGTAAGGACCACACATCAATAGTCAAGGGCAATGTTACTTGGGAGCGGGAGCGGGAGCGGGGAGCGGGAGCGGAAGCGGGACCGGGAGCGACCATTTTCAGAAGCTCCTGGTTTGGGAGCGAATCCGGGAGCGATTTTTTAAAAATATATATATTTTTTATATTTTTTAATTTTTGATACATCTATGTCAACAAAAACATGTAGAATGATGAAATAGACATAAAAAACATAAAAAAAACATAAATTGATCATTGAACCATATCACATCAATCATCTAGAAATTATAATCGTCATCAACCATGTCCACAAGTTAGTAAAATACATATTACAACTGCAACATATTGAGTCTTATAAATCATGATTCATCAAATTCAATATTAAAGTTTCAACTTCAAGCTTTCAGAATTGAAAATTCAATAACATTTATCATCATTGATCACCAAGGTTGTACTTGTAAGCCAAGTTTAACCATTACAAGAAGTAATATCGAAGATATTTCTAAGTCCTAACTTCTAACTGTTAACATGATATGAAATGTTAAAAATTTATAAAATGAAACATGAATAATGAGATGAAATGAAACAACTTTAGTCTTTCACAAAGCATCATATTCATAATTCACAATCATTACCAATGAGTTATAATTGCCAAGGCCCAACTTCAAACTTCAAATTTTCATTGTCACAGTGATATAATGTTTACAAAAAATATCATAATGTCATAATGATATGAAAGAGTCAAGAGTCAAGAGTCAAGGACTCAAAACTCAACAGTTATGAAAACCAAAGTCTAATAGAAACTAAAAAAGACAAGTAAACTGTAAATCTACAAGTGGCCCTTGCCACGAGAGTCTCCAGGAGTATAAGTAGGTCGTGGTGGTCTTCTAGGAGTCTCCCGCACAGACCGACGACCAGAACTAGAGCCTCCACGCGAGGGTGTCGATGGAGGTGGCGACAGCAATGGAACAAGACTCGGGCCCTGAGCACTGCTACTAGTACTGGATGGTGGAGGTGGACGTGGCATGGCTGCTGCAGCTGCTTCATTTTCATCCCTTACAAGCTCCTCTTCTAGTTCTTCAATATGTACAATGCCATCCTCCAAATTGTCGTCCTCAGGGTGATTGTCCCAAATTTTATATGTGGGATCTTCATTAGCACGATCACAGTAATGGCTCAACAACCTCAAGTTGTAGTGCACATAAACCAAGCTTTCTGCTCGGTTTTCGTTGAGTCTGTTTCTTTTCACATTATGTATATAACTGTAGGTGCTCCAACACCTCTCTGCAGAAGAAGAATTTACAACCTGTGAAAGAACTTCTTTTGCCAATTTTGGCAAAAGCCCGTGGCCGCCATATGTTTCCCACCATGTGGGAGTATCAAATTTATCTCTGTCGTCCATTGCATGGAAGTTACCATACAAACCACTGCCACTGAGGTATTTGCCTATTTCAAGGCGCACAGCTGCACATTCCTCCCTGTCAGGTATCAATTTTTCTAATGCTTCCAAATATCCTCTAGTTACCTCTTGATCTAAGTGGGGTTTGGTCCTAACCCCACCCCCTGCTGCAGGTTTTCCCAACCAAGATGAAGAGTAGTATTTTGGCGTAAGGATATACGCCAAGCAATGTAGTGGAACATTAAGCTTATTCCACCGTTCACACACACAATCATGAATTAGTTTGTACAAGTTGGGATCTCTATTATGAACAATATCTTTTATTTGCCCCAACATGGTATCCATTTGCTCATACACCTCGCCAATCACTGGTTTGTCTGTATCTGCAAACCGAATCATGTGATAAATTGGCTTGGTGAAATCCAATACCTGCCTCACACTTGTCCAAAACTGCCCATCAAGAGTGGCCTCCTCCACCATTTCAAAACCTCCCATGTCAGCTGCATTTGTAGCCCTTTCCTTTAATACCTGCTAATGTGGACTTGATACCATGCTAGCTAATGCCTCTCTTACCTTCACAAGGCGCCTGAAGGTGAGGTAATAGCTACCAAATCTTGTCTTCGCAATCTTCAACAACTCCAATCTCGAGTGATTGCGGAAAAGGCCATGGGTATTGCTATGATTTGTAATAAATTTTATCATTTGTTTGCCTTTCTTGTACAAATCACCAATCCATTTGTATTGTGCATTTTTGTTTTTGACAATATCATGCAACAAAAGGTTCAATGTGTGAACCAAACATCCAGACCAAAATATGTTGGGGTATTTATCCTCAATAATTGCTCCCGCTGCCTTACAATTAGGAGCATTATCAGTGATGACTTGGATGACATTGTATGGGCCAATACGCTCAATTGTTTCAAGTAATGCTTCTGCAATGTTGATAGCGGTCTTGAACTTGTCTGAGTAATCATGTGCAGCTAGAAAGATGGGACCACTAACAGACACAGCAAGAACACTTATCAATGGCTTGCCTTTTACATTTGTCCATCCATCAGATACAATGGACACCCCATAGTCAGTCCAAGAACTTGTCATTTTATTCAAAGAATGTGATATTTTTGCTTTTTCATGATCAAGGCCAACGGTTCTTGCCTTGTCATACCCAGGGCTCTTGTATCCTTTAGGGGCATCATTTATGGCAGAAACCATTTCGTGCCAATAAGGTGAGCGTAGAACATTGAATGGTATCCCACATGCATAGAGAAACCTGTAAACTTTTGAATCCACATCATTCCTACACCCCTCATCAAGGAAATCTGATATGGTTCTACGGCGTAAAGATGATGACCCTTTGCCTCCATGTCCATATCCACTGCCTTGGGAGGATGCTGAAGGAGTTCTTTGTGAGCTTGGTTCAAAGAAACCCCTTGATCTTTTTGTTCTGTATTGGGCTTCCTCCTCTTCCTTTATGTATTTGGCTCTATCTGCTGTTGACACCGCTGCACAAGTTTTGATTCCTATTTGTTTCTCTCCATCCCATGGCCTTTTCCCGCAGAGGTGTCTTCTAGCACGGGTGTATGAACCTGTCTAATCAGTGTTGCAATGGGGGCAATGAAATTTAGTGGTTCCACCCCCTCTCCCTGTTTCAGCCCTTTGAACATATTTCCACAGTGGAGTTTGGTCTTGTTTAGTTTTTTGAGGGTCATGTTCACCCTCCTCCACCTCCTCCTCACTGGGGTTTTCACCCATTTGACTTCCTCCGGCTTCTTCATCCACCTCTTCAGTTTCAGGCCCCCTCCGTTTCCTACTCTCCACCACCATAATAACCATAAAATGGACCAGGAAGAGGAAAATGCCAATAAATATCCCCAGGTCCATGGTGTTTGATGTTTGTAGGGTTTGAGTCTTGAATCTGCAAATTAATTTAGTTTATTGGGATTAATTCATTTAATTTATTAATTTAATTTAAATACATGATCTTTAAACTCAAACAACTAAATTAAACTAACCAAATTAACTACCTAATCAGCTAAACTAACTAAATGATTAAGTTACTTACCTCTGCAGGCTTGCTCCTCGCTCCTTGGCACTTGCTCCTCGCTCCTCAGCTCTGGCTCCTTGCTCCTCAGCTCTTGCTCCTTGCTCCTTTGCTCTTGCTCCAGCTCTCAATCTCTTGCTCAATGAAGTTGAAATGAAATTTTTTTGGCCCATTGGGCTTATAAAATAAAAAAAAATTTCTAAATTTTTTTGAAATTTCGGGTCCGGCGGATTTTTTTTCCGCCGACCCGCTCCCGGCCCGGCTGAAATCGCTCCCGGAGCATTTTTTAATGCTCGGGAGCGATCAGGGAGCGATCGCTCCCCGATCGCTCCCGGGCATTAAAAATTGCTCCGGGAGCTCAGGAGCGATTGCTCCCTAAGTCGCTCCCTGACAGACCAGGGAGCGCAAATTTTTTTAAGGGAGCGCGCTCCCGAAAATCGCTCCTGTCCGGGAGCGATTTTGGGAGCGCGCTCCCGAGCCGCTCCCGCCCGGAGCGCGGTTCGGGAGCGGGTTCGAGAGGGGGGGGGGGCGCTCCCCCGCAACATAGGTCAAGGGTAAGTCTCCTACAGCAAGGTATGTATGATTAGTGTTTACATTTGAATTTTGAGTATCATCTCTGACATATGTTTTTGTAGGACAATGTAAGTATATACAGGGTCTCGGTTATATCTCTATGTCTCTATATGTCATAGTTAGTTTTGATACCACATTTCAGATGTTCTATTCTTGATACTACATATTTGATGCTACACCAAGTCTACTAAATCTATATGATGTTGTAAGTTCATGTTACTTGTCTTGTCATAGTTGATAGAATGGTCTCTGTAGTTGTACTTAGAACTTGGTTCATTAGAAGTCTAGGGTTTGTCATTAGTTTCTATTGTATATATGTTTAGGTCAGTTTTGGATATAGTCTTGCATAGAGTCCACGCCTATATCAAGAGTGGGAGTCTTTGTCTACTGCTGCAACAAGTCAACAACAAAAGTGACAAGAACATTTCAGGTAGAAGAAGATTCAAGGATAACATCAAGTGAATATTCAAGAGGTGAAGTATTAAATCAAAGGAAGCATTGCAGTGGGACATCCTTTAAAGACATGACAACCATCCGTATATTGTGAAGAAGTGTCAAGGCCAAGAGTCATCATTGTAAAGTTGTAAAAGAGTCATTTGTAAAGGTGTCATCATTGGAAGAGTCATTATTGTAAAAGAATCAGTCTGCCTAGAGTCGAAAAGGCATTGTTGGGAGGTATAGGAGTCTCTGTTGGGATGATGTCATGGTTGGGTTGCAGGTCATAGTGTGATTGGGTGTTTGGTCAAAATCATTGTAAATCATATTGTATCGTGGATTGTTGTCCCTGGTACAGGAATCCACACTCTTGTCTCATTTCAGTTATTATAGGGTGGCAGGGAGGTGCTAGGCTATTGCATGAAGCCGCCTACAGATTGGAGCCTGTGAACACTTCAGGGTGGTAGGTTGGTCTAGGATGTTGGGGCATCCATTCAGTTAACTACTGAGGAAACCAGGCATTGGGGCGTCCTTCTAGCATGAGCTGGAGAAGAATGTTTTTCTAGAATTCTAAGAAGTTGTTGCTTTCATTTCAGTTGGGGCCGAAGATTAAAGAATTTATTAGAAAAACGTTAGGTGGTTTTTGACCCAGAGGGGGTTTTCCACCTAAAATTCTTGTGTCTACTGCGTTCTTTTATTTATTGTTATTACTGCATAAACATTAATAATAATTGAAGATTAATTAATGCTCTAAAAAGATTTAAAATTGCTAATTGCTAAGGAATATTGATTCACCGCCCCTCTCAGTATTTCCAACATCTGCATCTCGCAGAATTTGCGAAGTCCCCTTCTTGTTCTTCCTCTGGTAGTAGGTGCTTCTGTTAGCTCCTCCTCGTCTTGTGATTCTTCCAGATCTGAGGAAGAATTCTTGACTTCTTTTGGTTGAAGTGGTTTGTCCAACATCTTTTGACTGCTCCTCAGAAGGCATTTCTCGAGATTTTCTGAAGGCCCTATCCCCCATGAACTTCACATCTCGTCGAACTACTACCTTCGTGCTCCTTGGAAGATAGATTCTGTATGCATTAGCATTCTCGCTATATCCCACTGGATATACTTTCTTTGTAGTTTGATCCAGCTTCTTCCTCTTTTCCTCGGTTATGTGGCAATATGCTAAGCTTCCAAATATCCTGAAATGACTGACTTCAAGTGTCTTCCATGCGAAGACTTTCTCTGGAGTAATCTTGCCTAATGCTCGATGAGGAATTCTATTCTGAGCATAGACTACTGTGTTGCATGCTTCTGCCCACAGGAATTTTGGCATATCTTGATCATACATTATGGCCCTGGCTGCTTCCACGATAGTCTGGTTCTTCCTTTCTGCTACTCCATTCTGCTCCGGATTGTACGGAGCTATCCACTCTTTTCTGATGCCCTCCCTAGTGCAAAAGTCTTTGAAGTCCTTGTCGACATATTCTCCACCATTCTCTGAGCACAAAACTTTTATTTTCTTTCCAATAAGATTCTCCATTAGAGCCTTGAACTCTTTGAAGCGACATAAAACCTCATCCTTGGTTTTCAGAAAATAAATCCAAGTTTTCCTGGAGTGGTCATTGATGAAGGTGATGAAGTATTCGACACCACTAAGAGCTTTAGTGGACATTGGCTCATAGATATCTGAGCGTATCAATCCTAGTACACTCTTGGCCTTGTTTTTACTTCTAGGAAATGTTGCTTGGCATACTTGCCCAGAGCACATCCTTTGCATACATATCTCTTTCTATACTAAGATCTGGAACTCCTGCTACAATTTTCTTGAGGACTCTTAGAGCCCTATGGTGCAAATGTCCCATTCGTCTATGCCATAGTTCATTCAAATCCTTGTCCCCATGACTGCCTATCGGTGGCATTGGTGATTCTAGCTGTAACCTGTACAACCTGTTACTCCTGATTCCGATCTGTACTTTCTTTTTTCAGCTTGGGTGTTTGACGTACACTTTCTCCTTGATGAAGAAAATGTCATAGCCCTTGCTTTGAAGTTGTGATACAGATAGTAAGTTCATCCCTAGTACTAGCACATGTAGCACATTGGTGGCCCTAAACTGCTCTCCTGTTTCTGTTTGAAACACTATGGTCCCCTTTCCTACTAGCGTACACTTTGCCTTGTTCGCCATGATGATCTGAAAGTTCATCCTTTCCCCCTGATACTCAGAGAAACATCCGGATTCCTGTCATATGCTAGGGGGCTCCACTATCTATATACCATACCTCAGATGATGCTGAGCTTGTTACACAAGAAAGTTCTTATTCCAATCTGGAATGTAACGTAGAGAAATCAAGATTTCTATCCCTTGTGCAATTTTCTGAAAATCTGCATGAGTCTCCGGATGTTGATGCCTCTGCATCATGATCTCGACCCATAATTGATTTTCCCTTCATGTCTCTGATTCTTTCCTGTGGTACCATGTGAAAATTCTATAACACTAGCAACTGAATTATTTTTCCTACTTATTCTTCAATAACTTATTTACCAAATCGCTTTAGTAAATATTAAAATAAACTCTACTGCAGATATCACACCATAGAACAGAAACAAATACATGCATAAGAACCAAACACATCAACACAATGATTTTTGGACAAATGTCCTTGTGAAAACCCAATGCAGGAAAAACCGGTGCAGCAGAGGAGGGTTTTATTAATAAGCTATTCTTGAGTACAACTAGGTGCCAAACTAGCTTACCCAACAGAGATAAATTCTCCAGCACCTCCCCCAGACTCAGTGTCAGAATTACTGGCGTCTGCGCAACTCCCAGACCCTCTGCGTCAGTTCCTGCCTCTGCATCAGCACTGGGCCTCTCTGCCTCACCCATGTAAGCCATCCAGTGACTGCGCAGTGCTCTTGCCTCTGCGTTTGCCTCTCTGATCTGTGCACTAATCTTATAGTACTGTTCTTGCCTCTCTATTCCGTACTTGCTACCTCTTGCTGCAATCCAAACCTCTAGTTTGAATTTCTCAGCAAACTCTGCTCCAGAAATCGAACTGACTGGTCTCCCTTAGTGTATCTCGAACTAACCCTCAAGCCTTCTCTTATACTTTTTCTGTTAATGAATCAACGGTGGAGATGAAGTCCCTAATCAACAGCTAAGATTAAGATAGATTTGATCTTCGTCTCTTAGAAGCTTCTCTTCGTTATCTTTATTAATACCCATTAATATTCTTATTTTCTTAAGTTTAGTCTTAGGAACTCATTAAAAATATTAATTATTTTAATAACTTTTCATCTGGATGGGATTTTCCAAAATGATTTCTAGGTCTTGGAGATCTCATGCTCTTTAGTCTCTCCACCAATTTTCATGGCTAGAGAACATTTGATGCTACCCCAAATCAACACCAACAACCTCTAGGTAAACTCCTCATAAGAAGTTACGTTGGCATGCCCCAACGTAGTCAATCCATGACAGTGTTGTTAAAATCGCGATAAAATCGCGATTTTATCGGAAAATCGCGATTTTTTCCTCTGCCCGATCAAATCGCGATTTTTATTCGTAAAAATCGCCACTTTTTTTTATACCGATTTTTATCGAAAAAATCGCGATTTTTAAGGAAAAAATCGTGGGGGCTTGGTACAGCATAGTTTTATAACTTTTTTTGGGTTTTTTCATGCAATTTTTTTGAAAGAAACAAATAATTTTTGAGTGGGGCAACTTAATGATCAAGTCTATGCCCTAGTATGGATATGCTATTCATGGTAATGTTAAATTCTTAAAGTAAAAGTGACATTCTCCTTAATCTTCATTTTCATCCTTTTACTTAAATTTTTAACATTACCATGAAATGACTCAGGATGTTTGAGAGTGGTTCCAGCCTCATTGGATTTCATATGGAGAAAGTAGAATTTTAGATTTCATTTAAAATCCAGCAGACTTATCAGTTTTTCAGGATTTTAGGATTGGGAGATTGTAATGTTTCGAGGTGACACCATCCGCCCAGCCTACCCCTGCCACCAGTAGAGGACGTGGTCTACCTCCTATAGCTCCTACTTCTAGTTCTTCAGCTTCTAGAGCACGTCAGACTCCACTGCCATTTCCACCAGCACAGGCACCAGCTTCTACATCTAGAGGGAAAGAGAAAGCTGTGCCATTTTCTCGCAAGAGGGGCAGAGGAAATCAATAGGATTAGACTTTCATTTTATTGTATATGACATTATGACATGATGAGATACATTATCATATTTTTTGTTGATATTTTGAGGCTGAGTTGGACTTGGGACTCAGGACTTACTATTCAGGACATGATTCAATGTTATGTGTGATTTTAGCGCTAGAAATGATATTAAACATCTTATATATTAGTTTTTTTATCATATTTATGTGTCAATGTATTTATTTTATGTTGTAGATGGTTTAGATATTAAAAAAATTGAAAAAAAATGAAAAAAAATGAATATTTTTGTGCCAAACGATTTTTTCCCGCTTTTTTCCGATTTTTTCCGATTTTAACGATTTTTTCCGCTTTTTTCCCGGCGCCGATTAAATCCCGATCGCGATGTGTGCAACACTGATCCATGAAACCACTAGTCATTTGTATCCCCCTCCAAATGTAAAGCAACCAACTTAATCGCCTCCACCAATGACATCTGGTTAAGGCAGAAATAGGTGTCTAGCTTCTCCACCCATGCTCTCGCAGTGCATTTAGAGGACCCATCAAATGTAGGGAGGTACAATATCACGACCGTGCACAGTGAGTCTGAGTTCTGCCACAATGAGTCGCCTACTCCCTTGCCTCAGTTGTTATGTTTGAGTTGGCAAAAATCTCTAAAATTAATTGCGTCATGGAACTTCGGCCCCATGGACTGCCACTCTCGAAAGTAATCCCCCATAGGCATCTCCCCGGTATCAGGTTGTTCCCCACTCCCAGGAGCCAAAAATGTAGGCACGGTGGATCTGGTTGCTTCCTGGTGGATAAGGGTGTTGTTATGAGGGATGTCATGTTTTGTGTGGTGAGATGCTCCTGAACTCTCACCTGCCATAAATTCCTTGTGGCTATCCCTAATGCGTTGTTGCTTCAATTCATCCATCACCTCCCTTTTCCCTTGTTGACCACTCTTTATCAACAGTCTAAGAAAGCAGAGTACAAGGGAGTGCAGAAATGTTTTCGAATATCAAAGTCATCAATTGCCATCATTCATCATTGTAAAACCCAATTTCTGCAAATTTGTTGTAAATGATGCTAGTATGACCATTTAATTATGTAACAACACCTAGTTAAGCCTCTGATTTTGGCAAAGGATTTCATCCTATAAAGCTTTTTAACCTCCTCAAATTATGTGTGTTTGTAAACACGGCTAATCAACAAAGTTTTTCTTCTAGCTATAACCCCAAGGTTAGGGTGGAATTCGTTGACAAGGTCTTAGGTGAGTCTTAGTGTTGTAAAAGCATGTTTAGGAATAATTTTAGTGCATGGTCCCTTGCAATTAGAAACCATGGCTAAATTATTTTATTATAAGCACACTTGGTTTCATACTAGATCATATTGTGTCGCAGAATTGGGTAATGTCTTGAGCGTCTGGTCTAAATGTGTGTTTGCCCTTCTAAGGGTTGATATTGTAAGTATTTTGATGTAAAAAAAAATTTAGTGCATGGTCTCTCGCAATTAGAAACTTGGTTAAAATAATTGAGGGTGGAAAAATAATTAAATCTCCTCTAGATTCAATTAATTAACTTTTTCAAGCTAAATTACATAAAAGTCCTAAGCCAAAAAATTAATCAATTTTGAGTCAAAAAATAATTATAGAGAAATGAATTTCTCTCCAAGTGGAAAATAATGAAAAATTCATGGGTCAAGAAGACGTCAATTTTTGGAGGTCCTCCATTAAGGGAAAAATGAATATTTTAAGAAAATTTGAGCCCTTGGGCCTTGGTGGTTAAGTCAAAGTCAAAATTTTGAGGAAATTAATCCAAAATATTAATTCTTGGATTAATAAAAAATGTTTTTTAAGAGATTTAAATTTTTCCTCAAAAGAAAAATTCGATGGTGGAGATTAAAAGGTGATCAAGCTATTTTTGACAGTCAAGATTATTTTGACGATCATCAAGCCAACTAGCCATTATTTTCCACTTGGAGGGGTTTTCTCTATATAAAGAAGCCATTTAGCTTCTATTTTCCATCTTTGGATGAGGTAATTTTGTAATGCTGGTATTGAGCTGCTGCTCTGCTGAGAATTTTTTTTGTCATAATAGAAAGACTTTGGGGTTTAGTCATGGTGTTCTTCTATTTGCTGATCTATGGTATGTGTTAGCTATGTGTTTATTCTATATTGTGCTGAATAATTTTTAAGTTTTAACTATTATTTCATTTATCAGTGATAAGAACATTTTATTGGTACAAGTTATCTTAGGTGATTTGATTCACCATATGAATTAACAAATTATCTTGAGAATTTATAAAGATTTACAGGCACGTTAGCTCTCAAGCTCCAAGTTCACAAACCATGGTGAAGCGCTGACCTTGTTTGGGCTCTAAGCTTTTCATTGTGGTGAATTATTTTGCAGAAAGGTTTTGGCTGGTCTATCTTTCGAAATTATTTATCCATGCAATTTATTTAAAAAATATCTCAAATTTGTTTATTTGATCTTAGGCTAAAAAGATTTAACTTGGTAATGACAACTATTAATTTTATTTTGTGAATATTGTACATTTGTAAATTATTTTCTAACCCTTGTTTTATTTTTGTAGCACTTGGGGTTTTGGGGTTTTGAAATTTTTGTATATATTTGGTGTTTTGGGAAATTCTTTCATTCATTTTGCAGGTGGATCTTCAAGCCTCAGAGGAAATCGAAATTTTTGTGGAAGATCTAGCCTTAAGGCTAGGGTTTGAAGGGTTTACCCATTCAAGCGAGAGGTCCAGCCTTATTGAGCAATTTTGCTAGGGTTTTGAGGCTAATCTAGGCCTAGGAAGGCAAGACCTAGCCCTCAATTACCCTCCAAGTGCAACAACCAGCCAAGAAAGGAAGACGTTGGCCCTCAAGGAACTAAATTTCAGCATTTTGTGGATATTTTTGTGTTTGCAGGGGTTTGAGAAATTTTTTAAGGCCTCTAAGGCCTAGCCGTGGCCTTTTCTCCTGCTCTAGGTGAGCCGCTAGCCCTTTTCGAGCTTGTTTTGAGCCTCATGGGCTATTTTCCTTGAGTTGCAGGCTCTTAAGGTCCTTAACCCTAGCTGCTGCACCTTTTCTCTTTGGTAGTAGCCCTAAAAGGGCTTCCCTTGCCCTTGTCACAACCCTTAAAGGGTTTTCCCTTGAGCCGCAGGCCATTTTTGTCGTTGTGTGGCCCTAGGAGGGCCTCTGACCCTCTCGACCCCCATCTTTGGCCTCTTTCCCTTGGACAAAAACCCTATTGGGGTTGTTTCCCTTAGTCCTGGTCCCTTCCAACCTCCCTTGGCCTATTGCTGCCCTTTCTTGGCCTTCTTAAGCCTTATTAGCCTATAGTTGGCCTTCTCCTAGCCCTAGCCTCTTCTTCTATCCCTCATTAAGCCATTCTTCAGTCATTGAGTTGGTTTGCATTAGTATTTTGTCTCTAACAATTTGTTTTGTAACAATTTTTGAGCTAACTTGGTGGTTGCAGGTGAACAAGATCATTGGAAAAGTCTCTAGTCATCTACAAGGCCATTGGGCCTCTTGGTTTGCTCCCTAATCCCTCATTATCATCACTGTCTTCATTTCTAATTCTGAACCATTTCACGACAGTAGTATATGCAGAGCCTAAACACATTTAAAAGAAGCCTAAATTCACTCATTAATCACCTAAGGGCCAAGGCATTAAAAATTAGTCTTGAGGTCAAATTGATTGCAAATAAGTGGAATCTTAAGGACAGTTGTGTAATTTCAAGATCTGATATGTTTGCTACAGCTACATAAAATCATCTACATCAGTAATAAATTCACATAACATTGGCATACTAACCAATTTGCAAACATATTTCTTCATTGGCATATCACTTGCATTGGCTGGGCTTGCATTTCATAACATATTTTTTCATTTCTTGAAGGTTGTCATAAAAATCGGAAGTCTGATATATGTTGTTTAAGGTCTGATATAAATATTATAGTAGTATCAAAAGTTGCTAACAATCATCTAATTTCATTTGGCATTTGTTCCTTGCATCTTGTGCATCTTCAATAAGTGTCTTCTAGTGAGATTGGGTATTTTCCTTATTGCTGCAATCATCATCTTCTTGGTTGCTCCATGTTGCATTTCATTGCATTTTGCATCCCTTGCATCCATTTGCATATTGCATACATTGCACTTTTGCACAAGCATTCACTAAGAACGTAAGTGCTCTAAAGGGATAATTGAGTTGGCAATTGTTTTGTGAGATTGGCTTAAAGAATAACATTGTGGATTAATGCTCTTTCTCTCATTGGATAGCTAACATCATTGTGATTTTGGTTCTAAAGGAATACTTCTAGTTTTTCATTGCTCCCATTGGTTATTGAACGAGTGAATACATTGCTTTTCATTGCTATTGTGGAATAAGTACTTCTTGTGGATTTACTAACTTGTTGCAAGTGAGGTTAACATCCTCAATTTATAATCATGTTAATCTAAGTCATTCATAAGGAACTTAATTGACAATCATAATTGTAATCTTGAGATTGGCTCCTTTGTCTAGGTAATCTTGGAAGTTTCTAATTGTGTTAAGAAATATTGGACTTGTTGATTTATTGTCATTTCATGAGTAATTGTCCTTTGCGATATTTGTAATTTCAACAACATTTTCTGACGCCATATATCTGGTTTATTGAGCACATGTTTTCGATGAAGATTTTCCATATATATTGTTAGGTACCTCATTGTTCTAAATTGAATATCATTGTAATTTATCTCCAAGTACTTCAAACATTTAACAACTTAACCTTATGTCACGTCCCTTCTCAAAAACATTCGTAATAGGGTGTAGCTACACAATTTTGGCACATTTTTGACTTAGGAAGAGGGCCCCACACTTCGACTTAGGGACTTTGGGGCTAATTTGACTTTATTTAGCAACTAGTGGAATGTGGGGGCCACCCACATGAGGAATTCGAACTAGCCATTCGATATGCTTGGAGGGAAATCAAATGGGTGGATGGAGGGGCCCACATGAGGCTAAGGAGGCCCAAGGAGATATAAGGAGAGATCAACTCTCATTTTGGATCATCTTTGACATTTGCAAACAAACACACATTTGTTCACTTTGTTGTTTAGCGAGTCTATCGGCTGTTTAGCCACGAGTCTCTCACGCAAGAGATTCAACCTCTACTTCGGGGGACCATCCGTGCCCGCCCTAGGGAGGTTGTTTTACAAGAGTTTTCAAGAGTTTCGGGGCAGCAACACACATCATTGACCGGCGTAGAGAGGGGAGTGCGTATTTCTGGGCAGCCAGGAATCATGCAAAGGGAGTTTGAGTGCAACTGGGATCTCATTGCTTTTCGGGAGGCCAGGGAGTTGAGGTAGCAACATTGGGCAGGCATTTTCGCTAGAGCTTTCAGCTAGTTGAGCCAGCATACCAGCGATTCGCATTTCTGGGCAGAGGGGCAGCGCAGAGGCCACTGAACAGAATTTCGTGGTGTTTGGGAGCAGCAGTGTTGAAATTTCTAAGTCTAACACATCTAAAATTCTTCTTGCACTATCTGGTTTATTTCACCTACTTGTTTATTTCTTAACAAGTTATTTAACCATATAAATACTGAAAAATAAACAAAAATGCAGTCTCAACTCATATACTGATCATCAACTGAAATAATAGACAAACACACAAGGGACACTGTTATTTTTGGACAATTGTCCCCAGAAAAACCCAACTTGAGAAAACCGGTGCAGCAGTTCTAAGGGTTTTATTATTAAGCAGCTTTCTTGAGTACAACTAGGGTGCCAAATTGGTTCACCCAACAGAGATTTCTATCTGGCAGTAATACCTCTCCAAGGCTCTGCGTTAGCCCTGCTAGCCTCTACGTAGCTCTAGAACCCCCTGTGTCAGCGCTCTGCCTCTCTGCGTCAGCTCTCCAGCCTTCTGCGTCACCCATGCAGGCCCTGCAAGCCTCTGCACAGTGTCTCTGGCTTTCTGTGTGGTTCCTGCTCGCTCTGCGTAGTCTCCTCAATCACTGCGCTGGCCCTTTGGCACTATCTCTGCCTCTCTGCTATGTACTCACTGCCCCTCGTTGCAACTTAGATCACTTGTTCAAATTTTCTTAGCAAACCTTGCTCCAGAAAAATCGAACGGACTGATCAATCTTGGTGCGTCTTCAACTGACCCTCTAGCCTCCTTTTATATTTTTCCTGTTGAGTCTTCAACGACTGAGATTAAGTCTCTAATCATTGGCTAAGATTAGATTTGGCTTGATCCATGTCATTTAGAACATTCTCACCCAGTTTTATATTAATACCCATTAATATTTTAATTTTCCTAAGTTTAGACTTAGGAACCCCATTAAAAATATTAATTATTTTAATATCTCTCTAACTGAGCGGAATTTCCCCAAACCATTTTTGGGTCTTGGAGATCTCATGTGCTTTAGCCTCTCCAGCGATTTTCATGGCTAGAGCACATCCGATGCTACCACAAATCAACAAGCAGCTGATCTGGGGCAAGAGTTCATCCGAGAAGTTAGGAGTTGGATAGGAAGGGTGAACCCAACATTTTGGAGGAGTTTGTAGAGGGATTTGTAGGCAGTTTCCAGTAGGTCGAATTTGGCAGCCATAGCTGGGGTGAGGCTTCAAGGGGTTTGAAAAACAGAAGTCAAAACCAAGCAAATTCGCTTATGGGTTTTTCTGGGTTTTGGCCAAGGATTCCGGGGTTAAAAGCATATAAATTTCTGGGTGGTTTTAGTGCACTTTCCAGCCATTCGAAATTCAGTAGTGCAACAATTTTCTGGGTAGCGCATTGCAGATTGGTGCAACAGCTGGGCAACCTTTAGCTCAACCATTTTCCTACCTGGTTTTGGTCCTACTTGTCCATTGAGACAAGCCCAGGTGCACCATTCCACTATCTATTGTATTTGGCTTGCAGAAATATAATAAAATGGCTCAGAAGTTCTTCATTTGCAGTTTTTCTGTGGGTGCTTGATGAATATTTCGTTTTTGTATTTTGCTGCATAGAATATTTGTTGTTATCACTTGTATTTCCTATTTAGGATCATTACACCTTAAGAGTAATCACTCATATTTTGCACTTGCATTTTGGGACTAGTCTTGCACTAATTAATTACCTCCAAGCATAAGCTTGGTTGATAGAAAGATACGAACCCCTTTCTCACCCAACTGGGGAACCCTAGACCCTATTTTGTGGTTAACACAGTGACCTTGCAGTCGTCAGAGCCAGATTCTTTGCAACGCCAGAGGCATTGGGTGGTTAGAACTCCAGAGGAGGTATTGTTAATATAGCCTTTGCTATCTTCCCATGGGTTTCTTTCTCACAACCTACACTAGAGACTAGCTTCAAAATAGTTAAGATGAAGGATTCATATAGATAAACATATAATTTAGAATAAACCAAGATCTTGCATTTCACTTAGTTTTAGGTGTTGCATTTCATATAGGATAGT
This sequence comes from Pinus tabuliformis, assembly GCA_031772625.1. Lineage (NCBI taxonomy): Eukaryota > Viridiplantae > Streptophyta > Pinopsida > Pinales > Pinaceae > Pinus > Pinus tabuliformis. Next base: position 1,081,081,754 of record CM062818.1, read on the forward strand.
GAAACATCCTGAAGCAACAACTGTTCATTCGATGGCTTGGTAGATAATTCATTTTAAGCAAGTAATTTGACTCCATTTAAGGCATAGGTCTTCCAAGATAATCTAATCAAATCACTAAACTTGCTAAATTAACCAAGTTGCTAGGCCATTCAATTATGTCTCTTGGACTTGTCGATTGTCGACGAGTCTTGTATCTTCACATTTCATAGGGACTACCCCCCATAGCCTGTTGTAGGGAGACAACTAGAATAAATAGGGCGAGGATTAGAGTGACAACCTCGTCTTAATCATTTTCGCATCTGGCCTGTCCAATTTGAGCGTCAACATTTTCTGGCATCATTGTTGGGGATAGAGTTTTTTCAGTCCCTGGTTTTCATGACATCTTCTCATCATATCATCATTCTCATTCTTCATCTTTTCATTAACTCGTCGAACGCCGTGTTACCTGGCACTTGACATCTCACCAATATTCTCATCACCTTGTTCACCATCACTTTTCTATCTGCACCCTTAGCACTTGCACGTTTGGGTTGGTTTCTTGTTTGGGTGGTGACTCCACTTATTCATCCATTCACAAGAGCTGATACAAGAAGAAATCTTGGTAGCTTGCTTAACCCCGCCCTTCATCTCGAAATGGCTCTAAGAGCTTGGTTAAACAAATTACATTCTAGTAAGCATTTAATCTTTTTCTGACAGGAAGCCCTCCCTGTTATCCATTTGCTTTTACCTGATCCCGCCAGTCAGGACATCATGGAGTTTTACAGACCTTGCAATTGTGCCAATATTCAGGGATATGCTCATGCTCTTCCAAATAATGGTTTGGATAAGATTCCTATGTTTCAAGGGAACAATGCAATCATTGTTGACGCTCATCTCAAAAAGTTCACATCCTTCTTGCTAAGACATGCTCACTTAACTGCGTATAATCATGAAGATGTTAAGATGAAGCTCTTTGTTCTTTCATTAGAAGATGATGCATTGCAATGGTTCTTGGACAAACTTGATAACTCTTTCAATTCTTTGCGAGCTATCATCAATGCATTTAAAGGTAAATATGGGGACAAGAGAGAAGGAAGATATTTGTTTACAACTATCAATTGTATTAAGAATGAAAACGAAACAGTTGAGGAATTCAATCAAAGGTTCAATGGCATTGTCAAAGAAAAGACTCAAGACTATAAGCCTGCTGACAAATCCTTATTAGAGCAATACCTTGAAACATTTGTTGTTGATACCTCTTATGAGATAAGATGCGCTGAACCAACCGATTTAGTTTTTGCTGAAGCTATAGCTGAAGAATTAGAAAAAGATAAGAAATCATCTGGTAAATCTGAGATTCCTGGTTTTGAAAGAGGTTTGGTTAAAGCTAAAGGGAAAGAGATAAAGGAGGTTGAGCATGACCCAATTAAGGAATTAACTCGGATGATTAAAGAAATTAGAATTGAGCACGTTAGAGAAATGAGTGCTATGCAGTTTAGGCTAATTTAAATGGAACGAAATCAAGCGCAAAATGTTCAGCCTAGGAATAATAATAATAATTGTGGTAATAATAATCCATGGCCAAGAAGGAATCCTCCCAATGAGCAAATGCCTCCCAATGCGCTTGAACCCACCAATGCTGTTGATCAACCTATTCCATTTTGCAGGCCTTGTGAAGGATTCCATGAAGAAAGTTCATGTGCCATCACTAGAAGACATGTAGATGAAGGAACCATTGAACAAATAAATAGCGTCAATTAGAATTCTTCAGTGGAAAGTCATTGAACAGATATGATCCCCTCATCTTTCACCACCAATAATTTTAGTGATGAAAAGGATCATCTTACAGAAATATATGGTGAAATGTCGTCTCAAGAACAAATTCTAGAAATTGCTAGAAGTAAAGGTTACACTTATCAAAAGAAGGGCAAAGATTAGAATCAGAATAAGCAACAAACTACATCTAAGAGTTATCAATCAAGATTAAAAATTGATTGGTTTGCATGGATAAACTAGTGTTATCAGAATCAGACTGAAACCGGTGGAATTGATTGGTTCGAACATTTTTGGCCCAAAATTGGCCCGAACCAGGCATCTGAACTGGAATAGGCTGGTTCAACACCGAATGGTCGGTTCTGTAACGAAACCGGCTGGTTCGTTACTGAACCGATCTATTCCACCAAACCGGCCAGATCAAAACCAGTTTTGTGTGGTTTGTACCTTACTAAGTCAATGTAAAAAATTTGCCCCTTTTTTAATTTTTGATTTTTTCATTTGGTTGGCCCACTTCTAATTCTCACCTAGGGTAGCCTAATATTCAAGCTTATGGCCCTCAGCCTAATATTCGAGCCTATAGTTGTTTTACTTAAATTTTTAACATTACCATGAAATGACTCAGGATGTTTGAGAGTGGTTCCAACTTCATTAGATTTCATACGGAGAAAGTAGAATTTTAGATTTCACTCAAAATCCAGCAGCCTTAACAATTTTTTTAGGATATCAGGATTGTGGTGATTGCAACGTTTCCATTGGATTTTGTCATGTACAATGTTACTTGGGAGCGGGAGAGAAAGCGGGTAGCGGGAGCGAAAACAAGAGCGGGAGCGACATTTTCAGAAGCTCCTGGTTTGGGAGCGAATCCTGGAGCGATTTTTTAAAAATATATATACTTTTTATATTTTTTAATTTTTGATACATATATGTCAACAAAAACATGTAGAATGATGAATTAGATATAAAAAACATAAAAAAACATAGATTGATCATTTAACCATATCACATCAATCATCTAGAAGTTATAATCTTCATCAACCATGTCCACAAGTTAGTAACATACATATTACAACTGCAACATATTGAGTCTCGTGAATCATGATTCATCAAATTCAATCTTAAAGTTTCAACTTCAAGCTTTCAAAATTGAAAATTCAATATATAACATTTATCATCATTGATCACCAAAGTTGTACTTGTAAGCTAAGTTTAACCATTACAAGAAATAATATCTTAGATATTTCTAAGTTCTAACTTCTAATTATTAACATGAAATGAAATGTTATAAAATGAAATATGAATAATGAAATGAAATGAAACAACTATATTCTTTCACGAAGCATCATATGCATAATTCACAATCATTACCAATTAGTTATAATTGTCAACTTGGCAACTTCAAACTTCAAACTTTCATTGTCACAGTCATATATTGTTTACAAAAATATCATTATGATATGAAAGAGTCAAGAGTCAAGAGTCAAGGACTCAAGACTCAACAATTATGAAAACTAATAGAAACTAGAAAAGACAAGTAAACTGTAAATCTACGTGGCCCTTGCCACGAGAGTCTCCTGTGTAAGCAGGTTGTGGTGGTCTTCTAGGAGTCTCCTGCACAGACTGACGACCAGAATTAGAAGGCACATGCCCTCCACGTGAGGTGTAGATGGAGGTGGCGACAGTAAAGGAACAAGACTCGGAACTCGAGCACTGCTACTAGATGGTGGAGGTGGCATGGCCGCTGTAGCTGCTTCATCTTCATCCCTTATAAGGTCCTCTTCTAGTTCTTCAAGATGTATATTGCCATCCTCCAAATTGTCATCCTCTGGGTGGTTGTCCCAAATTTTATATGTGGGATCCTCATAAGCCCGATCACAATAATGACTCAACAACCTCAAGTTGTAGTGCACATAAACTAAGCTTTTTGCCCGGTTTTCATTGAGTTTGTTTCTTTTCACATTATGTATGAAGTTGTAGATGCTCCAACACCTCTCTGTAGAAGAAGTATTTACAACTCGTGATAGAAGTTTTTTTGCCAATTTTGGCAAAAGTCCCTGGCCGCCATATGTTTCCCACCATGTGAGAGAATCAAATCTGTCTTTGTCTTCCATTGCATGGAAGGTACCAAACAAACCAGTGCCACTAAAGTATCTGCCTATTTCAAGGCGCACAGCTGCACATTCCTCCCTGTCAGGTATCAACTTTTCTAATGTTTCCAAATATCCTCTAGTTACCTCTGCATCTAAACAGGGTTTGGTCCTAATCCCACCCCCTGGTGCAAGCTGGCCCAACCAAGATGTAGAGCACTATTTTGGCGTAAGGATATACGCCAAACAATGTAGTGGAAGATTAAGTTTATTCCACCATACACACACACAATCGTGAATCAGTTTGTACAAGTCGGGATCTCTGTTGTGAACAATATCTTTTATTTGCCCCAACATGGTATCCATCTGCTCATACACCTCGCCAATCACTGGTTTATCTGTATCTGCAAACCGAATCATGTGATAAATGGGCTTGGTGAAATCCAAAACCTCGCCTGTCAGCTGCATTTGCAGCCCTTTCCTTTATACATGCCAATGTGGACTTGATACCATGCTAGCCAATGACTCTTTTACCTTCAAAAGGCGCCTAAAGGTGAGGTAATAGCTACCAAATCTGGTCTTCGCAATCTTCAACAACTCCAATCTTGAGTGACTGCGGAAAAGGCCATGGGTATTGCTATGATTTGTAATAAATTTTATCATTTGTTTGCCTTTCTTGTACAAATCACCAATCCATTTGTATTGTGCATTTTTGTTCTTGACAACATCATGCATCAGAAGGTTCAATGTGTGAACCAAACACCCAGACCAAAATATGTTGGGGTATTTATCCTCAATAATTGCTCCTACTGCCTTACAACTAGGAGCATTATCAGTGATGACTTGGATGACATTGTATGGCCCAATATGGTCAATTGTTTCAAGTAATGCTTCTGCAATGTTGATGGCGGTCTTGAACTTGTCTAAGTAATCATATGCATTTAGAAAAATGGCACCACTAACAGACACAGCAAGAACACTTATCAATGGCTTGCCTTTTACATTTGTCCATCCATCAGATACAATGGACACCCCATGGTCAGTCCAAGAACTTGTCATTCTATTCAAAGAATGTGATATTTTTTCTTTTTCATGATCAAGTCCAACAGTTCTTGCCTTGTCATACCTAGGGCTCTTGTATCCTTTAGGGGCATCATTTATGGCAGAAACCATTTCGTGCCAATAGGGTGAGCGAAGAACATTGAATGGTATCCCACATGTATAGAGAAACCTGTAAACCTTTGAATCCACATCATTCCTACACCCCTCATCAAGGAAATCTAATATGGTTCTATGCCTTAAAGCTGGTGACCCTGTGCCTCCATATCCACTGCCTTAGGAGGATGCTGAAGGAGTTCTTTGTGCTTGTGATTGTGAGCTTGGTTCAAAGAAACCCCTTGATTTTTTAGATTTGTATTGGGCTTCCTCCTGTTCCCTTATGTATTTGGCTCTATCCGTTGTTGACACAGTTGCACAAGTTTTGATTCTTATTTTTTTATCTCCATCCCATGGCATTTTCCCGCAGAGGTGTTTTCTGGCATGGGTGTATGAACCTGTGTAATTATTGTTGCAATGGGGGCAATGAAATTTAGTGGTTCCACACCCTTTCCCTGCTTCAGGCCTGTTAACATATTTCCACAATGGGGTTTGGTCTTGTTTAGTTTTTTGAGAGTCATGTTCACCCTCCTCTAGCTCCTCCTCATCGTGGTTTTCATCAAATCCACTTTCTCCAGCTTCTTCATCCCCCTCTTCATTTTGGCCCCTTTGTTTCCTACTCTCTAGCACCATAATAACCAGAAAAGGGACCAAGAAGAGGAAAATGCCAAGAAATATAGCCAGGTCCATGATGTTTGATATTTGTAGGCTTTTGAATATGCAAAATTTAATGGGAATGGGAATGGGAATAGGAATGAGAAAATTAATTTAATTTATTTAGATTCATGATTTTTTTACTAAATAAACTAAACTAAACTAAACTAAACTAAATCACTAAATTACTAAGTAACTAAAGTTTAAACTACTAAATTACTAAGTTACTAACCTCCTTGCAGGCTTGCTCCTTGCTGCTCGGCGCTTGCTCCTCGCTTCTCCTCGCTCCTTTGCTCTCCTCAACTCATTCAAGTCACAATGAAATATTTTTTGCCCCCCAAGCCCTTTTAAAACAATTTTTTTTAAATGAATTTTCTTTTGGTGTCTGCGGAAATTTTTTTGCGCGATTCGCTCCCGACGTCGCTGCGTTCGTCCTCCCAAGCTTTAATTTTCGCTCCGGGAGTGATGGGAGCGACGCTCCCAAAATCGCTTCCGATTTTGTCAGGGAGCAGAAATTTTTTTATTGAGAGCGCACTCCTGACCCGCTCCCGAGCCGCTCCTGCACGGAGCGTGGATTGGGAGCGGGTTCGGGGGCGGGGGGGGCGCTCCCCCGCAACTTTGGTCATGTATGAGGGTAAGGAACTAATATTTAATAGAGCACCAACCCCTCTATGTACTTTGATGTTAGTGGCATTGGTTGTTGAACTCCTCTATCACGAATCTACTAAAAATGTACCCATCACGCAAAAAAAATCTTGAGTTGACATGCTATGCTTTTTCTATCTTATTCTATTGCTTAGAGGGCTATATTGATGACGAAGATCCCAATGTAGGCAATGATTTTGATGATATGTAGGTATTTGTTGTCGCATGGTTTTTTTTGGATGCTAGAGGCCATCTAGAGCCTATTTGTTGGTGTATTTTTGTTTTAGGGATGGATTGCACTCAATGCTATTTTGGTTAGGTGCACCCTTATATGCTATATAAATGAGAACTTTTGCTTATTTATGTATAAATGGTTTGGATTCATATGGATGCACATGTATGTATATATGTATATATATATATGTTTTTCTTTAGAATATGAATATTTTATGTCTTTTTGGTAAACAGGTTTTTTGTCGGTTTCGACCGATTCCCAGTCCATAAGGTTTTTCGATTCGATCACTAGTTCGGTTCTAATAACATTGGGATAAACAATGTTAAAATTTTTGTCCCAGCCTTAGAACTCTTAAAGATTCCTTCCCAAAGCGCTGCATTTTTCAAGGCTTTAGGCATCTCTCAGTCGGATAAGACTGATGTGCACCAAAAAGATGAGGAAATCAAGTTAAAGGATTTGAATTGCTACATGACGAAATCAACCTTTCTTCCTGACTTAAAAGGTTAATTAGTGTTTGCTCCACAACTGTATGCTGGATTTCAGGGCCTCAACCAATGTCATGACTAAGAAGGTCATCAACTAGTTAAACTTAAGAATTTCAAGACCTTATCACAACATTTTTACTTTGAATTCAAAGAAAATTGAAGTCCTCGGTGTAGTTAAAGACTTCCAAGTAGGCTTGGCTAATTACTCGTATAAGATTATCTACATGGACATAGCAATCATTGATGTACCTGATGTATGGGGAATGCTTGTGTTGAGGAAGTTTGCAGCTGATCTAGGAGGATGTATTCAGTTGGATTTGTCATATGTTGCTATTCTTGCAACAGTTGGTGGTATGGTCAGATTGTACAAGGAAGTTGAAAGAAGGTATCATGTTGAAAAGCCAGAGAGGCTAGACAATAATTAAGTTGAACCATAGGGACGTCCTTCAGAGTATAGTGCAGTTTTGACTGAATTCTTCCTGCCAATCCATCATTTTTCTTCTTCTCATCTTCCAAACAAGAAAATAAGAAGACTTGAAATTGACAAAGATATGTAGCACAGTGATCAGATACTTCATCAACCTAAAAGGATCATAATTTAGCAAGGGACATTTGACAAGTAGCCTATCGACCTACCTATAAGCGAATAAGTGTTCTAGATTGTGCCACGAGGATGACATCTGATGCCATAGGGCATCCTCTTTATTGTATTTCTAACCCTATTCTCTTAGATAGGGTTTTATTTATGTCATCATCTAGTTTTCTTTCCATGCATTTATATTTTGATATGTTAGAATAGGTTTTTTCTATTCCAACAAATGTTTTATGTATACATGTTTTTTATTTTGAGCGGATATCTATTTGATGGAATTTTGTTTTCTTGGATACAAGAATTTGGATTCTCACATTCCTTCAACAAAGAAATGTGTCCCCGTGTGGAGCCAAATGTTGACCACACTTTTTCAACATTCCAAGAAAGTAGAGTACAAGGAAGTGGAGAAAATTTCTCGAAGATCAAAGACATTAGTTGTCATCATTCATCATTGTAAAACCCAAATTCTGCAAATATGTTGTAAATGATGCTATTATGACCATTTAATTATGTAACAACACCTAGGTAACCCTCTGATTTTGGCAAAGGATTTCATCCTAGGAAGTTTTTAACCTCCCTAAGTTATGTGTCTCTGTAAACACACCTAATCGACAGATTTTTTCTTCTAGCTATAACCCCAAAGATAGGGTGGCATTCGTTGACAAGGTCTTAGGTGAGTCCTATCATTTATCAAGTCTATTGTAAAAGTGTGTTTAGGAATAATTTTAGTGCATGGTCCCTCGCAATCAGAAACCATGGCTAAATTATTTTATTATAAGCACACTTGGTTTCATACTAGATCATATTGTGCCGTGTTGTCACTTAGATTGTACAGGCACGGTGCGACAATGACTCAGGTCGGGGGTGGTCACTCTGATCCTCGACCTCTTCGTTCTAGCTGTATCGCAACAACAGACTATGGGGGTTAGTCCCTATGAAATGAGAAAATGCAAGACCCTTTGGCAACCAACAAGTCTGGGAGACACAATTGAATGGCCTAGCCCCTTGGTTTATTTTAGCAATTTTTAAAGTTTTGATTAGATTTATATATGAGACCAGTGCCTTATGGAGTCAACTACTTGCTTTAGATCACTTATGAACTAGGTTATTGGATGAACAACCGTTGCTTAAATGCTTAACTATCTTATATGTTATGCAAGTCCTATGACCTAGGTGTAATGCAAGAATCTTGATTGATTATAATTATATGCCTTAATCCTTATCTATTTTGAGGCTAGTCTCAAAAGTAAGTGGCAGAGAGAAGTCAAGGTGAAGCAAGGAAAGTCTTGGTTAACAATATCTCTCCTTGCATTCTGGTGTTGCAGAGACTGTGGCTCTGACGACTGCAAGGTCACCATTTTAACCACTAGAGAGGGTCTAGCATTCACAAGCTAAGAGATGAAGGGTGCTCCTATCTTTCTATCAACCAAACTTATGCTTAGAGATAAATTAATTAATGGACAACTAGGCCTAGAATGTAATGCAAGATAGATTTGAGTGATCTTGACTCAATATTGTTTATTGACCTTAAGTACTTAATTATGATCTAGCTTCAGTTTTTATGCAAAGTACTTAATGAACGAGGGACAATCTTATACAAAAGATAAAGTGCCAATTTTACTAGTGCTCACAAGATGTATCAAATTTAACCAAGAGATAATTGCCCAAGTACAAGAGATAAAATTAATGCTCTTCACAATGATTTAACAATAGAGAATTATCATTCACAATAGACATCCAATTTAAACATGAACAATAAATCTAATTGTTATCCTCCACAATGTCCCAAGGCTGAGAAAGGAGATCGACGGCGGTAACCTCAAACCACTTAGGGTTCAGTAGCTAGGTCTGCTAAACTAGAGAGGGCTCTCTCTATAAAGCTCACAACCAAATGTGACTGGAATGGGAAAAAGATATTAGGCTAAGTCTGTTCAGCTCTAGGGTTTTGAAATTTAGGGTTTTGTTGGATCAGGAGTAAAAATCAGGGAACTAGGTCAGGTTTCAAGGGTTCAATTACAAAAGATATAAAGGAGCAGGGTAGGTATGCCTTTGTGATACTTTGGGGTTTTGTCGATGTAGTGTAAGTTGGAAAAACAAATATTTATAATGAGCATGGCAAGCATGAATTCATTTATCAGAAGACTAAGTACACAAAATGATATTTCTAACCAAAACAGAGCTTAATTAAAAGAACTTTGTTTAAATTCTCTTAGGAAAATCATTGAAGAAGGAAGATATGGAAAGGAGATATCATTCATTTAAAACTATAACAGAGAGAAAATATTATCACAAACTCACAACACAAGAATTCCTGAATAATCGCTGCAACTCTCCTTTGATTTTCTGTAAAAAGTGATGAAGTACAAGCTACAAGAGTTCCAGTCTCTGATTTCCAACCCTTAATACATCGAAATCTGAAGTATTTATACAATTATTTTACAAAAAAATATCTTGAAACAAACTTCAAAATTTATTGCAAAAGTTCATAAAAATAGATCAAAACTACTAAAATATCATGTGGCTTAATTCTGGTGCTTTTCTGAGCATTCTGGTGTAACTGATGCCTTGAATAAACACTTATGTTCATCCTATTGACTGATGAACTACCTTGCTGTTCCATTTTTTCTGCATTTTGTTTGAGCGATGGTGAAAGGAATTTGCATCGAAAATATCCTTGATGTCCTTTGAGCGGTGGTGACACAAATGATATGGTACTCTGTGAATGGAGGCCTTGTTCTTTTAGTTGAGAAATTACATAAAAGATAGCGAAAAATCAAGGTCGAGGGCTTGAAAAGCTGAACTGATATTGACCACTGAGAAGAAATATAAGCCCTTGATCTGGGCTGGCTGATCTAGGCCGATTAGATCTGGGTCGTTGATCCGGGCCGATTAGATATTGCAATTGCAACAAGGAGATAGATGATGTAGGGAAAGAAATTTAAATGGGTGTGATCGCTGCGGCCGGGGGTCGGGACTAACCGCAGTCGGGAGTCGGGGTCGAGAGTCAAGACTTATCAGAGTTGGGAGCCGGGACCTATCGTCGGGGCCAAGATTTTAGATTTGGTGCGGGTTATCGGCTCGGGGTTTATTGTGGGATGGGGAGTATTAAAACGAGAGGCGGGACTTAAAGCGGGATGTGGGATTTAAAATGGGAGGCGGGACTTAAAGTAGGATGCGGGATAGACTGATTGCGGGATCCCGCAATCGCAATTGGAAAGGGGTATGGGACATTGCTTTATGTTTCATGTAACAAATGTCAATTACGGGCTATGGGATGGTGTGAGCCCAGCCTATGCCTTAGGGATAGTGGGTTTTATGTATATGTATTACGTTTGTAATACATTACAATGTAATGTATTACAAAGACAATGCTAACATGGGAAAACGACTAGGGTTTATGTATCACACAAAATGGAAATGTGGCTAGAGTTGGAGTTTTAAAAGAGATTTCAGCTAACTTTCAATGTATAACAAAGGAAGTGCAGATAGAGAATAAACAAAGGATTTTTGGGATATGGCTAGAGTTTGGGAATTAATATGAAATATGAATGTTTCCAAGGGACAAATGGGTTTTTGGCTAAGATTTAAGGATTTTCCCAAGGAAAAAGGGATTTTAAAGGGAATGAGGGGATTTATGAGGGAAGTTGAGGGAGATAAATGAAATATGAATGGGGATATTGAAACAAGCAGAAATCTCCTTGAACATTGTTTTTCCCTATTACTACTCCCATAATGATTAACCATAAGTGATGTTATGACTCTTTTGACCATTTTGATGACTTGACCTATTGATGACATCTAATGGAGTATGAAACTGACCATGAGATGAGACTGAGATGGTGATCAAGACATTTATTGATGACTCATCATAATGAGTGATGACACAACCAAAATGACATTGGACATACTAACTAGTGATCCAATTTTTATCTGAGATCCTTTTGATACCATAAAAACTTGACCTTGGACCCTATCAAAAAACTTTGAAAGAGCACATTTGATCACTGGTGGACTGGCAGGACTGACAAACACTAACACTAATGACAATGAAAGATTAGAGCACTCATCCACTTAGAACAATTAACCAATGATACAATGTAAGATGCCAATAACGATCATTCAAGAGATAGATATTTTATGCTTAGGTTGTTAATGTTCCTCAAACATAATTAGCGAACTTAGATTATGGTAACAAGTTTCCACAATGTCAATTAGACACCAATTCAGTTGCTAATGTGAAAGAACAAGAATCATCAACCTGCTCATGTCCAAGAAATGATGACTTTAGTTAACACCAACTTAAGCAATAAAAACCATTCAACAAGAGATGAGATTAATGTGCTTATGTGGGTGCGCTCATTAAGTGAAAATTTATAACTGTAGAGATTATGGAACTCACAAGAAAACACAATGTTAGATCTCTTGAACAATAAAACCAATGATAAATTCGCTTTCAAATCCAATGTTGCCAATGCTAGCAATTTCAATGATAGAGCATTAAACCAAATCAATAATCCTTATGCAATTTATGTTCCAATGATATTAAATGGGCAAAAGAAGACTTCTTAGGAAAGAAGTTAGTTAGTTATGACAACAGTATGCAATCTTCTGCCAAATGTGTCAAAACAGTCACAAAATTTCAGTGTGGAAAAAGTCGGGAAAAAATCGGGATTAAATCCCCAAAACGCGATTTTTTTGGCTGGCCGATTATATCGGCCGATTTTTTGCCGATTTTTTCCCAGTCGAAAAAATCGGGATTAAATCGGGACTTTTTCCAAAAAATCGTGGTAGTTTCTTTAATGATTTTTTTTTCTTTGAAAAAATCGGGATTTTATTGAAAAAATCGGGATTTTATTGAAAAAGTCGGGATTTTATTGAAAAAGTCTGGATTTTTTAAAAAATGAATATTTTTGTATTTTTTTTAATTTTGCCGACTTTTTGCTGACTTTTTTGAAAAACTCCCGACTTTGCCGAGTTTTTCAACTTTTGGACCCTTGCCGAATTAATCCCGACTTCGACTTTTTCCACATTGCAAAATTTATCTCTTTCTTTGGATTAATGAGAGCACTTAAGATGAGATTGCAAACAGTGAAAAAATTGCAAGGAATAGATGCTTATCCCACTGTTATATATCAGACTTTGATGTGCACTTCAAAACAGTAAGACTATCATCCAAATTTATGAAATTTGCTCAGAACAGTGAATGCCCAAGTGATGCAAATGATTTAGAAATATGATAGGTGATTTTATGTTGCTTAAATGAGTTAGATGCCACTGTTATCAAGTAATCATATTGGTGTAAGTGAAACAGTGAGGAAATGAGGGTTTAGAAATCAACACACTTGGCCTTTTTGCTTGCCCACAACTCTTCCAATGATTAGACCACCTACATTCACAAATGTTAGCTCAAGAAAAATCACTTGAAGACTGCTGCAATCACATGTGTTAGCCTCAAAAATTTAATGGAAACCCCAATCAAAGATAGATGAGACAAGAGGGCAAGACTGAATGGCTAGAGGAAGGCTAGAAGGGTAGCGATGGAGGGATCAAGGCCTTAGGAGGCCACGAATGAGAGGGTGTAATATCCCCAATTTCGATTTTCGGCATTAGAGGAGAGTTTGGGAAGAGGACGCAATTCTAGCACTGGGGCTTAGGAGGAAAAGAGAATATTGCAGCTCTAGTGGAAAGTGGGAACCACAAGAAAGAGAAATTTGACCTCAGGAGGGAACTCGCACTCTTGAAAGAGAGAGGAAAGAGAAGTGAGTGCGAATTAGGAGAAAGAGAGAGAGTAGGGATTACAAGGAGAGAAGGAGCCACGAATTATAAATAGAGCAAGAGACACTCATTTTGGTCATTCATTCATCTATTCAAAAACTTGTCTTTGACATAGCACACTTGAGTGGAAGCCAAGTTTGCAAGTGTTGTTTAGCATTTGCTACAGGTTACATCTTCTGCTTGTGGAGGAGGGCCAAACATTTGGGTCAATTTTGGAGCGTCAAAACTATGATAAACCCTTTCTAGGTTTTTACAAAGACCTCTGAAATAATTTGGCAAATTTTTTGGGCAGATTTGAGGGGTCAAAAAAGGGTACCAATTGAGCCAGTAGCTAGAGGAACTAAGGGAAATTTGGGCCGAAATTCTGAGGTCAACATTTTTCTAATTCCTTTGTGGGTTTTTGTGGGTTATTGGTGGAGAGTCCAGGTTTAATTTCCTGGAATTTTCTGAGCACTGGGGGAGGCGTAGCAACATATCTTCACACCCAACAACATATTTCTAGGAAATTCAACGTAGAGCCAAGAGATAGAGCAACAACATACTTGAGGGGGACTTCTTATTATTCAATTTGACTTAGCTAGTTTGCCTTGAGCAAGCTTAGGTGCTCTCTTTCCAACACTTCATTGTACCCTCTTCATATTATAATAAAATGGCTCAGCAACGCAGTTTTTGGCTTTAAAATGGTGTTTTGATGCTTGAGTAATTTTTTGTGTGTGTTTTGGCTATGTTTGCTTTCTTTATCATTGTATATTTTCATTAGGAATATTACAGAGGGAAGAGGCCCTAATGGCTTGTGATAGGGCAAAGGAAGGCCCAATGAGGGTTGCAGCTCCAAGGGAGGAGCCTCTAAGGCTCATGATAGGCCCTAGAAGGGTTTTCGTCTAGCCTAAGGGAAGGTCGAAACCTCTTTTGGCTCACAATCAGGAGGGAGCAGCCCTAAAGGGATTGTGATAGGTTGGCCGAGGAGGGAAGGAGCTTGTGGCAGAGGGGATAAGGGGCAACGAAGGAAGGGGAAGACTAACGGAGGGGAGATAAGTCCTTAAAGGCTTGCGACGGGGGTTTAGAGGGAGGTCGAGGGCCTTAAGGGCACCCCCAACCCCACAACAAGGGAGAGGGAGGTAGGCCTAGGCCCTTTGAGGCATGCAACTAGGCCAAGGAAGAGGGCTAAGGCCCTAAAATGGCATCTAAAGCTTGTAGTTGGCCCCAAAAGGGCTAGCGACTCACTTTGAAGGGAGGCTGAAGGGAAAAGAAGATTCCAGGAGGGCTGACGGCTAGGGAAAAGGGCCACAATTTTTTTTTTGAAACTTGCAATAAATTTATCTCCACAAATTTGCTGCAAGAATGATGAATGACGGGCCTGCAAATTCAACGGAGACTATATCTTACCCTCAAGGGCCTAGATCTAGCTCAAATCCCCAACAAAACCTTTTTGATTAGCTTGAACCTCACCTGCACGAATGAAAATAAAATTTTACCAAAACCCCAATATATACAAAATTTAAAATCAAGCCCCAAACCCCAACTGTTGCAAAACGAGGGCTAGAAAAATATCTACAAAATTATTTTACAAAAGAAATATTTACAAGATATATCCAATGGTTGTGAAATAAAATATTTTTCAAGAAAATGATTTTTTAAATAATGACATTGGATCAATGCGTTTTCTAGATATAGTATTAACTGCAGCCTTTAGCGAAGTAAGAAAATCACTTAAAAATTTCCGGAGCCCAAACAAGGTCGACTCTCCTCCAAATTCTGTGAACTTGAAACCCAAGGGTCGGTGTACCTACAAATCTCTATATATTTCTTCAAACAAACTTGTTAGATATATGGTGAATCAAATCACCTGAGATAGACCAAAATCTACCAATAGAATGTTCTTATCACCGACAAATGAAATAACAAGCTTATATAAAAATTTAGCACAATATAGGAAAACACATAACCAACACGTACCACAAATCAATTGACAAAAAACACCATGAACTAAACCCCAAAGTCTTTTTATTATGATATTCAAATGTTCCGAGCAGATCAATGGATCAATACTAGCGTTACATAATTACAGACCAGAGCTACAATTTTCATCATGACTTGAGAAGCAAAAATGGCTTCTATTTATAGATAAATCCTCCAAGTGGAAAATAACGGCTAGTTGGTTTGATCCCCGTCAAAATAATCTTTCGACTATTGATAAAAATTTGATGATCTTTTAATCTCCACCGTCGAAAATATTTATTTTTGAGAAATTTTCGAATTTCTCTTAAAAAAAATTATTAATCCAAAAATAAATATTTTGGATTAATTTCCTCAAAAAATTGACTTTGACTTAACCACCAAGGTCCAAGGGCCTAATTTTGCTTAAAAAATCCATTTTTGTGTTGGGGAGACCTTAAGAAATTAACTTCTTTTTGACCCATGAATTTTTTGGTCATTTTCCACTTGGAGAAATTAATTTCTCTTAAAATAATTTTTTGACTCTAATTAATTAATTTTTTGGCTTAGTATTTTATTTTATTTTTTCCAGAAAAATTAATTAATTGACACTAGAGGGGATTAATTATTTCTTCCACCTTCAAATATTTTAGCCATGGTGTCTAAGTATGAGGGACTATGGACCATGCACTAAAATGTTTTTTACATCAGATAATTACAAATTCAACCATCAAAAGGGGAATGCCTTTTTACATATAGACCTTCAAAATAATTACCCAATTTTGCAACACAATATGATCTAGTAGACCAAGTGATTTGTAATAAAATAATTTTGCCAAAGACATGATATAACACTAGGAATTACCTAAGACCTTGTCAATGAATTCCACCTTAGCTTTGTGGTTTAAGCTGGAGGAAAAACTCTGTCGATTATCCATGTTTAGAAACACACATAATGCAGCGAGGTTAAAAAACCTCCTAGGATGAAATTCGTTGCCAAAACCATAGTCTTACCTAGGTTGTTACATAATTAAATGGTCGTACTAGCATTATTTACATTACAATTTGTAGAAATTGGGTTTACAATGATATGGCAGGTGGCTGGCTGATGATTCTGAACTTTGCACAACTGCTTCCTTGGATTTGTGAGAAAATAGGTGCAACATGTTGCATAATTGGGTAATGTCTTGAGGATTTGGTCTAAATGTGTATTTCCCCTTCTAAGGGTTGATATTGTAATTATTTTGATGTAAAAAATATTTTAGTTCATAGTCCCTCCTAATTAGAAACCATGGCTAAAATATTCGAGGGTGGAAAAATAATGAAATCCCCTCGAGAGTTAATTAATTAATTTTTCTAGTTAAATTAAATAAAAATTCTATGCCAGAAAATTAATTAATTTTGAGGCAAAAAATAATTATAGAAAAACTAAAATAGTAATTATCCTATTGGGCTTGAGATGCGGAGAATGGCGCAACTGATGAACCCGCGCAAAGGATTAGGGTAACTAGGGTTTTACTGTGGGTTTCTCCCAACTGCGAAGGTGCCCAACTGACTGACATTCCCTATTCTGCATTTTTGTCATTGGCTTCCGGCGGTCGCGGTGTCGGGTGAATTGCCCTAACATGGAGGACTGCATGGATACCGAAGCGATTGATTACTCCCCTGAGCCGTATGCTAATCAACCTATATTCTCCAACCCTAATCCTAGCCCCGCATCTTCTGGTTTTTTCTCGCCGCTAGCAACAGTGCCCTCGTGCACTAACCCGATGGTCTCGCTCCCAAACTTCTCTGCATCACCTCAATTACCTGATCTAATTCCTCTTGATTCCACAGGCCTGGATTGTCCCCTGCTGTCGCCTGGAACGTTGCATCTTCTGGCCACTGTCACCCCGCCCTCCCCATCGTTCGAGCCTCATCCAACAGATGCCCTGTTGAATACGTCAAATCCTAGGCAACTCTCGACTCCCCCCCTAGGTTTCTTCATAGCTCCATCCCATCTTCACAGGCTCCTCCACCCTCTGGATGCTTTGGAACCCTGGTGATAAGGGTTAGACTGGCGGTACAGTCAAATCAGGAGGGCATAAAATCAACGGATCCACTATAAAACCCCCCATCTGCGCCGAGAACTGGAAAAAGGAAGGTAAGGTGTGTTAAAGCTATGGCAAAAGACCTCACAATCTCGTTCGGGGAAGATATCACAATGGGTGTTGTAGATAAGGCAGGCTCGGTCTTGGTAGGGCACGTCAGGGGCAGGGCTTACACAGCCGAAAGATTGATCCGTTGGGTACAAGAAATCTGGGGCAACACCCTAAAAGAGCTGTCGGAGGTCTAGATTCTCTCGAGGGGCTGGTTTGCTCTGCACTTCTCCAAGGAAGAGTACACAGATCTGGTTCTTGCAAGATTTTGGCACATTGAGATGGCGCCGGTCCTTCTGAAGTGATGGAGCCCTCTTTTCGACCCTGAATGGGAACAGATTGGGGCTGGACCTATCTGGGTAAGACTGCCAGGACTCCCATTACATTTTTGGTCTGAAGATGTCTTTGTCAGGATCGGGAACACTCTGGGTACATTTCTTGACTTCGACAAATCTTATGTTCAATCCAAGAATCGGACGTTGGCTCGCATCCTGGTTCACCTGGACACGAGAGAGGGTTTGGAGGAGAAAATCACCCTAAAATGGAGGCACTATACTAGGATTCAGATCCTGGACTATGAAGGAGTCCCTTTCCGCTGCAGGTAGTGCCACAAAGTAGGGCACATCTTCAAGGACTGCCCTCTTAACAAAAAGACAGAGGATTCCCCGTCAGCTCCTGCAATGTCAAAGGGTAAGGCAACTTCCAATCTTGGATGTGCCCCAAATTCGGCCCCTCAAGTTTCAACTTGGGAAGGTACTTCCTCGGCCATTGAGGACTCGTGCAAGGCTCCATCACCTCCAATGACTCGATCCCGAGCGGCTGCCGAGGCTGCAAGGAAATCAGATACTTCCTCCTTCTTCCCTGCTTCATCTGTTTCTGTCAATTATAGTGCATTACAGGACTCTGCATTCATTGGAAACTTTTCTCCCTCCATTACATGCGCTATCTCCATTCCCCCCCCCTTATTTCCACCACTGTTCCATCTGTGCCTTCCCCCACAGCCTCACCTCATTTGTCCTCCCCGGAGCGTTCGGATCCACCTCACCCGTATAACCTCCGATCTCGCCCTAACCCGGAGAGCCATACCCCTTTCAGTTTAGGGCTTGGCTCCTCTATCACTGAACATGTGATCCAATCTACTCGTGGCCGAAAATCTAATCTTAAAAAAGCCATTCAAAAGGCTGGGGCTGAAGTTGTCTCTGGAAGGCAATCCACACTAGAAGGGGTTCTTAGAGCTGTGAACACCCCTGAGAAAGTTCCACCATGAAATGGCTTTCTTTTAACTGCAGGGGTATGGCTAGTGCCTCCAAAAAACTAGCACTTCGTAGGTTATTTGATGCAGAACCTATGGACATCATAATGCTGCAAGAAACCCTAGGAGATGCCGACACAATCAGCAAAACCTTAACTTCCCTTAAACCTGGTTGGCATTTTATCTCCCTTGATGCCACAGGTAGATCAGGAGGCTTAGCCATCGGATATAACCCTCGCTCCATTAAAGTTACTGCATCTTGGGGAGGGGCAGGGTTTCTCGGCATGGATACCTTCTCAGCTGACCTAGGGTTAAGCATCAGGGTCATCAATGTATATGGCCCTTGTCAACAGAGAGAGGAGTTCTGGCAGCATTTCCTTGACCTGGAGCTCACTTCGAAGGACAACCTGATCGTCGGAGGAGACTCAACTTCTCCATTGGTTTTGGGGAATCGTGGGGTTCCCATGCTCAGGTTGACCCCCTATCTGGATTTTTCATGAACTCCCTGGAGCAGCATAACCTCTTTGATGTCCCCATGATCAAACCCTTGCCCACCTGGAGGAATAGAAGGATAGGGGATGCAGCTTTGGCAAGAAGGCTGGATAGATTCTTAATCAAGGTGCCCATGTTACAACACCTATATCATTTCAGACAATGGGTGGGCTATGGGGGTATCTCTGACCACTCTCCCATATACTTGGAGATCCTTGGTCCCGAATCAAAACCAAAGGCCCCTTTCAAATTCAATCATATCTGGCTAAAAGATCAGGATTACTGCAAGATGATCTCTGATTATTGGAGGGAAAACCCTATCTCCAGACACAGATCATTGGCTGAAGGGTTCTGTCATAATCTCTCTCATCTCAAACAATTATCCATTTCCTGGGCCAAAGAGAAAAAACAGAGGGAGGAGCAGATACTCTTGCAGATTGAATCGGAACTAAGTATGCTTATGGATGACAACAATAAGGGGTTCTCATCTGCTAATGACAGAGATCATCTTATAAAGCTGGAGAAACAGAAGGAAAAGATTTTGAAGGACAGAGAGGAATCTTGGAGACTTAAAAGCAGGGCTATCTGGCTACAAGCAGGGGATGATAACACAAAGTTTTTCCAGAGCTATGCAAAGGGTAGGAAGGTAGCAAACACCATTTGGAATATGCCCAGCCCAGATGGAGGAGTGGCTGACACCTTCAAAAAGCTATCTCTCCTTGGTACCTCTCATTTCCAAAACCTCTACAAAGCTCCCCCTGAGACCAATCTAGCAGAAATAATTAAAGTGGATGGCTTTTTCCCCCGATTTGTAGATGAAGAGAAGGCAGCAGAGCTCAACTCACCTGTCACTTCAGCTGAGCTGGAAGAGACCCTGAAGTGGTTTAAAAAAGATAAAAGCCCAGGCCCAGATGGATGGACTATTGAGTTCTATTTGGCATTCTATGAGATCTTGGGATAGGATCTGCTCAATGTAGTGGAGGAATGCAGGTCCTCTGGCAAATTATATGATGCCATCAACTCCACTTTCATTGCCCTCATTCCCAAATCAGACTCCCCATCATCATTCAATGACTTTCGTCCTATCTCCCTCTGCAACTGCCTCTACAAAATCATCTCCAAGATTATAGCCAATAGGATCTGGCCTATTCTTTCTCTGCATATCTCCCCTGAGCAATTTGCTTTTCTTGAAAATCGCCAGATTCATGAAGCCATTGGCACAGCGCAAGAAGCCATTCACTCTATCAGATCCAAGAAGTTAAAAGGTATCATTCTAAAGATCGATCTAGCAAAAGCTTTTGATCGTGTTAGTTGGCTTTATATCAAAATGCTCCTGATTCATCTTGGCTTTCCTCATCTTTTTACCACTTGGATCATGTCATGCATTTCCACTGCCTCCTTCAGCGTCCTCATAAATGGATCCGCTTCACACTTCTTTCATGCTGAAAGGGGTCTTAGACAAGGCTACCCCCTATCGCCCCTCCTTTTTCTCATTGTCATGGAAGGGCTTAGTCGCTTAATTGCTCAGGAAATCCAAAATGGCCGGTTTTATGGGCTTAAAATTGCTGATCATTGCTACCTTACACATCTCCTGTTTGTTGATGATGTTCTTATTTTCTTGGATGGTAGCATTCGAGACTCTGTTTCTTTCAGCAATGTACTTTTACTTTTCTCCCGGGCAACTGGCATGTTGGCAAATCAAGGAAAATCCACCATTACTCTTGCTCACACTTCCATCCATGAATCCAGATTTTCCCAGCAACATTTTCCCTTCCACATTACTCCACTTGATCAGGGCTTCAAATATCTCGGGTTCTGGATCAAACCCCTGAGTCAGAAAATCGCTGATTGGATCTGGTTGGTCATCAAACTAGAGAAAAGATTAACGAACTGGAGCCATCATTTTTTATCACGAGCAGGGAGGCTAGTGCTAATTAAATCAGTTCTGGAGGCTACCCCGGTCTTCTGGATGGCCCTAGCTTGGATACCCAGAAGTATCCTTGCTCGTCTCCAACAGATTTGTAGCAGATATCTTTGGAATGGGCACCAAGATAAGAAAAATTTTGCCTGGGTCAGTTGGAATAAGATTGCATTACCCAAAAAGTGGGGGGGATGGGGATTAAAAGATTTACCACTTTTTGCACAAGCACTGGCTGCTAAAATGGGTTGGACTCTCCTTTCCAATCAAAACCTTTGGACCTCAATAACATATCATAAATATATATGGCCTCTTCAAGTGATGGACTGGGTCAGGATGCCTCGATGGCAAACTACAGGTACTTCATCGGTTTGGAAAGCCCTGATAAATGCTCTTCCGATTGTCCGATCTCATCTAGCCTGGCGCATAAATGATGGATCCAAAGCGCGCATTGGATTAGACCCCTGGATAGGGGGAGGGGGACACTTCCAGCTTCCGAGAGAGCTTATACTTCACCTGAATCAAAGAGACATCAGGGTCATTGTGCACATTGTTGATCACAATAACACGACTCTATTTGGGCAGGCTTGGAAATCTGCAGATGAGCTCAATATCCGCCACATTGGCATCAGCTGTGGCATGACTACATCTCTGCGTTAAGAGAATCCCACATCAGAATAAAGGAAGGGCCCGACGAATTAATGTGGTGCCTCACAGACAACGGAATCTATTCCCCAAAGGTTGGATATCTAGGTCTGATAAACAATAGAAAGCCTGAGCATCTCAATGACTGGTGGCAAGGCATATGGAAATTAAATTCGCCACCGAGAACCAAGCTGTTTTTTTGGTGTGTTCTCAGTCACAAAGTCCCCACGGGGGATGCACTAACCCATAGAGCCATTCATGGACCACACTGGTGTGTCCTCTGCAAACAAGCATCTGAAACTATTGATCATCTCTTCATAAAATGCGAAACTTTGGTAAATATTTGGAGATCCATTACACCTGTGATTCATTATAATGGCAGCTGGGAAGGAGACAACATCGTACAAGCTTGGAGATCCTGGTACAGATCTCATTTGGGTTCCAATCTGCTGTGCCTCCCCTTGATTATTTGCTGGTCCATCTGGCTAGCCAGGAACAAAATCATTTTTGAAGACCGAACAGTCAGGTGGCAAATCATCATTGCTAAAATTATTTCTACATATCAGGAGCTCCCCGAATTCACTCAGCCTAGGCCACAAAGACCACTTGCACCTGAACCTATCAATCATTCCACTCCTTGGGCTTTCTTTGATGGTGCGGCTCAGGAACATGGATGTGGGGGAGGATTTATATTGCATCTCACTGATCAACACCATTTTAGAGTAAAGATGGGACTTGGAGAAGGGACAAACAACTATGCTGAATTAATCTCCCTTTGTCATTTACTGCACTTTGCATTAAGTCATGATTGCATAAATTTACAGATCTTTGGGGACTCAAAAATCACCATAAATTGGTTTAATAATGTTACCTCATGCCACTCACACACACTCAGAAACATTTTGGATGAAGTTAACATTTTCAGATCCCAGTTTAACTCTATCACATGTCGCCATATTTACAGGGAGTATAATGGCAGCGCTGATAGGCTTTCCAAGGAGGCCACGTTACTCCCCAGAGGTCAGTGGATAATACAGGAGCAAAGGGGCACGAATCAGTACCAATTTTACCACAGACCTTACATAGACCAGGACTATCATAGGGCGGGAGAGCCCTAATTTTTGCTGAATAATTGTACAAGACTATTACTCTGTTTCTTTGTTTTGAATTATATTTGCAAAACTTTTAAAGATGTCGCCCTGCGTGGTGTACATATTGTAAAAAACACAGTTGTTTCTCTTTTTCAGAATTTATCAAGTAGTCACCCTGCGTGGTGTACTTGTAATTTTGTTTTCAACAGACAATTCAGGAAATATCTTGGAAATTTTTGAGACAGATGCCTAGATAAGATGAAAAGCAAATGAGGCATATGCTGATAAGCATCTACTATATGTAATTTTTCACAATCTAATGAAAGATTACGATTTTTCCCTGGGGAAAAAAATTATAGAGAAATTAATCTCTCAAAGTGGAAAATAATAAAAAATTCGTGGGTCAAAAAGAAGTCAATTTTTTGAGGTCCTCCATTAAGGGAAAAATGGATATTTCAAGAAAATTTGAGCCCTTGGATCTTGTTGCTTAAGTCAAAGTCAAAATTTCGAGGAAATTAATCCAAAATATTAATTTTTGGATTAATAAAAAATGGATTTTAAGAGAACTTCAATTTTTTCTTCAAAAGTAAAAATTCGACAGTGGAGATTAAAAGATAATCAAGTTATTTTCGACGGTCAAGATTATTTTGATGAGGATCAAGCCAACTAGCCATTTATTTTCCACTTGGAGGGGTTTTCTCTATATAAAGAAGCCATTTAGCTTCTATTTTCCATCATTGGATGAGGTAATTTTGTAATGCTGGTACTGAGCTGCTACTCTGTTGGGAACATTTTTTATCATAATAGAAAGACTTCGGGGTTTAGTTCATGGTGTTCTTCCATGAGCTGATCTATGGTATGTGTTAGCTATGTATTTATCCTATATTGTGTTGAATAATTTTTAATTGTTATTTCATTTGTCGGTGATAAGGACATTCTATTGGTACGAATTAATAGTTTATCTTGAGAATTTATAGAGATTTACAAGTATGCTAGCCCTTGGGCTCCAAATTCATTAACTATGGTGAAGAGTTGACCTTGTTTGGGCTCTAAGCTTTCATTGTGGTGAATTATTTTGTAGAAAGGTTTTGGTCGATATATCTTTCGAAATTATTCATCCATGCAATTTATTTAAAAAATGTCTCAAAAAAATTTGTTTGATCTTGAGCTAAAAATATTTAACTTGCTAATGAGAGCTAATAACTTTATTTTGTAAATATTATACATTGTAAATATTTGTAAATTATTTTCTAACCCTTGTTTTACTTTTGTAGCACTTGGGGTTTTGAGGTTTTGAAATTTTTGTATATATTTGGGGTTTTCGGAAATTATTTCATTCATTTTGCTAGTGGACCTTTAAGCCTCAAAGAAAATTGAAATTTTTGTGGAAGATCTAGCCCTAAGGCTAGGGTTTGAAGGGTTTATCTCATTCAAGCAAGACGTCCAACCATATTGAGAAAATTTGTTGGGGTTTTGAGGTTTATCTAGGCCTAGGAAGACAAGATCTAGCCTCAGTTACCCTACCTGCCCAATGTCCAGCCAAGGAAGGAAGACGTTGGCCCTCAAGGAAGCAAATTTCGGCATTTTGTGGATATTTTTGTGCTTGCAAGGGTTCTGGAAATTTTTTAAGGCCTAGCCGTCATCTTCTCCAACCTAGTTGTGGCTTTTTCTCCTCCTCTAGGTGAGTCGCTAGCCCTTTTAGAGCTTGTCGTGAGTCTTAGAGGCTCTTTTCCTTGAGTCATAGGCCCTTAAGGGCCTTAACCTAAGTTACCGGAAATGTCGGGCTAACCTCGCCGAAACGTTGTACGACATTTCAGATCCGGAAATTGGTACGAAATGCCCAAAAAATAGCATAAAAACGTATTTGTAGCGTTTCAGAATTTTGGAAACTACGACTTGGAATCCAAAAACCTTTTTAGGGCATTTTTGTAAAAAGCATCCGTTTCTGTTAATTTTTAATACCTATTAATATGTAATATGTTCTCTGGGAGGCCATACACGTATTAATACGTTTTTAGGGCAAGTTGGAGGTCGTTTGAGCACTCTGAGTAATACAAAGTGTACAACACCTCGTAGACTATGCCCATCTTCAAGAGATTGTGCCACTGATGTTGGGCATTTGCATTATAGTTTGGACACTTGCTGAGTGGTGAACTATGATAAAGATTGTCAAGTGTGATCCACAACACATGAATCTCTCCTTCCTCCCATTTGTTGGCAGCGTATGGTGAAATTCGTTGGTTCATATTTCTTTTAAGTTTTGGCATGTGGAGGATTATTTTACTCATATGCTTTACGTGTTTGCCATTGCTTATATGCTTCAGAAAATTGTCCTCTCATTTTTGTTCAATTAATGAATGGTACATAAGCTAAATTGGAGCATGATTGTATGCAAATCAGACTTCAAAGGTTGGGCATTTAAGGAGACATACCATTCATGTGAATGCATTGAGAACCATATGACATTTACTGTTAAGTAAATTGTAGAGTAAGGGCTGACCTAAAGGCGAGAGCTCTCTACAATCTTGTTGGCTAATTGCATAGATTACATAATTATTCCTTCATTGGAGTCACCAAAATGGAAGTGTTGAGAATGCATTAGACACAAAACATTTCTATTGAGTGATACATCAATGTCCTTTAGTAATGTTGAAGTGATTGATTCATCAATTTTTGCAACTGCCAAGTTGTTTGATCATACTAGAAAGCAATTGGAGCCATGAATCTAGGTCTTTAAAAGATTTGTTTTATATATATGTGTGTGTTTATGTGTCGTTTCCTGCCCTATCATATCTAGAGTTTTTGAAAATTTGTCGTATCCGTTTCAAACCTCGTATCCGTAACTGTTCCCATATCCATTTCAGTGCAACTTAGGCCTTAACCCTAGCTGCTGTCCCTATTCTCTTTGCTCGCAATGCTAAAAGGGATTCACTTTCCCTTGTCGCAACCCTGAAAGGGCTTTCGTTTGAGCCATAGGCCATTTTTGGCCTTGTTGTGGCCCTCGTAGGGCTTCTAACCCTCTCAGCCCACATCTTTGGCCTCTTTCCGTTGAACGACAACCCTATTGGGCTTGTTTCCCTTAGTTGTGGTCCCTTCCAGCCTCACTTGGCCTATTGTTTCCCTTTCTTGGCCTCCTTCAGCCTTTCTAGCCTATCGTTGGCCTTCTCCTAGCCCTCATAATTCATTCTCTAGTCATTGAGTTGGTTTGCAATACTATTTTATCTCTAACAGTTTGTTTTGCAACATTTTTTGAGCTAACTTGGTGGTTGCAAGTGAACAAGATCATTGGAAAAGTCTCTAGTCATCTACAAGGTCATTAGGCCTCTTGGTTTGCTCCGTAATCCCTCATTATCAACACTCTCTTCATTTATAATTCCAAAGTATTTCATGATAGCAGTATATTCATAGCCTAAACACATTTTAAATAAGCCTAAATTCACTCATTAATCACCTAAGGCATTAAAAATTAGTCTTGAGGTCAAATTGATTGCATATAAGTGGAATATTAAGGACTGTTGGGTGATTTCAAGATCTGATATGTTTGCTACAGCTACATAAAATCATCTATAGAAGTAATAAATTCATATAACATTGGCATAATAATCAATTTGCAAGCATATTTCTTCATTGGCATATCACTTGCATTTCATAGCATATCTCGTCATTTCTTGAAGGTTGTCATAAAAATCAAAGGTCTGATATATGTTGCATAATGTCTGATATAAATATTACAATGGTATCAAAAGTGGCTGACAGTCATCTAATTTCACTTGGCATTTGTTCCTTGCATCTTGTGCATCTTGAATAAGTGCCTTCTAGTTGTTGAAGAATCTAGGGCATCTGGGTTATAGTGAGATTCTTCTAACGATGATAACTATTTGTGAGCTACATTTACTTTTTCTTGTTAGCACAATCTTTACTTATTATTATTAGTGCGCATTCTCTTTACTTCACCAAATAGTTACCAAAATGAAAGAGACAAGAACACAAGATGTTGGCTCTCAGCCAGGGCAAAAACCTTTCACACCTAGAGAGGAAAACCCTTCTACAATTTTCTCTTATTGAAACTTCGATTGACAAATTCCAAACCCTAGACCCTTTACTTCAGTATGCCTCCAAGACCTTGTCACTGCTCTTCTAGGCTCCTTATGTTGATCTTCCTTTCTGCACTTCTTTGCACCAGAACTAAGGAAACTCGGTCCTTAGTCTAATAGCCCTTTACAATAAGTTTCGTTCCAACCTTCCTTAGATTTAGACTCGACCTTCTAGAGATTCCTTTTTGGTCCTTTTTTGTACACACTTGATACACAGTATCAAGGTCTCTTTCTTGCTGTGGAAACCCTCCTTCATACTATGTATACTTTCGGTCTTTTCCTGAAATATCTGAGATCAAGATAGACTAATATCGTCTCTCTTTTGCACACCTTGTAGTCCCTTCCTCCTTGTTGTATGGTCCTTCCTCTTCGTACTTCTTTTCGGCACTAGATAGCAGATCCATTATGTCACTATTCTCCCTTGAAGTGACCTTCAGTCTACCTCAGAGATGCGAGGTAGGTACAGTCCCAAAACTCCCTTTGTTCTTCACTGAATAGCCTCTTCCTTACGCATTAGAATGCAGAGTTTTTCTCACACTTAATCTCAGAACTTGACCAAATTGATGTCTCTAAATGAGATTGCAGTTCCTTTATATAGGGACTGTCTCCCTCTTCTAGGCTGACTTGACTTCTGTGGGTAGGCCGACTTCATCAATGGGTATATTCAATCATAGTTGAGCCGACTTCTATGGAGCTTCTTGACAAGGTCTTGGAGCATATAATTACTTCAATAAATTGTTCTTTTCAAGTGTAACAACACTTCATATACATGACTCTAAATTATATATTTATGATAAGATGACAAATCCCTAAAGACATCAAGAAGAAGTCTTTGACCTATAAAAACTCCTTGCTCATGAAACCCATGAGGCAAGCATTACAAAATACGTTTTATTATTTTTGTCTCTTCATTACATGGATTTATAATTACTTAGTCAATATGAAGAATGAACCTAGTTACACTTTCTTCAACACTCCCTCTTAAGTAGGGAGTTATTCATACATCATTAAAAGGTGTTTGGACGTCAATATGAAGAATGAACCTAGTTACACTTTCTTCAACACTCCCTCTTAAGTAGGGAGTTATTCATACATCATTAAAAGGTGTTTGGACATTTTCAATCTGAAGAATTCACATAAGAGAAATCGAATTGACAATCCATATTTTATAGCATCATAATAACCAACATTGTTTCCACAACAAAGCCTTGACTGACAACTCTATCTCTCATTAGATCAGAGCACAATGTTGGCGAGACCAATGACTATAAACACCTTCATCATTGTCTCTTAAGGTACATACCCACCCGGGTGTTCACTGAGTATGACCTTCTAGGACTATTCTTATCTTGGGTTCCCAACCCTAAAAAAATATCGGTCCTCTTGCCTACTCTTATCTTGGATGCCCTACACATCCTCAAAGAGCATCAGATGCTAGATGATTACCCAATCCTCCATTCTTTCTTCCCAAGTAAAGACAAGAATGTTGTGTCTCTCTCTCCCTCTCAACTAGGGAGGATATGCCCATTCTTGTGAAGGAATGTACTCAAGATCCCTCTAACTAGGGACTTGCCCAAGCTCTCTCTTAATTAGGGACTTGTCAGAGCTCCTTCTTAACTAGGGACTCTCCTTTTCATCAACAACTTCTTGTTCGTGGGTCCTTCAGCTGCTTGATCAATTTCTGATGTCATAAAATTCAATCGAGCTTCTTCTGTATAGGGTATTAGCCATCGATCACTTTCCTTCTTGGTTCACCATGTCATTCCTTTCTTCATGGAAAGTGGCCTTCTTGGTATATTTTTGGAACCTTCTTCATATGGCTACTTCTTTCTCATCATGCTTCTTTCAGGGATTTCCATTCACCACATGACTGCTAGTTGTACTTGTACTTACAACTCTTGTTCCAATAGCCTTGCATGAACTTATTCAGATATTATTCAAGAAATCAAAACATAACATTAAATCAAATAGTACCTTACGAGATGGCTCTTCATCACGACATATTCTTGTATGTATGAACATCCTGAATATATGTTGACACATCTCCCAAAGATATCCATTGTCAAGGGTCTCCATCTTTTTCACACTCTCATTAGAGTCTTCATATCTTTCCACAAGATTTCTTAGTCAAATATTCTTGGTCTTTTGGATGTTGATCGCTTTTATCATGGTTGCATATCTCACGATCTCTTCCTCTCTTACACATTCCATTCCCAGGAGCTTCCAATCAGAGTTCCTTAATTGTAGTCAACTACCTCATACTTCATATGAGGATATATTATGTTGATTTCATCTGGTGTGACTCATGCCTTTCTGCATCTTCTCAGAGGAGGAGATTTCCTTTCTTCAATCATGCTTCTCAAGATAGAAGTAGTGATCCATGTCACCTGCAACCATACGACATGACTTTGTAATATTAAACATAAGCATAGATACCTCATTTACCTTTAGGTCATCTAGGCCTCTTTCAACGACTTTGTTGATTGAAGTGTCTTCAACCCCATGATCTGCTTCATCTCTTATGTCATCATACCATCATCCATGAATTCCACAAGTTGGAGTTCCTGATGAACACTTACTTCCTCTCTAATTTAGTGAACCTTCTGATGAGGATTCCATCAAATAATCTTGAGGATCTTGCATATCCCCATTTGGCAAATGTTTCCTTTTTTATTTGATGCATGATGAGCCTTGACCTGGATGACTTCATCCTTTCCTTCAATGTCCAATGAGGTTCCCAAGAGCTATATCCTTCATGTTTGACTGCCATGGATTTTGTTCCTTTTGTCCTTCATGATTCCCAATTTCCCATGGTGATGTCATGAGCTCTTATTTCTAATGCTTCCATGATCCATGATGCCATGATGCATCTTATTATTTATCATGGTCATATCTATAACAAAAGATTTAGAAGCTTATGATAAGACCCTTTTGTGAGGGATACCATCTCAATCATAGTAGAGATTTGTTACTCCCTCTTTCCTTGGCCTTTTTCTTTAGCTTCCTCCATCTTTCCAATGATATGAGCTTTCCTTCCATAACATTGAATCTTAGCTATAATGTTCTGTCTCAATGTTACTTGGGAGCGGGAGCGAAAGCGGGGAGCGGGAGCGAAAATGGGAGCGGAAGCAACATTTTTAGAAGCTCCCAGTTTGGGAGTGAATCTCGAAGCGATTTTTAAAATATATATATATATTATATTATATTTTCTAATTTTTGATACATATATGTCAACAAAAACATGTAGAATGATGAATTAGATATAAAAAACATAAAAAAAACATAGATTGATCATTGAACCATATCACATCAATCATCTAGAAGTTATAATCTTCATCAGCCATGTCCACAAGTTAGTAACATACATATTACAACTACAACATATTGAGTCTCGTGAATCATGATTCATCAAATTCAATCTTAAAGTTTCAACTTCAAGCTTTCAAAATTGAAAATTCAATATATAACATATATCATCATTGATCACCAAAGTTGTACTTGTAACCTAAGTTTAACCATTACAAGAAATAATATCTTAGATATTTCTAAGTTCTAAGTTCTAACTGTTAACATGAAATGATATGTTATAAAATGAAATATGAATAATGAAATGAAATGAAACAACTTTAGTCTTTCACGAAGCATCATATTCATAATTCACAATCATTACCAATGAGTTATAATTGCCAACTTGGCAACTTCAAACTTCAAACTTTCATTGTCACAGTCATATATTGTTTACAAAAAATATCATTACGACATGAAAGAGTTAAGAGTCAAGAGTCAAGGAATCAAGACTCAACAGTTATGAAAACTAATAGAAACTAGAAAAGACAAGTAAACTGTAAATCTACATGTGGCCCTTGACATGAGAGTCTCCTATATAAGCAGGTCGTGGTGGTCTTCTAGGAGTCTCCCGCACAGACCGACGACCAGAACTAGAAGGCACATGCCCTCCACGTGAGGGTGTAGATGGAGGTGGCGACAACAAAGGAACAAGACTCGGAACTCGAGCACTGCTACTGGATGGTGGAGGTGGCATGGCCGCTGCAGCTACTTCATCTTCATCCCTTATAAGTTCCTCTTCCAATTCTTCAAGATGTATAGTGCCATCCTCCGAATTGTCATCCTCTAGGTTGTTGTTCCAAATTTTATATGTGGGATCCTCATAAGCTCGATCATAGTAATGACTGAACAACCTCAAGTTGTGGTGCACATAAACCAAGCTTTCTGCCTGGTTTTCATTGAGTCTGTTTCTTTTCACATTATGTATGAAGTTGTAGGTGCTCCAACACCTCTCTACAGAAGAAGTATTTACAACCTGTGATAGAAGTTTTTTTGCCAATTTTGGCAAAAGTCCCTAGCCGCCATATGTTTCCCACCATGTGAGAGAATCAAATCTGTCTCTATCTTCCATTGCATGGAAGGTACCAAACAAACCAGTGCCACTGAAGTATCTGCCTATTTCAAGGCGCACAGCTGCACATTCCTCCCTGTCAGGTATCAACTTTTCTAATGCTTCCAAATATCCTCTAGTTACCTCTGCATCTAAATGCGGTTTGGTCCTAATCCCACCCCCTGGTGTAGGCTGGCCCAACCAAGATGTAGAGTAGTATTTTGGCGTAAGGATATACACCAAGCAATGTAGTGGAAGATTAAGTTTATTCCACCGTACACACACACAATCGTGAATCAGTTTGTACAAGTCGGGATCTCTGTTATGAACAGTATCTTTTATTTGCCCCAACATGGTATCCATCTACTCATACACCTCGCCAATCACTGGTTTATCTGTATCTGCAAACCGAATCATGTGATAAATGGGCTTGGTGAAATCCAATACTTGCCTCACACTTGACCAAAACATACCATCAAGAGCGGCGTCCTCCACTTGTTCAAAACCTCGCCTGTCAGCTACATTTGTAGCCCTTTCCTTTAATACCTGCCAATGTGGACTTGATACCATACTAGCCAATGACTCTCTTACCTTCAAAAGGTTCCTAAAGGTGAGGTAATAACTACCAAATTTGGTCTTCACAATCTTCAACAACTCCAATCTTGAGTGACTGTGGAAAATGCCATGGGTATTACTATGATTTGTAATAAATTTTATCGTTTGTTTGCCTTTCTTGTACAAATCACCAATCCATTTGTATTGTGCATTTTTGATCTTGACAACATCATGCATCAGAAGGTTCAATGTGTGAACCAAACACCCAGACCAAAATATGTTGGGGTATTTATCCTCAATAATTGCTCCCGCTGCCTTACAATTAGGAGCATTATCAGTGATGACTTGGATGACATTGTATGGCCCAATACGATCAATTGTTTCAAGTAATGCTTCTGTAATGTTGATGGCGGTCTTGAACTTGTCCGAGTAATCATATGAATTTAGAAAGATGGCACCACTAACAGACACAGCAAGAACACTTATCAATGGCTTGCCTTTTACATTTGTCCATCCATTAGAGACAATGGGCACCCCATGGTCAATCCAAGAACTTGTCATTCTATTCAAAGAATGTGATATTTTTTCTTTTTCATGATCAAGTCCAACGGTTCTTGCCTTGTCATACCTAGGGCTCTTGTATCATTTAGGGGCATCATTTATGGCAGAAACCATTTCGCGCAAATAAGGTGAGCAAAGAACATTGAATGGTATCCCACATGTATAGAGAAACCTATAAACCTTTGAATCCACATCATTCCTACACCCCTCATCAAGGAAATCTGATATGGTTCTACGCCTTAAAGCTGGTGACCCTGTGCCTCCATATCCACTGCCTTGGGAGGATGCTAAAGGAGTTCTTTGTGCTTGTGATTGTGAGCTTGGTTCCAAGAAACCCCTTGATTTTTTAGATTTTTATTGGTTTTCCTCCTCTTCCCTTATGTATTTGGCTCTATTTGCTGCTGACACAGCTACACAAGTTTTGATTCCTATTTGTTTATCTCCATCCCATGGCCTTTTCCCGCAGAGGTGTTTTCTGGCACGGGGGCAATGATATTTAGTTGTTCCACCCCCTTTCCCTGCTTCAGGCCTGTTAACATAATTCCACAATGGGGTTTGGTCTTGTTTAGTTTTTTGAGAGTCATGTTCACCCTCCTCCAGCTCCTCCTCACCGTGGTTTTCATCAAATCCACTTTCTCCAGCTTCTTCATCCCCCTCTTCATTTTGGCCCTTCCATTTCCTACTCTCCAACACCATAATAACCAGAAAAGGGACCAAGAAGAGGAAAATGCCAGGAAATATAGCTCGGTCCATGATGTTTGATATTTGTAGGCTTCGGAATCTGCAAAATTTAATGGGAATGGGAATGGGAGTAGGAATGAGAAAATTAATTTAATTTATTTAGATTAATTAATTTAATTTATTTAGATTCATGATTTTTTTACTAAATAAACTAAACTAAATTAAATTAAACTAACTAAACTAAACTAAATTACTAAATTACTAAATTACTAAGTAACTAAAGTTTAAACTACTAAATTACTAAGTTACTAACCTCCTTGCAGGCTTGCTCCTTGCTCCTCGGTGCTCGCTCCTCGCTTCTCCTCGCTCCTTTGCTCAATCTCCTTTGCTCTCCTCAACTCATTCAAGTCACAATGAAATATCCCCCCCCCCAAGCCCTTTTAAAACAAATATTTTTTTTAAATGAATGTTTTTTTGGCGTCCGCGGAAATTTTTTCGCGCGATTTGCTCCCGGAGCGAAAATTAAAAGCTCAGGAGTGATCGGGAGCGATCACTCCCTGATTGCTCCCTAGCTTTAATTTTTGCTCCAGGAGCGACGAGAGCGACACTCCCGAAATCGCTCTCGATTTTGGCAGGGAGTGGAATTTTTTTTATCTGGAGCGCGCTCCTGAGCCGCTCCCACCCTGAGCGCGGATTGGGAGCGGGTTCGAAGGGGGGGGCTCCCTCGCAACTCTGTTTTATCTTGTTTGAGGACCAAACTTCCCTTTCCTTTTTGCAAATGTTTGAGTCCTTTAAACTTCAACACTTTTTCCCTCAACTTGTCTTTTTCTATCTATCATAGAGACCACAAGTTGTCGAAAGAGGTAACTTTAGTGCATTTAAGAACAATGATGATTATCTTCTTATCATCTCTCCCATATTTCTCAATTGAGATATTATAAAGATATCCCTTCATTCTTTGATACCTTCAATTTTGTGTAGATTGTGTCTAACTGATATGACCTTCTTTACTGCATTTTCAGAGAATATATCTAGTATTTCATATCTCTTTGATGTCTCCTCTACTACATAGGGATGAGAGGACCTTTGATTGATTTCATAAGAATCCTATGAGTCCCTTGATCCTTTTCCATGCATTTAAACAATGCTTGACCTTTATAGATTTTTCCATACATATCTATCCTCCTTTCTTATGCAAGGAATTTCAATGACCCAACCAATTTATAGACCTCCTTGCAAACATGAAGTCATTTAGCCAAACTTGATTATAGAATGAAAGATACTTACTTGGCAAGTGAAGATGAAATCTTCACCTTGGTGCTTCCTTGAATGATCTTCTTTACTAGGTAAGGATGAGATCCTTGCTTGAGTTGATTGATGAACTAATACTTCCTTGACACCACTGAAATCAGACTTTCTTTGATACCTTCTTATACTACCATAGCATATCATCATTTTATAGCACCGAGAGTTGGCACTGCTTGCCCAGGATAGAGGTGTTGTTATAGTGGATCGGCATTGAGATACTTTTTTTGAGGGGGCCTGAGGATATTTGTCCTACTTGCAGCGTTTCTCCAAATTGTGACTGAGGTAATCCGAGATTAAGATCAAGTGTGAGTTATCAAGCTGAGGAGGAGTGTGGTCACCATTGAAACCTCAGCATGAGAATGTGTTAAAACCTTACACTTTTCTGTGACTGTAATACAGTTTGAATTCTGTTCTTCTTATCAGTAGCATTCACTGAATTGTGGCACTGTGATCCGAGCTTATCATTGACTTGAAGATTCTTGTGGCATATCACTATGGTATGACATAGACCAAGACTATGTACCATCGAACTGTGGTATATGTCGAGGGTATATATAGGTGATTTTATCTCCATTCATGACTATAAACCAATCCTTGAGTGTCACTGTAACCATAACTTTAGAAGCCCTTCTTGAAATTGGATCCTCGAATGTCTCTTTTATGCCCTTCATTTAGCTTCACCACCTTAGCTCTAATACCATGTTGAAGAATCTAGGGCATCTGGGTTATAGTGAGATTCTTCTAACGATGATAACTATTTGTGAGGTACTTTTACTTTTTCTTGTTAGCACAATCTTTACTTATTATTATTAGTGTTTATTCTCTTTACTTCATGAAATAGTTACCAAAACAAAATAGACAAGAACACAAGATGTTGGCTCTCAGCCAAGGCAAAAAACTCTCTCACCTAGAGAGGAAAACCCTTTTGCAATTTTCGCTTATTGAAACTTCGGTTGACAAATTCCAAACCCTAGACCCTTTAGTATGCCTCCAATACCTTGTCACTGCTCTTCTAGGCTCCTTATGTTGATCTTCCTTTCTGCACTACTTTGCACCAAAACTAAGGAAACTCGTTCCTTAGTCTAATAGCCCTTTACAATAAGTTTCATTCCAACCTTCCTTACATTTAGACTCGACCTTCTAGAGATTCCTTTTCGGTCCTTTTTTGTACACACTTGATACACAGTATCAAGGTCTCTTTCTTGCTGTGAAAACCCTCTTTCATACTATGTATACTTTTGATCTTTTCCTGAAATATTTGAGATCAAGACAAACTAATATCGTCTCTCTTTTGCACACCTTGTAGTCCCTTCCTCCCTGTTGTATGGTCCTTCCTCTTCGTACTTCTTTTCGGCACTAGATAGCAGATCCTTTATGTCACTGTTCTCTCTTGAAGTGACCTTCGGCCTACCTCAGAGATGCGAGGTAGGTACAAACCCAAAACAAAGAGCCCTTATTACAACTAAACTCCCTTTGTTCTTCGTTG
The DNA here is from genome assembly GCA_031772625.1 of Pinus tabuliformis. Classification (NCBI taxonomy): domain Eukaryota; kingdom Viridiplantae; phylum Streptophyta; class Pinopsida; order Pinales; family Pinaceae; genus Pinus; species Pinus tabuliformis. The sequence continues at coordinate 1,081,117,686 of CM062818.1, forward strand.
AATAGCCTCTTCCTTACGCATCAAAATGCAGAATTTTTCTTGCACTTCAATCTCAAAACTTGACCGAATTGATGTCTCTAAATGAGACCGCAATTCCTCCTTTATATAGGGATTGTCTCCCTCTTCTAGGCTGACTTGACTTCTGTGGGTAGGCCGACTTCATCAAGGGGTATATTCAATCATAGTTGAGCTAACTTCTATGGAGCTTCTTGACAAGGTCTTGGAGCATACAATTACTTCAATAAATTGTTCTTTTCAAGTGTAACAACACTTCATATACATGACTCTAAATTATATATTTATGATAAGATGACAAATCCCTAAAGACATCAAGAAGAAGTCATTGACCTATAAAAACTCCTTGCTCATGAAACCCATGAGGTAAGCATTACAAAATACATTTTATTATCTGTCTCTTCATTACATGGATTTATAATTACTTAGTCAATATGAAGACTGAACCTAGTTACACTTTCTTCAACAATAGTGGGATTGGGTATTTTTCTCATTGCTGCAATCATCATCTTCTTGGCTACTCCATCTTGCATTTCATTGCATTTTGCATCCCTTGCATCCATTTTCATATTGCATACATTGCAGTTTTGCATAAGCATTCACTAATAACATAAGTGCTCTAAAGGTATAATTTAGTTGGAAATTGTTTGATGAGATTGGCTTAAAAAATAACATTGTGGATTATGCTCTCTTTCTCTCATTGATGGTTAGCATCATTGTGATTTTGGTTCTAAGGGAATACTTCTAGTTTTTCATTGCTATCATTGGTTATGGAACGAGTGAATACATCGCTTTTCATTGCTATTGTGGAATAAGTACTTCTTGTGGATTTACTAACTTGTTGCAAGTGAGCTTCACATCCTCAATTTATAATCATGTTAATCTGAGTCATTCATAAGGCACTTAACTGACAATCATAATTGTAGTCTTGAGATTGACTCTTTTTTCTAAGTAATATTGGAAGTTGCTAATTGTTTTAAGAAACATTGGACTTGTTGATTTATTGTCATTTCATAAGTAATTGTCCACTGTGATACCAGTAATATCGACAATACTTCCTAACGCCATATATTTGGTTTATTGAGCACATTCTTTCGGTGAAGATTGTCCTTATCTATTGTTAAGTACCTCATTGTTCTAAATTGAATATCATTGTAATTTTTCTCCAAGTACTTAAAACATTTAACAACTTCACCTTAAGAGTGATCACTCATTTTTTGTACTTGCATTTTTGGACTAGTCTAGCACTAATTAATTTTCCTCCAAGCATAAGCTTGGTTGATAGAAAGATAGGACCACCTTTCTCACCCAACTTGCGAAGCCTAGACCCTCTTTTGTGGTTAACACGGTGACCTTGCAGTTGTCAAAGCCACAATCTCTGCAGCGCGGGAGGTATCAAGTGGTTAGAACTCTAGGGGAGGTATCGTTAATATAGCCTTTTCAATCTTCCACCGAGTTTCTCTCTCACAACCTACACTAGAGACTAGATTCAAAACATTTGAGAGGAAGAATTCGTTTAGATAGGGATATGATTTAAAATAAACCAAGATCTTGCATTTCACTCAGTTTTAGGTGTTGCATTTCATATAGGATAGTGAAACATCCTCCAGCAACAACCATTCATTCATTTTAAGCAAGGAATTTGACTCCATTTAAGGCATTGGTCTTCCAAGATAATCTAATCAAATCACTAAGCTTGTTAAATTAACCAAGTTTGTAATGTTCCTAAGTAGGAATGTGAGTGATATTAAGCAAATAACTAGTGCAACAACATATAAAAATAAAACACACATTAGACATCCATGAAAATGCTGCAAATCAGGAACTGTTGAGCCATGTTATTAAAAATAAGATGGCTAGATACAATATGAAATGGAATGGTGCACCTGGGCTTGTCTCTATGGACAAGCTTGACAAAACCTAGGTGAGAAAATGCTGAGTTGAAGGCTGCCCAGCTGCTGCACCACTCTGCACTGCGCTGCCCCAGTAAACTATTGCCCTACTGAACTTCGACCTATTGGAAGGTGCCCAAAAACTACCCAGAAAATTATATCCTTTCAGCTCCGGACTCCTTGGACAAAACCCAGAAGGGAATTTCGCTGGTTTTGAATTTGGAATTTCAACCTCCTGGGAACCTCTCCCCAGCTTCTGCTGCCAAATTTGACTTGCAGGAAACAACCTGCAAATCCCTTTATAAATACTTCTGAAATGTTGGTTTTTTCTGTGCTATCCAACTCCTTGCTCCCCGGATGGCTCTTGGCCAAGATTACTGCTCTCCAAGCCCCACGAAATTGTTGCTATAGGCCTCTGCACAATCCGTCTGCCTAGAAATTCGTACAACTGATGCACTGGTCTAGCTGGCTGCAAATCCCAGCGAAAATGTCCTCAACAAGCAGCCTCCTCAGCTCTCGGAACTCCCAACAAGCAATGAACCTCCTTGCTGGCTACTAACTCCTCCTGCATGTTTCTGGTTGCCCAGGAAATACGCAGTTCCCTTTCCTTTGCTGTTGGATGAAGTGTGTGACTGCGCTGAACTCCCTAAAATGCCTGTGGAACAACCTCCCTAGGGTGGGCACGGATGGTCCCCCGAAGAAGAGGTTGAATATCTTGCGTGAGAGATTCGTGTCTAAATAGCCGATAGACTCTCTAAGTAGCAGAGCATACAAAGTGTATTTGTTTCCAAATTATCAAGATCCAAACAAAATGAGAGTTGATCTCTCTTTATAACTCCTTGGGCCCCTTAGCCTCATGTGGGCCCCTCCATCCACCCATTCTATTTTCCCTCCAAGCATATCGAATGGCTAATTCAAACTCCTATGTGGGTGTCCCCCACATTCCACTAGCAGCTAAATAAAATTGATTTGGCTCCTAAGTCCCTAAGTCGAAAATGTGGGGCCCTCTTCCTTAGTAAAAAATGTGCAAAATTGTGTAGCAGCACCCTGTTACTACTGTGTTTGAGAAGGGACATGACAAAGTTGCTAGGCCATTTAGTTGTGTCTCACAGACTTGTTAGTTGCGGACGAGTCTTGCATCTTCACATTTCATAGGGACTACCCCCCATAGCCTGTTGTAGGAAGACTAGTAGAACGAATAGGGAAGGGATCAGAGTGACAACCCCGATCTTGATCGTTGTCGCATCTTGACTGTACAATTTGAGCTACAACAACTCTCTCACAATGTCATTTTGCCCTTTCACCAAATCATTCAAGACACTCAAGATGCTCTTGAATGTGGTGGCCATCTCATCTTTGCTACTATCTCCCATTTCTACTGCGTTTACTCCTTGTTCTAGAGCCTCTGAGTTTGGGGTAATGTTCAACTCCCTCTCTTTACTCCTGTACCTATACCTCCTATAAGTGATATTTTGCTTATCCTCTGGGGTCATAGAGAGAAATCCTCCCATAGCTGGCTAGATCACAACTCTAATACCACTGTAATATTCCTAATAGGAAATAACAATGATAAACAAAGCAAATACACACATGCAACACACAAATCTAGAACATGCATAAACAACAACCATTAACACCATAAACTGTGCCAAGTTGAGCCATTTTATTGATTTAACAAGTGGGAGTACAAATATAAATGGAGTGGATGAACCTGGGCTTGCTACAGCAAGCAAGGCAAGAACCCAGGTGAAAATAAGATGCCCAAGTGCTGGAAATAGCTTTGCTCCACAAACTGCGCCTAACCTGGCAAAAGTGTTGCAACTACTGAAGAAAGAACTGCTGATTTGGCCCCAAAAGCTGCCCAGGAAATTTAGCTAAATTAACCACAAGCTCCTCACCCAAAACCCACAAAAACCCAACAAGGAATCCTCCAACAACCCAACTTCGGAAATACCCACCAATTAGTGTGAATTGCCCAGGTTGCCTAGCCACACACACTGCTGGAAAAATGGCTGAAGATGCACCACAATTCCTCCAGAAAACTCCCACTAGTTCTCCTACAAATTCCCTTCAGGTCTCCTCCCTTGAAGTTTCAGCAAACCCCACGGTCAATCCCCACTTCTCCCAGTTTTTCGCAAATTGCCGAAGAGGCCTGTGCAGGCCCTAAAAAGACATAAATTTCTCCTACGAAACCTCCATGAATCTGACTTGAAAACCACCCAAATCTCCGGCAAAATATATATAGGATTTGTCTCTCAAAAGCTCAGCCACATGCATGCACAAGAGTTGCCTCTACACGCAATTCATGCCTCGTCTTCTACACCCAGTCTACTTGTCAAAGGGGACGAATACTCCAACAAATTTTCTTTGGAACAACCATGCAAATGATATAATATGACTCCCCTTGAGTGGCACTCGAAGTCCATTGAAGGTGAGGTGAGATTCCCGCCCAGAAATCTCGTGTGCTAACTAGCATGAGTAGACTTGGCTAAGCAGCACAAACATACAAGTGTTGAATTCACAATTTGTGAAAAAGTCCCAAAATGAGGCTGCCTCCTCCTATTTATCCTTGAGCCTCTCCTCACCCCATGTGGGCTCCACAACTCATCTCCTTTTCTTCTCTCTCCCCACAAGTGCGAATTTCTCTAAGGGGTGTGAATTCCCTCTTAGAGTGGCCCCACATTCCTCCTACTTTTGATTTGCCCCCCTTTTCCTCAGTTCAAACCTCCCTTTTTCCACAAAAGTCAAGTGGGGTCCACCCAACCCACTTTTCCTAAGTCAAATATGCCAAAATATCAAAATTTGGCAAAAATGTATTACTTTGAAAAAGTTTGCTAAGTAGGGATATACAAAGCATCACTCTCACTCCATTCCATGGGCACCTATAACACCCTCGGCAATCTACACTTTGCCCCATATCCTTTGTGAGATGATGCACTTGGACTAGTGTGCCCTAGCTGACTTAGCAGTGATCACATGGCTTGGTAGTTGATCTGAGGCCCAGATGAGGTTTGTCTCACCCCTTGAGACATGGGAGGGATAACACCATTCTCAGAGCCCTCGACGTTGGGGCAGAACCAGGCTATTTCATCACTAGGAGACCCATGAGACCAACTTATGTGCCCCAAAATCAAAATTGGGTCCCACATGATGATTTGCATGTGTTGAAAAGTGTAACTAGGTTTGGTTCTCATAAGGACATGCGTAATTGTGATTTTATGTAATTGATGTAAAGAAGAAAAATAAAATTATTATTGTAATGCTTATCTCATGGGTTCCATGAGCAGGGAATTTTATTTTTAGTAATGGCTCCCATTGTGAGGCTTTAGGATTTGTCATCTAGTCATAAAAGTCAATTTGAGTGTATGTCATGTAAGAAGAACCCTTCTTGGGCATGTTACATATTTGTATAAGTCATTAAAAGAGTCAAAAGACCCTCGAAGACAAGCACAAGCATCTCCTAACAAGTTAGCTTCAAAATAGAATAAATGATCTCCAAATGACACATTGGCTCACCTTCCAACAAGTCGGCTTATTTGATGGGGAAACAACTATAAATATGGCAACTCGGCCTCATTTTAGGATCAAAATTTCGGTCATCATCAAGTCTGCAATAAGAGGTGCGAAGTTCATCAAGGAAGCTTATTATCAAGCGAAGTAGGGAAGAGTATAAACCGAGCTCTTTTTTGGTTTGATTTTGGTTTAATTTTCTCCACACGTGTGAGGAAGCAAAGGATCAGTTGCAACAGAAGAAGCCGAGAGGAATTGCAGTCCTCTTGGGTAGCCGAGTTGGAAGAAGGTCAAGTCAAGAAGGAAGTGGAGTCAAGCTAGAAGGAGACCCTATCTAAAGCGAAGGAAATCAAGGCATAAGATAAAGTCTTATGCATGGGCTAGGGTTTCTGAATTAGGACTGTAGACCTAATTCAAGGAGGCTGAAGGTTTGAGAAGAAGCTGAGAAGGAGGATGGAGCAGAAGGGTCGTTGACAAAGGATCTAATCAAGGAAACCTTGTGTCTTGGTCTTGGAGTGGCAAATAGGTCAAGGGTCTTGGTCTTGGTATTCATCAATTGGAGTCCCTATAAGAAGAAGAATTTGTTTGGGTTTTCCTCTCAAGTGGGAGAGGTTTTGGCCTTGGCTGATAGCCTATATTTTGTGTCGATTGTTTCTTTATGGTTTATGCATTGGTAGCTATTTGATGAAGAATAACACTATAACAACATAAGTAAAAGAAGATCCTAATCTAAGAAGTAAAAATCATTCGCAAGCAGTTATCAATAGAAGAGAAATCACCTAATTGCTATGCCCTAGATTTCTCAACATGGTATCAGAGCATAAGTAACAAAGTCAAGGAAGGGCATCTTATCAAGAGACACTCAAGGATCAAATCTCGAGGAAGGCATCAAAGCAAATCTAGAAGATCATCAACAAATTCAAGATCTACAAGGAAGTGACAAAACCCTAGATCAAAGAAGTCTACACTAGGAAGAAGTCTTAGAAGCCTCAAGACATCTCAAGAGAACTCAAAGACCCTACTCAAGTTAAAGGACTTATATATCAAGCTCCTTTTTAAGAAAAGCAAGACTAAAGACATTGTCGGCAAGATTCTAAGGCGATATCCCTCTCGTTGAAGCAAGGTCCTTACCATTGAAGACATTAGCATGAATTCATCATTGACTCCACCATCAAAGGATCCAAAGAGATCTTGCTCTCTGTGAGATCAAGGATCATTCTTGAAGAAAGCTATCTTCATCAAGGAGAAGTTTTCTATTTTCTATATCATCATCAACATCAAAGAAGCAACAAGGAGGAGCATCCTATCAAATAAGTATATTTATGTTCACATTTGAATCTACCAAAATGTCTTTTTGCAAGGAAAACAACAATTTGGTTGGGGCTTCAAACTATCTTGCATTGAAGAAAAGGACATATTTGAATCTCAATGAAAATGAGGTTATGGAACATGTCAAAGGACCAATCACCAAACTATCAAAGGAAGAGGCTCAAGCACTAGTAAAGTATATGAAAGGGGAAGTTAGGGCTCAAAGGATTTTCATAGAATTCATCAATGATCCCCTCATCCCATATGTATAAAAACTCAAAACTTCAAATCTATGACAAACTGGTAGAGTTGTATTTCGTAAGCACAGTTGAAGAAGTCATCTCATTAAAGAAAGAACTCTACAAGCTAAAGATGTCAAGGGGAGATGGAATAACCTCATACCTTACGAGAATATCAGAAATCAGGGGTCAACTTCAAGATCTAGGAGAAGTCATGTCTGATGGAGAAATGACTACAGTTGTACTAAATGCACTACCTAAGGAGTCGGGTAACTTTACTTCAAGTTATTATTGGAAGAAAGAAGCTACTCCATTCCAGGATCTATGGTCATTGTGCAAGATTGAAGAATCTAGACTAAAGGTCAAATCTGATGTGGGAGTATGTGAGCAAAATCAAACTTATGTTACAATGACAAGAAGAAAGGGAAAATTTGGAAAGTTTGGTTCTTGGAAAAAGAAAAAGGGACATGACTAAGATTCAATGCTATGGGCGTCAAGAATATGGGCACTACAAAAGAGATTGTCGTAAGATGAAGAAGGACAATAACAAAAGAGAAAGAGAAGAAGTCCATATCACCAAAGAAGTGTAGGAAGCTGAAAATAAGAAGTCTAAGAAAGAGGAAGTAAGTGATCTCTACTATGACTAAGATAGTCTTCCTCACCTAATTTCTTTTCATAGTTCCTAAGTCTTCTGTTGTAAGATACGATTCACGAGGAAAAATGAAGGGATGCATCATGGCATCATAGAAACATTGAAAGCAAGAGCTCGTGACATCATCATAGAGAAGCATGAAAGATGGTTGAAATTGGAACCTATGGCAATCAACTATGGAAGGATATAGCTTTTGGGAACCTCATTGGAAACATAAGTGGCACTTATGGAAAGCAAAAAGTCATCTGGGACAAAGCTCGTCATACATCAGTCAAAAGGAAACATCTGTTGGATGGGGATACTCTAGATCCTCAAGATTCTCTGATGGAATCTTCATCGAAAGGTTCACCGATCAAGAGGGGAAGCAAGTGTTTCATCAAAGAAATCCAACTTGTGGAATTCATGGGATGATGGTATGATGACAAAAGAGATGAAGCAGATCAAGGGATTGAAGTTCTTTCAATCAAGGAAGCTGTTGAAGAAAGTCTGGATGACATAAAGAAAAATGAGGTATGTATGCTTACATTCAATATTGTAGAGTCATGTCATATGGTTGCAGGTAACATGGATCAATGCTCTATCTTGAGAGCATAATCAAAAGGAAGGATCTCCTCCTTCGAAGGGATGCAAGAATGCATGGGTCACACATTCACTAGATGAAATCAACATAATATGTCCTCATATGTAATATGAGGTGGTTGACATTAATTGGAGGAACTCTAATTGGAAGTTCCTGGGAATGAAATGTGTAAAAGAAAGGAAGGAAGAGATCGTGGAATATGCAACCATGGAAAAGGCAATCAACATCTGAGAACCAAGAGATCTGACTAGGATATCTCCAAGAAAGATATGTAGACTCTGATGAAGTCTGAAAAAGAAAGAGACCCTTGACAATATATATCTTTGGGAGATGTGTCGATATGTATGTAGGATGTTGATGCAAACTAGAAGATGTCATGATGAAAGACCATCACAACGGTAATTTTGATTTAAGTGTTCATTTCTTATTTTTGAACAAATATCTGGATGGGCTTATGCAGGACTACCGAGGGAAGATCTATGGATGTCTTCCACCATCGATGCCCATGTAGTAGGATGAAAGATCCTTAAGGAAACATGGCATGAAGAAGGCAACATGGCATGAAGGAAGGCCAGATATGGACTGATGGATCACTTTCCGATGATGACATGACTGACTCATGGATGAAAGTGATGGATGGTCTATGCCCTATAAAGAAGTCCCAAACATGAAGACTCCTAGATAATGAAAAGTTCATGGCATCGTGAGAGGAGTTCTTCAAGCAGCTGGTTGTCCCATCATCTCCACCTAAGGAGCTATTGTAGGTCCCTAATTAAGAGGGAGCTTGGAAACAAGTTTTCTTACTTGGAAGAAACTTGGAAGCAAAATTCCTAAGCCAAAAGGGAGCTTAGGTACATTCCTTCCATAGGAATGAGTACATTACTTTATTGGAATAGGTATGTCCTCCCTAATTAAGAGGGAGAGATAGACACATCATTCTTGCCTTCACTTGGGAAGAAAGGATGGAGGATTGGGTAAACATCTGGCATTTGATACTCTTGGAGGATGAGTTAGGGAATCCAAGATAAGAGTCGCCGTAGAGGACCGATATTCTTTGAGGATTGGGAATCCAAGAGAAGAATAGTCCTGGTGGAGCACACCTTGAGAACCCGAGTGGGGTATGTTCCAAGAGAGCCAATGATGAGTGTGTCTATACATCATTGGTCTCGCTAGCATTGTCTCTTTGTGGTTTATATATTGGTAGTTGTTTGATGAAGAATAACACTATAATAACATAAGTAAAAGAAGATCATAATCTAGGAAGTAAAAAACATTCACAAGCAGTTATCAATAAAAGAGAAATCACCTAATTGTTATGCCCTAGATTTCTCAACAGCATGGAGGTCTAGGGGCTAATCCTTAAATCATGATTTTTGGAGCCCTCTATACTCACTTTGGCATTGGAGGAGCCCAACGCATGTCCTAGAAGGGCCTACGCATGCATGACATTAGCATTTCAACCTCTTTATGGGTTAATTATTATGTTTTTACATTGGTTACTAGGCCGGCTTGTGACCTAGGGGTGTTTCTTGCCATCACATTATGATTTCAGGGGCTTGTAGGCTAAATAGATCATGTTAGACCACATATATATTAGAGAGATCTCATTTGAATCTCTCATCATCATCACTTAGGATTTCAGCCTCCTCAAAGAGACTCACACATTCTTTTCTTGGATTCTTGGATGATTGGATGCATTTTGATATTTGGATCTGAATTTTGGACATATTTTGGAGCCACTTTTAGCATAATGGATGGAATTTCTTGCTAAATTGTCTTGTAAGTGCTATACCACTGAAGATATTATCGTTTCATGTTTAATGTATGGAATGAGTAGTTCTAATCCATGCTAAATTATGCGCTAAATGTCATAAGTATGTTTTGAATGGTAGTTAGAAGAAAGTCCAATGCATTATTTATACATGACATTGTAAGAATTATCCTAGTGGTAAAACTCTTTGAAACTCTTCCCATAAACTCCATTATTCCTTGAGTGGCTAAATGCTTGAAATTTGTGCTAGGGCATCAAATTTCAGCCTCCTTAAGAGAAAGATTGGCTTATCTTTGACATCCATGAATCCATATACCCTAGGGACAAGGCACTAATCCAAGTCTTTGGTGATCAATCTAAAATTTTATCTTCTCTCTCTCTCTCTCTAAAATTTTGGTCCTTTCAAGGATAGAGGGGAAACGAGGGCTTGGTGTGAGTTTCTAACTTTCTAGGAAATAGTGTTTTTGGATGTTTGAGAGCCCAAACATCAAATTGACTTGATTTGACACACAATCTCTCAATTTGGTGGGCATCCACTCAAATTTCATCCATAAATTCTCTTGCCTCGGGTGTTTACCCTAAGAAGGAAGCCCTATTGTTCATTCTCTCAACTTAAGGACTTTCTTGAGGGTTTTATTAGCCTTGAAGTAGCTTATTTCATTATAAAAAACCCTTTCCCTTTTACTATTATCATCAGAAACCTTAAAACCCTAGGTCTTGAGCCTTGTTTTCTAGGGCTTTTCTTTGAAAGTGATTTTCTTCTTTGAAGCCTTGTAACTTTATTGTGCCTCTCTTAAATGAGCCTTAGTGAAATCATCTCATACCTTACCTATAACAAATCTATCATAGAATTGATCTCTATCTCTTTTACGGAGACTCCTCCCATTGGTGAAAATCCGTAAAGAGCAGTGGGTTTTGGCCAAGGTGACATTGGGCCTCTACCCCATTGTTGTCCCATTGTCTAGTTTATACCTTGTAGGGTTCCCTTCTCCAAGGCCTGCTAGATTTTGCAGCAACAGGCTTGATAATGATCAAATGAAAAATGTCTAGCTATGAAAAGTTGGTTTCCAAGTGCACACATATTTTTATCATGTGGGTAACACATCCATCATAGAGCCCTGGACATTTTTGGGGGATAAAAGTATTTTCTCATGTATTTTCTGAATTTTCCAAGCACAAAACATCCTTTCGGTTCTCATGGCAATTAAAGATTCCACATTATAAGACATGCAAATCCAGTGACCACCAAGTGTTAAAATCAAACCCCTAAAACCAGAAGGGTATTTTCTAAAATTACTGATTGCCTTAAATTTATTTTGATCAAATGAATGCTGTGAAATTTCCTTATATGCACCCTTTAGTGACTATCTCCTGTGCCCTTTAGCTGCTGCCTCTTGTTTGCTTACAATGTTCCACTGAAACAATCTTGAACTTGGGATGTTAATAAGAGTTCTGTCTTAGTGGTTGCTTTCCCTTTTCTTGATGCATGCTTCTCATAATTTTGCAAGTATAAGGAATTGTTAATTCATAGCCTCATGTTTGGAATAGGTAGTGGAGATCTTTACACCTGGGGTTCAAATGAAAATGGTTGCCTTGGTCTTGGGTATGCCTCTCTAACTTATCAATATTTTTTATAGGAACTGTATTTGAAATATTTTTCAAATTGCTCTCTAATGCATTTTTATGCTAGAAATATTTGAAAGGATTTTCTTTTGATATTTTGAAATGGAAATTACAAGATTAATATTTTTATATCCCTGCAGCTCCAAGAGCTTAGCTCCTTCACCAGAGAGAGTACAAGGGAGCTTGCTACCTCTTCATGTGTCAGAGGTATGATATAGTGCATACAAATAGAGTGTTGGTAGTACATGTAATAGTTTATCTATTTCTGTTTTCCTTTTTACAACTGCATTTCCAAAACATTCGTTGTTTTAAACAGGTTTCCTGTGGTTGGAAACATACAGCAGTTATTTCTGGTCAGTATTCTCGTTACCTTGATCACAGTTTTGCATTGTTCATTATTCTAATTAATTAATGCATTACTTATTTTTCTCACTTTACTCTGAATCTATTTTGCATATTGATCAACAGCATTTGATGATTACATCTTCTGAATGGTCAGTTTTATTATTGTTAATTATTGCAGCAAATCAAATTAAGGGTAAGAAACATTTTGTATAGAAGAGAAAAATATATAAACTTTATTGAAGCGAAAATTATAAAAATTGCAAAAGTACTCAATCTTAGCATTCATCCATAGGATCATGACAATGACAACAGTAGTACATTCACCAAGGAAACATATACTTTCTCATACATTGTTAGTCTCAAATTTAACACACATATATTTTTGAACCCTCCCATGTTTTTGTTTGTGTTTAAGGTTTGATAGGATAATTTGGACCTGAGCAAAAAGTCCTTGTAATCTTGAAAAAAAGGATGCCTAATGGTACATGTTATGGCTTTGTATAAGAGTTCACTATGGAGACATAATCAACATCATTCATCTTAAATACATAAAGGTGGTTTAATTCCAAAGAAGAGAGAAGGATAGGAGTGAAATAAAATGTTAAGTGTGGAGGTGGGTTCACATGATATAACTGCCCTATATTTCAATTGAGACACTTGACAATAAGTTAGGGTGATGAGTTATACATGCACATATGGATTAGTATGTAATATTCCTAACAGAAATATTATGTGAATAACAGAAACATGCACTATAACAACTAGGAAATTCAACACATATGCAGGAAATCACAACACAAGAGGAAATGCACCAAAACTCTGAGCCATTTTGTTTATTTCCGAGCAAATAGAGTACAAATGAGTATGAAAGAGTAACTTGGGCTTGCTACAGCAAGTAAATCCAAACCCAGGTGATGATCAACCTGCCCTAATAATAGATGAGCTCCCCACCATGATTCTGCGCTAGCCCAGAAAATTATTGCCACTACTGCTGTAGGTGAACTGAGATTTTGGCCCTCAAATCTACTCCAAAAATTCTGCAAAATTAAATGTAGGCTCTCCACACCAGCTCCAACAAAACCCAGAAATATCTCACAGACCCAAGTGGTGGAAATGGTCCTGGGGTAAATTGCGCCCTCCTCCAACAATTTATGCTGCTAACTGCTGAATGGAACTAGGAATTCTGCCCTCAGAAGTGCTCAGAAAATTCTATAAAATTAATCCTAGCCTCCTCTCACCAAACCCACAAAAACCCAAAAAGGGTTTGGGCTGAATCCACTGACCCCCAGTGACCCCCAACAAGTGTAAATTGCTCAATTTGGCCAGAAAACGCCCTACAGTTTAGATACTGTTGAATTTGGCCCAAATCTCCCTCCAAGAAATCCTCCCTAACTCCTGCAAATTTCTCCCCTCAATCACCAAGCAGATCCTAGCTCGAATGCTCCCCAAATTTTGAATCTCTGCAAGTGCACAAAAGTTGCCAGTAAACCCCTGTGTAAGCCTTGGAATAGATAAATTCAGTCCTCCAAAATGTAGCACTCTCGGCCCTGCAAATACCCAAAGAAAAACTCATCCTCCTTTTGGATAATTCTTTGTAAATTCTTTGGCCAAAACAACACTATCTACTAGCTTCTATCAGCCCCTTCGAATTTCCTTCTACGCCCTAAGAGAAGCATGCTCTAGCTGAAAATAGTTTGCAATGTAGCTCCTAGAGAGGCCTTGAGATGGACTCCTTCTTACTCCCCTAGGGTGAAACTCAAAGTTCACCGAAGGTAGAGGTGGAATTCCACTTGGAATTTCCGGTACTAAACAACACTTTTCTTCTTGTGCTAAACAACCCCAAGAGAAGATGAAAGGTGAAATGTAATAGTCAAAAGATCCTTAGCAAATGAGTCCATCCTCTTTTTATAATTTCTCCCCATGCTTCTAGACTTCTTTCTTTGATTATTATTTTATTGGTGTGGGCCATTTTCCACTAAGTGACTTTTGCCTCCATTTTAATAAAATAATAGTTTGTTGCCGATCTTCAATAAAATAATACTTGCCACCTTTCTCCAAATAATATTTTCCCCCTTTACTTAGTATCACCAAAATTAGGCAAAATTCCCATGCTCACAAAATTTGGTATATTACAGTCCTCCCCACCAAAAGTTGCTTATCCTCCAGCAATGTCGAAACAAGTGCCCCCTTTGTCTGATAATCACCACTATTATCACCAGTGATACCAGGGTCCCAAATGTGCCATTGATTCAGCCCTGATCTCTGCACTCTTTGATCATGAAGGAATCTCTCAATACCAGGATCCCAAGGCATCCTGATCAATGTGAAGCACCCCTTGCTCCACTCACCGTCCAACCAGGTATAAGCTCCAAAATCCCTCTACATACTATCAATAAGTAGAGCATCATGATAATGTAAGACTTCGTCCAACTCTCCATGAAGCTACCCTACCAAGTAGTCCACCTCATGCACACCAAGAATAAACTTCTGAAGATACAACCCAATCCCTGTGGGGACGAAGTCTCTGTCGCATGATCTCCTCCTGATATCCTCCTGCTGACCAGCCTGCCATGTTGATGAAGTCCCCCACGCCATTAGCGAATCACTGAAGCCCAATGGAAAATTTGAGTGATCTCCCCCTAGAACAACCAACTCATTCCTAAAGGTCATTGAGTTGTCTAGTACTGCGATGCTTGGGTCCCATGCTCATCTCAGAAAGGCGCCACCATGTTGTTGTTGCGCCACTCTGACTCAAATAGGTTTCCCATCGTGTGCACACTGCAACCTCCTCCCCCGAAACCTAGAAGCGAAATATCGATGAAGGTCGAGCTCATCCTGCCCAAATGTCTCTATGATGTCAATATCTACCCACCCATTGCTAGTCTCGATCCTGAGCTACAATTGAAGAAGCCTGCCTCACCAAACAATGGAGGCCTCAGTGATCCCTTATGTGTCAACCCCAAAGTGAGCTAGATCACCCTCTGTCATGGTCCTGCTCGTCACGAGATGGAGTGGCTTGTCAACCAATGTTGCACGAAGCGGGAGCGAAGCGGAAGCGTTTTTTGGAAGCGGGGACGCCGAAGCGTCATTTTCCAAAAATCTAGGAAGCAAAGCGTCTGCTATATATATATATATATATATTTTATATTTTTTTGCATTTATACTCAAAACAAACATCCCAAATACCAAATTAATTGTAGAAGACATGAAAACATGCATATTTTTGCATAAATCAAGATAGATATGGCATCCATGATTCCATTGTAGTTACTAGTATGTACAACAATCATCTATATTCTAGCTATTACAAACATACATCAAATTTTTAAGCATATTATAAAACATAAAACATTTAAGCATATTATAAAACATAAAACATAGAGCATATTATGATTTATCTAGCAAGTGAGCAACTGTCAACATTTGTCATGTCCAAAATTCAAATAATAATGTTTACAAAATATGTCACTTGGTCACCGCCAAGCCAAAAAGGTTCAAAATTCAAATTCACAAGTCTACAAGTCTAATGAGTAATCTATGACAAAAAGTAGTAGATTGTGAATATATCTACTAACCTCTCCTCCTTCCACCACGAATAGAACGTGGTGGCGGGCCTCCACGTGGTGGCAATGAAGAAGATGGTGCCTGTGGAAGTCGTGGCACTGACACTGATGAAGAAGAACCCCCTGCTGTTGGTGTTGAACCATGGAACCTAGGAACCAAGGGACCAGATGGGGGTGGGAGTGGTGGCATATCAACACGGTCATCATCATCCTAGAATCACTCAAAAAATTCATGCAAAAAAAAAAACACTAGTTAACAAAAAAATTAAAAACATGAATTAGAGAAATGCTTTATAAGGGAAAATTGGAAAATTCATACCACAATGGACATACCTGGATAAGAGCATCCTCTAATTGCTCTAGTCGCAACACTCCATCCTCCAAATTGGGCTCCTCTGGATTCTTGTCCCAAATCAACAAGTCTTTATTAGACTTTGCATCTTCACAGTAATGGGACAACAATCGCAAGTTGTAATGAACATAAACCAAGCTCTCTGCCCGGTCTAAATTCAACCTGTTCCTTTTAACACTGTGGATGAAAGAATAAGAGCTCCAACACCTCTCTGCAGAAGAAGTGTTTACCACCTGTGATAGCACCCGCAATGCCAAACTCTGTAGAAGTGGAGTACCCCCTCCATGCATGTTCCACCACTCAAGAGTAGAAAAAGTCTTTCGATCTTTAATTGCATGCATGCTCCCAAATGGACCAGTGTTGAGCGTATAGTTGCTCACCTGTCTCCGTACCAATGCAGCCTCCTCCTCATCAGGGATTAATTTACTCAATGCAGCCATATATTTTTGGTGAACCTCTTGATCTTGGTGTGGTTTTCTCCTGCTTCCCCCCCCAGGTGCTGGTGTTGAAAGCCATGATGGATGATAGTATTTAGGTGTCAAAACATATGCTAATGCATGCAATGGAACATTTAGCATTTCCCATCGGTTTTGCACCTCTACACGAATATAATTGTACAAGTTGATATCTCTAGGCTCAACAATGTCTTTAATCTGCCCCAACATGCTATCCATTTGCTCATACACCTCCCCAATTACTGGTCGATCTGAATCTGCAAACTTGATCATGTAATATATTGGTTTGGTGAATTGCAAAACATATTTAACCTGTCCCCAAAAATAACTGTCAAGAACAGTGTCCTTGACTGCATTAGCACCATCTATGTCAGTGTTAATTTCATCCCATGTTTCAGCACACACCAGATTAGTTAAAGCTTGTCTCACCTTCACTAGCCGCCTAAAGGTGAGGTAATAACTAGCAAATCTTGTCTTTGCAATTTTAAGCAATTGCAACTTGGAGTAAGTGCCATAGAAGTAGTTTACCCTTGTATGCCCTGTGATGAATTTAATGAGCTGCTTCCCTCTCCTGTAAACCTCAGCAATCCACCCACATTCTTTGTGTTTCACAATATCATGCATCAAAAGGTTCAATGTGTGAACCAGGCACCCAGACCAAAAGATGTGTGGATGAGTACGCTCAATAATTTTTCCTGCTGCCTTACAATTTGCTGCATTATCTGTGATCACTTGAACCACATTATTCGGACCAACATCTTTGATTGATTTCAATAGGAGATCTGCAATGTTTTGTGCAGATGCAGTGATGGAGGAGGAGTCATGACATGCAATAAATACTGCACCACTAGAAGAAACACCAAGAACATTTATCAAATGTTGGTTTCTAATATTTGTCCACCCATCTGATACAATGGATACCCCAGAATCTACCCACTCATTTGTAAAACGTGTCAAAGCTCTTTGAACCTTAGCTTTTTCTCTTTCTAATAACACTGTTCTAGCTTTCTCATAGTTGGGGGCCTTGTATCCTTTTGGGGCTTCATTGATGGCCTTTACCATTTCATGCCAATAGGGAGAGCGAAGCACATTGAATGGTATACCGCAAGCACAAAGAAAACGGACTATCTTTCCATCCACATCATCCCTCCCAGCAACATTAAGGAAATCCCCTATTGTTCTTCTACCTCCAGAGCTTGCAGAAGTACCATGAGGAGATGAGCAACTACCAAATTTAGAGGTTGCACTTGATTCATAATGAGTTTTTTGTTTCTTGTTTTTTTGTTGTGCAGCCATCTCTATTTGGATGTATTTTCTTCTTTCTTCAGTTGAAATGTTTGGGCAAATTTGTACCCCCACAGAACCCTTTTTTTCATCACTGTCCAGCACCCCACAAAGATGCCTCCTCAGACGGGTATATGAACCACAATATGGTTTTCCTCCATGACAACCATGAGGGCACACAAATTTGTAAGATCCACCACCCTTTCCCCCATCAAGTTTGGTCACATAGTTCCACAAGGGTGTTGATGTAGCTTTCCCATCTTGTGTTTCAGTGTCCCCTTCAAGTTCATCCCCTTCCTCTTCAAACCCTTCCTCCTCATCATACATTGGGTCACTACTATTAGGACCATCACCAATGTCCTCTTCTGTTTCTTCCCTTCTATTCCTCACCCTTGCCATCATTAAAACCAAGAGTGGAATGATACATAGAAGCCAAAAGAACACCATCTTGGAATATGGATATAGGTGGTGGACAACGGCAACCTGTAAATAAAGGAGCAAGTAGAAACAATGGGAAAGAGTAGGAGAGGGAGGAGAAAAATACAAAAAAAATTTCAAAAAAACAAGGGAGTTTGGGGTTTGAACTTACCTCTTTAGCTCTTGTAGATGAAGTCCTCCAAGCTCTTGCTCCAAGCTCCTCCTCCTCCTCCTAGCTCCTCCTTCTTCACTCCTCCAAGCTCTCCTCTCTTCTCCTCTCCTTTCCTCTCTTCTCTTCTCCTCTCCTCTCTTCTCTTCTCCAACTCTCATAAACTCAAAGTGAGAAAATGAGGAATGAATGGGGGCTTTATTCTTTTCATTCCTCACCTTAACCTCACTCTAACCTCACCCTAACCCACCCCCTTAAGGTTGAGTGAACATAACTTAAAAAAAAAATTAAAAAATGTGTTTTTCTCCCTTGGGCGCGCCCCTTTCCGCCGAAGCGTACGGAAGCGTGCGTGAAGCGCACGCTTCCTGCTCTGAAGCGCCACGCTTCGGCGGCCCGAAGCGCCGTACGAAGCGCGCTTCGGAGCCGGCGCTTCGGAAATTCCAGGAAGCGCTAAAAATTTCACGAAGCGCGCTTCGTACGGCGCTTCCGTACGGGGCGCGCTTCGGAGCTTCGATCCGGGGGGGGCGCTTCGTGCAACACTGCTGTCAACCAACGGAATCCCTGGATCCCCTAGCCAGACCTGTTGTGGCATAGCTCTAGTAGCTGTTGGAATCCATTTTTTCCTCATCCTTAGTCCTTGAATGCAACCAACATATAGGCCCCATATATCATGAACTAATCTGATTCATGCTAAACTGCCCTGTGCCTGCCACTCGTAGTATCGATGACCGCTAGAAGCCACATGTGCCAAATAACTACCCCTTGAAGGCAGCCAATAGATGGGTATCTAAAACTCGCAGTCAACTCAACATATGCGGATTCGTCCTGCTCCTGCCAACCATCACCACTGAGTCTTCCATCTGCCTTCTCGATAATGTGCCAATACAATGTGTAGAGGTCAGACATATAATGGAAAGCTGCCTCAACCATACACAATATCCTCTTCTCATGCATGGTCCTGACATGCCCTGTGGAAAGAGTGACACATGTCTCCCTCGTGACTAGTTCCCCATGTGTAAGCTCACTGATGAACGATATGCCACCCCTGCAAATGATCACCTCATCCCCAACCTGTGGTTGTCAACTCATGCACCAACCCAATGCCATCGTTGAGAAGTCTCTCCCCTAGTGCGTTGAGTGTCATCCTAATATCTCGGGTGAGCTCCCTATCCCTCGTTGCTTGCACCTAAAGTGTCAAAGGAAAACAACCAAATTGTTTGTGCCTGTAAGTGATGTATAAGAGGGACAAGCGTGTGAGTCCCCATGAATACCATCAAGTATCGCTCATCTGTGTCCCGTCGATCCTGGGTGAACTACACCCAAAGGAATGCCCGGTGTCTCCATCCATAAGTTTCCTTGGGGTCAACCCTCCAAGGCCTCGTTGTGCAACATCGTATGCCTCTGCATTCCACTGAGTATCCCTGTACTCCGTGACCTGGCATTGTACCCTGCGGGCTATCCCTATACATCACCGGATACCCTGTGCTAATGTTGTACCATCCTATACCGTCTCTTATCTTGCTTGTATCATTGTACCTGGCACTCCACCCCTTGTACTCAATGCGATGTGTGTGGCTCAATGCAAACCAACATGCTACATCAAACAACCACGCATCTCCATGCTCCTTTGCAAGCCACTGCTCATCAATGCATACCTCTATACAACATTGAATGCTAGGGTCTAAAATTGGGTCTGTATGCATCAAGTCACATCCCTCTGCATAACGCTAGACTCTGTGGCATAACTCTGTGCACCCCTGGGTACCACTGCCTACTGTCGTACCACCCTGTATCATATGCCATCTTGCATGCACCAACGCATCCACCACTCTGCTAGTAAGCCCTCCATGATGTGGGCTACATCTCCCCATTTGCCTTGAAAGACCTAAGCGGCCCGACTCCTCACATGCCTACGGGAATGACACTACGATGCCTATCCTCAATACCTTCGGTGTCCATTATACCAATGAGAGAGCACCGTCTCCATGTAATGCCCTATCTTGTGGCCTGCCGATGCCACCTCCTCCCACTAGCTCTCGCCAGAGTAGGTTAATCATGCTATGACTCCATGCACAGTCAATATGCCGAGACAACTCATGAAATTTGTCTGCTCCCCTATCAAACTATCCTGTCACTAGTGTTGTCTGAGGCTTTGATGGATATCTGAAAATGTGTGTGCGCCCAAACGTCGAATCCATCACGCAACTACTACCATCACCTACCGACTCTATGATGTGATGGGAAATCCCACCTGAATCCCAACAACAGTAAGGTCCTCGAGTCCCTCTGGTAATCCATGGCCTCTGCTGAAATGTGGCCATGGATGTATCCAACTGCCTAGCCTGCTCCATCAGGTACCATCTCAGTACCTCTCGCCATCCAATCTCAAAGGAGGGATCGAATGTACAATCCCTTGTGGAAGGAACAAGCCCTCCAAGCTAATGCAGTGTCATACTCAGCTCATGTCGCTCAATCCTGCTAACCTGGCCATCCCCTCGGGTATGTCTAGACAACTCTGCGTCCCTCAATCCAATGCATAAGGGTGGGCTAATAATGTTGTAGACCTTGTCAGTTTTTCCTTTGAAACGAACTGTGCTGAAATCCCAATGTGTGGTCTCTATGTTGCCCCTAATCAATGGCTAACCCCTCCATCATGGACTCAACATGAGCCTCCGACTACTCCATAGACAACCCAACACGCAATACATGCTCACCAGTCAACTACAGGTGATTGTTGTCTGATAACTCTGGCATAGATCTAGATGCCTTTGTACCTATAGGCTCCTCATTGACAGTGGAGATGTCTCCCAACACCTCGTCAACCTGTGGTGCGCTACTATCACCTGAGTACTTGGTTGCAACCCTAGATACCTCATCAATAGATACCTCAACAATGGATGGCATCTCATCAATGGGTGTATGCTCAACTGTTTCTTTGCCAACCATTGCCCCTTCAACTACTCCTTCATCTTCTATCTTAATCCTCCTCATCCCTGCATAGTTCCACTGAATTCCATTGATTTGTGCATGTCTCTTAGTTGATAAAACTCCCAAAAAGAGAGGGATGTCTGAATGCCATGTCTCAATGATTGGTATGCCCTCCAATTTTGTTGCCAATAACTCCACATTAGTTGCAATCATGCCTTGCCATCTTGATGCATTAAATTTATCCATAATTTTGGGCATAGTGGATTTGTTGTATAATTGAGAATGGTCTTGATTCCCAATTGTGGTACGAATCAACTGTTTCCCCACATCAATCATCATTTGTTGCATCCTAATCACCTCATTCAAGGTTACTACAATGTTGTTTGATTTTAATCTTTCTTTGGATCCCATGATTTATTTATTTATTTTATTTTTATTTTTTATTTTTTTTTCGTTGTTCTGGTCTTGTCATAGAATGAAGGGTTTCACACAGGCTGAGCCCAGATTATGGCTCTGATACCGCAATAATATTCCTAACATAAATATTAAGTGAATAACAGAAACATGCACTATAACAACAACTAGGAAATTCAACACATATGCTGGATTTCACAACATAAGAGGAAATGCACCAAAACTTTGTGCCATTTTATTTATTTCCAAGAAGATAGAGTACAAATGAGTATGAAAGAGGAACCTGGGCTTGTTGCATCAAACAATCCAAATCCAGGTGATGATCAAGCTACCCAAATGTCAGATGAGCTTGCCACCATGATTTTGCGCTAGCCTAGAAAATTATTGCCACTGTTGTTGTAGGTGAACTGAGATTTTGGCTCTCAAATCTACTCTAAAAATTCTTCAAAATTAAATGTAGTCTCTCCACACCAAATCCAACGAAACCCAGAAATATCTCACGGACCTGAGTAGTGGAAATGGTCTTGGGGTAAATTGTGCCCTCCTTCAATAATTTATGCTACTAACTGTTGAATGGAACTAAGAATTCTTCCCTCAGAAGTGCTCAGAAAATTCTATAAAATTAATCCTAGCCTCCGCTCACCAAACCCACAAAAACCCATAAAGGGTTTGGGTTGAATCCATTGACCCCCAATGACCCCCAACAAGTGTAAATTGTTCAATTTGGCCAGAAAATACCCGACATTTTAGATACTGTTGAATTTGGCCCAAATCTCCCTCCAAGAAATCCTCCCTAACTCTTGCAAATTTCTCCCCTCAATTGCCAAGAAAATCCCAGCTCGAATGTTCCCCAAATTCTGAATCTCTACAAGTGCATAAAAAGCTGAGTAAATGCCCGCGCAGGCCTAGAATAGATAAATTCAGTCCTCCAAAATGCAGCACTCTCAGCCCTGCAAATCCCCAAGAAAAAACTCGTCCTCCTTATGAATAATTCTCTGCAAATTCTTTGGCCAAAACTCCATTATCTGCTAGCTTCTCTCAGCGCCTTTGAATTTCTTTTTGCGCCCTAGGAGAAGCATGCTCTAGCTAGAAATACTATGCAATGTATCTCCTAGAGAAGCCCTGAGATGGACTCCTCCTTACTCCCCTAGGGTGACACTCGAAGTTCACCGGAGGTAGAGGTTAAATTCCGCTTGGAATCCTTGGTGCTAAACAACCCCAAGAAAAGATGAAAGGTGAAATGTAATAGTCAAAAGATCCTTAGCAAATGAGTCCATCCTCCTTTTATAATTTCTCCCCGTGCTTCTAGACTCTTTCTTTAATTATTATTTTATTGGTGGGGGCCATTTTCCACTAAGTGACTTTTGCCTCCATTTTAATAAAATAATAATTTGCTGCCGATTTCCAATAAAATAATACTTGCCACCTTTCTCCAAAATAATATTTGCCCCCTTTACTTGGTATCACCAAAATTAGACAAAATTCCCATGCTCACAAAATTGAGGATATTACATATATAAGGGAAATGAAAGGACAATTTTCTCCATCATTTCAATGTCTTCTTATCAATCAATGCACTATTCTCCTTCATATAAACAATAACTTCTTTTTTTTCAGGACGAAAAAGCTAGATATTGTATTATATGAGAGATATAAATAGGCAATATTTTTACATCTGAAGATGACCCATAGCTCAGGATCAATATAGATAAAGCATGGAAGCATATTCCAGAAAACAAAAAGATTCCTGCTAGGACTGACAGATCAAAGATGAAACCCATCTATATAGTGAACATAGATCATAGAGGTCGCAAATCATATTCGACCAGCTGCAGAAAACCAAAAAACATGAACAAACATAGAAAGAGGAATCTGCTAAAAATAGATCAAGAAGCAACATCATAAGAACATAATGAGTCAAGGAGAAGCCTGTGAGACAAGCATTCACAACTAGAAATCAGGGAGAGAAAATTCCTGGATAAAAAAGATTTCCCCTTCAGAAAAGACCTGCAAAAACCAAAAACCTGGAGCTGATTGAAGACCCTTTTTTGACAGAGAGTCAGCCTATAAATTTTTATCCCTACTGATATGGTGAATTGAGCCTCTAGCCCAGCAACTTTTTAATGATATTTACCAAGGACTTATTTGAAGATTCCGCCAACCCATTTCCTTGCGGATGGTAGGCGGTCGAATGCCCCAAACTGATATTGTACTTATAGCAAAATTCAACCATTCTCTTCGACTTGAATGCCGCTGCATTATCTATGATTAGCTTACTAGGACACCCAAAACGTGACAGTATATTATTTTCAAGAAAAGAAATAATTACTGCATCCGTGGCCTGTCAGGTGGGAATTGCTTCAATCCATTTTGTGAAGTAGTCTGTAGCTGTCAATATCCATCTATGCTGTCCTGACGATGCCGAATGAATTTCCCCGATGAAATCCAAGCCCCACTGCTGAAATGGTGCACTAACTTCAATTGGTTTAAGAGGCAATGGCTGTAGTTTCCGCTTCCCTTGAAAAATTTGGCATTCGTGACAATTCTTAACAGCGTTATACACATCTGAAAATAACGAAGGCCAATAAAAACCTGCTCTTAGAATCTTATTAGTTGTAGTTTTCCAAAACAGATGGCCCCCGCAGTCACCTCTATGAAAATCCTCCACAACTCGTTTGGCTTCCTCCTCTACCAAACAATTCAGCAATATTCCACCAGGGTCTTTCCAATATAATGCAGAATTTGGCAGCTTTCAATTTCAACGTTCTACTCTTATTTCTAGGCACTCCGGGAGGTGAAGACAAATTCTAAAGTACATATACAATATCAGCATACCAAGGAGAAGAAAGAAACATATTAGATACCGGAACTGGCATACTCTCTTCATCTTCATCGGTCATGACAACAATCAAATTTATGTCTAGAACTTGCAGATTTGTTTCAGCCATTAGTTTTGCAAGTCCTTGTCCTTTGATCAACTTGGTTGGTTTAATCTCCACGTCATATTCTAACAATGCAGCAATCCACTTACCTCGTCTTCCCTCTGGGTCTTCCTGTACCAAAACGTCTTTAATTGCTGCACTAGGAACGTATGCTATTATGTGAGAATGCAGTATATATACACGGAAGTCTTTCAAAGCTTTTACAAGCGCAAGTGCTTGTTTCTCAATGATATTGTATTTCAATGCTCCGACTGAAAAAGGCAATGGGTCTCTCAACTCCTTCTCTCTTTTGCATTAATACGGCTGCCAAAGTGTGCTCAGAAGCAAATGAAAACAAAATGAAGTCCTGTGTGTAATCCGGGCTTATCAAAGTGGGGGCTGAAGAAAGAGCTAATTTTACCAAATTGAATGATCTTACCGCCTCCTCAGTCCACTTTATCTGACTGTCCTTTTTCAGCATATTCGTGATTTCTCTAAGATGCTCGGCAAGATTTGGAATGAAACGATGCAGAAAATTCAGTTTGCCATTAAATGACTGTATTTCTTTCTTGTTCCGGGGCTGTTCAATCTGCTGGATGGCCTCAACACGTGCAGGGTCCACACGAATACCGTCTTTTGATATGATGTGGCCAAGGAGCTTGCCTTCATCCATGGCGAAAAGGCTCTTTTTTGGATTCAGCGAAATGCCATATTTGCTGCACTTTTGGAAAACAATTTTCAAATGATATAAATGTTCCTCGTCAGAATTTGAAAACACGGTTAAATCATCAAGATAAACAACCAAAAATACATCCTTCTCGTTGGCGAAAGCCATATTCATCGCACGCTAAAAAGTGGCACCTGCATTTTTCAAACCAAATGGCATCTTTGCATAATGAAACGTTCCCCATGGAGTGGTGAACGCAGTCTTGTCACGATCATCTTCATGCACTAAAATCTGATTGTATCCTGAATAGCCATCGAGTAGTGACATCCTTTGTGCTCCAACTACTCGCTGCAATATATGGTCCATTTTGGGCAGCGGATAATTGTCTTTTAAGGACACCTTATTCAAATTTCTGAAGTCAATACATAAACGGATCTCACCGGTTTTCTTTCTCACGGGTACCAAATTTGATATCCAATCGGAAAATCTGATAGGCACAATGATTCCTAACTTATACAACCTGTTCACTTCTTTTTCTATCAATGGCAGCAGCTTAGGATTGATTCTCCTCAACTTTTGACGGAAAGGCTTCTGATTTGGTTTTATAGGGATAGTATGCTGAATGATATTAGTGTCATAAGTTTTCAGATCTGAGTAATCCCATGCAAAAACTTTAGAAAATGAAGACAACAATCTGACATACTCTTCCTTTACCTTTGGTGACAATGACTTTGATAGCTTTACCATCTTGGGATTCTCAGCTGTCCCAATGTTTACCTCCTCAACACCCGTTTCAGTCGGTCTCAATGTCGGTTTGCAGGCTACATCATCATGATCAAAAAGCTCCTCTAAAGGTATCAAACCTTTAGGAATTACATTATCTTTGAGCTGCAATACTTCCATCTGATTTATTTGCAACTCATTGCTACCATCATCATGTTCTGCATCCATTAAAACATTTTCGAATTCACCTTTATTTTGCAGAAAATCATTGATCTCCTCATCATTTTGGAAAACTTGCCAATGTCTTTGATTATCCGAGACATCGGGACGGTGCTTCACATGGATTTCAAATTTATTACTTGAGTTCATAGGAATTTTCAGGCTGCTGGCCGCCTTAGCAAGTGCATCTGCAATGCTATTTTGAGCACGAGGCACACACGTCAATGTATAATCTGAAAATACTTTCAATATATCTAAAACAGCATTCCGGTATGCCCTCATCCGAGGGTGTTTTGTTTGATATTCGCCTTTAACTTGCTTGATTACTAATTCAGAGTCTCCATACACGGCAATCCTCTTAGCATTTAGCTTTCTTAAAATTTTCAGGCCAGCAATCAAAGCTTCATATTCGGCTTCATTATTTGAACAATCAAAAGCAAGTTTATAAGAACATACCCGGACATTACTTGGTACTTTGTCTGAGACAGAAAAAGGACTACGTACCCAAATACCAATCCCAGCACCATCATTACCTATTGCTCTGTCAAAATCCATGGTCCATAAACCGTCTTCCTCTTCTGCCAAGTGCTGAAAGGTTGTCTGCTGTGATTTTTCTGTTTGCTGTCCATTACTTTCAGCTGATTGCTCAGTGATGCTCTGCTGTACCTGATGTTCTTTCCTTAGGACTTCTCTGAAATTCTCTGCTATTTCTGGGATATCATTTATTACAACTAACTGACTATCAATATCATTTAAACTATCCGAATACAAAACGAAAGATTCAAGATCTGTATGTACATAACTGATAGGATGATTGATTGGTTTCTCCTTGCTGGTGATCATATATTTCATTTTCTGTTCCCGGTACAACTTTCTCATTTGGCCAAACACGGGAATCGTTGCATAAGAGAAATCAAGTTGAATTGTTCCTTGCAATTTTGCCCCCCAAGATCGAGAAAGGAGCATACCAAAGCGAGGAGGAATGTCGGCCACAACAACGTCCATCAAGACATTCTTTGCAGGGATCTGATCCAAACTTACAACCAAATCTTTAATTAACCCAATACATCTCACCCTGCTGGAATCAAAGGAGTAGAGATCATGATATTTCCTGGTGATATCCAAACCCAACTTTTCCATGATGGCCTTTGGCATAAGATTGTGGGAGGCGCCAGTGTCAAACATAGCATTATGCAATACAAACTCATGCAGCCTTAAACTTATATAAAAAGGAGGTACTTCCGACTCACCACTTAATGCTGGTCCAAATATCAATTCCGGCTGATCATCCTCAACACTGACCATATCAGACATTGGGTCAAAATTCAGAATTCTGGAGACTTGTCCTCTATAGTTGTTGTTCTTCATGAGCTCAGTTAATGGAATAGACACCTTCAATTTAGAAATTTCATTCTCCAAATTAAAAGAAGAGGTCTTGTCCACTTCTTTGGCTGGAACATCTTTCTTTTCAGTTTTATCCTTTGGTATGCTGATCTGATTTACCTTATCATCTGCTGGGATCTCTTTTGCTGGAATAGGCTTGCTGGTCATAGGGTCAGCACTCTCTTTACCTTTCTTTGATGCAGCTGATGTTTCCTCTTTAGATGCTGGAACTTCTTTTCTCTTTTGGATGGGATTTATGGGAACATTTCTGCCTCTTAGTGATAATTGGCGCTGTTGAGCGGACAATGCATGCATATAACCTCTCTGATACTCATTTGACTCTTCCTCCAAAGCGATCTCGTTTGCTAAGATAAAATCTGCATCATTTTGAACTGCTGATCTTGCTGTCTTTTCATCATCTTCAGTGATAAATGTGGGCATATCATCAGGAGTAAAAAAATGATTTTCTTCTCCAACTACCTGATCATCATCATCTGACTCAGGACCAACAAAATTCTGCTGGAGAGGTGTCTTCACTTGCTGCTGTTGTGATGGTGTGTCTTGTGTTCGCTGCTCACGTTGTTTGATCCTAAATTGTGGCTGTTGCTGACCACGAAAATTAGGATTCCGGATCTGCGTTTCGGGCTTGTCGATAGCTAACCTTTCAATCATTTTTTCTACCTTGCGAAGAACTTGGTCTGATGTAGAAGCTTCTTCCTTTATAGTAACCTTCCTTTCAGCTTTCATTCTAGCTCTCTTATCATTTAAATTTGCTTCGACACTGACTGCAATTTTCTGCATCTCTTCTAAGGTGGCCGGATCTCTCTCCCTTAGTTGATATGCCATGTCTGGATCAAAACCATCGGGAAACTTGAGCAGTGCTGATTTTCTGGTTGGTTTTAAATCATCCGGAATTGCGTTGTATACTGCATTGAATCTGATACAATAGTCTTGAACGGACTCTCCAGCATTCCTTTTAAGCTTAGTATATTCGGCATTGATTTGCAGCGGATCTTTCTTCACTTCCCAGCGTTCTAGAAATTGTCTTTTGAGATCATCTAATGTAGGAATACTTCTGGCTGGCAGATTTCTAAACCATTTCCTTACCTCTCCACCAAAAGTCTGCACGAATAACCTCATAGTCACATTTTCTTCATCGATTTCATGAAGATCAAAGAAATCCGCCATCTTATCCACATGCTGTTGAGCTGTGATATTCTGAGGTGTGCCATCAAACAAAGGAATTTTAGTTTGATAATCTGCAGGCATGTCATTCAAAACTTGAGGCAAAGCGAGGGGTGCAAACCGAGCTGCCATCGCTTTTGGAGGATTTGGTCTAGGGGTAGTTGGAGGAGTGGGTGTAGCTGAAGTATGTGCGGTATGTAGGGGTGTATGTGGAGGGGAAACCACGTGGGATGAAGAAGGGGAATTGACTGTAGATTCTGGATATGTAATTATGGGAGAAATGGAGAGGAAAGGGGGTTCGGTCTGCTCGTGCGAGGCAGAAGCCGTGATAGTAGATCCAATGTTGGCAGATGCAGCTTCTAGAAAATCAACCAGATTTGCAGCTTGAATATCTGTCTGAAGTTGTCGTAGGATAAAATTTTCAATCACTTTATTGTTTCTCTCAATTTCAAGGGCAGCAGCAAAATCAGGATTGAGAACTAGAGAATCAAGTGCACTTTCAGATTTAGTTTTAAACAACGATAGTTCAAACCTCTCGTCAAAATCAATTTCTTCAAAATACTTAAAGATAGCCAGACATGAATGAGATTTAAATATGAGACTAGGATCTGAAGCCAGCTTGTTATTTTCAAAAT
This sequence comes from Pinus tabuliformis, assembly GCA_031772625.1. Classification (NCBI taxonomy): domain Eukaryota; kingdom Viridiplantae; phylum Streptophyta; class Pinopsida; order Pinales; family Pinaceae; genus Pinus; species Pinus tabuliformis. The sequence continues at coordinate 1,081,146,936 of CM062818.1, forward strand.
ATCAAGGAACAAAACAGCTAGTCAGCCTGTGAAAACTCTCAACTTATCATCCAAAAGCTCAGAGTTTGCAAATGTACTGGGGTGCTTCAAATGTCACAGTCAAAAGCTAAACCGGAGATTGACTGAAGTAGCTTTGATCTACTTGCACTAATGCAAAGCAAAAGCGTTTCGAAGGCTACCTGGCTAATCTTCAGGCTCCGTCTGTAGCTTATGAGAGAAATGACATCAACGGGCAAACCATTCTAATCGTTCCCCAGTATGGTCGCCACTATGTTAACTCTCGAATTTGCCCCAGGCTGAGGAAGGCAAAACTCAAGGCAACATCAAACCACGCTCAGCCTCGTAGCTAGCCCTACGAGGACAGGAGAGGGCTCTCTCCGGGTCAATCTCGGAAAAATATAATCAATGAGGCTTGAGATGACTGAAATCGTAACTAATCTTAGGCTATGTATTAAGTGCAGAGGTTTTAAGGTGATTTTTTGGGGTTTTTGTTGAATCAAAGGGAAAGGCAATTTTGGGTGTGGGGATGAGACACAGTTTCTGCAGAGGTCTGATTGGAGCAAGGTAGGCAATTGTTTGATGCCTTAAAAGCAATGAGGTGAATAGATCAGACAGGTGAGGAGCTAAGGAGAGCAAGAAAACCTCAAGGATTCTCCTTAAACAGATGAAAACATAGGATATCAAACAAACTTAAAGGCAGAGCATTACAGATTATGAATTCTACCTTAACACTTCATTTGTTCAATTGCAGAAGATGAGAGAAGGAAAATGATACACATAACAAACTTACAAGTACTGAAAGAAGCACACCATCAAGACATAAAGCCACATGAATTCCAAACAGTGCTGCAAAACCCTGGTCTTTCCTTTGCCAAAATGCTGAAGTAAAATGTACAATAAAGTCTCAAAGCCTCTTCCCCAAGAGTCCAACCCTTGCTACTGAATGAAAATTTACATATATAGATCAAGCTAACCTCATTCCCTAACCTCTAGGGGTCGAGCTCCTCCTTCTAGGAGCTGTTTCAACCAATTCTAAACAAGGAACTGAAAACTAGGTAGTCAAACAACTAACCCCTATATGCTAGGAAACTGATTCATTCATTAAATTTTTGCTATTTTGTGAATGAATCATCTAGAATAGGTAATATAGTGCCAAAATTACATCATATACATCAAATTACATCAAGGAAAACCAAAAATTACATCAAGAGGTGAAACTGGTCATAACTGGCCGAAATTCTGAGCTGGAAGGTGAAAAATTGGCCAAAATCCTCAATGCGCAGCGCCCTGATCTCTATGCGCAGCGCACTTTTCAAGCTGATTTTGAGGCACTTCCCGACATCCAAATTGAGCTCACGATAGCTCGTTGGAAAGCCCTGGATGTCTACTTTCCAACCCAAGTGGAATTTCCCAATTTGGAGCTCATTTGCCCCCTCAAAACTGCATTCTCCCAGAGGTACTTCCTGCTGTTGCAAAAGGTGGCAGCAAGGTGGTTTTCATGGTGTTTTTGTGCCTTTTGACCGTCCAGAACTTGATGAAATGCTTCGGCAATAACTGAGCATGTATAATTCACCATGACAAACCCAAAAATATAAGGTTTTTCTCCAGCAAGTGTCCCAATCAAAAGCGAGCGCGCATGCGCGCTGCGCGTTGAGCCGAAAAAACTGTTTTTAGGACCAAAAATTTCAAAATGACAAAAATTTTCTCCGAATTCGCTCAATTTCGGAGTGAAGACCCTCCATCATGCATTATGTTCAGCCAGCGAAGCCTCGGCCAAAACTCGAAGTGGATCTAGCCTCTTTCGCCGTTTTAGTGCTTTGCCCAACCTCCTTTGCAAAATCTTCATTTTTTCCTTGCAAACATGCATGCGAGCCCAATAATGATTCTTCATGTGACGAAGCAAGTCTTTGTCCCTATTGGTCTTCGCCAACAACCCCTCCAAATGTCGGTTGACCTTCTCAAGCACAAATTGCCGCGCAATGGGTGTCAAATCACCCGGTCTTTTACGGGCCAACCTACGGTCTTCACGGATTCGTTGCAGCTCTATAAGTGTGTGCTCGTCCTCTAACTGTTTATTGCGCTGCTCCAAGTATTTGATCCGACATTCTGCCTTCAGCAACTTCTCATTCAATCTATCAATCTCGGTCTTTTGTTTCGAGCTAGGAGAGCTCCTATCCACATCACTCAATGCAACATCAATATCATGACCACCTGAATGGTCCTTCTCATAAATTGGCCCCTTGCCTCTGTCCTGAACCTGTACCTGTACTGAAGAAGAAGGCGAGACCCCTTCCACACCATGTGGAGATAGTACGGGTCGTGTAGCTGCAAATAAGGCCCTGTGGCCTCGTTGATATGTCACACATGCTGGAGTGCTGACATGCTCGGTCTCAGGAATGTCAAACTGATGTGAAGGCCCTCCCTCATCATGAACAATCTCGGGAGGTGGCTGTGGCACTGTGAAAAAGTCGCGAGAAATGAAATCCTCCCAAGTAATACCCTGCTGTGCCAACTGATGAACCACTACGATCTTGATCAACGCATAATGATAAATACTCTTGTGCTGCTGTGCTGGGGTCTTCCTCTGTACTAAAACAACCATCCTCTCTATGTTGCGAAACATGAAGTATGGAATGTTCATCAGACGTACCCTTGTAAAATGCATCAACAAACGAACATGGTATGCATACAGACGGGAGAACCTGCCCTCACAACTGAAATACCGAATGATGAGTTTCATCAAAGGTGCAAACTGATCATTGAGGTATTGGAAAGGAAAAACACTGCTCAAGTGCCTCATATACCCAGGTTTGATGTATGGCTGATAGTAAGATTTCTCTAACTGCTGACGTTTATTCCATTGCTCTCCAACATTTGGTATCCCAGTGGCCTCTGCAATAGTCTCTGGTGACAAAATGAAATCAACTCCAGCGAGGTTTACATGGCCATCATGTAAATGTAGAATGAACAAACGAGCTAATTCACGATGACACTGAATTTGTGAGATTAGCTCACAATAGTGATAGCATGACTGACGACGAAAACAATCCATTGCAAGCGGGCAAGCCTGCAATTGAACCAAAGAAATAGGCTCTTCCGTGAGAGGCTTACCACCTTTGCCACCTCTGCGAGACCTTCGTGGCACATTACCCTCTGCTGTAGAATCACTGTCATACTGCTGCTCATACTCTGACTCCGTGTCTGACATGGCTTTGGTGTCAAGATGTCTATGATATATAGAGTGATATAGGTGTGAAGAGTCAATTTTCAATGTATACTCAAAACTTTAGTAATTTTGCCACAGCATCAAACAAACCATGCCATAATTAACAATGTTCTGTTTTCAATAAATTGACAAAAACAGTCCCCTTTTGACAAATGTGCAAAATACAAAGTGTGCTCTTTGGAATGTTAGACTAGGGTGCACAAATGAGTAAGGAGTTGGTTTGTCATCAATGGAGGATGAGGGACATCTTACTAAACCACCCACATATTTTTAAAGCAATTTAAGGGATGCCTTTGTTATGAACCTAGGGTTTCATTTTCCCAAAACCCAATACATTAAATCCCATCTTTGAAACATATATCCAACACCCTAACATTACTAGGCAGCAATAACATACCTATTTGCCAGCTAGGAGTGAGTTTGGTTGAGTTCTGGACGCATAGACAAATGTTTCCTGTGGCTGAGATTCAACGCACAGCGCACAACCCCAGTGCACAGCGCACGCTCCTATGTGCAGCGCCTATGTAATTTTGCACTGGCTCAAACTGCCCAATGCGCAGCGCACCACCCAACGCGCAGCGCACACTTCCTATGTGCAACGCACACCTGTGACACTGTCCATGGGTTTGTAAACACGGTTTTGGCCTTCAAACGCTTAGACACGATGTTGCTTTGGGAATTTTGTATGCAAATGAACTTGTTTTCCCTTTTTATAAGTAAACAAAATATCTCATTTGATTTAAATTGATTTCAAAACCCACTTTGTAAGGTTTGGCACTTTTCACTTTTGGTCTTTCCATACAACACTGCTTTTTGATTTTCTCATGCTTTTCTGAGGTTCGGACTGATCATTTTTGTTGATTTTTGCAGGGATCTGGCATTTGGCTTTGGAAAAGATCAGAAGCCTGCATCTGGATCTTCTTGTGATGAAACAAATACAATTATTACAAAAATGAAGTTTGACAATTTTTAGTTCCAAAACAGAGTTTTGGACTAAAAATGTCTTTAAATGCTTTTTGAGAAAGAATATAAAATGAAAATCTTTGAAACCAACCTCATGACCTGCAGGCTTCTATTACATATATGCAAAGGACTGAAAACCCTAGACTCTAGGACTAAAGACTCTTCTTTACCGAAACCAATTATTTATGACGATGAACTTTGGTAATTTTTTAGGAATTTGGACTAACCCTGCAGGTACAAGCATGAGGAAACACAAGACAACCAGACCCCCTCGTCAGTCAATGGCATGCCCCTAGCGAAATGCAACGAAGTGGAACAAGCGAGACACCTAAAAATGATATGCAAAAGCGAAAAGATCTCTGACGGAGGGCTGTAAGGACCGACTCTAACACAGTGAAGGATGTTGAAGTGTCTACTCTCCCTCCTGTTGTCGCGCAGATTGACACGACAACGCTCAGACCGGGGGCTGTCACTCTGATCCCCGATCTCTCCGTTTAAGCCTGTCTCCCGCGGCTAAGGGGGGTAGACCCTATGATATGACGAAAACCAACTGTCGACCAGCTGGTTGGGAGACACGATGCGATAAGCACTAAAAGGATTTAGAAATTAAAAGACCAGTGCCTTGTGGAGTTAATGTTTAAACGATTAATTATCAGATGCTGCAGAAATATGAACTCATTAGGAGCAATCATTTATCATCAAAGCCTGAGCGAAATTTAACTTTTATCAAATGCGAGAAAAATGTTTAACGACTTAGTGATACTCCAGCAAATTAAAATTTCGAAAGATAAAGTGCTTTGAACAACCATGTAAAATACTAACAAGAGACCACATTCATGCAATTAATCATCAGATAAAAATTGAATCAAATTAAACACTAATTCCCACGTTAAAATTTTCAACCTCAGCATAAAAGATGAAACCTAGGTAATTCCCGAGCCAAGACAGAATTTTTTTTTTTTTAAACAAAAACAAAATTTTAAAACTAAAAATATCTATACTAAAACAAAATTTTAAATTTTAAAATCTAAATCTAAAGCTAAACCCTAAAATCCCTTAATATGGATTTATTTTTTATTTTTTATTTTATTTTATTTATTTATTTATTTTAAATATAAAGCCTAAAATAAAATTGAAAAAATCTAAATTAAATTTAACTCATCTAAAACCTAATTTAAAACTTAACAAATATCTCCCTTTTTTATTTTTTATTTTATTTAAATAAAAAAAAATCAAAATAAACTAAAAAATCTAACTAAGATGAAACTTCGAAAGGATTACAAAATTGAGATTAAATCTAGAAATTATAATAAACCTAAATCCAAAACATTAAAATATAATCTAATAAAACCTACGTAACCACGCAGAACTCAAATATGTACAATGAAAATCCAATTTACCTGTTACGGAAGAATTTGATTACCTGTTAGCGCGCGTGAATGAGACTTGATGCCGTGAGGATTATACATTGACGAATGCTGAAGCCACTGTTTGTCTGGAGCAAAATGTTTTACGCAGGGGAGTTTTCAAACGGTCTAGCTCCACACGCAGGCATACCTCAGGACGCGTGCAGATCCGCGGGATTTCGATGGAGGAATACAGGATTAACGGCGGCAAATGGAATTCGATTTTGAGATTTTCTGATTAACCCAGCCGACAACTGATATCTCCTTACAGCTTCGATTCCTCACACGCACGATGATATCGATCCGCAAACATTTTGCAGGTTCAATCAATGTTGAAACGTGTGGGTATCCAAATCGTGGTGATTGTGGATCGATTTTGGAATGCAGGTGAAATAGCTGGACATTGACGACGGACAGAAAGGAACTTGAATCGGCTTGACGCTGGATTTGCTGCCTGACGAATTGTGGTGATGTGTCTCAATTTATGTCTTTTATATAAACGGATTTTATTACCTGAGCCAGTTCTGCGTTGAATGATGTCGGACAACCTTGATTTAATTGCTGCGGGATCATCCGAACTGTAACAACTGTGCAGACTTTTGAGTTTTCTTGTCTTTTGGCTGCTTAGATTTCAGACGGCTTTGGTGACGGCAGAATTTCAATGGAGCAACTCTACAAAGACCGCTACAGAAGCTTGATCTAATTGCCAACGTGTATCTGCATCCTTCATTGCCTTGTGCGGGCTTCTCATGGCATAATGTTTCAGCCGTAGTCCCAGCAAGCAACAATGCTCTTCCTTTCAAAGCGTTTCAGCACCACCTTTGCCGGCAGAAAGTCACGCAGCTGGATTGCAGGTGGGGATAAGGTAAATACGCAAGTCTGGCAGTGCACTGGTAAAGAGAACACATTGACTAAAAATAGATTTGCAGGTTGGGCAGCTGCAATTGCAAGAAAACAAAACCTTATACTTGCAAACACAAAAGAAAACAAAACCCTAATGAAAAATCTGTGTAAAGCAAAAAATTGAAACCCTAGATCAACTTGACTAATTTACAGATTTTGGCCCCTTAACAGCGAGATTCAGCAATAAGCACAGAAATATTTTAAAGAATAAAAACTTCAGGTTTTCACTGTGAAGAACTTCAGAAAATCTCTCATGCAAATTAGAAAAATAAACTGAATGATAGACCCAGGATCAAATCCAACTGGGTGCAGCAAAAAAATGCTTGCGGGAGTTGGCTGGTTCAGCCGAGAACTTCCCCAAACGCCCACCAATTTTCTTCAGTAAGGGTTTTCTGCACAACTCAAAACAACCATCAGTAAAGAGGGCAAAAATGCTGCTAGATCTCAAAAAGTAATGGAGATACCTGCCATTACTCCAGAAACCCTAACACCACTCAAACTCTAGCAAGTGAACAAGATACCTGTGCTCACAATACTCTACAATAAGCTATTATTAATGGCTGAAAAATAAAATATGCAGAAAATTAAACAATCTCACAGCATTTCCAGAGAGTAACACCAGCAAGATTTGGACCCCAAAGTCTTCTTTTATTAACCAGAAAAAGATTACAAGAGAGCTTCTTCAGTACCAGACTTACAGATCCAATTATCTGAAATGACCCCTAGCACCCTACTTAAAGGAAATGATCCCAACGGCTAGTTCGAGTGATCCATGTCGAAATGATCTCGACCGTCGATGAGGATCAAGACATCTCTTAATCTCATCCGTCGAAATTGTTAACTTATTATTAAAAATAATATTTTGCATGCATTTACTCAAAATATTATTATTTTATTTTTTAGGGTTTTTGCTTTATTTTATAATTTTTTATTATTTTTTATTTATTTCATTTTTTTAATTTTTGAATTTTTGAATTTTTTTATCTATTTTATTATTTTATTTATTCTCTTAAATGGATCATTGAACTAAGCCTTTGGAAACATCACCTAGGACCTAGGACTTAGGACTCATGAGGGGAATTAAAACATTTTCCAACCCTCAAGACACATTACATCATGACTTTTTACAATTTACATCTTAAGGGGGAAAACCCCTTTATCATAGACCCTCATAAATCACCCAATTTCTGCGACACAACTATAATCTAGGAGATTAACACACTAGGATTCTCCTAAAGTTCTAATAACAAAATGCATCCCGGCTTTGAGGTCAGGCTGAAGGAAAACTCTGCCAATCATAGATCGGTGAGACGAAAAACCTTCCGGGACATAGATTATCATTAGAAAGTTAGGTCCACCTAGGCAATTTTACATAAATGACTCATATCTGCTAAGATTATTTACAATTCATACATGCAGACTGGGTTTACAATTAAATTGATGAAGCTGCTGATGACTGCAGGATGGCACGGACACGTCGATCAAGTGTTGTCCCTTTTTGCAAAGAAAAGGGGGGGTATTGCATAGGTAGTTGACCGGTAGTGGTCAACATCTGGCTCTACTTGGGGACACGTTGCTGCACTGTAGGAATGTGAGAATCCAGAATCTGCATCCACGCAACACACAATAAAATATAAGTAGCGTCCATCCCAAAAAATCATCATATACATTAAGCACAGGAAAGATAAAAGCTCTTCATTTATTAACTATCTAGAAAAGTAAATCTAATCCTAAAACAGAAATAAAAATGCGGAAAAAACAAGGAGTAGGGTTAGAAATACGATACAAAGGATGCCCCATGGCATCAGATGTGTTCAATATAGTGTATACTGAGCATTTGCCCGCTTTCAGGCAAATCTGTCGGCTACTTGTCGGATGTGCCATGTCCAATTCTGCATATCGTAGGACTTTTTCCTATCCGAAAATCAAGCTGCTCGCGGCCGTCTGATGCATCAAATCTTCTCCTCATTTTCTCTCTTGCGCTTTTTCTTTGTGGCAGGTTGTATCACTGATGACATGGAACTTTCTGTTTCAAAGCTATCAGATGAAGTATGTAAGATATGCGTGACATGTCTTTCTTTATCCTGCATCTGATCTTTATCATTTTTCAATCTATCTGGATCACCTTCAATTAACCATCTTTCAATCAAACCAATAACCTCCTCATAATAAGATGGAACTTGTTGCAACAAATGAGAAGGCTCCTGATCTGTTGATGTCCCCTGGTTTCTCTTATCCTCTGACCATTATTGAAACTTTTGAACCTGTATTTTAATGGCATCCATATGACTAGAGTGTTCATCTTTTATAGCACTGATTTGTCTGGCATGGTGTTCTTCCATATTTTTTATTGCTTTATCGTTCTTTTCCTTTATGTTCATCAAGCAATGCTGCATGGAGTTTATTTCTTCTTTATGATTCGCTTGCATGGTGGCCAACTGATTATTATGATCGAATGTCATGATAGTCATTTCTTCATCCATAGTTAATAACTTGTTTTGCATAGAATTAATTTCCCTATCATGATCAACTTTCATGGTCATCACATTTTCTTCTAAACTTGACATTTTTCTTTGTATGAAACTAATTTCTATGTCATGATTAGTCTTCATGGCCTCAATTTCTTTAGCATGCTGATTTTGCATAATCTCTATCTCCCTATTACGTTTTTCAAGGTGTGTGCATAAAGTTTTCACATCACTGACATAATTATTTTGATTGCTCTCCATATTTTTCACCAGCAGCATTAGTTCTTGTATAATTTGCTTTTGCTCTTCCTTTTCATTGTCATTTGTCCCTGATTTTCCACTATCATGGACTTGATCTGCAATAGTACTGATGGATGACACATTCTGATCTTGAAATCTTTCTTCAACAGCTGGACCTTTAATAGGATTACTTTCTTTCTTTTGCACAATTTTAGAGGCAGAAGGCAAGCTGTTTGGATAACCATATCTATCTTTGAAAGCATTGACAATGTCTTGTAAAGAAGTGAAAGAATCCTTAGGAAAATTATTAAACCAATTCAAAGCATCACCCTCTAAAGAAAAGACAAAAAGACGCATCTTGATATCTTCATGATTAAACTGAGGGGGTCTACAATATATGATCATTATGCGAGTAAACAAGCCTAGATGCCTTCTAACAGCGATTGAATCACCACCTGAGAAAATAGGTAATTTAGAAATGGCCTCCTCCGGAAAATCATGGTGACGGTCAGTAAAACGACATGGTTTAAATGAATAATCCATGATGAATAATAAGGGATCAGATGGATGATAGAACGAGATCTCTGCTCAAGAAAATCAATAGATGAAAGGAGTGGAGTCGCCACTTGAACAATGAATCTGATTCTAGGATCCAAAAAGTAACCACAAGCAGATATGAGGAAAGCTTCTTGTCTGGGAAAAATGAGAAAATGGAGTCGCCACCCAAACAAGAAACAAACCGAAGAGATGCTACTGATATGGCGAAAAATAAGGCAATATAAGATCCAAATGATAACCCCAAAGGTTGAATCTGCCAGCTCAAATGAGAGATGAGAAAGATGAAAGAATGATGAGAAATGAGAAGATGAATGTTGTTGAAACGCCAGGAACAGAAAAACTCTGTCCCCGGCGACGGCGCCAAAAAATGTTGGTGTTGCCGGGCCAGATGAAAAGATAAGAAATGAGAAGGATGATTGTGGTTGAAACACCGAGAAAACAATTTCCCCGGCAACGGCGCCAAAAAATGTTGGCATTGCCGGCTCAAACGAATGATAGAAAGATGCACGATGAATGATAAAGAGTCGTTGAAACACCGAGAATAAAGTATCCCCAGCGACGGCGCCAAAAAATGTTGTCGCGCAGATTGACACGACAACGCTCAGACCGGGGGCTGTCACTCTAATCCCCGATCTCTCCATTTAAGCCTGTCTCCCGCGGCTAAGGGGGGTAGACCCTATGATATGACAAAAACCAACTGTCGACCAACTGGTTGGGAGACACGATGCGATAAGCACTAAAAGGATTTAGAAATTAAAAGACCAGTGCCTTGTGGAGTTAATGTTTAAACGATTAATTATCAGATGCTGCAGAAATATGAACTCATTAGGAGCAATCATTTATCATCAAAGCCTGAGCGAAATTTAACTTTTATCAAATGCGAGAAAAATGTTTAACGACTTAGTGATACTCCAGCAAATTAACATTTCGAAAGATAAAGTGCTTTGAACAACCATGTAAAATACTAACAAGAGACCACATTCATGCAATTAATCATCAGATGAAAATTGAATCAGATTAAACACTAATTCCCACGTTAAAATTTTCAACCTTAGCATAAAAGATGAAACCTAGGTAATTCCCGAGCCAAGACAGAATTTTTTTTTTTTTTTTTTTGTTAAAACAAAAACAAAATTTAAAAACTAAAAATATCTATACTAAAACAAAATTTAAAATTTTAAAATCTAAATCTAAAGCTAAACCCTAAAATCCCTTAATATATATATATATATATATATATTTTAAATATAAAGCCTAAAATAAAATTGAAAAAAAATCTAAATTAAATTTAACTCATCTAAAACCTAATTTAAAACTTAACAAATATCTCCCTTTTTTATTTTTTATTTTATTTAAATAAAAAAAAATCAAAATAAACTAAAAAATCTAACTAAGATGAAACTTCGAAAGGATTACAAAATTTAAATTAAATCTAGATATTATAATAAACCTAAATCCAAACATTAAAATATAATGTAATAAAACCTACGTAACCACGCAGAACTCAAATATGTACAATGAAAATCCGATTTACCTGTTACGGAAGAATTTGATTACCTGTTAGCGCGCGTGAATGAGACTTGATGCCGTGAGGATTATACATTGACGAATGCTGAAGCCACTGTTTGTCTGGAGCAAAATGTTTTACGCAGGGGAGTTTTCAAACGGTCTAGCTCCACACGCAGGCATACCTCAGGACGCGTGCAGATCCACGAGATTTCGATGGAGGAATACAGGATTAACGGCGGCAAATGGAATTCGATTTTGAGATTTGCTGATTAACCCAGCCGACAACTGATATCTCCTTACAGCTTCGATTCCTCACACGCACGATGATATCAATCCGCAAACATTTTGCAGGTTCAATCAATGTTGAAACGCGTGGGTATCCAAATCGTGGTGATTGTGGATCGATTTTGGAATGCAGGTGAAATGGCTGGACATTGACGGCGGACAGAAAGGAACTTGAATCGGCTTGACGCTGGATTTGCTGCCTGACGAATTGTGGTGATGCGTCTCAATTTATGTCTTTTATATAAACTGATTTTATTACCTGAGTCGGTTCTGCGTTGAATGATGTCGGACAACCTCGATTTAATTGCTGCGGGATCATCCGAACTGTAACAACTGTGCAGACTTTTGAGTTTTCTTGTCTTTTGGCTGCTCAGATTTGAGACGGCTTTGGTGACGGCAGAATTTCAATGGAGCAACTCTACAAAGACCGCTACAGAAGCTTGATCTAATTGCCAACGTGTATCTGCATCCTTCATTGCCTTGTGCGGGCTTCTCATGGCATAATGTTTCAGCCGTAGTACCAGCAAACAACAATGCTCTTCCTCTCAAAAGCATTTCAGCACCACCTTTGCCGGCAGAAAGTCACGCAGCTGGATTGCAGGTGGGGATAAGGTAAATACGCAAGACTGGCAGTGCACTGGTAAAGAGAACACATTGACTAAAAATAGATTTGCAGGCTGGGCAGCTGCAATTGCAAGAAAACAAAACCCTATACCTGCAAACACAAAAGAAAACAAAACCCTAATGAAAAATCTGTGTAAAGCAAAAAATTGAAACCCTAGATCAACTTGACTAATTTACAGATTTTGGCCCCTTAACAGCGAGATTCAGCAATAAGCACAGAAATATTTTAAAGAATAAAAACTTCAGGTTTTCACTGTGAAGAACTTCAGAAAATCTCTCATGCAAATTAGAAAAATAAACTGAATGATAGACCCAGGATCAAATCCAACTGGGCTCAGCAAAAAAATGCTTGCAGGAGTTGGCTGGTTCAGCCGAGAACTTCCCCAAACGCCCACCAATTTTCTTCAGTAAGGGTTTTCTGCATAGCTCAAAACAACCATCAGTAAAGAGGGCAAAAATGCTGCTAGATCTCAAAAAGTAATGGAGATACCTGCCATTACTCCAGAAACCCTAACACCACTCAAACCCTAGCAAGTGAACAAGATACTTGTGCTCACAATACTCTACAATAAGCTATTATTAATGGCTGAAAAATAAAATATGCAGAAAATTAAACAATCTCACAGCATTTCCAGAGAGTAACACCAACAAGATTTGGACCCCAAAGTCTTCTTTTATTAATCAGAAAAAGATTACAAGAGAGCTTCTTCAGTACCAGACTCACAAATCCAATGATCTGAAATGACCCCTAGCACCCTACTTAAAGGAAATGATCCCAACGGCTAGTTCGAGTGATCCATGTCGAAATGATCTCAACCGTCGATGAGGATCAAGACATCTCTTAATCTCATCCGTCGAAATTGTTAACTTATTATTAAAAATAATATTTTGCATGCATTCACTCAAAATATTATTATTTTATTTTTGCTTTATTTTATAATTTTTTATTTATTTCATTTTTTTAATTTTTGAATTTTTTTATCTATTTTATTTTATTATTTTATTTATTCTCTTAAATGGATCATCGAACTAAGCCTTTGGAAACATCACCTAGGACCTAGGACTTAGGACTCATGAGGGGAATTAAAACATTTTCCAACCCTCAAGACACATTACATCATGGCTTTTTACAATTTACATCTTAAGGGGGAAAACCCCTTTATCATAGACCCTCATAAATCACCCAGTTTCTGCGACACAACTATAATCTAGCAGATTAACACACTAGGATTCTCCTAAAGTTCTAATAACAAAATGCATCCCGGCTTTGGGGTCAGGCTGAAGGAAAACTCTGCCGATCATAGATCGGTGAGACGAAAAACCTTCCGGACGTAGATTATCATTAGAAAGTTAGGTCCACCTGGGCAATTTTACATAAATGACTCATATCTGCTAAGATTATTTACAATTCATACATGCAGACTGGGTTTACAATTAAAATTTGATCAAGCTGCTGATGACTGTAGGATGGCACGGACACGTCGATCAAGTGCTGCACCTTTTTGCAAAGAAAAGGGGGGGGTACTGCATAGGTAGTTGACCGGTAGTGGTCAACACCTCCCAAGTGGCATCCTCATCAAGTAAATTTATCCATCTGATAAAAAATTCTTTAATGACCCTAATCCACAAGTGTCTCTCACAGGTGTCTAGAAAGCCTTTGGCTCTAGAACCAAGTGCCCCTCATCATCCATGGGTGGTAGCTCTATAGCTGTCGTCACCTGCTGACCTAGTGCCTTTTTAGGCAAGAGACATGGAAAATGTTATGAACTCAGCTCCCCGGGGATAGCTCCAACTCATATGCCACCTCCCCAACTCTCCTAATGACCTTGTATGGCACACAAAAGCAGGGCTTGAGCTTCTCGACCCCCTTCAGCTTGAGTGTCGACTGCTTGTATGATTGAAGTCTCAAGACCAAATCCCCAACCTCAAACTGCCTTTCTACTCGACCACTGTCTGCATAGAGTTTTTCTTGGTTTTGTGCAGTCTATAGGTTATCTTTAAGATCCCGCAAGATATTTTGGCTCTCCTGAATCCAATCCTTGGTCCTAGGGGCCTTGCTGTCTCCAAACATCATGTCAATGAAAGATAACGCATCATAACCATATAAAGCTCTGAATGGGGACATACCTATGGACATGTGGTGCGTTGTGTTGTAGCAGTACTCGCCCAAATGCAAGCACAGTATCCATGCATAGCTAGCCCTCTAGCCATTTGTTGACTATCTTCATTTGCCCATTGGTGTGGGGATGTTAACTATTATTCGAGGTGAGCTCTATGCCCACCAGTCGAAACAACTCCTGCCAAAATCCCCCCATGAACTTGTTGTCCCGATCACTGATAATGGTCATCAAAAGACCAAGAAGCCGAAATACCTCCCTGAAAAAAAGTCCAGCCACTTGTGAGGCTGAAGATCGGGTTGAAATAGCGAAGAAGTGGGGAAACTTCGTCAATCTGTCTACCACCATGTATATGCAGTCCTTGCCCTAGATTGTGGGCAACCCATAATAAAATCCATCGATATGCTCTCCCATTTCCCCTCAGGGATAGGAGGAGGCTATAGCAATCGAACAGGGTGTGTCTACTCACCCTTGTTCCTTTGGCACGTATCACACTCCTAGACATGCCTCAGAACATCATCCTTAAGGCCCCTCCATGCAAAGCGCTCCCTAATAGCCTTATATGTCTTGGTAAACCCCTTGTGCTCTGTTAACGGTGAGTCATGGGCAACCTGCATGATCTTCTCCCTCAACTGGGAGATGGGCACTAAATAAATTTGGTCCCGAAATTAAATCACCTCGTTCATCACCCTGTATCGATCATCTGTCACTGCACCATCAAGGACCTCACATGCAAATTGGTCCTTGGAATACTCCACTAGCAACTGCGCCCTCCAATCTGGCACAATGCTCATCAATGAAATGGTGGCTGACCTCTTGGACAATGCGTCAACTACCACATTGTGTTTACCCTTGACATACTCAATGTCAAAGCCATATGCCTAAAGCTGCTCACCCACTTCTGTTGGCTCTCTCGTAATCGCTTTTGCTCCAAGAAGAATTGAGGTTGTTGTGGTCTTTCTTCACCCGGAACCTGTTTCCCACCAAGTAATGCCTGAACTTGCCTAGCGCATGCATGACGACTAGCTTCTCTTTGTCGTAGATGGAGTACAACCTCTCGTGGGGTAGTAGTTTCTAAATCTCGAAAGCTATTGGGTGTCCCCCCTGCATCAAGACTACTCCTATGCCCTCCTTGGATGCATCATAGTCCAATACAAAGGGTAGTAGCTTCTGAATCTCGAAAGCTATTGGGTGTCCCCTCTGCATCAAGACTACTCCTACGCCCTCCTTGGATGCATCATAGTCCAAGTCAATCTTGGAGAAGAACTTAGCCCTTCTCAGGTCATCCATCAGTGCATCTATGTGTGGGATGGGGTAGCGATTCTTCAGGGTCTTCTTGTTGAGGGCCCGGTAGTTTATGCACATGCGTAAGGTCACATCCTTCTTCTTCACCAGGACAACTAATGAAGAAAAAGGGCTAGAGCTAGGCCTAATATGCCCAAGTGCCAACAACTCATGTATGGCCCTCTCTATCTCATCCTTGTAAGCCTTGGGATGTCTGTACGAGGTGGTAAGTTGGTAACCATGACCTGAACCCCTGGCTCTAACTCAATCATGTGTTCAAACCCCTAGTCAGGTGGCTGCCCTAGTGGTATGTCTCCAACCACCATTAGCCACCTGTCTAAGATGGCCTGTACATCAGGGTGTGGTGGCCTAAGTTGATCCCCAGCCTCAGAAATCCTCAAATCCACCGCCCACTCAATGTCACCATGCCTCACGTCAGCGTCCATCCTGTGTGCTAAAGCTGTTTGTGGTGGGAAAGAGTGCATGCCCCTAAGGACAACCAAGTTGCCATCTGGCCTTATAAACTCCGTCTCTAATTTACTCCAATCAATAATGACTCGACCAAGAGAATAGAGGCACTGGACACTCGTCACCACATTGGTGTCTAGTGCATCCACCACGAATAAATGATTTGTGATTGAATAGTTCCCCATAGTCACTGATAAAGCGAGAACGTAGCATGTACACTGCATGGTCCTGTCCCTAGGCATAAGAACTGAGAACCCCTCAAACTCCTCGGTCGTGATCCCTCTCCTTTGCACCATTTGTGCATCAATGAAGCTGTGGGTGGCCCCACTATCCACAAAAACTGAGACACGTTGCCCCTACACTGTGCCTTTGATCCTCAATGTCAAAAACTTATGTACCCGAGATAAGGATACAAGGACGACTCCTAATGGTGCGAAAGGGGCTCCACTTGGTAGTGGTGGTGGTGGTAGTCCCCTCTTCACATGTGCCATTGGCCTCCAACTTTACATCGTCCTCATGGTCACTGTCAGAGTAGACCTCAATGTAGTTGGCCTTGCCCGCTGTGTATCCATGCCATGATGCCCATGGTTCCTAACAAGTGAAGCATAGCTTCCTCCTCCGGAGATCTCTTCGGGTCCCCTCATCCAACTATCCTCGCCTCTTTCTGTCTCTCGGTGGTGGAGCCCTAGCGTCTCTCCCCCTCTGTTGGAACCCCTATCTGGGTGGTACTGGCTCTCTAGTCCTGGGTAAGGCATCTTGCAAGTCTCGTGCTCTCCAAACTGTATCCTGCAAGGTGGTGGGCCTATTGGACTTCACCAATCCCCTTAGTGGCTCTACTAACCTCACTACGTGTAGGTTTTAACCCCGTATAGAAATTACCATCATACGAATTCTAAAACACAGAAAATAAACAATGCGAGAGCATAACACATAAAACACATATACATAGAGATTTTCCCTGGATTCCAAAACCGGGACTACCAACTTGATTTTTCATTATGTTCCTTTCAATGTTACAATACATATTTATACATGTTGAAGCATCCAAAACCATGGGCCGAAAACCATTGCATCCAAAACCATGTGCGTAAAACATGCACAAAACCATAGGTAGGTCCGCCCAACCTAATATAGGGTCAAAAAAACAAAATTTTCCAGGGTGCTGCCTCGGACCCCATAGAGAGGGATTACCTGCACCCCTCAAACCCCCTGTGAACCCCCCACTACGCAATCGGCGCAACGAATGGGGGGCTCCACCCCCCTCTAACCCCCCCCCGTTAACTACGTGGGCTAGTTGTGGAAAGAATATAACACAACCCAACATTCTCCCACTTGTTGTTTTGTTTCCACAGGGGGCCACAAGAGAGCTTAAACATTTATCCAACCCTGCAACGCCCATTGTTCCTCTACACCAAGAGAACTTCTCAGAGCTCACAGATTTTGTCAATGCATCTACAGTATTCTTCAAAGTGTCCACCTTTACTAGCAACACCTTTTTGTCTTCTATCATATCCCTCACAAAGTGATACTGAACATCAATGTGCTTTGTCTTTGAATGATATGCAGGGTTCTTTGCCAAGAAAATTGCACTTTGGCTGTCACAGTCTATCCCTATAGCTCCCTGTACTAACCCCATACTTGAACACAATCTCTGCAACCAAACTGCTTCCTTGCTTGCATGAGTGGCTACCATGTATTCTGCCTCTGTAGTTGATAGTGCCAATACAGATTGTTTCTTACTCATCCAACTGACTGCACCTCCAAATAGGTTAAACACATACCCACTTGTAGATCTTCTCTGATCCAGATCTCCAACCAAGTCTGCATCAATAAAGCCACGAATACCCAACACTCTGTCCAATCTTGGTCTTCCTTGGTAGCACAAACCATAATCACTAGTGCCACGCAAATACCTGAAAACTCGCTTCACTGCTATCCAGTGCTCCTTCCCTGGTTTTGACATAAACTTGCTCAATACTCCATGTGCAATGTGCAATGTCTGGTCTAGTACAGACCATTGCATACATCAGGCTACCGACTGCACTTGCATATCGAACACGGGACATGTCCTCTTCCTCTTCTTGTGTCTTGGGACACTATTCAGCAGATAACTTCACACCTACAGGAATAGGAACCTTCACCAGTTTACTATCCTGCATATTAAACCTTTGCAGTATTGTCTCAACATACTTTCTCTGGTTTAACCAGAGCTTCCTCTTTGCTCGATCTCTTTTAATTTCCATGCCCAAAATATAGTTTGCAGCACCAAGATCTTTCATGTCGAATTTGGAGGACAATTGGGTCTTCAAATCCTAGATAATTTCTTTGTCATTTCCAACCAACAACATATCATCCACATACAAGACCAGATAAATAACACGGTCACCAATTAATTTAAAATACACACAATGATCTGCTTTGCTTCTGGTGAAGCCAAGTCCCCGTATAAATGTATCAAATTTCTAATACCACATCTTTGGTGACTGCGTTAACCCATACAGAGACTTCTTTAACTTGCATAGCAGTTCTTTCTTACCCTTCACCACAATTCAAGTTGCTTCATGTAGATTTCCTCTACCAGATCCACGTGAAGAAATGTTGTCTTCACATCCATCTGTTCTACCTCAAAATCAAAAGCAACAACAACAGATAAAAGTAATCTAATAGAAGCTACCTTGGGAATAGAAGAAAAAATATCACCAAAATCAATTCCCGGCACCTGGGAATAACCTTTTTCTACCAACCGAGCTTTGTATTTCTCCACCTTTCCTTCTGTTTTTGTCTTCTTGAACACCCATTTGCTGCCAATGGGTTTCCTGCCAGGGGGCAACTCCACCAGATCCCAAGCCTCATTTTTGTGCAAAGATGCCATTTCATCAACCATGGCCTCTTTCTAGAGTTTTCCATCCTCTGAATCTACTGCTTCCTTTACAGTTTTGGGATCATCATCAGTGATAGATAAAGCAAATTTGAATAGAAAGCAGATGGACTATACCTTTCTAGCCGCCTTCTTTCTCGAACTCATCTTCTCACACCTGGAGTTTGTGGCTCTTCATCTTCTAATTCCTCCTCTGTTGTAGAGTCTGATTCTTCCTCCTTAAGCTCAAACTCTATCTTCTCAGGTTCGTTTGGTTGGACTTCATGTCTAATAACATCTTTTACCTCTCTGAACACCACATCTCGGCTGTACACAACCTTCCTTGTTAGTAGGTTCCAAAGCTTATAACCCTTTAAACCATCCTTATACCCAATAAAGATGCACTTTTCAGATTTACTATCCAACTTGGTTCGTTTCTCCTTTGGAACATGTACATATGCATCACATCCATATACCCTCAAATGTGAAAGAGAGGGTTTCTTACCAGTCCATACGTCTTGTGGAGTCTTATCCTCCAATGCTGATGAAGGTGATCTGTTGACCAGGCAACATGTTGTCTCCACCGCCTCTGCCCAAAATTCTTGTCCTAACCCGACACCACTGAGCATGCTTCTTGCCCTTTCCATCAACGTCTTGTTCGTTCTTTCTGCAACTCCATTTTGCTCAGATGTGTATGGAGTAGTATTATGTCGTGCTATACCACACTTTTTACAAAATTCTTCAAATTCCTTACTGCAAAACTCTCCACCGTTATCTGTCCTCAACACCTTTATCTTCTTCTTTGTCTAGTTTTCCACTAGAGCCTTAGATTCTTTAAACTTGTCAGATACTTTAGATTTCTTCTTAAGGAAATATATCCATGTATTCCTTGAGAAATCATCTATAAATGATACATAGTACACAGACTTACCCAGTGATGGAACCTTCACAGGTCCAAACACATCACTGTGCACAAGTTCTAATATCTGTTACGCCCTCTTACCACTAGAGGGGAAACTCACCTAATTCTGCTTTCCATATAACAAATTTTCACAGAAATCAAAATCCAGAGAGCTATTACTCATACCTTCTACCATACCTTTACCATGAAGTATTTGAAGGCCCTTCTCTCCAATATGTCCAAGCCTTTGATGCACAACATGGTCTTCTCTCTAGAGACCACTAGATTTTTTGCTCCACTTTCAGGAACCACAAAGCTGTTGCACCCATCAACAACAGTGCTACCTTGCAGCTTGTATAGAGTTCCAATCCGAACTCCCCGCATCAATACCAGTGCTTCCCGAACCATCTTGCAGGTAGCCTTCTTGAACACTATTTTTACACCTGCATCATCCAACGTGCTTACAAAAATAAAATTTTTGGCCAATGCAAGAATATGCAGAACACCCAAAAGTGTTCTACTTCTAACCCTTCCACCTTGCAACTTCAACTTTACTTTTCCGCGACCAACGATTCTAGCCTTCTTATCATGCCCTAAGAAGACATCACCACCATCGTATTTCTCATACTCACAGAACCACTCTCTATGGGGAGTGAAGTGAAAGGATGCACCTGAGTCAATCAACCATGCCTCATGATCTACATGTGTACTTGAAGAAGCCATGTACACATCCCACCTTCATCTGAGGTGGTTTTCGCCTCTGCAAAAGGAGCATCATCAGATTCTTTTCCTTTATCAGGAGCTTTAGATTTACAGTCCCTTTTGTAGTGCCCTTCCTTTCCGCATTTCCAGCACACCACCTTTATAGGTTTTCCTGGAGATTTAGATCTCCCTTTAGATTTAGATCTCCCACTCAATGACTTATTTTTGTTTCTGGTCTAGGACCGTCCTCATACAGACAAGGCATCAACATTCTGGCTCTTCATATTTTAACGTCTCATCTCCTCTGTCAGCAAGGATGAGACTATTTCATGAAACTGCAAGGCAGTTGTATAGCTACCTATTGCAATAACCAAACTATCTCACGAATCTGGTAGAGAACACAACAAACTGATGCACTTATCTTCATCTAAAATTTCAATATCAACAGATAATAACTGACTTACCACAGTATTAAATGCGTTCAGATGCTCTGCCACTGAGTCTCCATCTTTCATCCTCAGGTTATACAACTTTTTCCGCAGGAACAGTTTATTCACCAGAGACTTAGATTGGTACAAAGTCCCTAACTTGTCCCACAAAGCCTTCGCCGTAGCTTCCCTTGGTACATTCAACAATATTGAATCTCAGATGCACAATCGTATTGTGCTCTTTGCCTTCCAGTCCAACTTCTTCTATTCTTCATCGGACACTCCCGTTGGTTTAGTACCCGGATCTACCGCAATCCACTGATCTTTATCCACCAACAAATCCTCCATCTTGAGTTTCCACAACTCAAAAATCTGACCATTAAATTTTTCGATCTCTATCTTTCCATTGCTCGCCATCTTCTTTCACCTCCAGAATCGACCTCGCAGATCTCCCACTGAACAGGGTCTACCACAGGCCCGAGCGAAACCCCTCAGCAACAAAGGCGTCCCCTTGAAGCCAAAACAACCCTGATACCAAATGTAGGTTTTAACCCCGTATAGAAACTACCTACATACGAATTCTAAAACATAGAAAATAAACAATGCGAGAGCATAACACATAAAACACATATACACAGAGATTTTCCCCTGGATCCCAAAACCGGGATTACCAACTTGATTTTTCATTATGTTCCTTTCAATGTTACAATACATATTTATACATGCCGAAGCATCCAATACCATGGATCGAAAACCATCGCGTCCAAAACCATGTGACCCCCCATACCCCTCTTACCCCTGTGACCCCCCCGCTACGCAATCAGTGCAACAAAGGGGGGGCTCTGCCCCCCCTCTAACCCCTCGATTAACTACGTGGGCTAGTCGTGGAAAGAATATAACACAACCCAACACTACGAACATGAAAACCCTTCTGGCCTCTGATAGGTCAGGCACCATCACTGACGACCTCAGGAACTCTGAGATGTAGGCCTCAACACTCCCTATCTGCTTGAGCCTTGTCAACTCCACAAAATTCTCCTCCAGGTGTCTCCTCTCAAACCGCTCCAACACCCTCCTAGTGAAATCCTCATATGTTCTAAAACCCTTGCATGCCCCATCTTGGTTAGCCCATGGAACCACCAGTCGTGAGCTTCTCTCTCTAATGCAACATGGAAATCTTAATTGCTTCCTCCTCCATCATCTGGTTGAGTTGGAAGTAGACATCTAACTTCTCAACCCATGCTTTCATTGAGCACTTCGGCGAACCATCAAAAGTTGGGAGGAACAATCTTCCCATGGTGCGCTACAAATCGGTACCATGCGTGTAGCTTCCATGTTGTTACCTTTCAACTGATAAAAGTCCCTGAATGTAATGGCCTCTCTAAAGTCAAGTCCATAGGACTAATACTTCACAAAATAGTCTGCAATGGGCATCTCCTCTTGCCCTTGCGACCCTCCAGCACCGAATGCTATAGATGTGGGAATAGTGGACCTGGGTGGTGTACTAGGAATGAGGGGTGTGTTGGGGCCATGAACCCTATGGTGATGCAAACTGTCGGAGCCCTCACCGATTTGGAATTCCCTTTGAATCCCTTTGCCCTTCTTGTTGCTGCAAGTTTGTTGCCTCAGCTCCTCAATACCCTTAGACGAATCCCGAACAACCTTGAGAAGGTGTTCGACAAACTCCTCCTCTTTACTCCTTTTGTCTCCCTCATTATCTGCCATGTTGGCCTTTCGACCTCTGGTTCAACTATCACTAGATCTGGGGTAATTTGCAACTGCCTCTCTCTACTTCTATACCTCTACCTCCAGTAAATCACATTCTGTTGGTCTTCTAGTGTCATAGGCTCATGTTGTTCCCATAGGTTGAGCCAATACTACACACAAATTTACAACATATTAAACACCCAAAAATCTCCATAAACTGCGCTAAGCTGAGCCATTTTATTGATATAATTGATGGGTACAAAGGTAAAATCAGAAAGCATGCACTTGGGCTTGCCCAAGGCAAGCTAACAATGTCCAGGTGATGAAATTAGCTGCTCTAACATGCAATGCGGCTGTCCCCAACAATCTTTGCGATGTTCTAGTCAAAAGTACATTGCTGGCTGCAAACAATGGCCGCTAGGGCCTCCTCTGGTGCTTATAAAATTTAGGGAAATTAACCTTAGGGTCTCCACCAATAACCCACAAAAACCCACGAAGAAATTCGTCAAATGTTAACCTTGGAATTTCGGCCCAATTTCGCCTAGATCCTCTAATTGTTGGGTATTTGGACCCGCCTGTAAATAAGGCTGCAAAAAGCTCCCAAAATTTCTGAGAAAATCAGCAAAACTCCCTTCCGAGATGCTCCCACAATATCAACCCCAAAATCGACCTCCTCTACGTGTCCCACATGTGTCAAGGAAAGGGACTACGTTGTCTCTGTTGAAGTTGCTCCAAGAACATGCTGAAATGCCCCTGGATTGGTCTGAAACTAGTGGAATTCCCTCGTATGGATGACACTTCAAGTCCACCAAAGCAAGGGGTGAGATTCTCGCATGAAAATATCTTGTACTCAACAACAAATGCAGACTTGGCCTCCAGTTCAAGCGTGCTAGTCAAGGGAAATGCTCACATGATCAAGAATGCCAAAAGTGAGTGGCTTCTCCTCTTTTGTCAATTTGCCTCCCAATTGCCTATGGGCCCAGCGATTGAACTCCCCATCATTTTCCCTCTAAGAAGTGTGTATTTCCTAGGGGGGTCGTATTTCTCCATGAGTGGTCCCCACCTTCCACTAGCACTTTGATTTTCTTCCCTTTCTCTAATGTTTGGGCCTTTACTTAGCTTCAAAATTAAAGTGGGGATTTATAACCCGCTTTTCCTAATTACAAATGCAAAATAAGACAAAATGGTCCAAATTGATATTTCCCCTTAGCAATATTGCTAAGTGGGAATATCACAACAATTATGTTGTCCAGTTTTAGTAATCGTTCTGAGAATTTCCAATACCATTTTGAAAAGTCCGCCAATCACTTCCCATGGTTTAATCTCCTTTGGAAACCATCTAAATATTTTTTGATTGAATCAAATGAGACAATAGTTACTTAGATATTTATGATTGGTTTTCTATGAAAAAACACCTAGTCTATCTTGTATAAATAATAGAATAATTATGTGATAAACTAATTTGTCTTATGTTGAAGCGATATGCTAGACTCTTAAGTAATATCATGAGTCGTAGGGAGTTTTCTAAAGCTTATAAAGAAAATTTAGTAGTCATAGATAAGTGAATCATTCAGGTATATCATTCTAATGTTATGTTGATTAGTTTTCTTATATATTTTATGCCGACACAAGTCTGCCCATAGATTTGTGTTTCTTACACTGTTTGATCTATATTATGTATTAATTGGTGTTATTGATATGTGACAAAAAGAACTATAGGAAAACCATGTAAAAACTATTAAAATGTAAGTAAACATATTCTAGGATGTTGCTTTTTTTAAAATCATACCATGTAGATATCAATATTTTTTTAGTCTCTTTCGCTAAGCTGGTGTGCCATGAGAGGCATATCTATGCCATCAATGTCACCTGTGACTTGCACCTAGCCTCATCGGAACCCCTTGGAGGGTTTGAACCTTGTTGTTGTAATATTCCAAATGAAAAAACATTGTAGATAACGGAAGCAATGAACTAGCTACAACTACTAAATTCAGAAATGCACAACCATACACGTTTGAACAAGAAAATATGGAAAAAAACTCATTGTATTAATTCTTGTAAATATGAGTACAACAAATGAGATTAGAGGAACATAGGCTTGCTCATACAAGCTACAGCAAGAACCCAGGTTGGAATTGTGATGCCCATGTGCTGGAATGACTCCACCAAAAAAAAAACCTCTGCGTTGACCCAAAAAGTCACTGCCACTGCTGTTGTAGGTGCATTGAGATTTCGACCCTTGGATCTATTCCAAAAATTCTGCAAAATTAAATGTAGGCTTTCCACACTAACTCCAACCAAACCCAAAGACACCTCACGGACCGAAGTGGTGGAAATTGTCCCAAGATAAACTACGCCGCCCTCCAACAATTTTTGTTGCTAGCTACTGTATGGAACTAGGAATTTTGCCCTCAGAAGTGCTCATAAAATTCAGTGAAATTAATCTTAACCTCCTCTCACCAAACCCACAAGAACCCAGAATGGGTTTGGGATAAATCCAACATGCCCCAGTGACCACCAAGAAGTGTGTGTGGCTCCAACTGGATGAAAAAACGACTAGTACAAAGAATCCTTCTATAGGAATCCAAATCAATTCCTGGAAAATCTCCTCCAACCCCTACAACCACTCCAAATCTCTTTATCTCTCCTTTCCCAACTCCCACAAAATTTCCTATTCTCTATGGCTGCATAGTAGATGTCCAGTAATCTCTGTGCAAGCCCAAATTATAGACAATTCGACCCTCCAAAATACAACACTCTCAACCCTACAAAATACCAAGAGGAAACTTTCCCTTCCAATGGATAAATTCTCTCAAAATCTCCGATGCAATCTCCACTTCCTACTCGCTCCTCCCAACCCATGAATTCCCTTTCTGCGCCCTAAGAAAAACACGCCCAAGCTGATGAATGATCTGCAAATTAGCTCCTCAAACACCCAGAGCAGACTCCCCCTTACTCTCCTAGGGTGATACTCAAAATTCACCGAAGGTAGAGGTGGATTTCCCACTTGGGAATCCCTTGTGCTAAACATCATTGGTTGTCTTGGCTAAACAACTCCCACTCTTTCTCTCTCCTAATTCGCACCCCCTCCTCTCTCTCTCTCCTCCAAGAGTGTGAGTTCCCTTCTTGGGCCAAATTTCTCTCTCGTGGGCCCCACACTCCACTAGAGCTGTGATTTACCTTTTTCTTCCTAACTCCCAATGCTGGAATTGCCTCTTCTTCCAAAAATCTTCTCTAATGCGGAAAATCAAAATTCAGGACATTATAGTTCTCCCTGCGAAAAACTATTTGTCCTCAAGCAATGCCTAAACAAGCGCCCCTTTTGATTGTTGATCACCACTATCATCACTAGTAATACCGAGGTCCCAAATATGCCAATGACTCATCCTTGATCTCTACACTATTTGGTCATGAAGGAATTCCTCGATACCCAGATCGCAAGCCATCTTGATCACTGTGAAGCACCCCTTGCTCTGCTCACTGTCTAACCAAGTATAGGCACTGAAAGCCCTCTGTGTACTATCAATTAGTAGAGCATCATGATAATGTTGGAATTTGTCCAACTCCCCATTAAGTTGCCCTACCGAGTAGTCCACCTCTTGCACTCCAAGGGTAAACTCCTGAAGATACAACCCAATCCCCATGGGGATGAAGTCTCTCCTACATGGGCTTCCCCTGATATCCTCCTGCTGACCAACCTGCCATGTTGATGAAGTCCCCCATGCCATCAACGAGTCACAAAAGCCCAATGGAAGATCTGAATGATCTTCCCTTGTAGAAATCAACTCATCCCCAAGGGTAGCTGTACTGCCAAGTCTTGTGATGCCCGGATCCCATGCTGGTCTAAAAAGGATGCCACCATGTTGTTATTGCGCAACTTTGACCATGATGGTCTACACATCATGCACAAGTTTTATCCTCTTCTCCTGGGACCTGATGGCAAAATATCTATAGAGTCCCAACACATCTGGCCCAAGCATCTCCACAAGGTCACGACCTACCGATCCAACACTCACCCTGATCCGTAGCAGCAACAAGGAAAACCAGCCTTGCCATGCAGCAAAGGCCTCAACGCTCCCCTGTATGTCAAACCAAGTGTGAGTTTGGTCATCCTCTTTCTTGATCTCGCTCATCACAAAACAAAGTTTCAATCAACCGACCAAATCCCTGGATCCCACAGCCAAAACGACTGTGGCATAGCCTTGATAGTAGTTGGCTCCAACTTGCACCACGTCTCAGGTCCCTGCGTGCATCAATACATGTACTCCATACATCATCAACCAATATGGTGTGTGCAAAACTGCCCTGCGCCGACCATACCACACAATGGGATTTATCATCCTGCTTCCTAAAAGTGCTCCCCAAAACTACCTGGAGTCTAAACATCCACTTGCAAGTAAGGTCCACCAACCGCTGTAGATGCCCCTGAGACAACTCAAAATATCTTGCCAAAAGGGGGTCATGCATCTCCCTGAGTGTGGGCTCAACGGTGGTGCAAGTGTCACCTCTGCAGAATATGAGACTACTCCCAAACCTGCATCCACCAACTCATGCCCTGACCATATGCCACAACTGGAAAGCCTCTCTCTCGATGCACCGTCTCCCATCCAACTATCTCAGATGAACCTTTTGGGTCTTGTTGCTAACAATGAGAGCATCAAGAGGCGATATCCAAGTCGCCTATGTTAGTGTGTAATGTTGGAGAGTGATAAATGGAAGCTCACAGTCAACCCCATGATCAACTTGTTCCCCAAATCTAAGTCTTCCAAACCCATTGGTGTGTCTGATGCCCTCGTCAGGAGATCTCTCTGACGGCAACACTCCAACAACCTGTTGTGCATCATCATACTCTGCTGCACACAAATACGTACCCTACACTGCTCTGCATAGCACTGAATTCCATGGCACAACTCCATGCACCACTAGATACCAATGCTCAATGCCATGCCACCATGTACCATAGGGTATCCCATATGTGGCCATGCATCCACCACACTGCTAATACACCCACCATGATGTGATCTACACCTCCTCATTTGCCCAGGTACACCTCAGTGGCCCAACTCCTCACATGCAATCGGGAATAACGCTACCGTGTCGAACCTCAGTAACCCCGATGCTCAATACATCAATGAGAGAGCATTGTCTCCATATGATGCCTTGCCCGGTGGCCAGTCGATGCCACCTCCTCTTACTAACTCTTGCTAGAGTAGGCTAATCACCTTGTAGTCACATGCTCTATCAATATGCCAATATAACTCGTGAAATCTGCCTGCTCTCTTGTCAAACCACCCTCTCACTAGTGCTGATGTAGATCTAAAAATGTGAGTGTGCCCAATCATCAGATCCATCACGCAACTACTACTATCACCTACCGGCTCTATGATGTGATGGGAAACCCCACCTGGATTCCAACAACAGTTTGGCCCTCGAGCCCCTTTGGTAGTTCATGACCTCTGCTGAAATGCGACCATGGATGTACCCAACTGCCTAACTTACTGAATTGGGTACCAACTTAGTACCTCTCGCCATCCAACCCCAAAGGAGAGATCGAATGTACAATTTCCTGTGTATGGAACAAGCCCTCCCTGCTAACGTTGTGCCATACTCAACTCAAGGCGTTGGCCCCTACTGACCTGGTCATCCCCTATGATCTGTCTAGACAACTCTACCTCTCTCAGTCCAATGGATAAGGGTGAGATCATAACACTGTAGGCCCCGTCAACGTGCCTTTGAAGCAAATTGTGCTGAAATCCCATTGTGTGCTCTCCGCATTTCTCCTTGTCAATGTCTAGCCCAAAGGATGACTACTCATCCTCCTCCATCACGGCCTCAACTTGAACGTCCAACTACTCCATCGACGACCCATCATATAAAACATCCTCACCGGTCAACAGTAGGTCACTGTCATCCAGTAACGCTATGATAGATCTAGATGCCTCGTACCTATCGACTCCTCATTAACGATGGAGTTGTCTCTCGACACCTCATCAACTTGTTGTGCATTGCTATCACCTGAAAACTCGGTCACAACTCCAGATACCTCATCAATGGATACCTCAACAACAGATGGCACGTCCTCAACGGTGGACACCTTTGTGTCTCCTGGCACCTCGTCAATGGATGGCCCTATGGGTGTTTGCTCTACTCCCTCTCCCAAGGTGTTAGCCATAGCTATCAAAGGAATCTCCAACAAGGGTGACTCCTGCATCACACTAGGTGTATTTATTTGTCCCTCACAACCCTGCGTGCCCTCAGCCTCATGCCAAACCTCTTCCTCAGGCTCTGAATATTTAAAGCCAAGTCTCCACTAGTAAAAGTGCCACCTGGTCTCACCCTTTAACTATCCTTGTCTTGCCTGCTCCTTCTAAGGAGATCTGGTGCCCCAAGTCTGGTGACTTTCCCCACATGATGTAAATGGTTGCACCCACACGGTATGTGCACCTATAGTGTCTCTAATATAAGGATGAGGATGGATATGGTCCTACACCTTCCTTAGTGGGGCATATCTGTCATTGTTCTAGCAGATTCCACCCCCAAATTCCTGTATAATAAATCTTCCTTCAGCCATGGGTTGTTTGTGGTTTAACCCCATACATGCCCAAATCTTCCATGATCTAGTTGTCTACCCAACAGCTAGCCAAGACCATGGCTCTGATAACACTGTAATATTCCAAATGGAAAAAGACCATAGATAACAGAAGAAATGGACTAGCTACAACTACTAAATTCAGAGATGGACAACCATACACATTTGAACCCAAAAATATGGGCAAAAACTCATTGCGTTAATTCTGGTAAATATGAGTACAATAAATGAGATCAGATGAGCCTAGGCTTGCTACTGAAAGCTATGGAAAGAACCCAAGTTGGAATTGTGATGTCTAAGTGTTGGAATGACTCCACCAAAACAAAACCGCTGCGTTGACCCATAAAATTATTGCCACTGCTGTTGTAGGTGCACTGAGATTTTGGCCCTTAGATCTACTCCAAAAATTATGCAAAATTTAATGTAGGCTCTCCACACCAGCTCCAACCAAACCCAAAAATACCTCATGGACCCAAGTGGTGGAAATGGTCCCAAGCTAAACTGCACCCTCCAACAATTTATGCTACTAGCTACTGAATGGAACTAGGAATTCTACCCTCTTAAGTGCTCAGAAATTTCTGTAAAATTAATCCTAGCCTCCTCTCACCAAACCCACAAAAACCCAAAAAGGGTTTGAGCTGAATCCAACATGCCCCGGTGACCCCCAAGAAGTGCGTGTGGCTCCAATTGGCTGGAAAAATGACCTGTAGAAGGAATCTTGCTATAGGAAGCCAAATCAATTCCTAGAAAATCTCCTCTAACCCCTGCAACCACTCCTCCAAATCTCTTTATCTCTCCTTGCCCAAATCCCACGAAATTTCCTTGCTCTCTATCGTTGTGTAGTAGATGTCCAGTAATCTCTGTGCAGGCCCAAATTATTGACAATTCGACCTTCAAAAATACAACATTCTCAACCTGTCAAAGAATGTAACTAGGTTTGGTCTTCATAAATTGTACTTAAGTAAGAAATGAAATATATTTGTTAAAAGAAAGCAAAAGAAATATTTATTATTAATTGAATTGATTTGTTAAAGCATGTGCTTCATGCTTGGGTCAATTATCATAGGTCAGGCCTCCGCTGTAGGCTTTAGGATTTTTATTTAAGTAAAAAATAATCAATTTCGTTTGGTCAAAATCTTCCTCCATCAAGTCTCCTTGCAAGTTGGCCTCCAAACTAACAATCAACAAGTCGGCTTTAGTAATTGGACTCATGTTGGCTCATTACAGAGGGAAACACCTATATATAGGCATGTAAGTTTCGGTCAAATGGCAGAGATGCGAGTTCAGTGCATATCTCATAGAAGAGTTCAGATATTGTAGAGATGAAGTTCGGTGTGCCTCAAAGACATGGTTTCGGTAATTTCAGAGAGGAGTTCAAATCATTTATGTGGTCAAGTTCGATTATTTACAAGCAGAAGAGAGACACAAGTTATATGCAATATGATGGAAGAAAATTCAGTGTATCTCAGTGGAAGGAAGTCAAGAAAGAAGGTTAAATGACTACAGGCCTAAACCGAAGTCTGGAATCATTATAGAAGTCAAAGATTGGGCCTTCATCACAGGACCGAGGACTGAAACTAGTGCTATCACCACAGGACCGAGACATGACAGTATTGCAGTGTTTGTCATCATTGTTGGACCAAAAATGGGTTATCTCCATAGTACCGAGCACTGAATCTCATTTGGAACATCACAAAACTGAAGTATTGAAGCTTGTTGGGAACTATCATGCCACATAATTGAAAAATGATGTGTCAAGTTTGACTTGATCGATGGAAGTAGTTTTTGGTCTAGGTTGTGAGAGTCTTGGTCGTCTCATCTTGTTTTGAATCTATTGAAGAAAGAATTCTTGGCTGGGTTTTCCCTTGGAATGGGGTTTTGCCCTGGCTGCGTGCCTACATCTCGTGTCCTCTTCTATTTGTTGTTTGGCATTAGTCTTGATGATAAGGAAAAGATAAATCGAAAGAATATTAATAATGAAACATCACAAGATAATGTCATAATAAGAGAAATCAATTAACTTGCCACCCTATTGGAGTTTTTCTGAGCTATGGTTAAAGAAGGTTGAAAATCACCTTATTGGCAATAAGATTTTGGAATTGGAGCAAAGTCACTGTCTGAGATCGAATTCATTGTTAAGAGTAGATCGAAGCATTGAAGGAACCTTCATTACAGGCAAAAGTTCATCATTTAAGGGCTAAGTTGGAGTTCATCTTTATCATGAACATGCTACTAGAATAGGAGTCCTCCCACACTTGAAGAACAGATTGAAGTCCAAATTACTTCTATGAGGTGATCCAAGTCTTGTCTAAAAATTCTGAGCACTATTGTGAGCTTAATCCATGATCTAAAGCATTCATTTGAGGATTGTGAAAGGAATCTAAAGTTTGTCCTGTGGAGAAAGAAATACAAGCCTTACTCTTTGAGGATCTGAATTGATAGTCCGAGCACAAGGAACCAACTCAAAGAAATCAAGTAAGTATTGTCATTGTTCCCTACTTAACAAGATGCATATTCAACAAGTCTTATGGGCTATCAAATCAAAGGTGTGTAAACACAAGGTATGCATATTCATGAGCTTTTAGATTTTTTCAGTACATGTAATCTTAAATGGTTCATGTAATCCTTGTTTATAGTTAATCTACGGTAAAGATTGTAATCCGTAGATAACATACATCTCATATTAGAACCTTAATCCTCATATTCTAGGGTTTACAAGTAATCTAGGATGTTAAGCAAAGTCCTTGTGTTGATTGGAAGAAGGAATAACTTGATCTTCAATATCATAGGATTCCATCCTCCATTGTTACATAGAAAATCTAGATTGAGAAATTAAAATCATGTTCTTGGTATCACATGCTTTGCTTGAAAGTATTTATTACAGGTACAAAATACCATGACTTAATAAAAGGAGAATACTTCGAGGAATCCTTACAAGGTTTGTCAAGGAACATCCCTAGGTATGTCTTAGACTATACACTTTATAAAATTCTCTTAATATAAAAGGTATGTTCATCATATTTTGAAATTTGCATTACATTACTAACATTATTGTGTCTAGCTCTCTTGAATCATGAAGATTCTTGATTGGGTGATTCATCATTAGATAAATCTACCCTCCTCATATCTTTGATTACTCTTGTGGAACCCTAGAAAGGTTCGTTGTGAAAAACCCTAACTTAAGGGTATGTCGATGATAATGTGTGAAACCCTAGCCTACTTAGGGTTATTGTTGAAGTCAAAAGAAAATGTTTGATGCTTTGATGATGTCATGTTTGGGGTTTTGGTATGGTTATGGAAACCCTAACTTGTTAGGGTTGAATGGTAATGTCTGAAATCCTGAACCTTTGAAGTATTGGTAATTTAGGGTTTTCTATGTTTTGTATTGAAACCCTAGATCATTAGGGTTTGGTAGGATGAATAAGAAAGACCCTTATAATGTTCGAGAAATGAAATCCTTGGCATGTGTGTGTTTGTCCGATCAAACCCTAGTCTGATCAAGTTTGTTATATATCTAACTTTTTTGATATTTGTGCCTTTGGGTTTGACTAACACATGTTATGATATGCTTATGCATGATGATGATATCCTAGATATGCATATGTGTTGACCTAATTGTTGATGGTCATGTGTCTTAGGGTTTGGAACTAAGCCCTAGTTGAAGTTTGATTCTCTAGGATGATTGTATTTGTGAATTCTAGGATTTTGTAACTAAACCTTAGTAGAAATTAAAATCTCTGATATATGTTTACAATGTGATATTCTGGTATTTATGAAAAGTTGATAAAATCTGAAATTGTGTTGTGGTTGTTGAAATATAGGGTTTACAACAAATGCTAGTGGAAGCTAGTCATGTTGTCACTTTGGATTGACTTGTGATTGGTTTTGATTGTTAAAAGGTCATGCATGAAATCTAGGATTTTGCATTAGATCCTATTAGGAAGTCTCACATATGAATTCTGAAAGTTGTAAGATGCATTGTAGATCTATATTCATTTGAAATTGCTTTTATGATTTGCAATATTTTGTAGTAAGGCATGTCAAATACCTTTGGAAGAAACATTGAAACCCTAGATGTATCGAAGGTTGTTATGAAACATATGGTCTAGGGTTTATGACAAAAAACCTAGCAAGAAGTTGAAGAGAATGCGTCTCTTATTTGTAACGAAGTTTGGGTATCTGATGTATAAAGTTAAATGCTTCCATTATTATATGATTTTGATATGGTTAACTTCATGCTTCTATATATTTGTTTGTACTTGTTATCTAAGTAGTGCGGATACATAATCTTCAAGATGGTGAAGATGCTCGTAAAGTAAAAGCATGATGAAGAAAGTTATAATGGTCATGATAACTTTGATGAAAAGAATGGAAGCCATGAAAGATTCTTCGATGTCGTAGAAAAGAAGTAGAACTCCCTAAGTTGAGAGGGAGCTTGGATGAAAGTTGATCTCCCTAGGTTAAGAGCGAGCGTGGGTATATTCCTTGTATAGGAATGATTACATTCTCCCTGATTAAGAGGGAGTGATGGATATGGTTCTCTACTTCATGCACTAGACCAGGATGAACAACCATAAGTCTTAGTGAAGACCATGTGTGAAAGGAGAAAAGTGGAGAATGTATTTTGAGGGGCTACTGAGATAAGAAAATACGAATCTATTTGTAGAATATGTTGCTACATGGAAAGTAGGAAAGGAAGTTGTATGGTTGAGGAATCTTTTGTCAAGATTCATTGGAAAATCTCAAAGTCCTACTATGAAAAGTTGAGAAGTAACATTAGCTTGGTACCCACATTAGCTTGCAAATGGGGTAGCAAGCTAAGTGGGCTTGATTGTGGAGAAAACTCCACAGTTAAGCGCGCTTGAGCCAGAGGCGATCTGGGATGGGTGACCTCCCGCGAAGTCCTGGTTACCGGGTGCAAGACCCGGAAGTGATGATTGATGCTATGTGATTCATTTCACGAGTTTCAATCCCACTTCTTCACCCCTGTGAGCGTCACCTGATGCAATGAGTGCTAAGTGAACTATTCAAATCATGAGAAACTAGTTAGTTACGACTACCTCTCATCGAAATGGTCGTCCGTGAATGACTTACTTGACACAGTTGAATCCCAAAATATCTAATAACATTAAGATGTCTGAAAGACCCCGGAGGTTTGTATTTATGTGCATTTGAAAGTTTGTTACTGTTTGGGGTTGTGTTTGTATAGGTAAATCTCTTGGAAGTTTGATAGCATGTTTTGCATGCTTAGTGTTGTCGATCAATTTGATTGGAGAGATTTCATACTGATCTGTTTGATCAGGGAGGATTTGTTACCAATTGGAATAATCATAAGTGTTGAGGCTTTGTAAGACACACTGCCTGGGAGGACATCTGGCCGACACTTTGTATTGATGTCTAGTTCCTTAAGTAGGGAGGGTGGCGTTGGTCATGGAGCTCTGACATCAGATACACACCTAGATCCCTGAGTTGTTAGCAAGTAAGCCTGATGGTACCTAGAGATGCTGAAAGCTTTTAGTCCATCTTAGTCCTACTTGGATAGATTGCCTTGGTCAAGAATTTAGTCCATGGCATTGTGGTGCCTAAACTGTTGAAAGACCTTAGATAGATTGCCCCAGGAATCTAGTCCATGCCATTGTGGTGCCTAAAATCTTCGCAGATTATGTGTTTTGAGATCTTCCATGTACCTCTCTAGATATATGTAAGTATGAATACCTCCCTAGTTAAGAGGGAGTGTTGAAGAATGTAACTAGTATGAATACCTCCCTAGTTAAGAGGGAGTGTTGAAGAATGTAACTAGGTTTGGTCTTCATAAATTGTACTTAAGTCAAAGATGAAATATATTTTTTAAAAGAAAGAAAAAGAATTTTTTATTATTAATTGAATTGACTTATTAAAGCATGGGTTTCATGCTTGGGTCAACTATCATAGGTCAAGCCTCCATTGTAGGCTTTAGGATTTTTATTTAAGTAAAAAATCAATTTTGTTTGGTCAAAATATTCCTCCATCAAGTCTCCTTGCAAGTCGGCCTCCAA
Source organism: Pinus tabuliformis (assembly GCA_031772625.1). Lineage (NCBI taxonomy): Eukaryota > Viridiplantae > Streptophyta > Pinopsida > Pinales > Pinaceae > Pinus > Pinus tabuliformis. The sequence goes on from CM062818.1 coordinate 1,081,182,206, forward strand.
ACTAACAATCAACAAGTCGACTTCAGTAATTGGACTCATGTCAGCTCATTACAGAGGGAAACAACTATATATAGGCGTGTAAGCTTCGGTCAAATGGCAGAGATGTGAGTTCGGTGCAAATTTCAGAGAAGAGTTCGGATATTGTAGAGATGAAGTTCAATGTGCCTTAGAGACATGGTTTCGGTAATTTCAGAGAGAAGAGTTTAGATCATTTCTGTGATCAAGTTCGGTTAGCTACAAGCAGAAGAGAGACACAAGTTCGGTGCAATATGATGGAAGAAAATTCGGTGTATCTCAATGGAAGGAAGTCAAACAAGAAGGTTAAATGACTTCAGGCCTAAACCGAAGTTTGGAATCATTATAGAAGTCAAATATTGGGCCTTCGTCACAGAATTGAGACATGACAGTATTGCAGTTTTTGTCATCACTGTTGGACCGAAAATGGGTTATCTCCATAGTACCGAGGACTGAATCTCATTTGGAACATCACAAAACTAGAGTATTGATGCTTGTTTGGAACTATCATGCCACATAATTGAAACATGATGTGTCAAGGTTGACTTGATGGATGGAAGTAGTTTTTGGTCTAGGTTGTGAGAGTCTTGATCGTCTCATCTTGTTTTGAATCTACTGAAGAAAGAATTCTTGACTGGGTTTTCCCCTAGAATGGGGTTTTGCCCTAGCTACGTGCCTACTTCTTGTGTCTGCTTCTATTTGTTGTTTGGCATTAGTCTTGATGATAAGGAAAAGATAAATCGAAAGAAAGAATAATAATAATGAAACATCATAAGATAATGTCATAATAAGAGAAATCAATTATTGGATTTCTCAATACAACCCTACAGAATACCAAGAGGAAACGTTCCCTTCTAATGGATAAATTCCTGCAAATACTTAGGTGCAATCTTGAGTTCCTGCTAGCTCCTCTCAACCCACGAATTCCCATTTTGTGCCCTAAAAAAAACATTCCCAAGTTGATGAATGATTTGCAAATTAGCTCCTCAAACACCCAGAACAAACTCCTTGTAATATTCCCAGTGGAAATTTACAATGACAAACAAAGCAAACATAGCAAAAACACACAAAAATTTACAACATATTAAATACCCAGAAATGTCCATAAACTACGCTGCATTGAGCCATTTTATTGATATAATTGATGAGTACAAAGGTAAGATAAAAAAACATGCACCTAGACTTCCCCAAGACAAGCTAACAATGTCCAGGTGATGAAATCAGCTGCTCTAGCATGCAATGTGGTTGTCCCCAACAAACTTTGCGTTGTCCCAGTGAAAACTACATTGCTGGCTGAAAATAATGGCTGTTAGGGCCTCCTCTGGTGCTCAGAAAATTCTCGGAAATTAAACCTAGGCTCTCCACCAATAACCCACAAAAACCCACGAAGTAATTGGCCAAATGTTGACCTTGGAATTTCGGCCCAATTTCCCCCAACTCCTCCAACTGCTGGGTAATTCGACCCACCTGTAAATAAGGTTGCCAAATGCTCCTAAAATCGTTGAGAAACTCATCAAAACTCCCTTTTGGGTTGGTCCCACAATCACAGCCCGAAAATCGACCTCCTCTGTGTGTCCCACTTGTGGCAAGAAAAGGGACTGCGCAAGCCTACGATGTCTCTGTTGAAGTTGCTCCAAGAAGCCGCTAAAATGCCCCTGGGTCGAGATCCAAAATGGATGGAATTCCCTCCTAGGGATGGCACTTGAAGTCCACTGAAGCAAGGGGTGAGATTCTCACCTAAAAATCTCTTGTGATCAACAACACCTGTAGACTTGGCCTCCAACTCAAGTGTGCTAGTCAAGGTAAATGCTCAAATGATCAAGAATGCCAAAAATGAGTGCCTTCCTCCTCTTTTGTCAAAGTACCTCCCAATTGCCCATGTGGGCCCAACCATCTAACTTCCCATGATTTTCCCTCCAAGAAGTGCATATTTCCTACAGGGGTTGTATTTCTCCATGGTGGTCCCCAACTTCCACCAACACTTTGATTTTCCTCCCTTTCTCTATAGAATGTTTGGGCCTTTTCTTAGCTTCAAAATTAAAGTGGGGCCCCATAACCCACTTTTCCTAAGTACAAATGCAAAATAAGATAAAATGGGAAAAATTGATATTTCCCCTTAGCAATATTGCTAAATGGGAATATCACAGTCCTCCCCGCCAAAATGTTGCTTTTCCTCAAGCAACTGCAATGAAGGATGCTCAAGTATCTTCTCTCCCTCCCAAGTGGCATCCTCATCAAGTAAATTCCTCCTCCTGATAAAAAATTCTTTGATGACCCTATTCCGCTAGTGTCTCTAACGAGTGTGTCCAGAATAGCCTCTGACTCCAGAACCAAGTTTCCCTCATCATCCATGGGTGGTAGCTCTATAATTGTTGTTCTCACTGACCCAGTGCCTTTTTTAGGAAAAACACATGGAAGATGTTGTGAACTCGGCTCCCTGGGGGTTGCTTCAGCTCATATGCCACCTCCCCAACTCTCTTAATAACCTTGTACAGCCCATAAAAGCGGGGCTTGAGCTTCTCGACCCCCTTATGTTTGAGTGTCAATTGTCGGTACAGCTATAGTCTCAGGAAGACCAAATCCCCAACCTCAAACTGCCTTTCTTCTCGACCCTTGTCTGCATAGTGTTTTTGTTGTTTCTATGCAGTCTGTAAGTTATCTTTGAGAGCCTGCAAGATATCTTGGCTCTCCTGAATCCAATCCTTGGCCTTAGGGGCCTTGCTGTCTCCAAACATCACGTCAGCGAAAGATAATGCATCATAATCGTACAAAGCTCCGAATGGGGACATACCTATCGACATGTGGTACGTTGTGTTGTAGCAGTACTCACCCAAATGCAACCACCGTATCCATGCACGTTGTTGGCCCATCACATAGTTGCGTAGGTAGCCTTGCAGCCATTTGTTCCCTATCTCTGTCTGACCATCAGTCTTGGGGTGGTAACTAGTACTCGAAGTGAGCTTTGTGCCCACCAGTCGAAACAAATCTTGCCAAAAACCCCCATAAACCTATTGTCCCAATCACTGACAATGGTTTTCAGAAGACCTTGAAGCTGAAATACCTCCTTGAAAAATAGTTCAGCCACCTTTGAGGCAGAAGACCGGGCTGAAATAGCGAAGAAGTGGGGAAACTTCGTCAATTTGTATACCGCCATGTATATGCAGTCCTTGCCCTCGATTGTGGCCAACCCCGTAATAAAATCCATTGATATGCTCTCCCATTTCGCCTCAGGGATAGGAAGAGATTGTAGCAACCCAGCAAGGTGTGTATGCTCATCCTTGTTCCTTTAGCACGTATCACACTCTCGGACATGCCTCAGAACATCAACCTTAAGGCCCCTCCATGCAAAGCACTCCCTGATAGCCTTGTATGTCTTGGTAAACCCCTGATGCCTTGCTAACGGTGAGTCATGGGAAACCTACGTGATCTTCTCCCTCAACTAGGAGTTGGGCACTAAATAAATCTGTTCCTGAATTTCATAAATCACCTCGTACATCGCCATGTACCAGTCAATCATCACTACACCATCAAGGACCTCACATGCAAATCGGTCCTTGGAATACTCCACTAGCAACTATGCATCCAATCTGGCACAATACTCATCAATGAAATGGTGGCTAACCTCTTAGACAACGCATCAGTGACCACATTGTGTTTATCCTTGACATACTTAATGTCAAAGTCATATGCTTGAAGCTTGCTCACCCACTTTTGTTGCCTCTCCTATAGCTTCTTCTGCTCCAAGAAGATTTGAAGTTATTATGATTTGTCTTTACCCGAAATTTGTTTCCCACCAAGCACTGCCTAAACTTGGCTAGCACATGCATGATGGCTAGCATCTCTTTGTTGTAGATGGAGTACATGTTAGAAAATGTAACTATGTTCGGTCTTCATTAATGTGCTTGAGTCATTATGTAATGTACTTGTCAAAAGAATAAAGAAAATATTTTTATTATTGTAATAATGACTTATTAAAGCATCGATTTCATGCTTGGGTCATCATTATATTAGTCAAAGTCCCCAGTGGACTCCTAGGATTAATATTGAGTTTATAGAGTCATTGTACATTCAAATAGACCCTTCTTGGGCTTTTTAATCATGTAAAAAGGTTTTGTATTAAGTCAAATATGAATTATGTACCCTCCACATCAAGTCGGCCTAAGGACCCTAATTCGACTGACAAGAAGCCTATATATACAAGGAGGTCGAAGTCATTTGGAGAATCAACTCTAAAGCAAGTTCGATATCTCAAGAAGAGCTAGAGAAGTGTGAAGTTTGTTGTCGGGAGGTTGAAAGAAGTGTGAGTTTGGGGAATTCTATAGAGAGGAAGATAATCAAAATTCTGGTGCCTCTCTCACTTTGTTTCGTGGTCTGGATTGCGAGATCAAAGTCTCCTAAGATTTCGTTGTTCCCGAAAGCTTCCTATTGCTAGAAGTTGTTGCTTAGTCGAAGTTGTTGGAAGGGGTCTAACATCTGGGAGGCTAACTTGGTGTGGAGGGAAAGTTTGGTCTTTGTCTAGGGTGAAGAGTCTCAAAAGAATACTATTGAAAGGAAGAACTATCTTGACTGGGTTTTCCCCTCGAGGGGGGTTTTGCCCTAGCATGTGCCTACATCTTGTGTCTCTTGTTTTTGTGATCTTCATATACACATAATATGGTAATTGCTTGATGAAAGATAAGGTAATAAAGAAGTAAAAGAAGCCAACACGCTCACAAGTAATTATTAAGAAAGGAGAATCAAACCCTAATCTAATTACTTTGATTTTCCAACAATACAACCTCTTGTGGGGTAGTAGCTTCTGGCTCTCGAAAGCTATCAGGTGGCCCCCCTGCATCAAGATTGCTCCTACGACCTCCCTTGATGCATTGCACTCAAGTACAAATGGTTGTGCGAAGTCTGGGAGTGCCAACACCGGGTCGCTGCTCATAACCTGTTTGAGGCGCTCAAAAACCTGTTGTGCCCCATCTGTCCACTCAAACGCCCCCTTCTTTGTCAAATCGATGAGGGGAGCTGCTAACTGAGAGAAGCCCTTCAGGGAGTTCTTGTAGTAGGTACAAATACCCATAAAACCCCTCAACATTGACACATTTCGAGGCACTGGCCAGTCCCGGATGGCCCTGGTCTTCTCCTCATGTACTCTCATGCCATCCTCCATAATAATATGCCCCAAATAGAGCATCTTTGTCAACCTAAACTCACACTTGGACAACTGGAGTAAAATTGTTGCTCCTCCAAAATATGTAACATTGTCTCCAAGTGCTGCAAGTGCTCCTCCCAGGTTTTGCTATAAATCAAAATATCATCAAAGAACACCAACACGGATTTCCGCATTTGCCCACGAAACATGTGGTTCATGCAGGACTAGAAAGTGGCTAGTGCATTGGTTAGCCAGAAGGGCATAACCAAGAAATAAAAGTGCCCATAATGACACCTGAATGTTGTCTTAGGGACGTCCTGATCCCTCACTCTGATCTGGTGGCACCCCGAACGCAAATCGACCTTGGAGAAGAACTTAGCCCCTCTCAACTCGTCCATTAGCTCATCTATGCGTGGAATAGGGTAGCGGTTCGTCAGGGTCTTCTTGTTGAGGGCCATGTAGTTTATGCACATGCATAAGGTCCCATCCTTCTTCTTCACCAGGACAACTGATGAAGCAAATGGGTTGGAGCTAGGCCTAATATGCCAAAGTGCCAACAGCTCATGAATAGCCCTCTCAATCTCTTACCCGTAGGCCTTGGGATGTTTATACAAGGTGGTAATCACGATCTGTACCCCTGGCTCTTACTCAATTGTGTGCTCAAACCTCTGATTGGGTGGCTACCCTGGCGATTTTTCTCTAAACACCACTGGATACCTGTCTAAAATGGCCTGAATGTCAGGGTGTGGTGGCCTAGGCTAACCCCTAGCCTCAGAAATCCTCAACTCCATCGCCCACTCAATTGTCACCATGCCTAAGGTCAGCCATTCTGTGTGTTGAAACAATCTAATGTGGGTAGGAGTGCATGCCCCTAAGGAAAACCAAGTTGCCATTTGACCCTATAAACTCCATCTCTAATTTCCTCCGATCAGTAGTGACCTGACCAAGAGAATAGAGCCACTGGACACCCATCACCACATTGGTCTCCAGTACATCCACCACGAAGAAATGATCTGTGACTAAATAGTTCCCCATAATTACTATCAAAGCGAGAACATAGCATGTACACTACATGGTCCTATCCCTCGGCACATGGATTGAGAATCGCTCAAACTCCTCGGTGGTGATCCCTCTCCTCTGCACCATCTGTGCATCAATGAAGTTGTGGGTGGCCCCAATGTCCACCAAAACAGAGGCACGTTGCCCCTGCATTGTGCCTCTGATCCTCAACGTTAAAAACTTAGGTACCCCACGTAAGGACACAAGGACCCCTCCTACTGGTGCGAAAGGGGCTCCCCCTGGTGGTGGTGGTGGTAGTGGTCCCCTCTCCACGTGTGCCACACTGTCATCTCCACTACCTCCAACTATACATCATCCTCCTGGTCACTATCAGAGTAGACCCCAATGTAGTGGGCCTTGCCCATTGTGCATCTATGCCCTGGTGCCCACAATTCCTGACAAATGAAGCATAGCTTCCTCCTCCGAAGATCTCTTTGGGTCTCCTCATCCAACGGTCCTTGCCCCTGGTTGGCTCTCAGTGGTGGAGCCCTAGTGTCTCTCCCCCTTTGGTAGAACCCCTGTCTGGGTGGTATTAGCGTTCTGGTCCTGGGTAGGACATCCTGCAAGTCTCGCACTCTCCCAACTGAGTCCTACAAAGTGGTGGACCTATTGGACTTCACCAATCCCCTCAATGGCTCTGATAGCCCCTCTACGAACATGAAAGCCCTCCTGGCCTCTGATAGGTCAGGCACCATCACAGACAACCTAAGAAACTCAGAGATGTAGGCCTCAATGCTCCCTATCTCCTTGAACCTTGTCAACTCCCCAAAATGCTCCTCCGGGTCTCTCCTCTCAAATCGCTCCAATACCCTCCTAGTGAAATCCTCATAGGTTGTAAACCCTAGATGCCATTATGGTTAACCCATGGAACCACCAATCATGGGCTTCTCCCTCTAAATGCAATGTGGCAATCTTAATTGCCTCCCCCTCTTTCATCTGGTTGAGTTGGAAGTAGACATCTAACTTCTCAACCCATTCTTTTGTTGAGCTCTTGCACAAACCATCAAAAGTTGGGAGGAACAATCTTCCCATGGTGCACTGCAAATCGGTACCATGCATGTAGCTTCCTCTGCCTTGCCCATTTCCCCTTCTATTACCTTTCAACTGACAAAAGTCCCTGAAGGTGTTGGCCTCTCTAAAGTTAGCCCCATAAGACTGATACTCCACAAAATAGTCCCCCTTGGGCATCTCCTCTTGCCCTTGCGACCCTCCAACACCAGATGCTCTAAATGTGGGAATAATGGACTTGGGTGGTGTGTTGGGAATGAGGGGTGCGTTGGAGCCATGAACCTCGTGGTGATGTGAAGTGTCGGAGCCCTCGCCAATTTGGAATTCCCCTTGAATACCTTTTCCCTTGTTGTTGTTGCAAGTTTGTCGCCTCAGCTCCTCAATACCCAAGACAAATCCTGAATGACCTTGAGAAGGTGTTGTGTAAACTCCTCCTCTTTACTTCTTTTGTCTCCCTCATTATCTGCCATGTTTGGCCCTTTCACCTCTGGTTCAACTATCACTGGAACTAGGGTAATTTGTAACTGCCTCTCTCTACTCTTGTACCTCTGCCTCTGGTAAGTAACATTATGTTGGTCTTCTAGTGTCATAGACTGATGCTTCTCCCACCAGCTGAGCCAAGACTATGAGCTTTGATACCACTATAATATTCCTAGTGGAATTTTACAATGATAAACAAAGCAAACATAGCAAAAACACACAAAAATCTCCATAAATTGCACTGAGGTGAGCCATTTTATTGATATAATTGATGGATACAAAGGTAAGATCAAAAAGCATGCACCTGAGCTTCACAAGGCTAGCTAACAATGTCTAGGTGATGAAATCAGCTACTCTAGCATGCAATGTGGTTGTCCCCAACAAATTTTGCGTTGTTCCAGTGAAAACAACACTGTTGGCTGCAAATAATGGCTACTAGGGCCTCCTTCAGTGCTTAGAAAATTCTAGGAAATTAACCTCGGTCTTTCCACCATTAACCCACAAAGGAATTGGCCAAATGTTGACCTTGGAATTTCGGCCCAGTCTCCACTAACTCCAACTGTTGGGTAATTCAACCCACTTGTAAATAAGGCTACTAAATGCTCTCAAAATCGCTGAGAAACTTAGCAAAATTCCCTTCCGAGCTGCTCCCACAATCTCAGCCCCAAAATTGACCTCCTTTATGTGTCCCACCTGTGGCAAGAAAAGGGAGTGCATAGGCCTACGCTGTCTCTGCTGAAGTGTTGAAAAGTGTAACTAGGTTTGGTCTTCATAATGACATGTAATCATGATTTTTGTAAATGATGAAAAGAAGAAAATAAAATCATTTTTGTGATGCTTGCTTCATGGGTTTCATGAGCAAGAGATTTTTTGTTTAGATGGCTCCCATTGAGAGCCTTAGGATTTGTCATTAAAGTCAAAGAGTCAATGTCATGTATGAAGAGCCCTTCTGGGGCATGTATCAAATGTATACGAGTCAATAGCATTGTCAAGTAGCCCTCCAACGATAAGCACAAGTCCTCCTCTTCATGTCGACTTCAAAAAGGAGTAACAAACTCATGTCGACTCACAGTTTGGAGACACACATATACATATATTCATGTCAACTAAATATGACAGACATACCACTATAAATAGGCACCTCAACCTATTCAGATGGAAGGGACAATGAAGAGATGAAGAGGGTTGATCTCAGTCAATAGAAGTTCAGATCCTTTTCTGAGTTCGAATGGATACATTACAGTGACAAGAAGAGAAGCAAGTTTGGATTACAATGACAAGAGTGAAACTTTGTCTTGATACAAGGAGCGAATTGAGTGAAGACTTAGTCATCACAGTTCGGTATAATTACAAGAACGGTCTCTCTCTATTTCGGTGAAATTGCAGAGGTCATATTTCAGATTGAAGCAGAGAACCTAGACAATATTTCTATGATATCACAGTGTCATCCCTTCTCCGTCTTGGTGCCATACCACAATGAATCTTGGAAAAAGATTGCTAGTATGTGACAAGGTCTCAGTACTATCACATGTAGAAGGTCTAGATACGAAGAAGATCAAAGTGGAAGAGGATCGAAGGAGAAGGTTGATTGTCAAGAGAACTTTTGTCTTGGTCTTGGTATTCGTCAATTGGAATCTCTATAAGAAGAATTTGTGCGGGTTTTCCTCTCAAAGAGTGAGAGGCTTTGGCCCTGGTTGATAGGCTACATTTTGTGTCACTTGTTTATTGAACTTCATGTATTGGTTACTATTTGATGAAGAAGAGCACTAATAATATAAGAAGAACAAGATCCTAACCTAGAGAAGTAAAAAGCATTCACAAGCAATTACTAATCGAAGAGAATCACCTAATACTAATGCCCTAGATTTCTCAACATGGTATCAGAGCTAAGGTGACAGTTAAGGAAGGGCATCTAATCAAAGAGACACTCAAGGATCAAGTTTCAAGGAAGGCATCAAAGAAAGTTAAAGGATATCAAAGTGAAATCAAGATCTACATTGAAGAAGAAAGTCTACTTCAAAAGGAAGTCTTGGGATCATCAATCAAATCAAGGCAACTAGAAGTCTACACCAGAAAAGGTATTGGATCCTCTAGTCATCATCAAAAGACCACAAAGACCCTCATCAAGTCAAAGAAATCTACAATGCAAGGTAGCCCTAAGTATAGACATCCAAGAGAAGGACTTCAAGGACGAAGATCACATCATCTTGGAGAAATTTGAAACCCTAGAAGCTTTTCTGATCTGCACCAATTCACTACCAAATAAGTCGAAGTATCTTGAAGAAGAGAAGGCATTATGATCATCTTCAAAAGCCATAAGGCAGGCTCCCTATCATTGCAGCAAGGATCCCCTCCTTATCCTTGGAGAAGATCATCCAAGGAAGCATTAAAACATCCTCATCAAGCAGCATCAACAAACGAAGCTAGATGTAAAGGCATTGAGATCATAAAAGGAGAAATCTCCTTTATTGAAGAAGGGCTTTTCATTTGGAAGATCATCCAAAAGGGGCACTAATACATCTTCTTCAACCACCATCAAAGTGATCAAGTTGAAGATTTCATCTTCACTTGTCAAGTAAGTATCTTTCATTCTATAATCAAATTTGGTAAAATGACTTCGTTTTGTAGGGAGATCTATAAGCTGGTTGGGTCATCAAAATTCCTTGCATGGAAAAGGAGGATAGACATAGTCCTCAAAGAAAGTGAAGTCATTGAACGTACCAATGAAAAGGTCTCCTCTAAATACATGGAAAGGGATTCTTTCGAAAGGTCCCCTCATATAGTAGTATTGGAGACATCAAAGGAGATATATGATAAGCTGGTAAAATTATTCTCTGACGATGCTATAAAGAAGGTCATATCACTTAGATCTGATCTACAAAAATTGAAGGTATCAAAGGATAAAGGGTTATCTTCATAAGATCTCAATTGCAAGATCTCGAAGAGATAATCCTCATTGTTCTAAATGCACTAACTGATGAACAAGGTAACAAATGTCTGAGAGGCTAAGAAATCTATCCCATTCAAGAACTTTTGGTTTCTATGCAAGATAGGAGATGACAGGTTGAGGGAAAAAGTGTTGAAGGATCAAATGAAAGGATTCTGACATTTTGTCGAAAGGAAAGAAGAACATAGCTAAGATTCAATGCTATGAGCATTATAGGGAAGATTATCCTAAACTCAAGAAGGGAAATAACAAGAAAGATAGAGAAGAAGTCCATTTCACCAAAATGGTGGAGAAAGTTGAAAGAAGGAAGTCCAAGAAAGAGGAAAAGCATTAGAAGTAAGAGCTCTTGACATCACCGTAGGAAACATGAAGGATGTTTGATAGACAACTATGAAGGGTATAGCTCTTGAGAGCCTCATTTGATACTAAAGGAAAGGAAGAAGTCATCCAAGACAAGGCTCATCATACATAAGGTAACATCTACCTGATAAGGATATGCAAGATCCTCAAGGCTCATTGATGAAATCTTCATCGGAAGGTTCACCAATCTAGAATCGAAGCTAGTGTTTCATTAGGAACTCCAGTTTGTGGAATTCATAGGATGATGGTATGATGACATAAGATATGAAGCGGATCAAGGGTTTGAAGTTCCTTTCAATCAAACAAGTTGTTGAAGGAAGCCTAGATGACCTAAAGGTAAACTAGGTACGTATGCTTGTATTCGATAATATAAAGTCATGTTGTATGGTTGCAGGTAACTTGGATTACTGCCCTATCTTTTTAAATATGATCAAAGGAAAGGAATCTCCTCCTATGAAAGGTTGTCGGAAGGCATAGGTCACCCTAGATGAAATGAACGTGATATGTTCTCATATGAAGTATTAGGTGGTTGACTACAATTGAGGAACTCTGAATGGAAGCTCTTGTGAATGAAATGTGTGAAGAAAGGAAGGAAGAGATTGTGAGATATGCAACCATTGTAAAGGCAATCAACATCCGAAAAACCAAGAAGATTTGACTAAGAAATATCCCGAAAAGCTATGAAGACTCTGATGGAAGCCTGAAAAAGATGGAAACCCTTGACAATCAATATCTTTGGGAGATGTGTCAACATGTATGTAGTGTGTTGATACCTACAAGAATATATTATGATGAAAGAACATCACAAAGGTAAGTCTGATTTAAGTGTTCATTTCTTATTTTGAACAAGTATGTAGATGGGGTTATGCAGGACTACCAAGGGAAGAACTGTGGATGTCTTCCTACGGGACCATGTTAAAATTGGAAACTAGGGCCAAACTCCATGTGGGTCATCTTATTTATGGCAGCTGATATTTTTCTTGGATCCCTCTCATCGAGAGGTGTAGGATTGATCTAAAGATCATCCGATTCCGATAAGTATTTATGGAGTTATGAATTTATTTGTGTTATAAGACAATTCATCAAAGTGGGCCATCAACCAAATAAACCCCACTTGTGCTCAACGTTTTGGTATAAAAGGAGATGACTTGATAGTCCTTTAGACACACACTTCACTCTTGATTTCTCTCCACTTGTTTTGGGTTTTAGTGGCAAGAGAAATATAAGAGGATGAAGCCCTAATCGCAGACATGAAGATTATAATGATGCCCTAGCCATATGGTGTCCCGAGAAAGGTCTAAAACACAAACATGAAGATGATAATGATGCCCTAGATCTATGCTATCCAGAGGTAGCCTAAAATGCAGTCATGAAGGAGATTTGGCCGCAATAAAGAGGCTCCTATACTTGGCCTAAAGGGGCTCCTATACACTGCGCAAACCTGTCATTATACATTGCCTAAAGGATGCTCTAACCACAGCAAAGAAGGGAGATCTACCACTATTTAGGAGAGCTTCTATACGCAACAAGATCCGCTGTCATGAGAAGGCCTTAAAGAGCCCTAGCCGCAGGTCTAGTAGACTTAGCCGCAACAGAGAGAAATGCCCTAGCCACAGTAAGGAGAGACAGCTTAAGGACAGTGTGGGCATTCCTAAAGGGGAGGCCGAGTTGCTGAGGTACAACAGACTATTCCAGAGCATGTTTAAGTGTTATTTCTAATGCATTGAAGGGTTGGTTGATGAGCAGAGAAGGTTGCAGGGCTGGAGGTTAAACCACCACTGTTTAAGGACTATTTTGTGTGGGATAAACCCTTGTGAAGGTTGTCGTAAACCTACAAGATTGTTGTGTGGTAGGCCATAGGCCATACCACCACAGCCAAGGGCAGCATATGCAGATTTGAGGGCTATCTTGTGCCCTACACCTTCAAAGAAGTGGAGAACACCTACACAAGGAGGACTGCAGATTTTAGAGTTGTTTTGTTGACTATTGAAGGACTGTTACAACAGTGTTTTGTGCCCTAACCAATCGTCATGGTCACAGAACTAAAAGGTGAAGAACAACAGTGTGAAAGCAGCAACAAGGCAGTGCTCCAATATCAATTGGGACAACAACGATACATAGTGTTGCAATAGCAATTGGGACAGCAACAAACATAGTGTTGCAATATCAATTGGGACAGCAACAAGACATAGTGATGAAATAGCAATTGGGACAACAACAAATATAGTGCTACCATAGCAATTGGGATAGCAGCAAGACATGGTGCTGCAATAGCAATGGGGACAGTAGTATGGTAAGCAAGGTGCAGCAAGCACATGGTGGCAAAACAAGGTGCAACAATGGCACATGATGCAGTACAGAGATGGTTACTGTCATGATTGATGAAGCATGATAAGATGGAGCATTGTGATGATGGGTGCAGCACGGTGAAGTGCAGCATGATGACGAGATGCAACACAATGATAGGTGAAGGAGTCACCTTGGAGAATCTGTTGAAGCAGCATGTCTTCAATTGATCTCATGTATCATCTTCTTAGAGATGATCTATGCTCTTATCTAGATAAGTCAAAGTGTTGACTTCTGTTGTAAATGTACTATCTCTCTCTCTCTCTGCTGAACTATTGAAGAACATATAGGAAGAATTAATCAAGGGTTTCCCCACATTGGGGTTTGTCCCTGGCTAGCGCCTCATCTTGTGTGCTCTTGTCTTGGCTTGTCTTCTGCGATTTATATTTATGTTCTATCTGCAGTTTACTTTAATGTTGATGTGATTGGTAATCTAGAAAAGATATTGAGCTAACTGTGAAAATTGAAATAAATTTCTCTAGCATAGAACATACCTAAAGTTACCATGGTATCAGAGCTGAGGTGAAGATAATGCCCAAGCAAGAGTGGAACAGCAATCACAGAAGATAGTTGGGAAAGGACAATAGGATTAATGGATTCCTCATCCCTCTTCAAATTCACCTAGGGTGAAATCGAACCAGAGAACATTATCAGAATGGAAGGGACACATCACTTGATGATGATAACAATCATTCTAGGGACTTCTTCAATGATCAAAGGAATGACAGGTAATGCAGGTCATCAAGGAAATGACCGACTCTTCAGAGAAAGAAAGGAACCCCAGGTATGAAGAATCAAATGTTGTTTCTGATAAGATAAAGAAGCGTTATCTTGTATTGGCCCTCTCCTTCAGATTCTTTCGGAATCTGGCTTATTGATTGTCGTGCTTCAAGGCACCTCATCGAATAGAAGGATGCTCTCTCGAATTTGGTAGAGATGGAAACAATTGTGGGATTATACTTGGAGTCAATGCCACCTATCCCATAATGGATGTAGGGAATGTTACCCCTCAATTAAATGTGGGTAACTCGATTCATTTACAAGAATCTCTTTTATGTACCTGATCGCAAGAAGAACCCGGTGTCCATTTCGGCAATGGAAGTCAAAAGGTTTCAAGGTGCCATTCATTGATGGAATGGTACGTGTTTGGAAATAGAATTTTCAAATATGCTTTTATCTTTGAGTTCAGGGTTGCAGGAAGTCCTTTGGGGACCATGTCAGTTGACACATAACACTAGAGGTCTGTAAGTCAGATGATGACAGGGATGCCTGAATTCAAAAGGAGCATGAAGGTACATGTCTGAGATGTATTGAATGGAAAATCTTACAAGGGGACCATTCCCCTCATATAGCAGGTCCATAGGTTTGGAACAACCTGAGGGGTTTGAGATTCATGATCGCGAATCTCATGTGTGCTAGTGGAAGAAAGTCCTCTATGGCTTGAAACAGATCACCCCGTGTTTGATATGAGAGAATTGATCGCTGTCAGATGAAGCTGAGATTCACTAAGAGTGAAGTCAATCCAAACCATTGTTTGAAGGTTGTGGATGATAGACGTCTCATACCAGCACCTTTTGAGGACAACCTATTTTAGACAGGTGTACATCCTCTCACTTGCAAAAGTAAGAGGGAGTTGGATTCCAGATGTGGAATGGTAAACTGTAAGCCCGTGACTACCTCGAGGATCTTAACTTTCAGAAGTTATATGGTGACGATGTCGGACCAGATTTGGGAAATGCCTCTGAGTTTCATAAACCCATTTGCATTGATGTTCTTGGTGAACTTCCATCTGGACATATGTTTTGCAGTTAGCATGGTGAGCTCATATTTGGTTGAGCCTCACTGGATTGGTGCCAAGAATCTTCTGAGATATCTTCGGGGCACAATCTCTCATGGATTGAGATACACTCTCGGAGATGTGAGACTACATGGATATTCTACCGATGTTGATTGGGCAGGCAGTGTGGTGGACTGAAAGAGCACTTCCGGGTGTTGTTTCTCTTTGGGATCTGCCTCGATATCCTGGATGAGCAGGAAGTAGAAGTCGGTGGCTTTGAGCACCGCTAAGGCAAAATACATTGCTGCTAGTATGGCCTCTTGTGAGGCAGTCTGGTTACGGAAACTCTTCATTGAGTTGTTTGGATTCACATTGGATACTACTGTGATCCTATGTGACAACTAGTGCGGGATATGTTTATCAGAGAATCTCGTATTTCATGATCGCTCCAAGCACATCAATATCAAGTACCACTATATCTAGAGCAATAACGCTCTCACATATCAGTACAGATGAACAAGTCGCCGACATTTTGACGAAGCCCCTGGGAAAGGTCAAATTCTTGACTTTCCGAGAATGACTTGGTGTCGTTGAGAGACCCTCTTATGAGGGTCGTGTATGATGCATATATTGAGCTCTGGGAGTTCCAAGGGGGCACGGGGAAATTCTTGGAGCGACATGCGACCACAGGGCGACTCACCATCCCCTGGTGGTGTGCTATGTACAAGGTGAAAGGTTCAACCTTCCTCTGTGACACCCCGTGGCGACTATGGGCCAGGATGATTAGTTCTCCTGTGGCAACTGTTGGACAAGATTCGTTCTCCTGTGGCCAGGATGATTAGTTCTTCTGTCAACGCATCCTACCCATGCAGTCTGGGACTCATGGGAAGTACCTCTCATCTTATCAACGAGTAGGGAAATGGGGTTAGGGACCATAGTAGTACTATCAATGGACGCATCATTGTATCTACCGTACTCCATATGCTAAGATGACCTCCATTGATCTAGGATCAATGAAACTGATCTGGGATCAGTATGAGTGGTTTGAGACACTCTCCTGTGATATTGATTTGGGATCAATAAAATTGACTTCAGGTCAATAAGAGTGATATGAAACTCTCTTCAGATGAAACTGACTTCGGGTCAATAGAGAATGGTATGAGACATTCTCGATCAATTCTTCTTTTTCATGGTTCAGCAGAGCAGAGCTCAACAGAGAACTGCAGGGGACTGATGGCAGAGTTAGTACAATCGAATATATGGATCAGCGGATGGAGTTCTCCCGAGTTAAGAGGGAGTGTTAAAATTGGCAACTAGGGCCAAACTCCAGGTGGGTCATCTTATTTATGGCAGCTGATATTTTTCTTGGATCCCTCTCATCGAGAGGTGTAGGATTGATCTAAAGGTCATCCGATTCCGATAAGTATTCATGGAGTTATGAATTTATTTGTGTTATAAGACAATTCGTCAAGGTCGGCCAACAACCAAATAAACCCCACTTATGCTCAATGTTTTGGTATAAAAGGAGATGACTTGCTAGTCATTTAGACACACACTTCACTCTTGATTTCTCTCCACTTGTTTTGGGTTTTAGTGGTAAGAGAAATCTAAGATGATGAAGCCCTAATCGCAGACATGAAGATTATAATGATGCCCTAGCCATACGTTGTCCAGAGAAAGGTCTAAAATGTAGACATAAATATGATAATGATGCCCCAGCTATACGTTGTTCAGAGGTAGTCGAAAGCGCAATCATGAAGGAGATCTAGCCGCAATAAAGAGGCTCTTATACTCAGCCTAAAGGGGCTCCTATAACCTGCCCAAACCTGCCCTTATACGCTGCCTAAAGGATGCTCTAACCGCGGCAAGATCCACTATCATGTGGAGGCCTTAAAGAGCCCTAGCCACAGGTCTAGTGGACTTAGCCATAGGGAAGAGAAATGCCCTAGCCGCAGCAAGGAAAGACAACTTGAGGACAGCGTGGGCATTCCTAAAGGGGAGGCCGAGTTGTTGAGGTACAACAGACTGTTCTAGAGCATGTTTAAGGGTTGTTTCTAATGCGTTGAAGGGCTAGTTGATGAGCAGAGAAGGCCGCAGGGCTGGAGGTTAAACCGCAGTTGTTTAAGGACTATTTTGTGTGGGATAAACCCTTGTGAAGGCTATCGTAAACCTACAAGATTGTTGTGTGGTAGGCCGCAGGCCATACCACCATAACCAAGGGTAGCATAGGCAGATTTGAGGGCTATGTTGTGCCCTACACCTTCAATGATGTGGAGAACAGCTACACAAGGAGGACTGCAGATTTTAGAGTTGTTTTGTTGACTATTGAAGGATTGTTACAGCAGTGTTTGGTGCCCTAACTAGTCATCATGGTCACAGCAACTAAAAGGTGAAGAACAGCAGTATGAAAGCAGCAGCAAGATAGTGTTGCAATATCAATTGGGACAGCAGCAAGACATAGTGTTGCAATAGCAATTGGGACAACAGCAAACATAGTGCTGCAATATCAATTGGGACAGCAACAAGACATAGTGTTGCAATAGCAATTGGGACAACAACAAACATAGTTCTACAATAGCAATTGGGACAGCAGCAAGACATGGTGTTGCAATAGAAATTGGGACAGTAGTATGGTAAGCAAGGTGCAGCAAGCACATGGTGGCAAAACAAGGTGCAACAATGGCACATGATGCTACATGATGCAGTACAGAGATGGGTACTATCATGATTGATGAAGCATGATAAGATGAAGCATTGTGATGATAGGTGCAGCATGGTGCAGCACAGTGAGGTGTAGCATGATGACGAGATGCAGCGTAATGATAGATGAAGGAGTCACCTTGGAGAATCAGTTGAAGCAGCATGTCTTCAACTGATCTCATGTATCGTCTTCTTAGAGATAATCTATGCTCTTATCTAGATAAGTCAAAGTGTTGACTTCTGTTGTAAATGTACGATCTCTCTCTCTCTCTCTGCTGAACTATTGAAGAACATATAAGAAGAATTGATCAAGGGTTTTCCCACATTGGGGTTTGTCCCTGGCTAGCGCCACATCTTGTGTCCTCTTGTCTTGGCTTGTCTTCTGTAATTTATATTAATGTTCTATCTGCACTTTACTTTAATGCTAATGTAATTGGTAATCTGGAAAAGATATTGAGCTAAGTGTGAAAATTGAAATAAATTGCTCTAGCATAGAACATAACTAAAGTTAATAGGCCATGTAGAAGGATGTAAGATCCTTTTGAAGAAGACAACATGAAGAAGGCGGCATGAAATGAAGCAAGACCAAATGTAGACTGATGGATCACTTTTTTATGAAAGGAATAATGACATGACTGATTCATGAATGAAAGTGATGGATGGTTTGTGCCCTATGAAGAAGCCACAAGAGATGAAGACTTTTTGACAAAGAAATTCATGACATCGAAGGACGGAGCTCTTCAAGCAGTTGGTTGAGGAGCTGATGTAGGTCCTTAATTAAGAAGGAGCCTGAAATTACTGAGCCAAGAAGGAGCTTAGGAATTGATATGTTCTCCCTAATTGAGATGGAGAGATATACACATTATTCTTGTCTTCAATTGGGAAGGCAGAATAGAGGATTGGGTAATCATTTGGCATCCAATACTCTTTTAGGATGACATAGGGCATCCAAAATAAGAGGAGTCGTGGAGGACCGGTATTCTTTGAGGGTTGGCTACCCAAGATAAGAATAGTCCCATGGAAGGTCATACTCGATGAAAACCCAAGTGGAGTATGTGCCTTGAGAGACAATGATTATGGTGTCTATACATCATTGGTCTCACCAACATTGTGCTTGGATCTCGTGAAGAGATAGAGTTATTAGTCAAGGCCTTGCTATGTGACAATGTTGGTAACAATGTAAATTTTGAAACGAGAACTCTAGCAAAAAAAATTCCTTTTTAACATGAAAAATCAACTCGAAAATGAAAAATGTTGATGCTAGAATAACACTTTTTCTGTCTAGGGTAAATTTGCAACATGTTTTAAAAATGACAGTGAAAACCATTTTTTTGTGCAAAAAACACCCTGAAAACGAAAAGTGTCGATGCGTTGATGTTGAAATAACCTTGGTTTTTTTTTTTTTTCAAGATAAATTTTCAACATTTTGAAAAAATGGCGTAAAAGATCTTATCATGACTCCAAAAAACATTTAAATTTCAAAAGAATAATGAATGCATAAATTTAAAAATAAAAACAAAACAAAAAAAAATTTAAAAAAATAACAAAAAGTAAATTAAAATTTTATATTTAAAAAAAAAAAACATAAAATGACAAAAATTGACAAAAAAATCAAATATATAAAAAAGACAAAAAAAAATCAAATATAAAAAACAAAAACAAAATTAAAATTAACCTATATATATATATATATATATAAATCATAAAAATGTTAAAAAAGAATAACAATTAACCTATAAAAGATAAGAATTAAAACAAATAATAACAAAATATAAAGAAATAAATAATAACAAAAACATGTTTTAAAAAAAACATAAAAAATGTAAAAAAGGAAAATGAATAAAGAAAAAACACAACAATTATAAAAAATTGTTAAAAAGCTAAAAATAAAAAAAATAAAAAATAAAAAAAAAACAACCCTGATTTAAAAAAAATAAACAAATAAAAAATAAAATAAAAACTCTAGAAAATTAAACAAAAAAAATTAAAGCAATTTTAAATAATTTTCAAATAAAACCAAACTAACAAAAATTTAAAAACTATTAAAATTAAATTTAAAAAACTTTTTAAAAAATATGATTAATTAAAAATTATAGAACATTAATGTTAAAATCTAAAAAAAAAAAAATTTAAAAAAAAAATAATTAACAAAATTGAAAAAAAAAAAAATTGGAGGGCGGGGTCGATATCCGATTCTCAAAATCGGATTTTAGCTCTGCCGCCCAGGGCCACACCCCCCGGGCCCCTGGGCGAGGCTGAAGTCTAATGTCGGACTTCAGCATTGCCCGGGGGGCGTGGGCTTGGGCAGGCGAAGCTAGGTGCAGCGCCACCCCCCAGGGCCGCGCCCCCCCGAGCGAGGTTGAAATCCGATTCTCAAAATCGGATTTGAACCCCACCAAAGGGCTTCGGGGGACACAGCCCTGGACGAGCGGAGCTGTGTGCAACTTCGCCCGCCCATGGTCGCAGCCCCCCACATCGAGCCCCTAGGTGGGGCCGAAATCCGATTCTCAAAATCGGATTTCGGCCTCGCCCTCAAATTTTTTTATTTATTTTGTTAATAATTTTTTTAAGTTTTTTTAAGATTTTAATATCAATGTTTTAAAATTTTCAATTAATTTTTTATTTTTTTTATTTTTTTTTATATCATTTTTTTTAATTTAATTTTAATAGTTTTTTATTTTTGTTAGTTTGTTTTTATTTTTTGTTTGGTTTTTTGTTTAATTTTCTAGTTTTTTTTTTTAATCAGGTTTGTTTTAAATTTTTTTTATATATTTTTTGTTTTTTTAATAGTCTTTTAAAATTGTTTTATTTTATTTATTTATTTTTATAGTTTTATAAAAAAATTTGTTAAGTAATCAACATAAAAAAAATTTAAAGTGTCAAAAAATGTAACATCTAAAAAAAACATCCACAGTTAATACATTAGAAAATATAGTGTGTCAAAAATAAACCCTCTAAAAAAAGGGGTTGATGTTGCATCAACACATTACAAAATCAACATGAAAATCATTAACATTTAAAATCAAATATTTATATTTGGTACATAAGAAAATTTAAAGTGTCAAAAAATATGCTCCGAAAAAAAGTGTTATGAATTAGTGTTTTTCAAAATCGGATGATTTTTTTCTACCTTAAAAAAAACAAAAAATCGTATCAGTTCTCATTTCAAAGTTTATATTGTTTTGTTGATATGATGTTATACAGATGGGTTTTCAATCTGACCCTTCTTATGAGAAATTCTTTAGATTAAGAATGACCAAGTACCATTACGAATACCTCCCTAGTTAAGAGGGAGTGTTGAAAAGTGTAACGTAGATCGGTCTTCATAATGACATGTAATTGTGATTTTTGTAAATCATGAAAAGAAGAAAAGAAAATTATTTTTGTGATGCTCGCTTCATGAGTTTCATGAGCAAGAGATTTTTTGTTTAGATAACTCCCATTGTGCGTCTTAGGATTTGTCATTAAAGTCAAAAAGTCAATTTCATGTATGAAGAGCTCTTCTTGGGCATGTGTCAAATGTATATGAGTTAATAGCATTGTCAAATAGCTCTCCAATGATAAGCACAAGTCCTCCTCTTCATGTCGGCTTCAAAAAGGAGTAACAAACTCATGTCGACTCACAGTTTGGAGACACACGTATACATTTATTCATGTCAGCTAAATATGACCGACATACCGCTATAAATAGGCACCTCGTCCTATTCCATAGAAACAGATTTTCGGACACATATCTCTGAGTTTTTTGAATGGGTAGAACAAAGACAAATTCGGATGGAAAGGACGGCGAAGAGATGAAGAGGGTTGATCTCAGTGAACAGAAGTTCGGATCTTTTTCTGAGTTCGAATGGATACATTATAGTGACAAGATGAGCAGCAAGTTCGGATTACAGTGACAAGAGTGAAACTCTGTCTCGATACAACAAGGAGCAAATTCGGTGAAGACTATAGTGATCACAGTTCAGGATAATTACAAGAAGGGTCTCTCTCTGTTTCGTTGAAATTGCAAAGGTCATATTTCGGATTGAAGCAGAGAAGCTAGACAAGATTTATGTGATATCACAGTGACATCCCCTCACTGTCTTGGTACCATACCATAGTGATGATCTTGGAAGAAGATCACTATTATGTGACAAGGTCTCGGTACTATCACATGTAGAAGGTCTAGATACGAAGAAGATCGAAGTGGAAGAGGATCAAAGGAGAAGGTTGATTGTCAAGAGAACTTGTGTCTTGGTCTTGGGGAGGCTACTAGGTCAAGGGTCTTGGTCTTGGGTTTTCCTCTCAAAAAGTGAGAGGTTTTGGCCTTTGTTGATATCCTACATTATGTGTCTCTTGTCTATTGAAGTTCATGTATTGGTTATTGTTTGATGAAGAAAAACACTAATAATCTAAGAAGAAGAAGATCCTAACCTAAAGAAGTAAAACAGATTCACAAGTAGTTACTAATCGAAGAGAAATCACTTAATACTAGTGCCCTTGATTTCTCAACATGAAGCTACTCCAAGAAAACACTAAAATTCCCCTGGGTCAATCTGAAACTAATGGAATTCCCCCCTAGGGTTGGCACTCAAAGTCCACCGAAGCAAGGGGTCAGATTCTTGCCTGAAAATCTCTTGTGCTCAACAACACCCGCAGACTTGGCCTCCAGCTCAAGCGTGCTAGTCAAGGTAAATGTTCAAACTTCAAATGATCAAGAATGCCAAAAATAAGCTCCTTCCTCCTCTTTTATCAAAATGCCTCTCAATTTCCCATGCGGGCCCAACCGTCAAGCTTCCCATCATTTTCTCTCCAAGGAGTGTGCATTTCCTAGGGGGGTTGTATTTCTCCATGGGTGGTCCCCACCTTCCACCAGCACTTTGATTTTCTTCCCTTTTTCTAATGTTTGGGCCTTTCCTTAGCTTCAAAATTAAAGTGGGGCCCCATAACCCGTTTTTCCTAAGTACAAACGAAAAGTAAGACAAAATGGGAAAAATTGATATTTCCCCTTAGCAATATTGCTAAGTGGGAATATCACATTCCTCCTTACTCTCCTAGGGTGACACTCGAAGTTCAACAAAGGTAGAGGTGGACTTCCTGCTTGGGAATCCCTTGTGTTAAACATCACTGGTTATCTTGGCTAAACAACTCAAGTCAAGAGAAATTGTGTTCAGAAGTAAAGTTGACAAAAGATACAAATGAAGGCCTTTTCTCCTTATTTATAGTTGTTTTCGTCCTTTTCTCCCTTGGTGGCTCGCACTCTTTCTCTCTTCTAATTTGCACCCCTCCTCTCTCTCTCTCTCTCTCATCCAAGAGTGCAAGTTCCCTTCTTGGGCCAAATTTCTCTCTCTTGTGGGCCCCACGTTCCACTAGCGCTACGATTTCCCTTTTTCCTCCTAACTCCCAATGTCGGAATTGCCTCCTCTTCCAAAAATCGCCTCTAATGCGGAAAATCAAAGTTGGGAATATTACAGGTATCCGCTTTGATACAAGCCTGATGACCTTGTTGCTTGCTGCTAGACCACACTCGTATTGCCTCCAAAAGAAATTTATTAATATAATGCTAATACATATGATATAAGGGGTATCTTTAGGGTTTTCTTTTTCAATTTAAACTTTGTATAGGATCTGTACATGCTATGTTTAAACCAATTTTTGTAGATATGTTTTGAAATATTTATAGATTATAATTTTTTAAGAGAAAATCAACTAAATGGATCTTTCTTTAGTTCTAAATTTAATAGAAACAATGGAAAATTCTTCAAATTATAATTGCCCAGAAATTTAGAACTTTAAAGTTATGAGCATTTGGTTGGTCTATTAATTTTTTTTACTATTATGGTTTTTCATTTTTCTATTATCCCAAGATTGATGTGAAGCATCCTATATTATAAATGGCTTTGATGTGATACTAAATATGCATCCTATACAAATTGTATTTCAATTTTGTTACTTATATTCATTAATCATAAGATTTGTAGATCTGGAAATTCTAATATATGTGCATATGTAGGAGTTGGCAGTTATAAAGATTCTTGTAACATGTTAATTTTTGTATCATAGGTGGCAATGTTTTCACATGGGGATGGGGAGGTTCAAATGGAACATTTTCAGATGATGGTTTCTCCTCGGGAGGGCAGTTGGTATATTTCTCTCCTCTCTTTCACACATATGGATACACACATAGATGCGCCTAAATTTATACAAAAGTTTTGAAGATTGGTCTTTTGCACATTTGATCACAAAGGATAGTGGAAATTGTTGAAAATCTAGAGTGCAGTGTGTACAAGTACTATTTTCGAACTATTGATAATTATTTGTGAATTATTAGAGCTTTTATTAATTATTCTTCTTCATCAAATAATTACACTTAAAAAATTCAATTGATAGCAATGGCAAGAAAGTAGAGATCATAGTGCACAATAACAAGAGACACCAGTGTTTAGGTCAGAGACTAGGAAAAAACCCCACAAAGGGGAAAACCCAATCAAGCTTTTCCTTAGAGAGATCCTTAAACAAGACATCAAGACATAGATAATACTGACCACAAGATGGCTTCCACAAGTGCTAAGTCTCCAATGGAAATGTCAACAAGTAGTCCAACAAGATCAATACCATACAATAGAGACAAATCTCAAACATCTTCCCTTCTGAGGCTCGAACTTCAAATCGAATACAGATCTGTGGAAGCACAAAACACTGACCAAATCACAATCGTGGAGTAGCTTAGATCTTGGGCTAGAGACAAATTTGAGCTAGATCTTGACAAGCAAATCTTCAAGAGATTTCGAACCACTGAAAGAATGCTTGGAGTATCCTACTGGGTCTCAGCCTAGTACCAGATTTCAGATCACGAGAATAGGAAGCGGATCTCAGACCACTAGACTTCAAATCACAAGAACAAGAAGCAGATCTTGGACCACTAGACTTCAGATCACAATAATAATGAGCAAATCTCAGACCACCAGACTTCAGATCACAAGAATAATGAGCATATTTGGGACCACTAAGCTTCACATCACAATAATAATGAGTAGATCTCGAACCACCAAACTTCAGATCACAAGAATAATGAGTAGATATTAGACCACTGAAAAGAGTAATAGATCTCAGAGTTGATCCACAAGAGCAATGAGTTAATATAAATCTCAATGAAAAATAGAAGAGATCCTTCTTTGCTTGATCTAACCCTTGATTCTTGAACCCTTTTTTAAATACCTTTGCAGAGGAGAATAGATGAGTAATGTACATATGATCGAATTACTTTTCAAGGAGGACGAATGGAGCTCTTTATATTGCCATCATGAGATCCGAATGGGTGCCTTTCTAGGCAAAACCAACTTGACCATCTAGAAGCGTTGATCTAATTCAAATGAGTGAGTTTCTATGCAAGCTAACTTGACCATCTAGAGAGGGTGACTTAGCACATGTGGAGCCACTTGTAATGAAAAATAATATTTTTCTTCTTTTCATAAATACATTTTTGACCAAAACAAAAATATGAAGAACATGCTAAATAATTTTATGAAGACCAACCATAGCTACAATTTCAACAACAATGACACTCATAGACAACCATAAATACTTATACATATGCACATGTACATATATACACCTATATATCCATATAAATACATACATGCATGTAAACATTGATATATAGATAGATATTCATGCCTATTTAATCATCTAAAGGTATGAGACTCTTGGGTCATCCATTTTCTATGTACTAGAAAACAATCCTCATACCTAAATGGAAGCTCTATTATGCAACTTCGGCCTCACAATGGAGACCCATTCTCCAAAGGCCAGTGTTACCTAGTAATACTATCTCTTAGTCATCAAATGACAACTCATTTACACCTCCACGCCCATTGTATTCTTAAGAAGGTAAGAATAATAATGATGATGATGATTAATGTCCGCTAAGACCAATGCACTCTGTCGGACCTTAAGAAAGTAAGAGATTAATTGCGACTCTTTAATATTTTGTTTTTATGATAAAAATGAAGGGAAAGAAGCACTCCAAGATCACTATACTTTTGCTTACTTAACAAGTCAAGAAGGTTGGTATTGTGGCAAATGTTATGGAAATGAGAACAGATGTGAGTAAGAGTCACGTAGTCTAAGACAAAAGTGCTTTTCATCTTCAACCCTCTTAATATCGCAAAGGTGAAATTCTTTCATCCTAAGGTGTTTTGGGAATAGACCAATGTCCGATTCCACTTTGAAGCTCATGAGAATTAGTTCTTATCTTTGCAACGTTCATTTTCTTCTTAGTATTGGTCAAGAAAAAAAGATAATTCTGGTTAGCAAGGGTGGGGTTAATCACATCCTTATAATACTTTAGCTTCCCTTTTTCCCTCTAGCTCCTTATCATCTCACAATTTATCCTTAAATTTGGAGGTAATAATATTTTTAATACTATCCTTATTCCCTAAGATGATCTCCTCCTTTATCCCCCAATGGTCAAGCCAAGGTTGAGCATCCTTATGCCATCCACACTTGAGACAGAGGTGGGGATTTTCAGTTTTGGCTAGACTTAGAAGTGATTTTGGGGAACCTCTTATCTTCTATGTTGTAAAGCCTCTTATTATACATCAAATACTTAAACATAACCATGCTTTCAATGGGGGAAAGGCTAGCTTCAATCAAGAGGATAGGATAGGGAATATTTCCTTTAATCTTGAGGTTGTAGGTTATAAATTGCTTTTGAATCATCTCAATCTTCCTCCACGACTCTCTAGATATATTGCAATCCCAATCCTCACATCCATATAAAATAACAAGGGTGACGAAAGTCTCAAAGAGGAACCTATTTTTACTCCAAGTTCAAAGATCAGCTGACCTACAATTATTTTCAAGCTTATAATAAGCTTTCCAACAATCCTTTTCTCAATGCTATAATTCTAGTTGAGTTGATGATGAATGTTAATACCTAAATATTTGTATGAAGAAACCTGATGGATAAGAAAACAAGGTTGTGCAAGCATGCCAAAAATCCTTCCTTGCTCTAGATAGACTTACCCTAGATCTAAGTTGTACAAAACGTAGAAATGTCTACAACTTATTGAAACGGGAACACTTGGAAACAATGATAAACATTATTTTGCAAGAAAATAAGAATGATAAACATAAATAATGTTTTGGAAGGAATTTACACTCATAGATAATTACATGATGCAACATCTGAAATTAGCATTTATAGGTGAGGTTATACATCCAAAATCAGCCTTTATACATGAGGCTATATGTGTTGAAAATGAAATAAAACATGAGATAAACACAAGTACAATTACATATCCACCTCGTCATTATCCTCATCCTCATCAACAAAAATAGAACAAGATGCTTATTTAGTAGAACTTGAGTGTGGATTGGAAGAAGAGGCAACTCCACTTCCAATTGCATCACCACCAATATCAAGAGAAGAAAGAGAGAGGACCAAGTTTGAGCATTTGCATCCACATCCCAGTTTCTACGAGGCCTGCATTTATATTCTTCACCTCTACGAGACACAAGGCAGATGAATCTTTTCTCACTAAAGGTTGCGTTTCTTGTTGAGCAAAGCATCATGAATAAATGAATGAAGTGCTTTCTTATTAAAAAGGAGGCTATTAGAGTTTCAAGAGAATTCTAAATTTCATTTTGTTCAAATTAATGTAAAAAATAGTTAGTTAATTTTGTGGAGTGATTAGATGAACTCTTTAGTTATTAATTGAATGTTTTTAATCTGTCTAAGCATCTCGTGCCCTTCAAGGTGCTTGGATGGGTCCACAAACCAACAAAAAATTGATCAAAACATGCCTTGTTTTCGTCGAAATATCTTGGAAACTCTACTAGTTATATTGTACAATGTTTTTCCGTATGGTATGAACAACGTTGTTTCCAAACCTTTTAGTACCAGTTTCTATGTTTCCTAGTGTTTTAGGGATTGATACATAGCCATTCTAGGCATTTCTTACAAGTTATCCCTAGATGTGTGTCATCCCTCATATAGCATGTGGGCAATTGATCTAGTTGAAGACCCTTCTTAGGAAGGTTGTGCTTGGTATGTTTTTGA
This sequence comes from Pinus tabuliformis, assembly GCA_031772625.1. Lineage (NCBI taxonomy): Eukaryota > Viridiplantae > Streptophyta > Pinopsida > Pinales > Pinaceae > Pinus > Pinus tabuliformis. The sequence continues at coordinate 1,081,210,077 of CM062818.1, forward strand.
GTCATACCATGTTACTCAATGCATGGATATCAATTATATCAGTTGGCATTTTCTTTACACCAGTCAAATAGATGCAAGATAAATTGATGGAGTTTCATGGTTCAGTGAAGAGCATTATTGTTTATACACACATGCTCTTTGACACTTCTCTTGTGAAAGTTCATATATTGACCACCTCGGTGGGTGTTGAGGTGTATTGAGGAGGGTTGTCCTTTTTGCACACTCATTTTACCATTGTTGCTAACTCCTAGAGCATATTAGTATGGGGAGATTCCTTTTAGTGATTTATTGTCGGGGTGCCTTGGTTAGGTGATGTGCATTCTCTCCATTATTGATGTATTCATCATGGTTCATGATGAGTCTAGTGGAGTGTTCCATTCATGCCCACCTTTGTATGGTGATCTAAGATTTCAAAGGCTATATTGGTGTATTGTTCATGATATATTTGATTGGTAGTGGAACACCCTAGATTATATTGATAGTTAGAATTAATGTCACATTCTTTGAGTGATTGGTGGCTTGATAGAATAGAGCGCATCCCTTGTTTGACATCTTTGGCACATATTTTGAGGCATGGGGACCTATATGCGCATTTATCTAGGTCACTCCACATAGGTGCTTATTGTTTTGACTGAGATTTGATGGTATTTGACATGTGATTTTAACTATGCTATAATTGTTTTGGAGGATGTGCCATTACTCACTTATTCTTCTAGATCAGTTTGCACATGGTTTGAGGTCTCCTTGACATAAGGACAAGTTTATAACAAACTATGTGCGATAATTTGCACATATCTCTATGTTTCCCATGTTGTGGGGTGAGTTGTTGATTCCTTAGAGAGAGCACATTGACTCAAAGCATTGTAATTGGCCTTTGATGGATTATTCAAGATATTGGCCCCTCATTCAAAGGGAGTTGTGTCTTATTTTATCATTGTGGCATAATTATTGAGGCGAAAGATGTTATGTCGGCACCTTTTCTTATCAAACCCTAGCAATTTTTGCTATTATTAGTATGGTTTACACTAAGCTAGTTGAGTGCCCCATTTTGTGGACTATTTTATTATTTTGTGGAGGATTCTTGGATGGCACACTTCTGGAGGCTAGCTTTATGATTCTATGCAGTGTTGCAAAAATCACAATAATTTCACAAAACATTGTGGCTTATTGCAATGTCCACTCTTTGGTGATAATATCGCCTTAACATATTGTGGTGTTTTCAAGGGTTGATAATATCACAATATATTCTAAAAATTGTGATATTTTTGTGATTCCATGGAAAATGTCACCCAATCTATGGAAAAACCAATTGACAATGTGTTTTTTGACTTTTTTAATATCATTTTCTAAACAAAATGAAGGGATTTGATAGAAAAGGAGGTCTCGACTGTTTTTTTGAGCTAAGGACTAGAAAAAGATTGTTTTCATTTGCCATCAATAGTTTATTGTGGAGTAGGGATTGATTCCTAATTGTTGTTTATGTATATGTGGGTGCGTATGACAATTTCCACACGTTCTTTCTGTTTTGTTTTTTTATATTTTTGATAAGTTTTGTATGCTTGTTACCGCTCAAACTAACAGGGGGCATAAAAAGGGACTCCTAAAGGGCAACTTCTACATCAGAGGGCAACGATGGAGGCTTATCCCATTGTAGCCTCAGCTAAGACTCCCTACTCTTTACGGAGTTTCATCGATGGGAGGAAACCTAGTATATAGAAGGTCACTTGTGAAGGATGAATCAACCAATGGATGTGAAGTAACCTTTATAATCCTTTTCCTAGAAGGGGTTTAAGAATAGAGCTTTCTTTTTTGTTAAGCAAGGTACAAATATTTCTAAGGAGGTGAGGATTTGAAGGTCAGGTTTAGAGGAATATGCCTTATGAAGGATTTTCCAAATCCTGAAATCTTTATTGAACTTGACTTCCTGAATGGTTCTTGAAGATTTGACTTTTCGAAGGTATGGGACCACACGGGACCAAGTGGACCTAGCGTAGGTTAAGGGGGGAGAATCTAGCAACCAGTGATGTTCTTAACCTAGACAAGGAAGTGGAAAGGATCAAAGCAAAATTTTACACTTAAAGGTGTCAAATTGATCCTATGAGGTACTAGCCTTGGGAACACTAGGGCAAAGTTTAATCTTCGAGCTAGGGCTTGGGCTTCCTCACAACTCCGTTGTTGGAATGGCTTCAAAATTGGAGGAGGCCTTGAGGACGCACCAGCGTGGGAGAGGCTAGGAGATCGAACCTTTTTTTGGTCTAGTTTGTCGGGAAAATGATGCCCTAAGTGACCCTACTTGGCTAGACCTAGAAGAGAGAGGGAAAGGTGAAGAAAAGTATTCTTTGAGTGATCACCTATTGGAGGACCAATGCCTTAATCCCTAGGGGAGAATGGAGTCTAGGAGAATGATGAGAAAGGAACTTGTATTTCGGTCAAGGAGGCCTTAAGTACTTCTTTGCTTATCCTTTTAGGGTAACAGAAAGAGACCTCAAAGCTTTTATACTTCGTTTGGAAAAAAAGATGGCTTATCAAGATCAATTCCCCGGTGGAATTAACCCTAGGATATTTCATTCACATACATGGCCCAAACATTGAGAGATGCTATATAAAAACAATAATTCCACAAATTTGCAATTATGCAATGCAACAATTAACCCTATTATAGTGAAAATCCCATTCACTACATATGACAAAAGTAAAACAAGAATAGCATTAAAAATGTGTACTTACATGTAATAGAACATATCCAACCATCAACAATTTGAAAATAAAGAAACTTCAAGATAAAAATACTCCTATCCAAACATCAAAATTCATCCATGCTCCAATTCTTCATCCCATAAAAATTGTGAAATTCTCTAAAGAGAAGAGAGATCCAATCCAAAGTGATGATGAGAAAATGAACTCATCTCACTTGTATTTATACACTAATGAAGAGTTTGAATTAGTCTCTTAGGCCTACATAAGCCCCAAAAATAAAATAATGTGTTAATAACCTAACTTTTGGTGACAAGCCCACCAAAGTAGCTCACAAATGAAATAATAAGCCTCTTAAGAGGTCAAATGATAAATAAACATGTCGTAGGGCCCTTCAAGAGACCTAACGAGGTCCATAGGTGCCATAATGAAGAATATGACCCTTAAAAGTGATGGACAAGAGGTTGGCCCCTTGTTCTCTAAACAATAACCCTGTGCTGCTCCTAGTGGGTGTGGGGGCACAATAATAACCTCATGGGTCTCCAAATGAGACGAAGATGCATGTAGATCATCTGTAAGGGCTTTGATGATGGTGTAGGTGAGGCCACATCATCCTACAAGTCTTGGATCAGTTGCCAAGTGCATGGTGCATCTGTGGGGTTGGCCGGAAAAATTGAATCAAGTGCATCTTCCTTGCCCAATAGGTGAATCTCAAGCAATCTCTGAACATCCTCGGGGATCCATGGAGTGTTGTCTACTACTGCGGAGGCCCATGGCTCTCAACACACACCCTACATGTGCCATTGTAGCCCTCTGGAGGGTTAGGACCACATATATAGATTCGAGTAGAGTAAGACTTACTTCGAAATCAACTTCGAAGATTGCTAAACAACAAATCTCAAACACGGATTTCTTCTCCTCAACCGAACATGTGAGCACTACGACCTCTCTCCACGGGTCTTCAAACGCCTTCGCCTTACAGTTCCAGGTTCTTTCGAATGACAAAAATTTTCCTCAGACAGGCGGCCTAGTAGGCTTCGATATTAATTCAAAGAAAAAATTACAAAGCTTGGAGAATTACAATACAAGACCAAGATCAAGAAGCACTCTGTTCAACTCTGCCTCTTCCTTCCCTTGATCCTCTCTTTTATAAACTCCTAGGAGAATCTATATCTATCTAAGACATGACATAAAGAGGAAATAATTAAGGGTCCTGTCGGTATTTTCTTTCACCAACTGTGTCTACTCAACCTTTCCTGTACAATAATTTCATTAGCCACAACATGTGATCACATTATCACATTACTGACTAGATCTCGATTCTTTTATACAAAGATTCTACCAATATCCTTTCGGACTTCGGTCAGAATCATAATCATCATCATCCTTAGAGGACATGTGTCGTTCTAAGGCTTTCTTTTCAAGACTCATGAGGTATTCGTATTCCAACATCTTTGAATACTCTTTGTCCCAACTGAAATCATGCGGATCCTGTGCGTCTGGATAGTTGTCCTGAAAAGCCTGAAAAGTAGATTCCTCAACTTTACTTTTTCCTTTTGCATCTGCTGGTATTGTTTTGTTGTTACCTGGAGATGCTTGTGATGTTTGTCCTTGGTCCGGATTTACTTTTATTTTGTGAAGATTCGGTTGTTGTGGGGTAAACATCACCTCTTGTTTTTCCCACTTGTTTAGAAATGATACCAGACTGATATCAATGTCTAGAAAGGAATCTTTAAAAACTTTTTGGAACAATGGAGAAGGTTGAATTGCCAACTCAATGCCATCTAGAAGCTCCCACTTGAATATCTGGAACATATTAGTGGAAGTTTCAATTGCATGTTGCACCCATAATATGCCATTTTCATTAATTAATGCTTTTGATTGCCATCCCATTTCGAAAATCATTGAAGTACAAATTTTATTTGACAGCAATAAATTGATAAGATGAATGACATTATTATTCCAGTTTCCTGAAATAATACTAATTGTAATTAACGCTATTTGATTAATCATAAAGCGTAAAACTTTTGGTTCGCCTTGAAGTTCATCCAATTGCTGCAACACCTGTCGTTTCTCAATTAGCTTCAACATCCCAAAATCTTTGAACCAAAGAGCCAGTTGTTTAATTCTTTCGATATTATTACTGGTCTTAATTTCTCCTGTAATTTCATGACAGAAAACCTGCGAGAAAGGATTTGGAGAAATATCTTCTCTTAATCGTAAACTCTGATAATCCCAAGGAGATGAGAAAGTCCTTAGGTATTGTAGAGTTCGCTGAACACACTGGGATGTCCTGGTAGATGGCTTTTTTCTGCAAAATCCTCCCTTGATTTCCCAATCAGCAAAATTTTCAAAAATTTCATATTGAGGGAAAGTGTCAGTAGGGGCATAGTTTTCATCATTTCGTTGTAGAAAGGATGCTTCTAGTTCTTCAAAAATATTAGGAATCCTTAGCGACAAAAGATATTTTTCCAAGTCTGCTTTGATTGGAATGGCCTCTAAATCTAACATTTGGGCTCCTGTATATATGCTTAATGCAAAATCTACTCCTCCAATCAACTGATAATAATTTAATTGAGAAGACCACATATCTGAAAGACTTTTAAAATAGATCTTCACCTGCATATTGGGTAAAGGATAGATTTTTACCAAATCAGCATCTAGTCCCAAAGATATGCCAACATTTTTAGACTGCCATGCTTGGCATCGTCAAATCCACTGATTTCTTCTAAGTCGCAGACCTACAATTTTCTTGATTTCTTTTGTCAAATGATTTGCATGACTTTCAAGGAGTCTGAATCTTTCCACAAAAGTGCTGAAATTGTCATCTTGAGGTCCCTTTCCTGGTATTACAAAGAAACTTCTTGGGGTTGTGAAAAAAGCTTCATTCATATCTCTAGTTAAAGAATCTGCTAACAAATTAGAATTGCCAGGTATCCATTCAACATCAAATTCAAATTGTTGAAACCAAATCTGCCATGAGAGTAATCTTCCTCTAGCAAGTTGCCTTGAAATTTTGGCAAATAGGAAATATTTGAAGTTCATAGAGTTGGTCCTTATAAGAAACTTTACTGGTGCCAAATATAATTCAAATTTCTGTATCCCATTAAATATTGCTAAAGTTTCTTTTTCAGCAATATAATAATTCTTTTGACTAGGAGAGAATTCACTTGATGCATATGCACAAAGTATTTCTTCTTCCTTTCCATCGTCATTCTTCCTCCTCTCAAAAATAACAGCTGCCCAAAACGCATCAGAAGCATCAGTTTGTAAAATCAGAAGGCCATCACCTGGTGGCTGTAGCTTTGGAAGTTGCTGACATTCTGATTTAAGCTCTTTTACTGCTGCAGTGGCTTCTGCTGACCATCCTTCTCGGAGATGTTTTCTAATCGGAGATGTCTTCTCTGTCAATCTGGGAATATATCTATGCTCATAATTCAAGACACCTAAAAATCTCTGAATTGTTTTAGTGTCTTTTAATTCATCTAGAAACTGAGACAGTTTAGTAAGAATATGGGGTTGCATCTAAATTTGTCCATTAACAACACTGATCCCCAATATTAGAATATTCCTATTTAGTATTTAATACTCATTCTTTTAGTTGTTGCTATTTTTATTCGTTTAAGCAGTTTCTTAGATGAAACTGAGGGTTTCCATATTCTACATAGAAACTTGATGTTTCTATTATTGTAAATATCTCTGTATTATCATTGAGCTTCTTGCTCATTCTGAATTAATTCATTCAATATTCTTTTATGGTATCAGAGCGAGGTTAAGAGATTTCTTGAACAGTTATTCTCTCTGCATCCTAATCTCTTGAGTTCTTTCTTTCATTCATTTCTAAGGTCGAGCCCTCTGTAAGCCAGGTAGCCTTCACTGAGTCTTAGCCTCGGCTTTGCTCACTGTGATAAAAGCTTACAGTCGTCTATCTCGATACAGAAATGGATCCTTCTCCTGCATTATCATTTCTCTGAGGAATTAAAAATTGAAGAAACTCTTGGATCTGGTTTAGAACAAAATTTAGCCTTCCCTTGCTGGTGTACCGATTCCGTTTGGCTAATCGCAGTCGATTCTTCGTCTCTGTCGTGTTCTCAACATCAAGCAGCGAGGAAGAAATCATCCGCTTCCACTATTTACAGAGTTTCATTCGTAGTGGCGGCTGTGGTCGTAGCTTTTGCTCCGTTTGTATCGAATCCGTTGTTTTATTCGCTACAGCACTTTGTGGCGGTGACCGTTTTGTGGGCGCGGGATTCGTTCTCTGGCTGGCTGACTCCGCCATATTTGTTTTTCCTGTTGAACTGCATCTTCCTCGCATTTCCATCTCAGCATTAACTATAAGATCGGGTGCCCGCACCGTACGTATCTGAACGAATACTTATATTATCTATGTCTTGTCCGCGATAAGTTTGTTGCCAAAGCTCTTTGATGATCTTGTTTATTGTATCATTCTCACCATACACGCCAATTCCGACGGCTTTCCAGCTCGGAATCAATCACACGATCAGGAACCCCAGGAGCTGGACCACCATCGCAGTTTATCGGAATTAGCCCAGGAAATTAGCGGGACCAAAGCGGGATCGTTGTCAATCGTAGACAGTGAAAATTTGAGGCAAATTAAAGCCGCGGCAGTATTCTCCGACACGCAATCTGTGTGCAGCGTGGGTTTATCAAAACGACGGCTCACGTGGTTTTCACTTTTTCAGCCCACGTATTGGTCATTATACTGATTTTTTTTGCTGGTTAAAAATATAGCGCTCATTTTTCTGTGGAGATATATTTTTGCTAGGTAAATATAAATATATATATATATATATATATTTTAAACCTGTCTCGCAGAACAAATTCTGTTTTGATTTGCACCAGGATAAGCGGGCAGCTACATTTTTGTGTCAGATTTCTGTATTGTCTTTGGGAAAATGGCCACGCTCACCAATCTGATGTTAGAAGGAAATCAACGCTTTAATGGCAGCAACTATAACATTTGGAAACAAAGAATGTTGACCATTTTTGAATACAGGCGTCTTGATCAGCTCATTTTGGGCAAAGAGCTTCGTCCCGGTACAGCTGGTACCGATCAAGATAAATTTGATGATCGAAATCGAGAGGCTGTTATGCTTCTCAAGCTCTCTGTCGCTGATGATCAGTTACCGCAGATTCCTTCTGGCAAGACAGCTGCCGAGATTTGGGAACAGTTGAAAGAACTGCACGAAACATCTGACAAAAGCAGAGCTTTTTTCCTCAAAAATCAGTTGTTCTCCATCATGATGGACGAACATATGTCTTTACAGGAACATCTCAACAAAATTAAAGACATTCGAGATCAGCTCGAAGCTATTGGTAGGACCATGGAGGAAGAAGATATGGTAGTCATTACTTTGAAAAGTCTACCGAAATCTAATGAACATTTCATAGAAACACTCAACATTACCACCACAAATGTTGATCTGAAGTTTCCAGAGCTATGCACCAAACTCCTGCAGCAGGATCGGTGGAAACAGCAGTTTGGTAGTGGTGCTTCATCAGTGTCTTTGGAAAATGCATTTGCTGCAAAATATCAGTCCTTTCAGCAGAAAGGCTCTTCTCAGTCTTTTGATCCTGCTAGGAATCAAAGTGTGCAGTGTAATTACTGTCATAGGTTCGGTCACATGAAGAAAGATTGCCGACAGAGGATTGCTTCTGAACAGAAGAAACAGGGAGGGCCCCATCAGACAGCAAATGTTGCAGAACATTCTGAGCAGACAGATTTTGCCTTTTACGCCTTTATGGCTAAAAGGTCTTCAGATCATGTTCCTTCCTCTGCCTGGTACATTGATTCTGGTGCATCACGCCATTTCTCTCACAGGCGTGACTGGTTTATTGACTTCTCACCTTTCAGTGATTCCGTGGTATTTGGCGGAGGTGAAAAGTACACAGTAGTTGGCAGAGGTACAGTTCAAATCCAGTCTGGTGGGCGCACACTCATCTTTCTGAATGTATACTATGTCCCTGGTATGGAAATCAATCTGCTGTCTGTCAGCCAGATTATGAGGAATTCTCCTCAGCTTGATGTAGTGTTCAGTGCACACAAGTGCTGTATTATTGACAGGGAGACTAGTCTAACAGTTGCTGTTGGCCTCGAAGACCATGGTCTATACAGACTACTTGACACCGGTGACTCTTCAGAAGTGGCTCTAGCAGCACGTGTCTCTCCGATCAGCACTCTATGGCATCAGCGATATGGGCATCTAAATATGCAGTATCTCTCTCAGCTCTCTCGGGAGGGACTTGTGTCAAGATTACCTGATATTCAGACACAGCAGTTGGGGGTATGCAGCGCCTGTCAAGCGGGAAAGCAACATCGGTCTTCATTCAAGGATGGAGAATCTTGGCGAGCATCTAAGGTACTCCAGTTACTTCATGCTGATATTTGTGGTCCTATGAATACAGCTTCTATCACTGCTTGCAAATATTTTTTACTTATTGTTGATGATTTCAGTAGAAAGATGTGGGTGTATTTTTTAAAAAATAAATCTGATGCACTTAGTACATTTCAAAAGTTTAAAACCATAGTTGAAAAAGAGTCTGGCTGTAACATCATGACTCTTAGGACCGACAATGGGGGGGAATTTTGTTCTTCAGCTTTTGCCAACTTCTGTGATATTCATGGCATCAAATGTCAGTTAACCACCCCCTACACTCCTCAGCGGAATAGTGTTGTTGAGCGTCGCAACCGCACGGTTGTTGAAATGGCTCGTTCCATGCTACAACACAGGAGTGTTCCAAAAAAATTCTGGGCTGAAGCAGTATTTACTGTTGTTTATCTTCTTAACCGATCACCTACTCACGCTGTTAAAGGGAAGACTCCTGAAGAGGTTTGGTCTGGCCGTAAACCTAAGATCAGTCACCTCAAAGTATTTGGCTTAGTTGCATATGTTTGGATTCCACTTGCTAAGCACTCTAAGTTGGATTCCAAAAGCCAGAAGCTCATGATGACAGGTTACAGTGATCATCACAAGGCCTATAGGCTGATAGATATAGCCACCGGTCGTCTTAGCTTCAGTCGTGATGTAGTATTTGATGAAGACAGAGGATTCTTTCAGTCTTCTTCTTCTGAGCAGTGTTCTGAGGATCAGCCTCACAGTGTTCTTCTTCCGGTCGGTCCACCTGATGGGAGGGATGATATAGCATCAGTATTTGATAATACTCTATCTGAGCTTCCTCCAGAAAACAACCCTCCTCTTGATGCCCCTATTGCTCTTGAGTCTTCTCCACCTCCTCCTGATATTGGTTCCTCTACTCTTCGGCCTAAATGGTGGGCTAAAACCATTGGTGATCTCCGAGATGATGAGCTTCTTGAAGGTAGAACTTCTAGACATAAGAACAAACAACAGTCTACAGTCAATTTTGCTCTTATGGCTAACCTTCACAGTATTTTTGAGCCTCAAACCTATTCAGAAGCTAAGGGTAAATCTGAGTGGGAACAGGCTATGGAAGCCGAATTCTAGAGTCTTCAGAAGAATCACACCTGGACACTTTTGATCTTCCTGCAGGGAAAAAGCCCATAGGCTGCAAATGGGTGTATAAAGTGAAATACAAAGCTGATGGAACCATAGACAAGTATAAAGCTCGTCTTGTGGCTCGAGGGTTCTCACAGAAGGAAGGCATCGACTATGAAGAGACTTTTGCTCCTATAGCCAAGATGAGTACCATAAGGCTTGTCCTTGTCCTAGCAGCTCAGTTCAATTGGAAAGTTCATCAGATGGATGTAAAGAGTGCTTTCCTAAATGGTGATCTCCAAGAAGAAGTCTACATGACGCAGCCTTCAGGATTCAAGGTTGCTGGTCAAGAACAGAAAGTGTGTCGATTAGCTAAAGCCATTTATGGATTGAAGCAAGCTCCTCGGGCTTGGTACATGAAAATTGATCAGTACCTGACAGATCAGGGTTTTCAGCGGAGCCCATCTGATGCAAACCTGTATATCAAGCATACTGCTGATGATATCTTGCTTGTGGTTGTCTATGTGGATGACCTTATCATTACTGGCAGCTCTGCACATTTGATCCATGGGATCAAACAAGATTTATGCAGAACTTTTGAGATGACAGACTTGGGACTTCTTCATTACTGTCTGGGGGTTGAAGTTTGGCAGACTGAAAATCATATTTTTCTCTCTCAGTCCAAGTATGCAAAAAAATCTTGTGGACAGGTTCAGAATGCAGGATTGCAAACCAGCCACGACTCCTATGGAACCAGGGCTCAAACTTTCATCACAGTCATCCTCTCCCCTTGTGGATGAAACTTTATTCAGACAACTAGTGGGCAATCTCATCTATCTTACTGCCACCAAACCTGACATCAGTTTTGCAGTAAGCTATATCTCCCGCTTTATGTCAGCTCCTAAAGCTGATCATTGGATAGCAGCAAAGCGTGTGCTACGATATGTGCGTGGTACTTCTGATTATGGCCTCTTATATACTCGCAGTTCTAATCCTATTCTCAGTGATTACACTGACTCTGACTGGGCCGGTTCGGTTGATGACCGTAAATCTACAGCTGGGTATGTGTTTAGTCTAGGATCTGGTGCTGTTACTTGGACTAGTAAGAAGCAACAGGCAGTGGCTCTCTCCTCAACAGAAGCAGAGTATCGGGGAGCAGTTAAGGCATCCTGTGAGGCAGTTTGGCTTCGACGTATGCTTGCAGATATGCATGTTTCCCAGACCGGGCCTACTTCTTTGTTTTGTGATAATCAGGGAGTTCTCAAACTTGCCAAAAATCCAGTCTTTCATGAAAGAACAAAGCATGTGGAAACTCATTGCCACTACATTCGCCAGCTTGTTGAAGAGGGCTCAGTTCAGTTGCAATATGTTCCCACAACAGAGCAGCTCGCCGACATCTTCACCAAGCCTTTTGGTCCTGATAAATTTGTAAAATTCAGAGGGTCTATTGGTGTTGTAAATAGATTGAGTATTAAGGGAGGGTATTAGAATATTCCTATTTAGTATTTAATACTCATTCTTTTAGTTGTTGCTATTTTTATTCGTTTAAGCAGTTTCTTAGATGAAACTGAGGGTTTCCATATTCTACATAGAAACTTGATGTTTCTATTATTGTAAATATCTCTGTATTATCATTGAGCTTCTTGCTCATTCTGAATTAATTCATTCAATATTCTTTTACCCAAAAAATATATACTGTCTTGAAATAGAACCATTTTCTTCTTAGAGAGGACTATACCATGTTTTTGAACTTCAGTCAAAAAAATTTCTAAATGCTTGAAATGTGTTTCAAGATCTAGACTATGTACAAGAATATCATCAATATATGTTACAATAAAATCATATTTTGCAAAAATAAAATCCATTTTTCTCTGGAAGAATGCAGGGGCATTTTTTAAGCCAAATGGAACCACCTTCCATTGATAAAAACTTGCAAGGCATGTGAAGGTAGTTTTGTGTCAATCCTCTTCTTGGATCTGTGTTTGGTAGTATCCGTATTTCATGTCGAACTTACTGAACACTTTGCTATTTTGAATTTTCTGCATGATAGTTTCTAGTCTTGGTAAAGGGTAATGAAAACCCTGAGTTATAGCATTCAAAGGTTTATAATTAATTACCATTCTAGGCTTACCTCTGACTAGTTCTGAATGATTTTTAACAAGAATAATGAGACATACTTGGTTCAATAAGATTCATACTAAGCAACTCATTTATTTGTTTCTTGATTTCTTGTTCATCTGCAGGAGTGCAAGGAAATAACTTTCCTTTGACTCCATTGTCGTGAACAGTCACTATTTCTTGTTTTGGACTCTCTACTGTCCAAAATTGTTGGAGATTATTTGAAAAGCTTTTCAACAATCTTTCATGCATAACAATCTGCTCAGAGGGCCACTTTGGGTCAATGCAAGCCTTTTGTTTATTTTTTGACTCCATCCTGTTTTCATATATTTGTAAAACTTCTTGCCAATTATTGGAGTCCTTCAAAGGTTTGCGTGTGCCAACTTTCTTTTCGCTATTTTCATTTCTTGCCTCAAAATTTGCTATAGATAATCTAGGCACAGCAATAGCTTTCATTTTTAAATTGATTATCAACTTATCTTCGCTGATAGTAACTGGGAGCACAGAGTTAATAAAAGGCATGCCAAGCATTAGATTGGCAGATGGATCAAAATGCTGAATAGTAGAAATTTTAACAATACTCCCCCCAACTTTCAAAGGAATGTTATCCACATAATGTGTTAACTGAACAGAGCCTCCAATGGTTTCAAATACTAGAATGTTTTGGAGTGGCTTCCAAAGTGATTTAAAAAAAGAGGGACGTGCCAAATTATTAGATCCTCCAATGTCAATGAATGCATCCACATTTATCCATTCATTTCTAACCTGAACTTGGACTGGAATATAGATGAGACTATTGGTCTTGATAATCTTTTTTAATAGAGTGTTCTCTTCTACTCTATTAAGTTTTGGCGTTATCAAACTAGTAGAGGCAGCAGTATTCTTTTTATAAGGACAAAAAGAATTGAGTTCAGGCAATTTTGGGATTGGCTGCTTACCTGTTTGGTTCAGTCTTTTAGAAACTGATGTAGCATCAAACTCCTCTTCAGAAACATCTGTCATCTCTTCAATTTCCTCTGTTTCTTTTGTCTCATCTACATCTGTCTGATCACTATAGTGCAATTCTTCAGAAACATCATTATCGGAACAATAATTACAAATATTCATCTTTTGTACAGTGCGCTAACTAACACCTTCATCTTCTGAAGCTTTTGTTAAAATATATACATCAGAAACTTCATCTTCTGAAGCAACTAAAGACCAATCATCTTGAAATTCCTCAATTTCTACACAAGCTTTTAATTTCGAAGAGGAATTATTAGGACATTTTCTTGCAAAGTGGCCTTCTTGCTTACAGATGAAACAACAATTGTTGTTTCTTGGATTTTTCCTCTTTTTCAGAAATTTAAATTTTCTGAAAGGCTTCCTGTGGTTGGAGACTCTTTTGGGTCTGAATTTTCCACATCTCTTTGATTTCTTCTTCTTTTTGAAAGGTGTCCAAGGTAGCAATGTTTTTCATACTTCTGAACTAGGTGTAATATCATGTGCTTTCTTTTGCCAGCACCGATATTTAACCTTTTCTGTACACCTAAAGAGAAGATCAACCCAATAAATTTGGTCTATACTCTTGTTTTGGACGTCGAGATCTTTCATGATCAGATCTCCTAGATTACTGGGAAGCTTGGACAAAAATGCAATTTTTTGAGCAATGTCATTGGATAGATTTGCCTTAAAGACCTTTGCCATAAAATCTTTACCAAATTGGTCAAGATATTTGAGATCCTTTAATTCCATATGACTTAAATCTGTAAGGAGTTGTTTTCTCTCATCTACTGGCTCGAGAACAAATTAAGTTTTCAATAAGAGCTCTAGAGTGGCCAATCTTGCTTCCATGACTGCTCTTTTTTCTTCATCTGAGGGTCCTATCCATCAATCATATACAATTCCGACCATTCTTTTTTCGGCTAGGATCATGATAGAAAGATTATCTAATTTGGTGGTGACCTGCATTTGATACAGAGCACCAATCCATATCCTGATTGATTCTTCAGAATTGGATGAATTATCTAAATCAAGAATATACCCACTGGAATTTGCAGCATATAAATCTTCTTCAATGCGCAGGTATTTTGAGACTTCTTTCAAGACATGAGCTTTGTTTTGGTTGCTTATAGAGGGTAAGATAAAAGAAGGAAATTTAGAGGCTACCTGATCTAGAGTCATAATTTCTTTCTTTGAAGAAAATTGTTTATCAGCGTTATAGGCCTCCTTTTTTACATTAGTCAACTTACCAAAAAGTTTTGAAGTTGACTCTTCTGCACTAGAGGCAGTGAATGCTTCTTCTGTATCTTCATCCTCTTCCTCTTTATCCTAGTAGTTGGGAGTGCTCATATCAACAGAGAATTTGGGAATTTCTTTTGCTTTTTTCTTCTGCTTTCTTCTTTCTCTTTTCTCTTTAGCGACTTTATCAGACTGTTGTTCTTCATATAGTAGTTTGAGGTTGGCATTAATTAAATTTGACTGCCAACCCAAATCATCAAGGACATCTTCGACATGTGCACACCAAGTAGTCAAGTAGTTTCCTATTTGATAGATCTGGTCAAGATCATTAGGATTTTGAGAATTATGTTCAAGGAGTGGTGCACAATCAGCTCTGGTGGGTGGTTGTTTGGATGGAGAAGAAGAAGTACAAAACTTTGGTTTTGGTGGCCATTTTCCACCTTTGACATATCTATGGTTTGCATATTGAAATTCTTCGACAAGGGAGAAACTAGATACATATGTTCTAAACATCTTATTAATAGCAAGAAATGGCTTTTCTTCAGGAATATACAACTGGTCTGACGGAATAGATACAGTGGTTTCTTGTGATGGATGGTTATATACATTTTGTGAAAAATATTTGCGACCGTTGGTCGATGGTTGCTCAGATTCTGGAATGGCTGGTAAAACATGCTTTTGTGGCATGAAGATTGGTCTGGGTATTGATGACCTATCAGGCAATATTCGAACACGACCATCACTTACAGACATTCTTCTTGTTTTGTGTCTTGGAGTGTCTGTTGATGCCAAAGATTTGTACTGAATATACCAGTCACTGGGAAGGGCTTCTTTGTCATAAGGAACGCCTTCTACTTGAGCGTTACTGACTCCTACGGCTACACAATCTTTTAACACTGGTTGCTTTAACTTTGGATGTACAGTGTTTGTGAGTTGGAAAGATGTTTGGACTAAAATAGAAAGATATTCACTATCTTCAAACATTTCTAAATCTTGGACACCGACTAATAATTTCCAACAATGTTTTTAAATGGACATCAGACAGATTGATAGAATAGTCTGGGTAAATGGTACCATAATGACAACCTGAAGATAGATTTCCTAATATGGTTCCAATACGACCATGGTCATAGTTCTGGTGTCGGGTATCAAAAACTTCGGATATTCATGGAGTATTAAGACCATGGCGAAATAGTGGGGCTAGTCATATCCTTATCCCTCCAAAATGCAAATAAGCAAACTTTTTCTCTTGGACATATTTTTTAATTTTTTTTATTTCATCATCAGAAAATAAACTCAAACCAACTATCTGTACAAATGGACCAGAAATCTTAATCTTCAATTCAACTTCCTTAAGCCAATTTTTTCTTGATAGACTGAACAAAGATGGAACCGGATAAATAGCTTTTGAACTTAAGACTGGGGGGTTCCAATTTTCAGGATCTTCTATTATCTCGTGTTCAATAGTATCACTCTCTATGGATCAAGAATCTACTTCAGAAATAGTGCGTCTATCTATGTTAGAGAATGATCTTAAGAAATTGGCCATGACTCAAGTATAAACTAGACCAGAGATTGACTAAAGCAGCTTTTATCTAATAAGCAATTGTATAACAAATGCTTTTCGAAGGCTTCCTGGCTGGCTTTAGACTCTGTCTGTAGTTTATAGACTTAAGACCTAAACGGGGCTCTGATACCAATATATATATATATATATATATATATTCAAGCAAAGTAAGACTTACTTCGAAATCAACTTCGAAGATTGCTGAACAACAAATCTGAAAGACCAATGCCAAGATGGAAACCATCTGCAATCCTGCATAAGATCCAATGCATCCCCTAGCCTTCCAGTACAACAAGTCATCAAATAAATCGAATAAAAGAGCTTACAAACCATTGACCACAAGTGAGGACTTCATAATGGCCTGCCCTTCCATAATGGGCTTCGGGATGTGCTAATGTCTCCAAACTCCAAATGGGGTTAACCAAGTATTCTAGTAGGCGGTTTCTACTTCTAAAGGGGATGATGTGTCCAAGGTACATCCTTTAAAAGGTGGTGGCATGTGATAAAGAGGTGAATGGAGTAGGGATGAGAAGGGGCAGCCCTGGGTGACATGCTAGGGTACAAGGGTAGCTAATAAAAGGGAAGCCCACACTTGGGTGTATAATGTATAGGAGGGAGAAATCATGGTACATGAGGTGCCATGCCCTTGGTTTTTCCGCCCTTCTTTATATGCCTTTTACTTTTTTATGATTTTTCTTTAATTAACTGCTCGGGGCTCAAGGGGTAGGAGCATGATGTGTGAGATGTAGCGGTGGATACCCCCCTTTTAAGGTAGGGCGGTTCATTGCCCACCAAGGTTTGGGATAATCATGGGTTCCTATATGACGAAGGAGGCTCATAGAACCTGTAGGAACCAAGGTGATAGCCATGATGGAGTAGAGCTCATGTATTGGCTTATTGGCTTTTTCCCACGTGCTAAATGTGTTAGTCCCAACCATCTTTTGCATTTTGTGGTACATTTTCATGTTGAATGTAGCCAATTGCGCTTTTATCTTTCTTTTTAGCTACATCAACCTCTAGGGCATCATTCCAGGCCTAACCCAGTGTGTGGGCAAGGCGAAGGGGAGAGCTAACCCTATGTGGACCAACTGGAGGAATGTGGACCTGGGTAGGAGAAATGATGAATGGGGTAATAATGAGTGAAAATCTAAGTCACCTGACACGGGGATTCGAGATTCGTAGTGTCGGATTCGGACACGTTGACCCCCCAGAACATGGCACATAGGATTCGTTATATATATATATATATATATATATATATATATAAATATATATATATATATTAAAAATTAGATATTTATTACACAAATTTTAATTAATGATACAAATTTATTGATTTCAAACATAGATCTTCATCTATAGCATGCATAGTACATACAAAATTCAAATACATGTTAGTGGTCACATAAATCATGATTCATAATTCATTAAACAGACATAGATTGCATCAAATCTGGGAATTTAAATATCCCAACTTCTGAATGATAATATCAAAATTTCAAATTCTATACCAACTCTCTCTTGGCAAAAAATACCCCAGTAAAAAATACGGGTCTTTCGCGTTCACTGCATCACAAGACTGCATTTTGCTCTTGTGTGCCACAGTTTAGCCCAAAACAGGGGCCATATATTTATACACGATTAAAAGCTGCCAGAGAAAATCAATTTTCTATGGTATGCTCCTTTCTCGTATTAAGAATAATAGAATACAGAGATGATGTGGAACTTCCTCCTTGATCCAAATCTTGCATATTCAAACATTCTCAGGCAGCAGCTTCTAAAAGACTAAAGCATTTTCTTTGGCTGCCCTAGTTAGTCCCTCACTTTCAAGACATTTTTATGAAAACAAACCCTTCTCCACTTGCAAACAGCTCAAACAATGCTTTCCAAATGATAAACAGCGTGACTGTAATGAGGAAATGTGGCCTTTTCTAACCCGCGGGAGTCCCTTTTCCGCTAAACGAATCTTGGAAAACAAGACACGCAGTCAAAAATCGGGACACGTTGGAGAATTTCAAGACACGTTTGGGATTTGGAGAATCCTGATAGGATTCGACGAATCCTATTTTTGGGACACGTTTTTTGGACAAATCGTGTCTGACACGCCGGATTTAGACACGTGGCCCCTATATAACGAATCTGGTTACTTAGGTGAAAATGTGGTAATAGATGCGGATGAGAGAGCGGGACAACGCAACCAAAATCAGGGTTTCCCATGAAATACCATCCCTAAAGCCAAATGGTTAGTAAAAGAGATCCCACGAGACTAGAATCCAAGGTTAACATCCAAAAGGGGTCTAAGGGACAAGAGCACAGACCTAGCCCACTATTTCCGTTGAATCCCACCATTAATCCATGCCCAAAAGTGTCCATGATAAGCAAACTACAATACGCAATTACTAAATGACAAGGCATACCTTTAGGTTTGGGAAGCCCACCTTCAAACATACAATCAAGGCAGATGGGTGAGGGACCACATGGTTGGCTTAGGTGCCAAAGAATTGGCACAATGAGCTAGTTGGTGGCTGCAAAGGAGTTGTTGGTTGTCGGTTAAGGACCATCTTGGAGAAAAAATTTCCCCTAGGGATATCACCCACAAAATGATGGGTAACATCTGCCTCCAACTGAGACGTGATCTCTCGAAGAAGTAGACGAAGCTACTTGAACAAGAGGTCACGAGAACTCCAACAATCTCTTGTCTACTGTAGATTTCTTACCTGCACATATAATATATGAAGAACACGAGGCAGCATGCTTTCGTGGCGTCTCATGATTGCACATGTTTAATGTTATGCCATAAAATCACCAAAAAAATAAAATATGCAAAGATGCATCTATTCTACCATGAGGAATATCATATGATGTTAATTCTAATGTGAAAATAAAAATGCAATGCATCCTACCCTAACATGCATATAGTAAGACAAATACTAAGTTTGATCATAAAGTCAGTGCAACCAACATATCATCATGTCACTTTATGTATGCCTACCAGTATGATTACTCATGAAACAAAACCCAAAGCAGATGCAGACACAATCACATGGACGATGAAGTGGTTGGGAGGTGGGAAAACATGATCTCCATTTAATGTAAAAGGAAACCCTAAGAGAAGGAGAATAGGTCAATCTAGAAGTGCAAGACTTTCCCTCTATGTACACAATGATGGAACAGAGGATCACTCTCAAGAACTCCCTATCACAATCATTGTTTATAATATTATTCTTTGTATCAGCCACAAAGTAGTGATGAGAGGGGACCAAAGGGTGAGGGACAGGAGGAGTGCAACAAATAGGTCACCCATGGTGATGGCCACATTGGAGAAGGGAAGCTATGGAGTGGTCATAATCGTGAAGGTGTGTCCAAGGAGACAAAGAATAGTCAATGAGGAGTTCTTCTTTGAGATTATACCCAGAAGGGGAAAGGGGATCACATGACAATGGGTGATGGAATCACTTGAGGAAGACTCAAATTAATAAACGAGAGGAGAAGGCAAAGGGGATAGAATAGTGTCATATTCAATGAGTTTTTCTTCCCCAAAATCAGCCTCAAGTGATTTGAATATAGAATCATAGGTAGGAGCCTTATCGATTCCCGCATTATTAGTATCAAAGTTTGGGTTTTCCTTAAAAGGATAATCGATTACTTCTGATCGCCCCTCTTCATGCAAGGGAAAATAATAATTCCCCTTCCCAAGGGTATCAACGGATATGTCATCATAAATCATGCCTGAAAGAAAGGGAAAGTCGATGTCAGTCCCATCTTCATTGTCAATATCATAAATGAGAGCACAATCAAATTGAGGACCAATGATTTCACATTTCTCCTTTTCAATGTGGAAGTAATCTCCAATGTCATCCTCCAAGGGGCTAATGGGATCAATTTCCTCAAGGTTTTCAAAAGAAGATTCATCGAGAGTAATATCCTTGAGAAATGTCTCAATTTCACTTTCCATAAACTCATCCTTCCCGACACCTGTGTTTTCAAAGTCATCTTGTTCATCATGTGGACCTAATGAGGACTCATCTTCTTGCTCATCATTGAGATCCTCAAGGTTATCTTCATCTTGGTTGTTTAACCAACGGGACCTCTCTTCTTCTCTCTTTTCTTGAAGAATTATGGGTAAGGTATTTGTTACATGATTTTGGTAATATGCTTCTAGGAGGAGAGCATTAGTGGGGTTCTATTTATATTCACATTTCATTTTATGAAGCTTCACCTCTTCATCATATAAACAGGAGAAGACTTCATTAGAATTACATTCCCTTACTAACCCCTTGTATGACCTACTATATCCATCCATTCTTTCTTGCATGATTTGGAGGCTCACAAGATCCAACTCTTTGTCATCCTCAGAGGAGGTGTTCCCTTTCTCATTATTATTGATCAGGTTATCCAAAATATTCACAGCACGGGTTATGTGGAGAAGGTCAAGAAGACGACTAGGATCCTTTTCATAAGCACACCTTACTATGTCGAGTTGTGCTCCTTACGACCTATAAAACTTGAGCATGAATTCCATATCCATACCTTCCAATATATTCTGATAAGATTATGTATATTCCACCACTTTCTTTTGCAGTTTTGAATATCTTGGTTATTGAGTTTTATAAATATAGGACTGAGAGAAATCTCCATTTTCTATCATTTTGCATATTAGGATTATAATGGAGTCGCTAGGGTGAATTAAAGTGCCTTGGTAAATGTTTGCTTCACCCTACAAGCATTAACTTTGAAGCTTAGTGAAGAACTAGGGCTTCATTCTTCCAATGGAGTTGCCAATAATGATATGTCAATATGTCATATAGGGAACAAAACACTGGTTTCATGTCCCCAGCAACGGTGCCAAAATGTTGCTGCTCAAACTAGTAGAGGGTATAAAAAGGGACTCCTAAAGGGAAACAATGGAGGCTTAGCCCACTGTCACCTCAGCTAAGACTCCCTACTCTTTACGGACTTTCACCGATGGGAGGAGACCCAGTATATAGAAGGTCACTTGTGAAGGATGACTCAACCAATGGATGTGAAGTAACCTTTATAATCATTTTCCTATAAGGGGTTTAAGAATAGAGCTTTCTTTCTTGTTAAGTAAGGTACAAAGATTTCTAAGATAAGGAGGTGAGGATTTGAGGGTCAGGTTTAGAGGAATATGCCTTTTGAAGGATTTTCCCAATCTTAAAATCCTTATTGAACTTGACTTCCCGAATGGTTCTTGAAGATTTGACTTTCCAAAGGCGTGGGACCATACGGGACCAAGTGGACCCGACCCAGGTTAAGGGGGGGGAATCTAGCGACTAATGATGTTCTTGACCCAGACAAGGAAGGGGAAAGGATCAAAGCAAAATTTTCCACTTAAAGGTGTCATATTGATCCTATGAGGCACTAGCCTTAGGAACATTAGGGCAAAGTTTAATCTCAAAGCTAGGGCTTGGGCTTCCTCACAACTCCATGGTTGGAATGGCTTCAAAATTAGAGGTCCTTGAGGACACACCAACACATGAGAGGCTAGGAGATCGAAGTTTTTCTTGGGTTATTTTTTTAGGAAAATGATGCCCTAGGTGACCCAACTTGGCTAGACCTAGAAGAGAGAGGGAAAGGTGAAGAAAAGTATTCTTTGAGTGATCACCTATTGGAGGACCAATGCCTTAATCCCTTGGGGAGAATGGAGTCTTAGAGAATGATGTGAAAGGAACTTTTATTTCGATCAAGGAGGCCTTAAGGACTTTTGCGCTTAGCTAATTAAGGTAACAGGAAGAGACCTCAAAGCTTTTATACTTCACTTGGCAAAAGAGATGGCTTATCAAGATAAATTCCCCGGTGGAATTATCCCTAGGAGATTTCATTCACATACATGGCCCAAACATTGAGAGATGCTATATAGAAACAATAATTCCACAAATTTGCAAGTATGCAATGAAACAATTAGCCTATTATAATGAAAATCCCATTCAATGCATATGACAAAAGTAAAACAAGAATAGCAATATTCTCTCAGCCATTGCAAGTGAAGCTTGATCCTTTGCATGATTCAGAGAGGACTTGTGTGCGTTGAATAGTATAACTAGGGAAAACCTCTTAGTCTTTATTGTGAGTTTGGGAAAAAGATTGTTGACTTATGAAATCAAAGGAATACTCATCGAAGCTAAGTTTCTTATCATTAGATCTCCGAGCAGCGTTCTCAATCCCATTTGAAGGATAAAGGTGAAAGAGGAAACAAGCATTAGAGTAGTTTTATTTTCTTGCAATCACACGAGTCACCTACCTGCCTCATCATCATGCAGTCACTAATAATTCCAAATGAAATCAACTTAATAAAATTAACTAAGTGCACTCTCCAAAACATTTCGATAGCATACTTCATTGGGCCATGATCACATTGTCCGGATTTATTTTCAAGCAACGCAAGCATTTACATTGGCACTGGTCTATCTTGTTATTTATTTTTTGTCATTTGATTATATGCTTGTCAATCATATAAATTATATGTTGTCAATTAATGTACTTGTGTAAACTAATTAACTCTTAGAATAATTGCTTATTACTATGCTTAATCAGCCTTAGTTATTTTTAGGGACTACCCCCCTTGGCTTCTCTAGGAAGTTAGCCTAGACAAAGGAGTCAAGACTAAGTGACAACAACTCAATTCGAGACTTGCCACCATGGGCACACTTAGTGGATTGAATACTTCTTCCACATAACCCAAGGTTTGGATTAGGCGACAACATCATGCTTGCTTGAAGGAACACAAAGGTGTCCCATATAGCACAACAGTGTATCTTAGAGGTGGAAGTCTGGAACTTGCTTGCCTGCCATCAACATCTAGTATGTCATTGTGAATTCTAAGTCATTGTTGTATAGTTTTTGCCATCCAACGGTCTCGTGCCCACAAGAGTTAAGAATTTTGGTCAATGCGACAACCGGGGGTTGAGTAAGACAGTGTACAACATGATTGGTGCTACCCTTCTTGTATTTGATGTTCAAATGGATTTGTTGCAAGTATGTGGACCGTTTATGATGACAGTCATTATGTAACTTCCCTTATGTCTGCATAAATTGAAGAAGCCTTGATTCATGTGGATGATCATCTTCTTCCCTGGAATATAATGTTTTCATTACTGGTAGGCATGCATGGTGGAATACATCTCCTTATCATAAGTGGGGTGTCTCTGGAAAATATTAGAGAATGTTTCACTATGATAGGCCATCAGATGTCCTTCTTGAATGAGGATTGCACCAATAGCATAGTCGGAGGCATCTATCTCAATCTCAAATGGTTGTTGCAAGTATGGAAAGGTGAGGACCAATGTAGAGCAAAGGTAGTGTTGTAGTTCATTAAATGCCTTCTGTTGGGACTTAGACCAAAAAGAATTTGATTTTTCTCCACCCTTGGTCACTTGACTTAAGGGCCAAGTGATATAAGAGTATTGTTGATTTGTGTAGCTTGGGCAGTACTCCAAGCCCTAGGGTTCAAGGTTTGGAGGACAAAGCACCACAAGGGCAGCTTGTGGGCTTGGAACCCAAGTATGGGTTTTTGGCACCCATCGTGTTTTGGGGCAAAACCATGATGGATTCACGGCATGTGATGGATGAGGATGATAGTGCTCAGAAAGAAAATTCCAACGCATCGAAAATCATCCGAATCCGAGTTGTCGTTAGAGAGATATTAATTTTTTAAGTTGGCAAATTAATTTGGTTGTCAAGTAGGCCGACTTGATATGTGCCACTTCAAGTGAGACATTGAGCCCTTGTATGTGTATTAATACAAGGCGTATTGAATTCATTTGAGGCATCCATCGTGTGCAACATTCATCCAAGATAGCTCTGACATTCAGATGCCCTAGTTGTAGCAAGAAAAGGGTCAAGGATAGCATGAGAATAAGTTTGAATTGAAGGCCAAGGAGAAGCATGGGAGAGGTATGTTTGGAGGCCGAGTTATGGGCAAGATTATGGACCTTCTAAGAGTTGTTTGAGGGCTAAAAAAGCAGTTGTTCTAGGGCCGAGACGCTGGGTTGTTAGGCCAAGGAGAAGAAGATATTACATTGTTGTTTAGGAGATGTTTGAGCATTGTTTGAAGGGGTGTTCACTACAGGACTATTGTGTGATTGGCCGCAAACCATAACACCATTGCAGGGGCTTGCATAGGGCATGTTAAGGGGCTGGTGTATTCCCTAGATAACAACGCAGTAAGGAGGAGTCCTTTAAGGGTATGTCACAGTTGATTGAAGGGTTGTTTGGGGACTGTCAAACAACCAGCACTGACAAAAACAACAGTATGCAAAACATAAAGGACATCAATGTTTTGTCGAGGAACGTTGGGTAAAGAAGTGACAGGTTTGGATCATGTTTAGAGCAGCCTGCTGAAGCCAAGTGTATGACCTTCCGAGGTGGCGAAGCATCATGATAGGAGTAGATTCAACAGTGACAAAATTGGGTGCCATAGAGCTAGTTGGAGAGCAACGAGTTGGCTACCCAAAGTAGCCCTAGAGTAGCAGACAAGAAGGACATTGTTGGTGTGAGATTGGGTGAATTTTTTGTGCCAAAGTGCAACACTTTGATGGACGAAAGTTGTCGCTAGCCTGGCACATTGGAGCTCAAGGATTAGGCCTACCCAGAGAGCAGTTTGATGAGCCCGTGTTCATTGTAACAGACGTGACTTGCAGCAGTGATAGGAGGCAACCCTCTTGGAGTCTCGATGTGTAGTGGCCTTGATGGACTAAGGCACGACTAGTGAGCAATACGAAAAGGAAGGATTGACAGGACGAGATACAACATAGAAGTTGCAACGACATTTGTCATTGTATCTTGTATACCATATACTATTGTATTACTCAGAATTTGGTTTAATGTAATGAAGATTTGGATTGTACATATTGGACAATTTTGTTTAAAACTATGCGTATTGTGCATATGTGATTTGTTGCTTTATATTTCCACTGTGAAAAGTAGTTTATGGTTGAGATTCTTGGTTTCGTAGCACTAGTGATCTTAAGACTCTAACCTAGACCCAAGGTCATGGAAAATCAACATGGTACCAGAGCATGTCTGAGTTACTTTGGAAGTAAGTAAATCAGAGTTGTGCGCGGCGAAGTACAGCGTGAGAGGCAGTTGGTCACATTGTGAGTGAAGGGTTCACTACAATGTCGAAGTTGCAAGCAGGTATCCGATGTGAGGACAGGTTAGAGGGGTTGTCCAACTATAGTCCATGTAAGGAAAGGATCAACAAGATATGGGATTTTGCCGAGAAAGAGATCAAGAAGCCAACCTCCCTAAGGAGCTGGAAATATGTGAAGATTTGGATGCAAGGGCGAGACTGATCATCCTAGATGGTGTGAGGGATGCCCTAATACCTCATTTGTCTGGGAAGAACACTGCACATGAGATGTGGGTGTCTCTTCAGAATTTGTTCCAAAATAAGAACGAGAACCAGGTATTGGTATTGGAGGATAAGTTGAAGTCCACCAAGATGTTAAAGGGTGAAAGTGTGACCTTGTATCTGACGAGATTGTCTCAGGTCAAAGATGAGCTTGCTTCCATCGGTGTGACTATCTCAGATGGAGATATGGTAAGGATTGCCTTGAAAGGGTTCACCGAGGAATGGAAGCCCTTCATCAAAGGGATCGTTGCCAAGGAGAAGCTGCCAGACTGGGATAGTTTGTGGATTGACTTCATTCACGAAGAGTTGCGAGATGAGGATCTTCAGCGGAAGCAAAAAGCTTCAGATGATGACATGGCACTTGCATCACAAATGAAGGGTAAGCAAAAGGACTTGAGTAAAGTCAAGTGTTTCAATTGTGGCAAGATGGGTCATTTTTCATCGAGATGTCTGATGAAGAAGAAGGGAAATGATGAGAAGAAGAAAGTAAAGCAGGCCTCTGGTGTTGCCACTTCAGCAAAGATGGAAAATCTCTTCAAGAGAATGGAAGAGGAGGACTTTGCTATGATTTCTCATTTCTCACAGAGTACTATCACTTAGGATGGATGGTATGTGGACAGTGGTGCGATGAAGCATATGACACAGTCACGGGATGGTTTTGAGACTCTAACTGGATGGGACTCGAAGTTGCATATGGTGTTGGGTGACAAGAGCCAGTTGGAGGTCCGAGGATCGAGTGTTGTGCCATCCAGGATGAAAACAAGACATATGATGCAGGTCCAGGATATACTGTTTGTACCAGGACTTGGATATAATGTGTTGTCCATCTCGATTATGGAGAAGAAGGGGTTTGAGGTCTTGTTCTATGATGGAAAGGCAAGACTCGGGCTCAAAGGCTCTAAGTCCGATGGGATTGTACTTGGAGTTAGAGAGCATGGTCTTTACAGGTTGACTATCGAGCCTGAGGATCATGGAAAGAAGTAGGGACAGGTCCAGGTTCTAGAGAAGCAGGAGCAAGTGCAAGTGCAGGTGCAGTTTTTAGAGGAGATGGCATGGGTTCTTGAGAAGAAGGTACACTTTTCTGAGAAGGTCCAGGTTCCAGAGACTTAGAAGGACTCTTGTTCGAGAGGGAGCTTGTAGATTCAAAGGGAGACTCTACAACCCAAGAAGAGTGTGTGGTCAGTGGTGAGCAAGGGTGCTCCTACAACTACCAAGAAGGAATCATGGAAAGAGTGGAAGACGTTACAGGATAAGAAGAAGAAGCAAGTTGCTTCCAGCAGTGATAGCGACACTTCTGAGAATGGCACAGTTCACCGTACAAGGATTGCTGCGATTGTGAGCACCAAGCGTTGGGCAAGTGTTGTGCGCAGTGATGATGATGACGAGATACTTCCTAGTCTTGGAAGTACCTCCCTCGCTAAGAGGGAGTGTTGATTTGTGTAGCTTGGGAGGTACTCCAAGCCCTAGAGTTCAGGGTTTGGAGGACAAAGCACCACAAGGGCAACTTGTGGGCTTGGAATCCAAGTATGGGGTTTTGGCACCCATCGTGTTTTGGGGCAAAACCATGATGGATTCACGACATGTGATGGATGAGGATGATAGTGCTCAGAAAGGCGATTCCAACGCATTGAAAACTGTTTGAATCAGAGTTGTTGTTAGAGAGATATTAATTTTTGAAGTTGGCAAATTAATTTGGTTATCAAGTAGGCCGACATGATATGTGTCACTTCAAGTGAGACGTTGAGCCCTTATATGTGTATAAATACAAGGCATATTGAAGTCATTTGAGGCATCCATATTGTGCAACATTCATCCAAGATAGCTTTTCAATTTGGATGCCCTAGTTGCAGCAAGAAAAGGTTCAAGGGACAACGTGAGAATATGTCTAAATTGAAGGCCAAGGAGCAGCATGGGAGAGGTTTGTTTGGAGGTCGAGTTATGGGCAAGATTATCGACCTTCTAAGGGTTGTTTGAGGGCTAAAAAGGCAGTTATTCTAGGGCCGAGATGTTGGGCTTCTAGGCCGAGGAGCAGAGGACATTACATTGTTGTTTAGGAGTTGTTTGGGCATTGTTTGAAGGGTTGTTCACTACAGGACTGTTGTGTGTTAGGCCGTAGACCATAACACCACAGTAGGGGCTTGCATAGGGCATGTTAAGGGGTTGGTGTATGCCCTAGATAACAACGCAGCAAGGAGTCCTTCAAGGGTATGTCGCAGTTGATTGAAGGGTTGTTTGGGGACTATCAAAGGAGTTAAGGGTTGCAGCAAGTGCCCTAACCAGCACTGTCACAAACAACAGTATGCAAACATAAAGGACATCAATGTTTTGTGGAGGAATTTTGGGTCAAGAAGTGACTGGTTTGGATCATGTTTAGAGCAGCCTATTGAAGCCAAGTGTATGACCTTCCGAGGTGGCGAAGCATCATACTAGGAGTAGATTCAACGGTGACGAAATTGGGTGTCATAGAGCTGGTTGGAGGGAAACGAGTTGGCTACCCAAAGTAGCCCTAGAGCAGCAGCCAAGAAGGACGTTGTTAGTGTGATATTGGGTGAAGTTTTGGTGCTGAAGTGCAGCACTTTGATGGACGAAAGTTGTTGTTAGCCTGGCAGATTGTAGCTCAGGAATTAGGCCTACCCAGAGAGTAGTTTGATGAGCCCGTGTTCATTGTAGCAAATGTGACTTGCAACAGTGATAGGAGGCAGCCCTCTTGGAGTCTCGATGTGTAGTGACCTTGATGGACTAAGGCACTACTAGTGAGCAGTACGGAAGCGAAGGACCAGCAGGACGAGATACGACATAGAAGCTACAACGACGTTTGTCATTGTATCTTGTACACCATAGGCTGTTGTATTATTCATAATTTGGTTTAATATAATGAAGATTGGGATTGTACATATTGTACAATTTTGTTTAAAACTGTGTGTATTGTGCATATGTGATTTGTTGCTTTATATTTCCACTATGCAAAGTAGTTTATGGTTGAGATTCTTGGTTTGGTAGCATCAATGATTTTAAGACTCTAACCTAGACCCAAGGTCTTGGAAAATCAACAAGTACCCCAACTTTAATCTTCGGTAGAAGTTAGCAAGGCCCAAGAAGCTGCGAAGCTCTGTTAGAGTTGTCGGGGCAATCCAATCCCAAATGACTTAGATCTTGGCTTGATCCACATGCATGACTTGCTTATCAATAATGTGGCCTAGATATTCGACCTTGTACATGCCAAAGGAGCATTTTTCCAAGTTAGCGCATAGCTTCTGTTGCCATAGAGTGTGAAGGACCTATCGAATATGTTACTAGTGTTCTGCCCAACTCTTGTTGAAGATGAGCATCATATTCAAATATATAACCATGAAGGAGTTGGTGAAAAGTCGCAAGATATCTTCTATCAGCCTCATGAAAGTTGTTGGGGCATTCATCAAACTAAAGGGCATGACCAACCATTCAAAAAGACTCTCCCATGGTCTTGAAAGCAGTCTTCCACGCCTTATTTGGTTCTATTAGGACTTGGTGATAGTTGGACTTCAAATCAATCTTACTAAAGTACTTGGCCCCCTTGAGTTGGTCATGAAGGTCGTTAATCCGAGGAATCGAGTATCAGTTCCTAACAATGATTTTGTTCAGGGCCTGATAACCAATGCAGAGTCGCCAGGCCCCATCTTTCTTCTACACGAGTACAATTGGGCTTTCACAGGGTGAGGAACTCAGTTGAATGTGCCCTTTTTGTAGTAGCTCTTATATTTTTCGCTTGATTTCCTCATTTTCTAGAAGAGAGCAACGGTAGATTAGCCCATTGGGTAGAGGTGCATTGGGGGTCAAATTAACTGAATGCTTGACCTAATAGTGCAAAGGTACCCTCGAGGGTGAGGAGAAGATGTGTCTATATTCTTCCACGACCTTATCCACTTTCCTTTGCTACATGGAGGATCCCTATGCAAGGCCCATGGATGTAGCCATGATCTTCCCCTTACTTTAAGAGTGAATCAGGAGATTAAAGAAATGGCAGTAGGCAAAGCTACCTCTGGTATCTTGTATAATTGTCTGCCTAAAGTGATAATAACACTACGAGGTCTAGACTCATACACAACATAATTCTTTCATAAGTATGATTTGCCTAATAGAACATCACAAATTTCAAAGGGGGAAACATCACACAATACCCCGTCCTTAAAAGGCGTGATGCTATAGAGCAGGTAGCATTGTTAGATGACAGGAAGATTTCGCCCTTGGTGGATCCACCCAATGATGTATGGTTGTGAGTGTGGTGTTGTCAGGAAACCTAACCGCTTAACCACCTTTACTAAGATGTGGCTCTTTTAACTCCCGTTATTGACAATGAAACACAATGGAGCACCCTTTACTCGCATTTGTGAGTAAAATAGGCGTTCACCTTCCTCCAGATCTTTAACCTCATTATTTTGGACCTTGGTGGTGGCAATGGTGGCATTGGGTTCTGCATTAATGATATTTTTCCCCTTGTCTAGGTCTAGTTCAAAGTCAAACCTATGTCTGACTCTAAGGCTTTTAGCTCGACTTCCAGTGACTACCTTGCATGACTTTCATTGGTGTTATGAGTGAGGCTCTTGTGGAACTTACACCACTTTCCTGTGTCTTTCTTCATCTTCAGATTACCATTCTTTGTTTGTATCTTAGATAGGTTGTCTTAGGGTGGTTCATCCTGGCTATGTCCTTTGTTCTATGATCTGGGAATGTCGTTGCCCTATTTCTGCTATGAAGAATTTGTAGATCCAACGTCTAGTTTCTTTTGTTTAAATTTTTGCTCGATTTTGATAGGATATTGGTATGTTGCAGCAAGTGAGGAGATGTCTAGGAAATCCATTTCTGTCTGGATGTATCTATCAGACAAGCATTGTACTTGAGCACCAAAAGTCGCTCAGAAGATTTGATACCCAATTTGGTGTGCAAGGTATGAAAGATATTTGTGAACTCTAGCACTGCTTGGTCCCTTTCCTACCG
Source organism: Pinus tabuliformis (assembly GCA_031772625.1). Lineage (NCBI taxonomy): Eukaryota > Viridiplantae > Streptophyta > Pinopsida > Pinales > Pinaceae > Pinus > Pinus tabuliformis. Next base: position 1,081,240,498 of record CM062818.1, read on the forward strand.
TAGTGTGGTCCATCTCATGTATTGGTCTTCATAGCTTCGAACAAGGTAATATTGTTCCTTAATAGCAGCCCTAAAAGAGTCCCAAGCAGGTGCAACTAAAATAGTGTGGATTCTTCCATGGTCGTTTGCTCACAGTAAGTTTCCCACCAATCCTTGACATGGAGGATAACCTTAAGGTGTGCAAAGGTAATCTTTTCTCTATTGGAAAAATTGTAGAGAAAAAGTACCCTTCTAGGATATTTAACCATTTGTATAGAGCATATGCATCTATTTGGCCTTCAACTATAGAAATATCAAAATTAACTTGTACCTTAAAGTGGGCAATGCCTCCAAAGTGGTTGCTTGATGAAGATGTGTCACCTATGGGCATCCATCAAAGGATCTAGAAAAATTGTCCTCTATCTCAACAAGGTCTAGGTTCAGCTCCCCTCCACTAATCACATAGGCCAAATACACGAAAAACTGCCATGCAAACTAACACTTCTTAAGATTATATAGCAGTTGTTGTTGCTTCAATTAATCTAGCAGTGGTATCAAATGTGAGATGTGCTCCTCCTAGGTAGCATTATATACTAGTATATCATCCAAATACACAATAACTAATGAATCTAAGTGTGGATGTATCATATCATTCATTAATCTCATGAACATTGTTGGTGCATTGCATAGACCAAACCATATGACTAACCACTTATACAAGCCTTGTCTAGTTTTGAAAGCAGTCTTCCAAATATCTTCTTCTTTGACTCGAACTTGGTGATATTGTGATTTTAAATCTAGCTTGGTGAAGTATTTTGATTGCTACAACTAGTGTAATAGGTCATCAACCCTATGCATGGCGTACTTATTTTTTAATGTAATTTTCTATAGTGCCTTGTAATCAATGCACATTTGTCAACTCCCATCTTTCTTTGGCACAATTATGATGGGTGACCCACATGTGAGGTACTTGGTCGAATAACACCTTGCTCCAACAATTGTTGCAATTGCCTCTTCACCTCATTTTCTTCTAGAACATACTACTTGCAAAACCACATTTTCAGTAATGGAGAGTCCAGTGACAGTTGGATCGCGTGCTCCACTTCCCTCTTGGGTGGTATCCCTTTAGGCTCTTGGAACACTCTCGTGTATGTCTATAGAACCTCTTTGAATTTGTTTATGTGTTCCTTAATGTACCCCTCCGGGTATGTCTTTACTCTCATTGACACTTCTACACATTTAGTTTCTCTAAAAACAATAAAACATATTTCTCTTCTTCTTGGCCATCAATGTTACAATGGTTGCTAGGATCTTTGCACTAGTGTGTTGTGGTTGTTGTCTTCTTGTTCTTCCCTCCTTTCCATTAATTCTTCCATTTTTTGGAAGCTTCCTAGTGTTCCTTTTTCTTTGAACCACTCAACTACCCTTTCTTTTGGCTTATGTTTTCCAGGTACTTTGTTTGTATACAAGCCCCATCCACTACTATGGGTTTGAACAACATCACTTGATTTCACAAATAGTTATTTAGATGCCCTAGATACTTGATGAGTATGTCTGAGTTCTTGGGAGAGATACCCAACATTATTGTTATCTTCCTGGATTTTGTGGTGTACTCTTGTACACTCTGCCCTTGTCTCTGCTTGAAGTAATACTACTAGATCCACTAGTCCTCTACATACTTGATAGGGTGTAGAATTGGGATTTTATGAGAGTTTTAGAATCCTCCCACTTAGTCATTAGAGGATCTCCCTCCAACCTCATGGTTTTCATGTAGATTTCCCACCAAGTCAGGGCATGGCCCTCTAATTTCAAATGAGCAAATGAAATTTTTCATTCTTCCTCTATATGGTGAACACTAAATTAAACCTCTAATCGTTGCCACCAGTGACTTAATTTCAAAGTATCGATCTCACCGTAATACATTTTTATGTCCACCTTTGCTTCCATTTTGAAGAGAGACTGTGAATGGTTCAGTGCCTAAAATCTGCTACACTTTTTGGGTTTTCCTAAACTCCTTTGGTTCTTTCGGATCCCTCGATTCCCCTCCAACCTAACCTTTGCATTGAAACCTCCATCTCTTTTTAATAGATTGAACTTATTAGTTAAGGCCACTATGAGGAGGCTCGCATTACAGTTTATATCTATGACTTGCACTTCCAACTGCTCCACCTCTCCTTTGTCGAATGTTGAGAGTTATCATACTCTAATTCGTCAATCATCGCTAGGGCTTTATGAATTTCCACTTAATCTGGTTTGATCCCCTGCAACTTACAGTAAAATACCCAAAGGTACCTACTCTAATACCGATGTGATCTATAAATTGTCATGGATATTCCACTATACAATTCATAAAAATATATTTGATAAAAATAGATTGAAAATTGTAATCTATATCATGAGACTTAATTTTCCTTAGATTTTTAGATTTGTTAATTGTCTTGTTGTCATGCAAAAAATAGCTAACATGTAAATACTAACACACACTAAACACTATGAACACCAAGATATGATTTGGGAAACCCTTTTGAGAGGCGAGTTGGAAGGTGAGGTTGCTCTACTCTCTTTTGTTTGAATGGAAATGGTACATATAAAAAGGAGTAGGCACTCTCTATGGAGTTACCTAAGACTTGTGGCTAGTGGGTTTCTACTTAACACAAACCTTCTATGTTCTACTCTCTTTCTATCCACTCTTAGCTACTTTACCTTAGGAAAAAAATGCACTTGAATAGAATGGAACCTCTTTCCTCCTAGTGGTCCAATTATAACATAGTGTGATAGCCAACTATGGGTTAGATTTGATCCATTCAAACTTCAACATGAGTTACAACTCAACCCTTCAAGAGTCTTCTTCATCATCCTCGTGTGACTAGGCCATTTTCCATTAGTAAAGGGGGTTGACATGTCATCCTATCGAATTATGGTGGCTAATTATGATAGGTTAAGTTCCAGGAGACATTACTTTTGCATCTAAGCTCCATTGTATGTCTTTCTTGGACCACTGGAAAGCTATTTGTGTGTAGAATAAGTCAGTAGGTGCAACACTTAAGTGGCAAATTTTAACCCCTCAAACTATCCCTAGAAGGTTTCTAACCCCAATTATCCAAATTGGGCCCAACCACTGAAACTACTCTTGTAAGTTGATTTCTATGATTTTTCCACCCCAAAAGCATCGTGATGGATGAAAAACAGTATAATGATACAATCCAATCCATATTAGATATGGATATGTGTGGATTTAAGGAATTTAAGTCATTTGTCACCGAAGGATAATTATCTCCTTCCTAATATGGAACATTTGCTACAAAAGATAATGGGGTCAAGGATGATGTCAATGCTAGATGGATTCTCCAAGTACAATCAAATAAAGGTTAAGAAAGAAAATCAATATAAGACTTCCTTTACAATCCCATGCGAAACATTGTAGGTTTTAACCTTGTACAGAAATTACCTACATACGAATTCTAAAACACAAAAAGTAAACAATGCGAAAGCATAACACATAAGACACATATACATAGAGATTTTCCCCTAGATCCCAAAACCGAGACTACCAGCTTGATTTTTCCTTATGTTCCTTTCAATGTTATAATACATATTTATGCATCCAATACCATGGACCGAAAACCATCGCGTCCAAAACCATGGACTGAAAAACATTGCGTCCAAAAACATGTGCGAAAATCATGCACAAAACCATAGGTGGGTCCACCCAACCTAACATAGGTTCCAAAACCAAAATTTTTCGAGACACTGCCCCAGACCCCATAGAGTGGGGTTACCTGCATCCCTCAAACCGCCTGTGACCCCACCCTGCTACGCAATCGCCTCAACGAAGGGGGTGCTTCGCCCCCCTTCTAACCCCCTAGTTAACTACGTGGGCTAGTAGTGGAAAGAATATAACACAACCCAACATTCTCCCACTTGTTGTTTTCTTTCCACGAGGGCCACAAGAAAGCTTAGTCATTTATCCAGCCCTGAAACGCCCATCTGTTGTATTCTTCAAAGTGTCCACCTTTACCAGCAACACCTTTTTGTCTTCTATCATATCCCTCATAAAGTGATACTGAACATCAATGTGCTTTGTCTTTGAATGGTAAGTAGGGTTCTTTGCCAAGAAAATTGCACTTTGGCTGTCATAGCCTATCCTTATAGCTCCCTGTACTAACTCCATACTTCAACACAATCTCTGCAACCAAACCGCTTCCTTGCTTGCATGAGTGGCTGCCATGTATTCTGCCTCTGTAGTTGAAAGTGCCACTACAGATTGTTTCTTACTCATCCAACTGACTGCGCCTCCAAATAGGTTAAACACATACCCACTTGTAGATCTTCTTTGATCCAGATCTCCATCCCGGTCTACATCAACAACGCCGCGAATATCCAACACTCTGTTCAATCCCAGTCTTCCTTGGTAGCACAAACCATAATCACTAGTTCCACGCAAATACCTGAAAACCCGCTTCACTGTTGTCCAATGCTCCTTTCCTAGTTTTGACATAAACCTGTTCAATACTCCCATTGCATGTGCAATGTCTGGTATAGTACAAACCATTGCATACATCAGGCTACTGACTACACTTGCATATGGAACATGAGACATGTCCTCTTCCTCTTCTTGTGTCTTGGGACACTGTTCAGCAGATAACTTTACACCTACAAGAATAGGAACATTCACCGGTTTACTATCCTGCATATTAAATCTCTGCAATATTGTCTCGACATACTTCCTCTGGTTTAACCAGAGCTTCCTCTTTGCCTGATCTCTTTTAATTTCCATGCCCAAAATATAGTTTGCAGCACCAAGATCTTTCATGTTGAATTTGGAGGACAATTGGGTCCTCAAACCTTGGATAATTTCTTTGTCATTTTCAACCAGCAACATATCATCCACATACAAGACCAGATAAATAACACAGTCACCAATTAATTTAAAATACACACAGTGATATGCTTTGCTTCTGGTGAAGCCAAGTCCTCGTATAAATGTATCAAATTTCTGATACCACATCTTTGGTGACTGTTTTAACCCATACAAAGACTTTTTTAACTTTCATACCAATTCTTTCTTACCCTTCACCGCAAAGCCTTCAGGTTGCTTCATGTAGATTTCCTCTTCCAGATCCCCGTGAAGAAATGTTGTCTTCACATCCATCTGTTCTACCTCAAAATTAAAAGCAGCAACAAGAGATAAAAGTAATCTAATAGAAGTTACTTTGGCAACAGGAGAAAAAATATCACCAAAATCAATTCTTGGCACCTGGGAATAACCTCTTGCTACCAACGGAGCTTTGTATTTTTCCACCTTTCCTTCTGCATTTGTCTTCTTCTTGAACACCCATTTGTTGCTAATGGGTTTCCTTCCAGCCAGCAACTCCACCAGATCCCAAGCCTCATTTTTGTGCAAAGATGCCATTTCATCAACCATGGCCTCTTTCCAGAGTTTTCCATCCTCTAAATCTACTGCTTCCTTCACAGTTATGGGATCATCGTCAGTAATAGATAAAGAAAAATTTGAATAGAAAGCAGATGGACTATACCTTTCTCGCTGCCTTCTTTCTCGAACTGATCTTCTCACACCCGGAGTTTGTAGCTTTTCATCCTCTGATTCCTCCTCTACTATAGAGTTTGATTCTTCCTCCTTTAGCTCAAACTCTATCTTCTCATGTTTTTTTGGTTGGACTTCATGTTTAATAACATCTTTCACCTCTCTGAACACCACTTCTCGGTTGTACACAACCTTCCTTATTATTGGGTTCCAACGCTTATAACCCTTTAAACTGTCCTTATACCCAATAAATATGCACTTTTCAGATTTACTATCCAACTTTGTTTGTTTCTCCTTTGGAACATGTACATATGCATCACATCCAAATACTCTCAGATGTGAAAGAGACGGTTTCTTACCAATCCATACCTCTTGTGGAGTTTTATCCTCCAACGCTGATGAAGGTGATCTGTTGACCAGGTAACATGTTGTCTCCACCGCTTCTGCCCATAATTCCTATCCTAACCCGGCACCATTGAGCATGCTTCTTGCCCTTTCCATCAACGTCTTGTTCATTCTTTCTGCAACTCCATTTTGCTGAGGTGTATATGGAGTAGTCTTCTGCCGTGCTATACCACACTTCTTATAGAATTCTTCAAATTCCTTACTGCAAAACTCTCCACCGTTATCTATCTTCAACACCTTTATCTTCTTCTCTGTCTGGTTTTCCACCAGAGCCTTGAATTCTTTAAACCTATCAAAGACTTCAAATTTCTTCTTAAGGAAATATATCCATGTATTTCTTGAGAAGTCATCTATAAATGATACATAGTACACAGACTTACCAAGTGATGGAACCTTCACAGGTCCAAACACATCACTGTGCACAAGCTCTAATATATGTTTCGTCCTCTTACCATCAGAGGGGAAACTCACCCGATTCTACTTCCCATATATACAATTTTCATAGAAATCAAAATCCAGAGAGCTATTGCCCATACCTTATACCATACCTTTACCATGAAGTATTCAAAGGCCCTTCTCTCCAATATGTCCAAGCCTTTGATGTCACAGCATGATCTTCTCTCTAGAGACCACTAGATTTTCTACTCCACTTTCAGGAACCACAGAACTGTTGCACCCATCAACAACAGTACTACCTTGCAGGTTGTACAGAGTTCCAATTTGAACTCCCCGCATCAATACCAGTGCTTCCCTAACCATCTTGCAGGTATCCTTTTCGAACACTGTTTTTACACCTGCATCATCCAGCTTGCTTACAGAAATCAGATTTCTAGCCAATGCAGGAATATGTAGGACACCCGGAAGTGTTCTAACCCTTCCACCTTGCAACTTCAACTTTACTTTTCCGCGACCAACGATTCCAGCCTTCCTATCATCCCCTAAGAGGACATCACCACCATCGTATTTCTCATACTTACAGAACCACTCTCTATGGGGAGTGAAGTGAAAGAATGCACCTGAGTCAATCAACCATGCCTCATGATCTACATGTGTACTTGAAGAAGCCAAGTACACATCCCCACCTTCATCTGAGATGGTTTTCGCCTCTGCAAAAGGAGCATCATCAGATCCCTTACCTTTGTCAGGAGTTTTAGATTTACAGTCCCTTTTGTAGTTTCCTTCCTTTCCGCATTTCCAGCACATCACCTTGACAGGTTTTCCTGGAGATTTAGATCTCCCTCTAGACTTAGATCTCCCACTCGATGACTTATTTTTATTTCTATTCTGGGACTGTTTGTTACGAATAAAATATATAAATAATATAAATATAATGTAAATGATAATAATCATAAATAATAATTAGTTAAGATAGTAATTAGGTTGAAGAGGCATGTCTAATAGGACATGACTCTTCATGAAGAGACACTTGCCTAATATATAAGCAAGCCTCTCATTCTCATTGTAAATCTTCTTATTCATTCTTATTCATATATTTAATATATAATATTTGTATCCTCATGGATATCTACATATTCCAAGTCTTTTGGAGTAATTAATTTGTAGAAAGAACTTTGTTCACTTCATCATCCTCGTACAGACAAGGCATCACCATTCTGGCTCTCCATATTTGTCCGTCTCATCTCCTCCGTCAGCGAAGATGAGACTATTTCATCAAACTGCAAAGCAGTTGCATTGCTACCTATTGCAATAACCAAACTATCCCACGAATCTGGTAGAGAACACAACAAATTGATGCACTTATCTTCATCTGAAATTTTACTATCAACAGATGCTAACTAATTTACCACAGTATTAAATGCATTCAGATGCTCTATCACCGAGTCTCAATCTTTCATCCTCAAGTTATACAGCTTTTTCTGTAGGAACAGTTTATTCACCAGAGACTTAGATTGGTACAAAGTCCCTAACTTGTCCCACAAATCCTTCACCGTAGCTTCCCCTGATACATTCAGCAATACTGAATCTAAGACACACAATCGTATTGTTCTCTTTCCCTTCCGATCCAACTTCTTCCATTCTTTTTCGGACACTCTCGTTGGTTTAGTACCCAGATCTACCGCGATCCACTGATCTTTATCCACCAACAGATCCTCCATCTTGAGTTTTCACAACTCAACACTCTGATCATTAAATTTCTCGATCTCTATCTTTCCACTACTCGCCATCTTCTTTCACCACCAAAATCAATCTCGCAGATCTCCCATTGAACAGAGTCTACCACAAGCCCGAGCGAAACCCCTCAGCAACAAAGGCGTCCCCTTGAAGCCAAAACAGTTCTGATACCAAATGTAGGTTTTAACCTCGTACAGAAATTACCTGCATACGAATTCTAAAACACAGAAAATAAACAATGTGAGAGCATAACACATATACACAGATATTTTCCCCTAAATCCCAAAATCGGGACTACTAGCTTGATTTTTTATTATATTCCTTTCAATGTTATAATACATATTTATACATGCCGAAACATCTAATCCCATGGACCGAAAACCATCGCATCCAAAACCATGGACTGAAAACCATCGCGTCCAAAAACATGTGCGAAAATCATACACAAAACCATAGGTGGGTCCACCCAACCTAACATAGGTTCCAAAACCAAAATTTTTACCTGCATCCCTCAAACCCCCTGTGACCCCACCCCACTATACAATTGGCGCAACGAAGGGGGTGCTCCGCCCCCCTTCTAACCCCCCGGCTAACTACGTGGGCTAGTCGTGGAAAGAATATAACACAACCCAACAAACATTTCATTATCTGATAATGCTTTTTGGTTTGTTCAATGTCAGATCAACTTTTCAATGAGCAACGGGTTTTTTCATTTAAAGATATTATGGCTAAAATCCTTGAAATATATCAAGATGATTTGATGATTTTCTCAAAGGAAATAATGCTCATGTCCATCATCTTAAGTAGGTATTAAAAGGATGTGGAAACTATGGGATATCCTTGAATTGTAAAAAGTTGGTTTTTGTTATATATGAACGGAAGCTATCAAGTTACATTGTCTCTAAGGTGGGAATTAGAACTTATCCAAAAGAGATTAATGGTATCCAAAAACTCCTTTTTTATAAGCAAATAAGCCATTTATTCATTCTTTGGAAGAATTAGGTAGTTTGTGCTAAACTACATAGAGATGACAATGCTTAAGAAGTGTTACTCTCTATATCCTTAGTTGGCACAAATGTACAAATCACAAGTGTGAGATCCCAAGGATAATTTAGGCAAGCTACCCATTGTCATCTCATTAGCCTTGTCTCTCACTTTAGAATAGGAAAAATGTAACCTTTTCCTTCTTTATAGCTAACTAAGCTCAATTCATGTAGTATGGAATGGGAGCAAGAGAGAGCTTAACAACAACAACAACAGAAAGAAAAAAAGGAAAAATAAATGTTTTCAAGTTTTTTAAGTTCTAGGGTGGTGGGTGAAAGGGAGAACAATGCCTTCCTTGGGCTATGGGGTCATGCATGCAAAGTCAAAGAGTGGTTATTGTGAATATTGGGAATCAAAGGTGCTAAGGTGATGCGCAGGATAATAACATCACTTTAGTTGTTGCATTCACAAGTTTGATGGTGGAAAGGTCTATCTAAGATCCACAGGATAATAACATCACTTTAGTTGTTGCATTCACAAGTTTGATGGTGGAAAGGTCTATCTAAGATCCACTAAAAGCAATCATAAGGGTGGCACCTACCAAAGACTATCTTTAAATGCAACAGTTTAATTAGATAAGTACATAATGTTTTCATCATGAAGGTAAGTAACACAAAAGGGAAAGGGAGAATAAGGAAGAAACAAATTACCCTAACCCTTTCCAACAATTGCAATTGTGCTCTTCTATGGCCCTTGATTAACTTTGGCATCCATAAACTTGTGTAATAAAACTTCAAATGTTGCATCTAATACAATATGTCATACATAAATAAATTGTATATGCAATGTATGGCCCTTGATTAACTTGGCATTCATAAACTTGTGTAATAAAACTTCAAATGTTGCACCTAGTACAATATGTCATACATAAAGAAATTGTATATACAATGCACAAAGCTTTAGAGAAAGGAATGACAACTTTATTGGATAGTTTGGAGCTCTTTCACTCACTAAATCTCACACATAGAAATAGGGAGAGCAAACCTTTATAGTTTAAGGTTCATCTCCTTTTTATAATAAACAATTAGCTGTTTTCCATATCCACTAATCTTCCCAAAAAAAAATGACAATAAAGCAATCACCTCTAATATTTTCAACAAACTTCTTACTAGTTTAAACCCACATTATTTTTCAAAGAAATACGATAAAATAGTCACTTTGAACTTGAAGTGTCCACAAACCAACTTAAAAGGAAAATGATCCACCAAGGTCAATAATAAAAATGTGTTTCAAACCAACTTAAAAGGAAAATGATCCACCAAGGTCAATAATAAAAATGTGTAGGCTCAACGGTTTATGGTTTTGTTCTTTTTCGACATACTTTGTAATGAATTTTTATGGGAATGGGAGTGAAGGGCAGCAAAATTCAAGTGAACCAGATTTTTTTTAGTACTAAATTTATTTATATATTTAAAAATATATTTTAAATAAATTAAAAATTATATAACCAAATATCAATGTTAAAAACAAAATATACAAACAGTTAAATCTCCATCCAAGTGCAGACTGCATCAACAGTTTTCACTGCACTGCTGTACGGCTCCATTAAATATCAAAATACCACGTCCACGCCTCATGGCACATCCGTCGATTTTGATTTAGAAGACATCGATCCAGCGATCTTGAATGCTAGTTTGTATGATTGAACATCACAAAAGGAGGCGGCTCCATTGGCATCGTTGAATCTATGTGGAGCCAATATTTATCTGTGTGTTAGATGTGGGTGACTACGGCACCTTCAATTTCAGCTTGCATGAACCAAGAAGCGTCAAAAATAATATGGGAATCCATGGATGTTAATGATACAATTCACTCCACAATTTAAATGATTAGCAATGATTAGCAATGGTACTATCTAAACAAAAATTTTAAAATTTAACTTTTGAATTTTAATGTTATTGTTTTACTCACATTTAAGTGGATGTAATGGTGAATGTAATGGTTAAGAGTATGTGTTTTTTCTTAAAAGACTATAGGTTCAAAACCAAGAATAGAATAGGTATTTTTTTGTAGACTTAACAATCAAGTAAAATCTCTTATCTCAAAACCAAAAAAAAAACTGCTACACTAAATTAATATCTAATTTAACCATAACTTTAAAATTAAATAATAATAATAATAATAATAATTTCCAAAAATACTTCATCTAAAAATACTAGCTTATAATTACATCTCTCACAAAGTGTAATCCTATGCCATGGCATCATCCCTTCGAACCATTTTGAATGAGTATAGCCAATGTGTGAGTTGAAGGGGCTGGCCCCTTTATTAAAACATTAAACGATAATGTTGGCTTTAGTTTGTTTTTTATAAGATGGTTTAGGGTTTTTTCTTTGAAAACAAATTTGCCCAATTATATGCCAATGGGAAAAAAATGATTTTACATTAACGTCTTTATAACTCAAATTCATAATAAAATGGGGTTAAATAAATCTCACAATTAAGAATAATAATAAAATAAATTATTTAATTTTATGATTATATTATATTAACTAATTTTATGATTACATTATATGTTTGATATAGTTTGAGTGGGTTTAATAGTTAAGAGAATGTGTTTTGATGTTTGATACAATTTGAGTTGGTTTAATAGTTAAGAGCGCGTGTTTTTTTTTAAGAGGTGTTTCTTTTTAAGAGGTCACTTTCGAAACCAAGGGGTACAGTATGGGTCCCTTCTCCCATAAACAAAGGGATCTCATACACTAATTTGGTGCTTGGTTTGGCCATGACCTTAAATTTAGTAATAATAAATCATTTATTAATAATATATTTTTACATTAAAAAAAATAACCATTGTAAAAAAATATTTATCAAGACAATTTATTTATTAATTCACATTTTGTTCTTACTCTTGTTCTTACTCTTGAAAATAGAACATCACAATGTATAATATGTTATACAACATCATAACAAGGTAAAAAGACTCATTATTTTGTGTAATTAAAATGAACCATCTCCAACTAAAAAAGGTATACACTTTAAGTCCATCAACATATAACATATCAAAAATATGCTGTGCCATAAAAATCACACTTTTACCACTAATGCAATTAAGAGGGATGATACTTTTTCTTGTTGTCTACGCATTTATAAAAAATCACACTTTTACTGCTCATGCAATTAAGAGGGATAACACATTTTCTTGTTGTCCATGCATTTATCCTTTAAAATCATTTTCTGGTTTATCCTTTAAAATCATTTTCTCGTTGTCTAGGCATTTATCTTTTAAAATCCTTTTCTCATTGTCTAGGCATTTATCATTTGAATATGACCACCTTTAATTATATCACCATTTTTCATAATTTGTGTTTGTATAAATTATTTGCGTTTTTCCTATTTTCATTGCAAGCTTGTCTCATTATTTATATAAATTGTCTCATTATTTTAAACATTATTATTAAATAATGTTGTTGCAAAGATTTTTGAAATTTTGAGTTTAATCAAACTATTTTTTTAAATAATGTTATTAAATTTTATTTTATATTTTTTCAAATTACTATTTTTAAATTAATATTAATATTTCTTTAAATAATTATTGTATTTTATTATTATTTATTTTAAAAAATAATATTATAAAAAAAATACATGTTTGTCTCATTATTTACACAAATAAATGTTAAATAATGTTGTTGAAAAGATTCTATAAAAAAAACTTTGAAATTTTGAATTCTGGTTTATTATAAATCTGATGTATAATTAAATTTTATATAATGTTTTTTATATCATTATTATATTTTATTATTATTTATATTAAGAAAATAAAAGCAATTATTCTTATAATTTTTAAGAAATTTAATTAATTAAAAAAATTTTAAGAAAAATTATACTTTACACTTAATCATTAGTTTTACTCTATTTATATGGGAATGCTGATTTTTTTTAAATGTGAGGAAATGGAAAATATCAGTTTGATATTATTAATTTGAAAACCTTAAAAGTAAATTAGATGTTAAAAAATATATATTTAAAATTATGTAAATAAATATTTTTAAATACAGATGTTTTCAAATCTATGTTTAGTATATCTTACCCTTTTTAGATTTAATAATGTTACCATACAATCTCCTAATGTCGTCTTTACTCTTTGATATGGGAATGTTGAATTTTTTTTAATGTGAAAAAATGTATATATATTGAATTGAGACTTCTGTGATCCATATCAAATTTTTGAAGAATTTTTCGGCTAAAATCACATGGAGAAATTTTTGTCGACTAAAATCACATGGAGAAATTTTTGTCGACGCGTTTCAAATTCTTCAAAAATGTATATATATTTGAAGATATCAAATTGATATGGTTGAATTTAAAAACCTTAAAATAAAATAAAATAAAATTATATATATATAAAATTGTATAAATAAACATTTTTAAATAAATGTGTTTTCAAGTCCATGTTTAGTATATTTTACCATTCTAGATTTAGTAATGTTACCATACAATTTCCATATACTATGGTTTATGTTTCTCTAATTTATGGTTTATGTTTGCTCTAATTTTATATGTTATTAAGATTTGAATTATAATAAACAGTTTATATATTTAGTAAACAATTGTGAATTTAGATATGTTTTATTTTTTATTTGTATTAATTTTGAAGGTTATATTACTTAAAATATATTTATAATCATTTTATATGTGTTATTAAGATTTGAATTATAATAGATAGTTTATATATTTAGTAAACAATTGTGAATTTAGATATGTTTTAACTGTGATTTGTACTAATTTTGAAGGTTATATTACTTAAAATATATATTTATAATCATATTTGAGGTTTAGGACTTTTGCAAATTTTATTTAGGGGTTTATATATTTAGTAAAAATTTGTGAATTTAGATATGTTTAAGTGTGATTTGTATTAATTTTGAAGGTTATATTACTTAAAATATATTTATAATCACATTCGAGTTTTATAATTCTACAAGTTTTAGCTTGAGATAAGCATATCTAGAATTTTCGCACTAGTTTTGTGATATGTATTCTTTCATTTTATGGGTATGAATTTATGTTTATGATTCTAAGTATTCATAAATTGGAGATTTTGTAGAGTTAAATTATTTAAAATTTCTAAATTTTTTAATTGGTTAGAGTTTTGCAATTAACATAATTAAAACATTTTGATTATAATTACTTTTATATGAATGTAATATCTTTTACACTTCAATTTAAATTGTCACATTTCATTTGTAAGCATTTTAATATATTGTTTATTATTTATATGTAATATTTTAACTCATTTGTTATGGTAATTTATCAATGAGAAAAACATTGTTTTGCATATGATAGGTAATATCATAAAAGACTTAAAGTTATATATATATATATAACATGATATAAAATTGATAAGATTAAGTTTTACTTAAATAGTCTTTTAGAATATATGTTGAATTCTAACTGCCTTGTCAAATTACTTGGATTATTTCCATGGCATGCAATAATAGTTGTTAGGAATCATCAAACAACTATTTAGGATCCAAATTGCCTCTCCACTAACTATGTATTTTTTTCTTTTGTAGGGGCTTGGTAATGACTTTGATTATCTTGAACCTACAAGAGTTCAATTTGGTTGTAATTTTCAAGCCTTGCAAATTTCATGTGGCTTTAACCATACTGCAGCCATATTAGAGGAAAGATGATTAATGTATAGCACTTTTGAACAACAGTAATAATGTGTTGAATGCATTCTTTCGCTATATTGTCTCACCTATAAAAGATTTTTTTTTGGAAAATAATAACATTGGCAATGATAAAATGATTATGATTATATGCAAAGTGTTAGATAGAGTAATTATGAACTAGGCGTTGCCTTGCAATGTGATTATGCATTTTATGAAACATTTATAAGACAAGTGTGATGTTTGTTTATAGTGAGAAATAATTGGGTGTCTTTTACAATCCTATCAACATTTGTGATTTTTAAAAATATATGTTTTTACTAAATTATGTCTTTGTTCACAATACTTCATATTTGCAAAATAAATAGACTATAACCAATCACGAATGTCAAATAAAAAAGTGTTGTATCTATTAGCCATGATAAGTAACCAAATCAAAAGGTAAAAGTGTTGAATTAGTTTGATAATATTTGGATGGGTATTTTAGAAATTATTCATAATATCTAGTCACAAATAAATAAATATAATATGGTCAAGAGAATAAATGGAAAATTTATCCCTACACTTATTTCATTATGCATATATTAAATGGCTCATGCATTATGGAGTTACAATATTTCTAATGAAGCATATAAGGAATTTTTAGTAAGAAATGGTGATTTGTATAACAAACAAGTTTTATTATTCTACTAAAATTCAAACTAAATATTTTCTTTCTCTTGATCATACTCCCTCATTGTCAAGGGTTGTGTTGGAACTTTCAACGTTTAGTGATGACATTGATGGTTTTTCTCTCTCCTTTACATTTATCTTTATATCTAGTGTTCAATGGTGTTTCCTTTTTCTACGGTTAGACCCCTCTGGGCACCCTTTTTATGCTCTTCTCTTTAGCTTGTGGTGCGCAAGAGTAGTCTTTGTACTCTCACACTATGTATATTACTTGTTTTCCATTGACTTATTCTTTGGGTCATAGAGAACATAATAAACTTTTTTTCTTTTACCATAATTTAAAAATATAGTTTACATTGCAATAATTTGAAATACAAATGGATATATGACAATGAACAAACTGAAAATAAAATATATACAAACTACTGTGAACAAATCAACACCAAAGGGCAGGGAAATGGCATAGGTTGAAGTATACATTATATAACATTTTTTATATCTCCATTTTGTAGGTATTATTCTCTTTCAAGTCATTGAATGTGACACTACCGTTTTTCAACTTATGGCACAAAACACTTGAGGATCACCAAAAGCACCCTTTGTTTTGCTATTGGCATTTTCATGTTAGCCTTTGAGTTTACTCTAAAAATATTATCATGTTTGTAGTTGCTTGATGTGACATATGGTGCATAGTGTGTTGATTGGCCTTGTTTTTACCATGATGTACACGAACATTGGAAATAACTTGTTCATGGATTAACATCCATTGACTTGATGGTTAGGTGGCACACTTCCTTAAGGGATTGGACACTTATGTAATTTAGTGAGTTCTTCACAATGCATGCACATCAAGGTTGGTTTATTTCTTGAGAGGATGACTCACCTTGGTAAAGTGTTGAGCATCTTGGAGAGTGTTTGAGTTTGGGATGGCATGAGGAGATTTGATTGCTTGCATGGAAGCTTGTACTTGACTTGAGAACCCTTGGATTGAGGAATCATCAAATGTGGTGGACACAAATGTACACATTTCTTAGGAGGGATCATTGGAGCATTGAGTCTATTTGAGGAGGATTGTTGGGCACATGTCACAAAGCAGGGTATCTTAGATCCTTGTTTCTTCAGTGTACGCACCTTGGAGTTGGACATGTGTCCCTTGAAGGTAGAGAACTTCACAAGTGAGCCTATCTATTGTTTATTTAAGTTTATTATTGTGGAATGGGTCCACTTGTTATTGTCGTCATCCCTCACCTTTCATATAAATAAAGCAAGAGGAGTCTTTCCATCACATTCATTATCGTTCACATATGTAATCACATGTTCGTGTTGGAGGTGTGAATGTTGGATTGAACCCATCTCTTTGTACTCCTCTTAATTTGTATTTGCACACACTGTCTTCAACACTAGGGTTCTTTAGGGAATTCAAAGGAAAACTAGGGTAGAGTTTTGACCTAAGAAGACATTGAAAACTAAGGCTTGGGATAAACCCTAGAGGTGCAAAGAGAACATTTGATCTACTAGTACTTGTGAGAGGAAAAGACCAAGGTTTTATGGTATTTGGGAACTCTATTATTACTTAGTGCTTGATAAGGAGAAGATAAGGGGAGAAAAGACAAGGTCTTGTCAACGTGTTATGCTTGTGAATGTTTGGTGGAGACACTAGCTTTAGTTGAATTAGATTGGATCATTAAATTATTTCTTTCATCTATTTTGATGCTTTGGGAATCAAAAAATTTGGAAGTATATACTCATAAGGTCATTTTAATAGTGGATCCCAGATTGTAGAATTGGGGTTTAATACATTCTAGAGCCATTTTAAGGTATTAAATGACATTTTGTAGGTACAAAAACTCTCACTTATGCATTAACTTATAGTGTTGTACTACACCATATACCTTTCAATGGTGCAATAATCATATCAAATAGTGTTTGTTTGCAAAAGTTATGCCTCTCGCAAGTTGACCTATTGTGTTGATCATTGTGGTAGAAAATGATGCCACATTAGCCCTCATTACTCATGCATATGGGGCTAGCTTCATGTGGAATTTCAAGAAGACTCTAGAAGGTTCAAAATCATAACTCTAGTTGAGTGTTTAGGGAGTCAAATCTTACTTTGGTTGAATATCAAGTTATGTTAAATATTGTGTCATGATAAGGAATATGTATTCCATTCTATGCTATTGTATTTTGTTCCATGGTTGTGCAGAGTAAGTGGGAGTGGGAAATTAGAGAGCGTAACATAGGGGGTTAAGGTTTTGTAGCAGTCTTATAGGCCACATGTCTCAAGTTACTCCATAAAGAGTATATCTTCATTTGTATTTGCATATTTTCATACCAAAGAAATGAGAGCAGAGTAGCCTCGCTTCCTAGCTGGGTTTTCTCCCATAAGGTTTTCCTAGCAAAAAACTTGTGTTTATTGTGTGTGTCTGTGTGTTTATTTTTCTTCTCTATTTTTGCATTTTAGTTATTAAAGGATCTTAGATCTAAAGTAAAATCAACGTAACATAATATAGATTTTAGTGATTTTACTAGATCTATTGTGACCAACTATTCCAGTGGAATATCCGCAACAATTTACAGATCATATTGGTATCAAAGCAAGGTTTCTTTGGGGTATTTTGTGGGAAGTTGTCTGGAATCCAAGGTTGAGTTTAAGGTGTAAGTCACAAAACCTTAGCCACAACCAACAACCATGTTGATAATAACCCTTGAGATTTAGTAAAGGAGATTTGTGAGGTTGGAAGCATAATTAATCAACACCAATATGAACCTCCTCATGGAAACTCTAGGAAGCAAGCTTGGATTGATCAAAGAAGATAGAGGCTCTAATTTAAAGTCCATATAAAAGGGAAAATTGGGAGATCATAAAGATCCAAAAAAGGAGACAAGGAAAGAACCTGAGAAAGAGAAATATACATGAGTGTTGTTAACCATTCCTAAACCCTATCCACGATGTAAGAAAAAGTGAACATGATGCCATAATAAGGTGAGATTAATGTGTAAAAATTGAATCATCAGTTGCAATACTGAGAATTTTATTTAGCACTCACCAGATAGATGAAGAATAAATGATATCATTTGTTAAGTTGAAGTTAGAGGGCCATGTGAAAGACATACATAAACACTTATGCTAGAAGGTAATCTACCAATAACTAGGTGGAAGGACATCAAAACCCACATTAACTCCCAATTTTACCCTATTATGTAGAGGACCAATGGCATAGTTGAACGGTGTTGTCATTGATGCCAACATCGGTTCTTCAATGCTTTTAACATTTGTCTTGATTATATTAGTTGAAGATCCAAAGGACACAAAACCTTGGAATGCCCTAGAAGCCCCACGCTTATTGAAGATTTTGAGGATGAAGGTCAAATTATTTGCTTGCACAAACACCTTTATTGGATTCTCCTCATCATACCAGTTCCAATGGTATATGGCATATCTCGTGGTTCATCTTGGTTAGGAAGATATGTTCGATCAAAGATTGAAGCCCCCTTTCTTGTGTTCAAACCCCATTAATAAATATTAAATTTGTCAGTTGAAGCTCACCCAAGTCAAAGCTGGTTGGATTATTATTTTTAAAAATCTATATGGTTAATATGGACCTATTTGTATTTTTCCAATACCCATGATATATATAGAAAAAGAGAGAAGGGGCTTTATGTTCAACCAAGTAAGGATTTTGGTCACACCTTGTATTGAACGAAGTACTTTTCAATCAAATCGATGCCTAGTTTGATGGCACATATATAAAGGCATATGTCGTGGACGAGGGACCCCTATTGATTTATTAATTGACATGTATTCGATATTGGATATTGCAAGCGGGAAAGGAAATTTTCTTGTGTAAAATAATGAAGGCTCATCACATGAATTGTCGGTTTGGTCATATGAGCGTTTGTTGAATTCATATAATTTGGTCGGCTCCATAATTTAATATGCCATGTCGACCCCTCTTGCTAACCCATCCATAAACTATATAAAGCACCTTGTTTCCATCCAAGAAGGTAATAATTATTCCACTTACATCTAATTATTTTGATTCTTGAGGTCCTTGAAATGTCACACAAATCAAGAGGATAGGTCGAAACATATCTACATCTATTAGATTGTACTATTCGTTGGACAGAACTTGTGGGTCTTTCTAAGATCGTGGTTCTTTCTATGATTGTCACTTTAGCAAAGATCAAGCTTTGAGGCGAAATTGAAACTTTGTCTACGATTTCCACAAGACCTGAAGTTGTGTTTAATTTAATTTATCTATGTACTTTACTCATAGGATGGTAATGGGTTTCACTTAAGCACAATACTTATTCGATCTATCTTGGATATATTTCTTGATGGGGTTTCTATGTTGGTTTTGCAAGCATAATGTCAAGAAAGGATCATTTTCTTATTTTTTCAAGGGTTCCGTTGGGTTGTGCCTAATTTCTTTCATCAAACCCCTGCAGCGCTCAAGACCAACAAAGGCAGTCGATGGCAAATGATGTTGGTTTGTTTTGATTGGTTAACACAGGAATATCGTAGAAATCCAAGACCATTCAACACATCTTTTCTAAAGCTAACACATCTGTTTTATTTTAACTAAGTTGTATGATCAATGATGGACTCACTAAAATATTGAAGCTTATTGGAAACTTGTTGGAACCCTAGAATATTGAAGCTTATTGGAAACATGTTGGAACCCTAACTAGAGGTGTTTATTCATAAAACATCGTGAGGATGTGTGCGGTATCATGACATGTTATGGTCTTGTACATTGATGGAGATATGAGGCACGTCATTGACGGTTATTTGCATATATTCATTCCTGAAACAAGGAGTGATTGTTGTCTGAATATCTGAGGCTTATCCCATTGCAAACTCTATTCCAGAAGGATTACTCCATCCAAATCTGAAAATTGATTGACATCCAAATATCTGCGGTCGTATCACATCTAAAAAGGGAGAATTTTTGCACTTAAGTAACAAAGGTATATCCTTGGCATGACTGTGAAAAATTAAGGTTGAACAATAAGCTTACGACTACACTCCTCTATAAGACATGATCATTTCTTGAAAGATAAGCTAACAAGAAGCTCCTATTTGAACAAAAATAATAGTGACTTGGCAAACCTTTGTAGCCAAGGCTGACAACAGAGGCAAATTTATTATTATTATTATTGCAATAAGGACAAACATGGTAATTGAACACTTTCATTGACAACATATGACGGTGCCTTTGTATGATAGTACCTTTGATTGACATAACGGTGCTCTTGGTATTAACCCTTGATATGGTAGAAACTTGATATGACAAAAATCCTATATGAATATGTGAGAGAAGTGTAGTAGTACTTATGTGTGCCCTAATCCAGTGAAATATAGCAGTGACCTATTAATGTATGATAGTTATGTATTCCAGTGATTTTGTTTCAAACAATGATATATGTGCTTAGATCGGTAGCGTGTATCAAATACTCCTTTGATGAATGTGTTATATTGTGACATATGACAATGGCGCATGACTGTGATGTGGCAGAGTCTTTGTAACTATAGTGATATACATATAAGTGAAAGTGACATGTGCATCTACTTGACAGTGACAGTTATTTTGATTACATGACAGTGACCTTGTTGTGACCCTAATGTATGGCAGTAATTGTGACCTTCTGTCCACGTGATGAATGGTTGTGATATATGGTGATGATGAATAACAGTGGAAATATTGCATGTCTAACATTATCCTTATAACAATGTATTACATGGCATAGTATTTTCAGTGATGGAAGGCATGGCAGTAATGCATGGCATTATGATGTGACAATGATTTACTTACAGTGACTTGGAGATGTGATTGTGATCTACTTCACAATGTTAGTGATTTGGAGACATGAAAATGATACATTTGAAAAGCACAGTGACCTTATTACATGAAAGGGACCTTATTGCACAACAGTGACCATGATAACAATAGTGAATACATTCTCTTGATGATAGTAACATCTAATGTATGACTATATCCTTAGCATGGCAGTGACATTGGTATATGATTTGTCTCCACGATGACAAAGATGGAAGCAACATTGAAGTAAGCAGTGATGATGGTACTTGGGCAGAGTTGATGTTGACAACTATGGTTTGACATGTAGATCGAACAGAGGTAGAATTGATAAACGAAGAGTGTATTATAGATTCTTGTATTACAGTTTCTTTGTATTGACATTGAGCACAGGTGGATCCAGTTTGAAAATTGTGAAATGTGGTCCATCAATTGATCAGGGTGGCAGGGTGGTGCTAGGGTAGGTTGGAGCCTACACAAGGAAATTAGAGCATTCTTTCGGTTGCAGTTGGTAAATAGAGTGCTAGAGCACCCTTCAGGTTGGAGCCTGTAAATTGGGGCATTGGCGTGTCCTATAGGTTGGAGCCTCCCTTGGTTAGAGGTAAAAAAAAATTGATGTACATTTTATTGAAGACAAATATTGAGAAGTGTTTGGTGGATTTTGTCCCGGAGTGGTTTCCACCTAAAAATATCTATTGTCTATTGCCTTGATGTTTGCAAATTGTTGAATGGTGTTATTCATTGTTGATTTATGTTTCATCTAGTAATAATGGTAATTAATGCTCTGTGAAGTTAAAAATATACTAATTGGGGAGAAATATTGGTTCAACCCCCTCTCAATATTTCCAACAATTGGTATCAGAGTCGGTCCCTTCAATAATAGCTTAACAACTAGAAGGAAGATCTCAGAGTGGAGAGATGGGAAAACCAAAGAAGCAAGCCACCTAGCATTCAAAGGAATCAAAGGAAGTTCCCAATATTGAAATAGTTTCAGATCTTATTACTGCTAGTGAAGAGAAACAAATTGGTCCAATTCATATGTTCAATGAATTAAGTTTTGTATTTTCAAACATAGAATGGAAGCTTATCTGCAAGATCATGGATACTATGTGTGGAAAAATGTTGTTTCTAGAGACATGTCTACTGGCGAATCTAAAAGTTACAATACGAAAGTCATGAATGTCATTGTTAGCACTCTGCCAGACACTGTAAAAGTGAAAGTTAATCGATTCTCATCAGCTAGAAGTCATTGGAAGAAGCTTCATGATCCCTACTCAAAGAAGCATGTGGGTCAAGATGATGATGAAGACCATTCTCAATTCAAAGAATCTAATAATGAAGAAGAGGAAAAAGGTGTAGTTGACATGGACGCAAAATTTATCAATGCCTTATGTAACCCCAGCAAAGCAAGAAAGTGAAATAAGGCACTCGAAGAAGAATTTTTCCTTCTAAGAAATCAAGTGCGGGAAGAAGAAAGGAAATTAAGAGAATTTTTTCATAAGCATGTGGCAAAATTATTTAAAAGAAAAATGAGCTTGACGCGACTCTTACTGAAATCAACAGGCTCAAGGAATGGAAAAAAGAACACTTTACAAGATTTTGAAAAGAAGGTTCATATCATTGATGAGATAGATCAAGAAATAGCTCAGTTGAAGATGAATGAAAAAGAAGTAGGTAAAGCTCCATGTGATGAAATCACAAGCTCTAATTCCCCACAGAATAATATTAATGAAAAGATTGATAACATGATTCCTCAAAGGCCAAATCAAAATGAAGGAAAGAAGAAGGTTAAAAATGTTGCTTCTGCAAGAAGTAATCAACAAAAGGTTGCACCTCCTCCAATGAAGGATGAATACAGAAGATCATCAAGGCAGGACACCTCATCCAGGCATTCTAGCATGTTTAATCGTTATTTTTTTTCATGTTCTAACTTTGGGAGTATTAGGGATTGCAGAATGTATGAAAAGTGTGATTATCAAAGACATTATCAAAACCCTAGAAGCAAGTTTACAAGATTGTAAGACAAGTTCCAATATTACTTTGCTAGTAGGAAGTATATTTCATTAGCTCAATCATTCAGGACTGACATTGAATGCTACAAATGCCATAACTATGGGAATATATATCACAATAGCAGGTTTAAGATGGAATCTTCTAGCCCTAACACTAGGTATAGGAAGGTCTGGGTAAGAAAAAAAAAGAAGAAGAACAAGTCAATGGCAAAGTTTCTGCAGTCATGATTTTATGTTTTGTAAAGGAAAATTTTCATGATGAATCAATAGGGAAATTGGAAGATGACAAGGTTCAGGATGATTCGGCAGAAGAGCTAGTTCATACATTATTCTGGAGAATCTGACATGATGACTCCCAATCCCTAAATATTGAAGAGGAGAAGTTTATGTAGCAATACTTGCACATTCAAGATCTATCCTTGATAGGTTGACACAAGGCAGATGTGAAACAGTTGTCAGATCAAGGAGGAAAATTAGTCAGATTGAGGAGTAACGGGTTTTCAAAGAAGAATTGCAGAAAGTCTCAGTTGTGGTAAGTCGCAGCATGTCAAGGGAAAGTAGCCTTTTGCAGGAAGAGAGAGGAAGGCATTTCATCAGGGGGACAACAGTATGTTACAGGAAAAGAAAAGAAGGAATCTTGTCATGGGAGTTAGCCCTTTCCATTGATATCAAAGGAGGAGAGAAATCAAGAGAAGAAGATCGAGGCATGAAGTCAAGGGGAGTAGTGATCACAAGGGGAGTATGTGTTGCCATCAATGACAAAGGGGGAGATTTTCGAATGGTGTTTTCATTGATGCCAACATCAGTTATTGAACTCTCTTAATTTTTGTATTGATTGCATCAATTCAAGCTCCAAAGGACATGAAACCTTGGAATTTCCTAGAAGCCCCACACTTATTGGAGATTTTGAGTATGAAGGTCAACTTATTTTCTCGCACAATCACCTTTATTGTTTCTCCTCATCTTATTGATTCCATTTGTATATGGCATATCTCGTGGTTCATCTCAATAAGAGATATGTTTAATCAATGATTGAAGCCCCCTTTCTTATGGTCAAAGCCCATCAATAAATATTAAATTTGTCAGTTGAAGCTCACCCAAGTTAGAGTTGGTTGGAGTATTATTTTCAAAAAATTGTATGGTTCATATGGACCTAGTTTGTATTTTTCCAATGCCCATGATATATATATATATATATATATATATATATATATATAGGGATTTTATGATAAACCAAGTAATGATTTTTGGTCACACCTTGTATTGGGGGAAGTACTTTTTAGTAAAATTGATGCATAGTTTGATGGCACATATAAAAAGGCATATGCCATGGACGAGGGACCCATACCTATTTATTAATTGAAATGTATTGGATATTAGATATTGCAAGTTGGGAAGGACTTTTAATTGCATAAAATAAGAAGGATCATCGCATGAATTTTCAATTTGGTCATATGAGCGTTTGTTGAATTTGAATAATCTAGTTGGCTCCATTATTTAATAAGACATGTTAGCCCCTATTGCTTGTTGAGTATGTTGTCATTGACATCAAAGCGGGTTCAGGTGAAGTAGGTGCAGGAAGGTGCAGGATGTAGAGTACTTGAATCCTTGATATTAACAGTACTTAGCAGCAATCCCATGAAACAACATGACTTGATAGAAACATTGACTTAACAGTGACTCCATGATAGTGACATTTGATGTGGTAGTAGATGGAAACGTACATAGAGGAAACAGTGAAGTACAATGACAGTGGTGGAAGGTATTGAGGAGTGAAATGGTTGGAGAAGCAACCATTGTAAGAGAGAATTTGTAACAACAGTGAGCGGTAGTACAATGAGGGAAATAAACAACAGTAGTAGTAATAGTAGAAGTGACAGTGGTAGTGTAGAAATGAGTGGAAACAATGGTAGCAGTGGCAGAGGATAGAAGTGACAGATAACAGCAGTGACAAATAACAACAGTGGACAGAGAACAACAATGAATAGTGGAAGTAGTGGTAGTGGCAACGGTAGCAGTAGAGAAAAAAATAGATAAAAACAATGGACAGTGGTGTTGTAGCAATAACAGTGGTAGTTGAAGTGGACATTGTTAGAAGAAACAATAGCAGGTGTTTCTGGAAATGAGGTAGTTGCAATTAGTTGGTTGATTGTAAGGTAGGTTGAGGACTCTTGCAGAGTTAGTTTGCAAACATCTTCATATTTGGGGAGTTTCGTATTTCCTTCTAGCATAGCTGGTAAATGTGTATTTAAACCATACATAATGTAAAGCACTTGTTGGAGACAATTTTCTATGTATTTTCATGTGTGTTTTTTCAATGCTCTAAATGTTTGAAGAAATAAACTAACCAATTGTGAAAAATTAAGGAAATATTGATTCGCCCCCCTCTCAATGTTCCACCAATTAGTATCAGAGCAAGTCTTTCTTGGAAGCTTAACCTCTTGAAGGAAGATTCATATCATTCAAAGTTGACTGGTGGAAAATATAGTTGAAGATAAGATGTTTGTTGATTCCAAAGATGTTAAATCCATCAAAGACAAAAAAAATTAAATTGGAACGAGATAGGAACTTGATTAAAGGAAATTATAGTAGTGTTTGTCTAGAAAATGAGAAAAGTAAAGAAGGAGAAGGATAACTACTATGATAACTGGAGATGGTCTGTAGTTGAAAACACTTAGATTCAAGATTAGATTAATAAGTGAAAAACACAAGAAAAGGATCATGAGATTGATGAAGCAAAGAAGGAAGTTGATCACCTCAAAAACATGTTGGAAGAAGCAAATAGGAGAGAGAGCGCCCTAACAAGCTATCTCAAGGAAAATGAAAATCCAAATAAATGGAACAAGCGGGATAAAAAAATTGGCTAGAAAATCACCTACTTAAAGAGGTAACTTGAAGAAGCCAAAAGGATTGAAGAAGTATTAAGAAATAAAATGAAGCAAAAGTGTTTTTCGAATAATTAGTATTTCTAAGAAATGCTAACCCTCTAGGTTTGTTAGCTAACCTAGAAACAACAGTTAAACAATTCACTATTTTTCCTATGAACGACATATAAGAGAAAGATTATAAGGAGCCAACCTGCAACTTCTGCTTGATTCCTCGCTTGATCCCTCTCTCCTTTGACTGATCTCGCTACTTCTCTCCGTAATTAACACACTTGGAGAGTACTTGTGTAATTACAAAAACAAAGCCCGTCAAAGCATAATGATCCATAATTCATAAATAACATATAATTGAAAGTATGATAAACATATGAATGCATTGACAAATTACACAAACATAGGGTAAAAGTCTTGAAAAGCTTTATTAATAGAAAGAAGGATTACAACCCATGAGTTCGATCCAGCGCCATCCTTCCAGCTTCAAACCTTCTTCACCTCATGAACAACAAGAAATTCCAACATTACCACAATACTTAGCCTCAATACTAAAACCATCAGCACCTCCTTACAACTCGGAACTATTCAGCCTTTAGATCCCTTGGATGAGTGATCCATTTATAGATGAGTGAAGGAGGTTGGGTTAACAATGATGATGATGAATGCCTTTCTATTTTTAGGAATTGGTTCCATGAAAGAGGGAGATAGGAGGTTGATGTTTCCTAATTCCTTTTTTCATCCTTAGGCGAACTCAGAGGGGCAGGTGGCACTTGAGAAGCTTCTAGAGTTTTCCATGAATAACTAATTATTCAAACTCTTCAAAACTTTGCCCAAGCTCGCTCATCACAGGCTAAAGAGGGCCTAAGTGTGATGCATAGCACTTAGCCAGTGTGGCACCGCAATGCATTGCAGCCTAATGAAGGGCTTCCTGCAATGATCTCTTTAGAGACACTTCTTGGATGAATTTTGTGATGGAACTTCTTTGGGAGTGAAGCATTCAGATGACTAAGTTCTTTAGGGCATGAAACAACTATATTAGGGGTTGATGAACCCTAATAATATTGACATGTAAGTTGGGGTTGATATGCCCAAATAAATCTGTAACAGTTTCCCCCTAAAGCATAAGGTCGTAAATATCTATGTCGGGTGAAATGCTTTATCATGAGGATTGAAAGTTTCGAAACGAAAGGTGACCTGCATCAATTACAATACAATACATCATGATAATCTGATTTTTCTCATGAACTAGCTGAGGGAGGAATTCCCATGCTCAGCTTATAAACTTTCATTACATCTACGTAGATCATACAGTCATCTACAGATATAGACTTATGATTCTACAGATATAGATTTGTGATCCATGATTAGGATGACCATCTGTGTAAAGCCTTTGTACATTTGATTTGGTACTCCTGAATATATCGTAGCCCGGATGGATGAAACTAGATCCGGTGTCTTCAATCTCGTTCAATCTTTATTCAATGTACAAGTCTAACCATGTGAATAAATGTTATGAGGTCAAACATGGAGAGACATCGTCTGATTACCAGCCAATGATGTAAGTTGTTAACAAACGCAAGAGGGATCACCGATAATAAAGATGATCCTCAAGGTACTATAGTACATTTCGCATGGTGTGAATAAATGATTTGATGTCGAACACCATGCAAAATATTTCGGTCAAAAGCCATTGATGTCAACCTGTCGCCGAAAGCGAGAAACTTGCCATTGATGTATGCAAGCTTCAAAGCACTGAAAGGGTGTTTCTAAGTCAACTTCTTGGATGATGAGCTGATGTCAACAAGAAGCGACTCGTCGTAGGAGGGCCTTGATGTATCCCACATCTACGACATGAAACAAAGTAAATGATTTTTGGAGATGAGAATCGACTGACGACACAAAGTTTAGGAATGGAAGTTATGAAAATGAAGGTTTATAGTATTGCAACGAATGAAGTTTTAACTGGATGAATTCTCTTGAACATATTGGTGACACTGAGATGAATTTTTAGTGTTGACCCAAAACAAAAGTGATGGATGGTGTGAAAGACCAACAGTATGATAGCCATCAAACGGAATGACTCAACCCAACTTAGTCACGAGATGAAGTGAAAGTGTCATGTTCAAGAGTGACTTGCTACCATAAGTTTTCAAGACTTTTCCCATTTTCCCCAGTCATTGTTGATTAGTACCTCTTTATTTTTTATCAAGCTTGAGGAGGATAACATATTCTTGTTCTATAATTCACCCTTCAGGCAAACCCATCGCTATTTGATGTTTTAACGAGTCTAGTGACGATGAAACTCGGTCTTGTCTAGATGGACAAGACTGTCGCAATTATGATATTTTAACGAGTTTAACAGCAAAGATAACTCGGTCTTTTTCATGTTTAGAGAGTTTGAAAAGGGACGGAAAGAAAACTTTATAAGTTCTTTTTCGTAAAATAATCCCTCAGGTCCGAAAAAGGATAAAATAATACAAGAGAGATGTCGTTTCCAATACTTTAACGAGCTGGAATAGATAAGCGCTTGATAATATTTTCTTATTTAGAGAGTCTAAAAAGAGTTTAAAGAGGACTCTATGGTTTCTTTTCATTTTATATCAAATCTTGAAAAGAAAACAAAAAGTTTGCTTTGTGGTCAAAGATGCTCAATTCGCCATTTAGTACATCAGATTTTGTTTTCAGTCGTTCATCCTGCTCAAAACTCCACCAAAGATGATTAAAAATACATGTGCATGGATAAAAAATGAAGAAAAACCAACATTCACTTCATTTCCATGTAAAAGTAAATATAAAAACAAGTTTTGGTAATTCATTTTTACCATTGGATTTGGAGCTCTGGAGCAGTTTTTTACCCCAAACTTCACCAGCTGATTGCGAAGGATTCTGTGGATCATTTCTCACGCCGTTAGGACCAGGTAGGAGCTATCCCAGTGCTCTTTCATTCTATTCCATTCTTTTTCAATTTTGGGCAAAAATTCTTAGTTTTTCAAGCCCCTAGGGTTTCATCTTGCGATTTCTAGATCATCACACCCTTTCCCTATCGAAAAGTGCGATGCATTTCAGGCTCCTAACAGGAAGCATGCAATGCATAGCACTGTCTCTAAAGGGTAAGTGTGATGGGCGCAAAAAATAAAATTAAACAGTTGTTTTTCCTCAAATTTTAAATTGATTTTTGCCCAAGTTGGATCCTAATTTATCTAATGATTGTGTTTCAGATATTCATTGGATCAAAATGGTCATTACATGGCAAGAACAAGAACACGAGGAACAAGACATGATTGCTTTAAATGATCAAGGCACGGTTTATGCCTTAAAGAACTATGGGTTGCTGAAGTTCTTTCGCTTATCCAGCATGCAGCAACAAATGGAACTGCTACAGTATCTTGTTCGTGCTTGGGACCCTACTGACTAGGTTTTTCACATTAGGGGTAAAACGATCCCCTTTACCGTCGAGGATGTTTACTTTCTGACGGGTTTATCGAGGCGAGGTGCCCCCATTTCACTATCAGGATTCACCAGAGAGGGTGAATCAGTGAGAGATTATATTCGCCAGTTCTGTCAGGAAGGATCTCAACCCAGCAAAGATGGAAAGATTCATATCCGAGATTTTAGTGATCAACCTTTGAGAACAATCCTATTTACCCTTGCTAGATTGGCTGGCAGTGCGGCTTTACATTTAGCAAACAGATCTTATATGCAATGTGCCTTAGAATGCCTAGAACCAAAGGTATTCAACTGGTGTGAGGAAATTCTTCCATCTATGAGAGAACAGCTGACCAAGGTGAAGGCTGGAAAGACAAAAAAAATTGGTTACGGGTCTATCTTGATTTCCTTCACCTTGGAAAGAATCCCACTTATGCAGCCACAACACATTTCTCTGGGAGTACCTGGACCTAGAGACCCACGGATGCAGCAGTGGGTAGATCTTATGGCTAGGCATGTTGGCCAATCACTCATCTCATTTTCCTCCACTTTCTTTGAGTGGTTAAATCGTCAAGAGATGGCCTTCATAGAATATCCATATGCTGGGATGGACTTCCGTGGTGATCCAGATCTGGTATTGCCAGTTAGGGCGCAGTGGAGCACTATTGGTAAATTGATTCGACCACATTTTTATTTTCAAGTTTTCACTTTTTTTGTGTTTTTTTATTGTTACCAAGACTAAATAAACTCATATGTGTATGAATATTTTGGATTCGTTCGACCTGTGGTACGCCCACAGGAGGCAGGTGCGCCAGTGGAGAGAGCTGTCAGGAAGGTGGTTCTCAGAGATTTGGACATAGCAGAGACCTTGGCTCAGTTGCAGGATCGCATAGAGGGTTTAACCCTCGGCATTCCGGATGTCCGGATTGAGAAGTTACCCATGAGATTGCAACGCCATACCATAGGCGTGCCGAGTCGCTGGATGAGACTCCTACGTATGATAGCATAGATTGTGACCTATTATCATCAACAACACTTGTCTAGGATATTTTATGTATTCATTTTTGAGTTTTTGGGTCAGATGAATGATTTTGTCTTGGACACAAACTATTTGTAAAAACTTATATACAACTATCTATTTGACTTTCAGAGTTTTATTGAGGTTAAGTGATGAAATCTTGTTCAAATGATGATGTGATTTGAAAAATGATTTCTTTACATATGTTGTAAATGTCTATTTAACACATAGTTTGCTAGAGAGTCAGTTAATGTGTTTAAATTCCTGGAAATATGTTGATATTGAATGAATTCAAAATGTCTTTCCAAAATTCGAACTCTAAGGAACATGCGATGAATAGCTGGGTTTCGGACGAAATAGACGCCAGTAAGCTGTAGTATGACAAGTTATGAATCTAGCCTAACAATGATTCAACGTATGCCATGTGAAATGGCATTAGAGAGGAGTTCAATCAACGCGCTATATTCAGCAATATTGTTTGTCAATCGACCAAAACATATCCCTCTGAAACTCACTAACTCGCCGCTTGGAGCGAAAATGGCCCATGCTGCAGAAGATAAGTTCTGCATACTACAACTAGCTCCATCGGCATACCCAACAAACGGTTTTGAAAAGTTCGACATCTGCAACAAATGTGAAGTGGATTACCTAACCAAATCAAAACTCTAAAAGAAAACTAACACACAAAAATGAAATGAAATCATATGTACATAGTAACGTTTAAGATACAACCCATTTCGGGGCTACGACAATGGAATCCCATCATAATCGACTAACTCGTAGGCTCCTTTTGTCAACACACGTTTAACAATATAAGGGCCCATCCATAATGGTTCAAACTTCCCTACTCCTAGTTTGTCAGAATCATGATCGTAAAGCAAGACCAGGTCACCTTCTAAGAAGACACGAGGCTTAACATTCTTGTCATATTGTGCCTTGATGCGTTTCTTATGTGCTTCGTTAGCCAATGTGGCATCACGACGGGTTTCATCCAGATGGATTAATTCCAAGAAAAGTGCTTCTTCTTCAAAAGTATCGGGTAGCAAGTCAATTTCGAGCTTGAGGGATGAGATTTCACATTGGATCAGTAAGACTGTTTCCAAACCATACACCAACTGAAAAGGCATAAATCTGGTCACATTTCTCACCGAGGTTCGATATGCCCACAGAGCTGAGTACAGGATTAAATGCCAATTCTATTTACAGACTCCAATCATTCTTTGCAACATGCGCTTAAGGACTTTGTTGATTACCTCAACTTGTCCATTAGCTTGCGGATAGTATGGAGTAGAACTATCGTGAGACAATCCTAATTTGGTAGTTAATTTGATCATCATGTGATTGCGAAAATGTGACCCATGATCTGTAACTATAGCTTGTGGCACACCGAACCTTGAAACCACATGGTTAAAAAAAAAAAAAAAACAGTCGTTTCACCACTGTTGTTCAATGTAGGCATCGCCTCGGCCCATTTGGTAAAATAGTCAACAACAACTATAATATACCCATGCCCCTCGGCCAAGGTGGGGTTACATTTCATAAAATCAATGCCCCATTTTGCGAATGGGCCAACAACAATGACTGGATGGAGTGGTGCAGGTGGTAATCTGGTTTTACAATAAAAAATCTGACAAGCATGGCACCTTCTGATAGCAAATATGCAATCTTTGAATATAGATGGCCAGAAGTAACCAACTCGTAGAATTTTTTGTGCAGTTGCGTAACTAGATAAATGCGCCCCACAAGCACCTGAATGGCATTCATTAAAATCTTTCTCAGCCTCCTCATGAGTAAGGCACCTATGTAAGATTGTATCGACACCACGATGATAAAGTGTATCACCAATGATCAGATAATATTTGGCTTGGTATCGAGTACGTCGTTGTTCAGAGAGAGAGGTATTAGGCCAGAAAGCTTGGGTCTGGAGATAGAACAGTATATCTCCATACCATGGATCACTTGATGATATCAGAAATAAAGACTCATCCAAGATTGATGCTTCAGATGTTAAATCATTGGAGGACAAGGGAAGATCGCAAAGTAGCTCAACAAAGATGAGAGATTTCTTTGATTTGGATTTGATGAACTCCAAATCAAACTCCTACAAGATAACTATCCATTTAGAATATTTGTCCCCCAGCAATTGACGTGACAAGATATATGTCATAGGGTTGCAATCTGATATAATGGTAGTTTTTCTTGCGACTCAAATCATATATAGGATGTTCGATTCCACTTTCCTCTTGCACTAAAGCCATGCCAATGGTTGTATCTGCAGCGGCAAGATATAGGTAAAAGTATTTTTGATAGTTTGGGGCATACATTAATGATGCTTTATGTTAGCGCTTGAAATTTCACCTCAGGCTGAGAAAGGTAAACCTCAAGGCTACATCAAACCATTCAGCCTCGTAGCTAGCCCTACGGGGCAGGAGAAGGCTCTCTCCGGTCAATCTCGGTAGATCTTCAATGGGATGAGATGACCAACAAGGTAACACTGATATTAGGCTAGTAAACTGATTAAAAAGGTGGATTTGGGGTTTTTTTGGGTTTTTGGTGGCAATTTGAAGAATTGCAATTTTGGGTGCGGGGATTTGACACAGTTTCTGCAGGGGGTTCCTTGGGGCGAGGTAGGAAACAGTATTGATGCCTTAACTTGAGATGGATGATCAGGAATGAAAGATGAGGAGCTAAAGAGAGCAAACAATGACTTTTAATTCCCTTTAGACAGTAGAAAACATGGAAATTAATCAAATTTAAAAGCAGAGCATGGCTAGCATGAATTCCTACTTTAACACTTCATTTGTTTAATGTGCAGCAGTAAAGAAAGGAAATGAATCACATAACAAAGCTTACAAGAACATTGAGAAACACACCATCAACACATGAGTCCACAAGAATCCCAAAGATGACTGCAAAACCCTGGTCTTCCTTAGCCAAAAATTGCAGAGATACAGTGAAAATATACAATGATAGCTTCTCCCTCAAGAGTCCAACCATGAAAATGAGCAAGAAAGTACATAATATAGATGATTTAACCTCTTTCCCTGCCTCCATGGGTCTAGCTCACTATCCTAGGAGCTGTTTCAACCACCTCTAAACTAAGCACTACAAAATAGGCAGTCAAAACAACTTGCCTCTATAAACTTGGAAACCAGTTCATACATTCAATTTTTACCCTTTACATAAATGAATCTTCTAGAAGTTTTAAACAAGAGTAAAAGTATCTAAAAAGTATCACAATTACATCCAAGAGGACCATCATTAACCTCAAAAAGTCAAAAAGAGTCAAATCTGCGTTTTCTGGGCTGAACAAGTCAATTCTGGCAAAATTTGCTCAACGGGTCGCGCCCCCCTGCTCAACGGGTCACGCCCCTTTGGAGCTCTATTTGAGGCACTTTCAGGTGTCAGAATTGGGTGCAGGATAGCTCGTTGGAAAGGTCCGTGAGTCTACTTTCCAACCCAACTAGAATTTTTGGATTTGGAGGTCATTTGCCCTGTCAAAACTTAATTCTCCCAAGACTGGTTTCTGCAACTCAAAAAAGGGGCAGAAAGTCAAATTTTGCATGTATTTTGACCTTTTGGAGGCCCAAAACTCCATAAAAACTCAAGTCCATCCATAGGCATATGTAACTTTGCATGAAAAATCTAGAAATGCTAAGTTTTTGTAAAAAGGAGCTGCCATGACAAAGGGTCTCACCGGGGGTGAGACCCGTTGAGGAGCCAAAACCTGTAAATTTCCAAAAATTGCCAAAATTACCCAAAATTTTCAGAATTTTTTTGGGATTTGAGCTGTGGCTAGGCTAATGAGTGCCATGATCCTTGAGTGAAGCCTCAGCCAAGATACGGAGGGGATTTGGCTTCTTTCTCTGTTTTTGGGCCTCAGTCAACCTCCTTTGAAAAACTTTCATTTTGGCTTTGCATACATGCATCCTTGCCCAATAATGATTTTTCATATTCCTCAGCAGCTTTTTCTCTTGGTTGGCCTTAGCCAACAGCCTCTCTAAGTATGCATTCACTTGGATGAGCATTGACTCTCGGTCTGCAGGCAATGGATCACCGGGTCTTCTTCGGTTCAAGACTCGGTCACTACGAATCCTCCATAGCTCATCAAGTGCTTTCTCCTCCTCCAGCTGTTTGTTCCGCTGCTCCAGGTAAGTGATAGTCCATTGGGCACCCTCAAGTTTCCTCTGCAAAACATCATTTTCAGCCCTGAGATGCTGAATGATCTCCTTTGCCTCTCGGCTAGGAGAACTGGCCTCAAGATCAATCACCTCAGTGTCTGGAACTCCTGATGGACCCTCATGAATCATGGGCTGTTTTCCCCTCTGTGGTACCTGTGCTGGTGAAGAAAGCGAGGCCCCTTCCACCTGATGTGGAGATAACACTCGCTGTGCTGATGATGAAGGCGAGACCCCTTCCACCTGCTGTGGAGATAGTACTCGCCTGGCTGCTACAAATAAGGCCCTTGGGCCTTTTTGATAGGTGACCAAAGGTGTAGAGTTGGCATGTCGGGTGACCGGAATATTAGGCTGCTGAGATGGTCCTCCCTCCTCATGAATGACCTCATGATGTGGCTGGGGTGGCACTGTGAAAAACTCACGAGAGATAAACTCCTCCCATGAGATACCCTGCTGTGTCAACTGATGCAAGACTATGAGCTGAATCAAACCATAATGACATAAGCTCCTGTACTGCTGGGCCGGGGTCTTCCTCTGCAACATGGGCACCATCTTCTGAATGTTCTAAAAGAAGAAAACCGGGATGTTCATCATCCTCACTCGGGTGAAGTGCATCAAGAGGCGAATGTGATATGAGTACACCTGTGAAAATCTGCCCTCACAGGTAAAATAGTGCATAATAAGCCTCATGATGGGAGCATACTCGCTCCGGAGAAATCTGAATGGAAAAACACCCGCCAAATGTCTCATGAATGGTGGCCGGACATAAGGCTCAAAGTGAACAAAATCTAGCAACCTGCGCTTAGGCCACACCTCACCCACATTCGGTATCCCTGTAGCATGTGAGATCACCTCGGGTGTCAATGTAAAATCTACCCCTGCTAGGTTGACATGTCCATCATGCAAATGTAAAACAAAGAGGCGGGCCAACTCTCTGTGATGTTGAATCCGGGAGATCCTCTCACAAAACTGATAACAAGACATGTACTGAAAACAAGTCACTGCCATGGGACAAGCCTGTAATTCTGCCAAAGAGGTGGGCTCCTCTCGCTTATGATGTCCACCCTTACCTCCCCTACGAGGCCTCCTCTGTACCTCAACCTCTGTAGATGATGAATGGTCATCACTTTGCTCATAAGTTTCGGTTTCTGACATGGTTTAGGAGCAAAGTGGACAAACTGAACTGCTGTCTCTGCCTGCAAAAAGTGTTGAACTCTATGCTGTTTCAAGGGGAAAAAGACATGAGGGAAATGTCAGGGGAGGGATCTTTTAACAAGGAATGGGAATATATAAATATAACAGGGAATTTTTAAGGGAAATGTTGCAAATCATTATGCATATAGGAATACATATTTATAATTGGGAAATCATTTGCAAAGATCATTGCATATGGGAAAAACATGTATGAAAGTGAACATGGGAATATGTATACATGTATTAATAGGGGAGATAGGGAAACATATGCACAAAACATGCTGACATATTCACCAACATTTTTGCTTTATTTACACATGCATATGGTGGAGGGAAATTAGGGTTTGAATTTTTGATGCTTTGGGAAAGGGGTAGGGTTTGCATTTTAGTGATTAGGGAGAGGGGAGGGTTTGCATTTCATTTACAAAATGGTATGGGAAAAAAGATATACATATAAGTGTGAGTGAAAGGGGAAGGAGGGAAACAAACACAAAGGGAAAAACACCTTGAAACAACACAAACCCTCAAACGATTTGATAGCTTGGAGGGCGTTTGAGCGAATTTGTTTGGAGTTTGCAGAGATACAGTTCAACGGGTCGCGCACCACGCCCAACGGGTCGCGCCCCTCTGATGGGTCGCGCCCGTTGTTTTTCTGAACGGTGGGAGACCCTCTGACGGGTCGCGCGCACCCAACAGGTCGCGCACCTGGCTCAACGGGTCGCGCACCTCTCTGCTGCCCGAGACTACTCTGCCTTTGCTCTTTTCTCACAATCACTCTCTCAAACCTCTCTTGCAAGCGTTAGGATGCACAATGAGAGTGAAAGGAGGGAATTTAGGCTTTTATAAGTTTCATTTGAAAAAATTTCATTCATAAACCCACTTTCTAATGTTTTCCTTTTGACACTTTATAACACTGATTTTTGGTTTCTTTTATCCTGAATTTGACTCATTGAGTGCTTTGACTTGATTCTTTTTGTAGGTAGATCATCTGAGGGATCTTGGCAAGGGGACCAGGGTTGCATTTTGCCCGCTGAAGACTTTTGAAATTTCATCACTTATTTACAAAAACTGAGAAAATGACCTTGGCTTTAAAAACAGAGTTTTTAAATCCAAGGTGAAAGTTCACTGTACAAGATAAAAATATCGAAGAAACACGTTTACAAACCTCCCTCTGGCTTGCTGAGTACTCATGGATTTTGTTAGACATGACCTTGCAGAGATAAATGACCAAAACCCTAGACCTAGGACTTTGACCTCAAGACAAATCAAGACAAGCTTGAAAAACTTAATGACTGATATGACCTGATCCAGCAAAGCCAAGAGGGGTAAAAATAGACCAGCTCCTCCATCAGGGTTATGGCATGCCTAATGGGATGCAAAATTTGACACTGATGAGACACCTACTAATGC
Organism: Pinus tabuliformis; assembly: GCA_031772625.1. NCBI lineage: Eukaryota > Viridiplantae > Streptophyta > Pinopsida > Pinales > Pinaceae > Pinus > Pinus tabuliformis. The sequence continues at coordinate 1,081,277,824 of CM062818.1, forward strand.
AAATGCAAAGAGATTTGATCACTGATGGAGGGCTTTCAAGACCGACACTAACACTTTAATCAGGGAATCTTTGAGAGCATCAAAATAAGCTTGTGCAACTTGGTCCCAATGGAAGGGTACCCCTTTCTTCAATAGACATGTATAACCTTTAGCTAATTCAGCATAGTTTGGAATGAACCTCCTCAGAAAGTTTGCCTTCCCTTGAAGTCTTTGACACTGTAAAAAATTTGAAGGTGGAGGCATGTCAAGAATTGCCTGAACCTTTATGGGATCGAGTCAAATTCCGTCTTTCGAAACTACAAATTTGAGAAATCGACTAGAGCCAACACAAAACACACACTTGTGTGGATTGAGTCTTATTTTGTAGTGTCAACAACGTAAAAATATTGCTCTCAAATGTTGCGGGTGATCAGTCTGTTTTTGCGAATGAGCAAGTAGATCATCAAGATAGGGTTGAACAATATGTTTCATGTCATGGAAGGCATAATTAATTTCCCTCTGAAATGTAGCCCTTTCATTCTTCAAACCAAAGGGTAGTTTTCGATATGCGAATGTGCCCCACGGACATATAAAGGCAGTTTTTGATTGGTCCTGTGGGCAGATATTGATTTGATTGTAACCAAAAAACCCATCCATAAATGAAAATATTTCGCATTCGACACATTTGTCAATAATTTGGTCAATAAAAGGTGTAGGATAGTTTTCCTTTGGACATGCTTGGTTTACATCCCTATAATCGATGCACACTCGAATTTCCCCTTGTTTTTTCATCACTGGAACAATATTAAACACCCAATCAGTAAGAGGTACAGGGAAAATGAAGCCAGCACGCAAATGTTTTTCAACCTCTGCTTTAATGGCAGCAACTTTCTTAGGATGAACAAGTCGAATTCGTTGCCATACTGATTTGACATCATGATACATTTTAACCTCATGGTCAACAATGCTTGAGTCAATGCCTGGCATTTCCTCACAAGACCATGCAAAGACTTCTCGAAATTCATGGAAAAGAGCATAGTAATTATCTAGTTCCAATGGAGAAAAAGATTTGCCGACATGAATATTTTCCACAATGTTAGGCTTGGTCGAAATGTTTATAGAAATTGGTTCTTCTATGTTAGACAGATTATGCTCAGAATCTACAGTATTTACATAATTCGATAAGAAATCAACGATTGATGGGTGATGAAGTTCATTTGAATAATCTTCTTTGTCATCTCGAAGGTGGGATCGATGATGATAATATTCCCACGACATCTCTCCTATCATCATTGATTGGACGATTCCTTCATCTGTAGAATGTATACGCGAAAAAGATCCGAAGAGGTTCCATATTCTAAAGACCTATCTACCCATGCAATTGTTGAGTGCAGATTAGGGTTTTCCACAAAAACCCAATAGATTGATTGTTATAACAATTCAATAGGGCTTGGCGGCATTACCTCGCCATAATCATCACTTTCATGGAATTATTCTTAAACTCATATGATGTAGAAGAAATCATATTGCAGGTTTCCACTCTTGGCACTTCCACGAAACCAGATGGTGACGGGAGGGTAAAAGTGCCCATCAAGGAAGGATGTTTTAGGAGACCTACTCCAACATTTTGAAGCAATTGTGAGTTTCCGTGTATTAATGGAATGCTTCCCATGGCCTGTGAACTATTGGCAAAGAAGCCTAACTGATCAATGACTGTGATTCCACCCTTGAACGGAAATGCAATCGTTCGAAAGTATGTGGAAACAACAGCAGCCATAGCATATACCCAAGGCCTTCCTAGTAAAATGTTGTAATCAAGGAGTCCGTCAATGACCTCGACCTCAACATTTACTGTTTTTCTCCCTAGTTCAATTTGCAGGTTACTCAAAATCCCATACGGAGTGTATGTTCTTCCATTGAAAGCTTTTAATGTAGTTGGTGATCGTGACAAGGGCGGTGAACCAAGAGTTTTCCAGTAGCTCATGGACATAATGCAAGTAGATGCCCCCTCATCAATAATAGTTCGGTGAACATTTTTATTGAGAGCTTTTACTTGTATTAGGAAAGCTGATTTCGATGGTAACTGTGGTGCATATCCCGTATGGTTAAAAACTACAAGATTAGAATCTGTAAGATCTATTCCACCTATTGCTGAAAATAAAGCTTGTTTTTGGGAGGGATAGTTTTGCAACACCTCAAGTGTCGACATAGTGAAAGGTGATTGAGCTAGATCTTCCACTATGTTATAGTTTTGAACTGCTCGAGCACGAGGATTGGATGTCGATTTGTGTACAACTCCCTTTGATGGCTTTATTGTTAATTCAGATATGATTGGTGTAACAACTTCTGGTGAATTCGAGGTCGAAGTACTAGGTTGATCAGTAGCCTGGTTATTTGACGACTTCAGATTTCCATAATATTTATTCCTTGTTCACACCAAAACATTGTTTTGCATATTTACGATAGACAACATGAGTAATTGGGATGTGGAAGCATTATCAGTTGCAACCAAATGTGTTTCTGGGGTTGGAAACAAATCTGTCAACATTACTAAGGTATTCGAAGCCTTTAGAAGTTTAGAGACCTCAGATCGATGTGGACAATCTCTTGAAAATGCTCGTCATTACATATCAGACATGGATAATGAGGTTTCCTAGCCACAGAGGGGATTCAGATGATTTTTTAGGAGTGGAATTCTAATGTTTCTTTTTTCTATTCTTTCCCTTCTTCTTACCTCCTGGTTGCTTTGGATTTTTGCCTTTGTCAAATGACAAGGCATTAATCTCTTAGGAAAGAGTGTTTTCTGATTGATTTGCATTTTGATTGGAAATAGCAAGAGTTTGACCAGATGGTCCTCTTGCCATTTGTGTGCTTGAGGAACCGATCACGTCGTCGCCGGCATGAGAGTCCCTACTCGATTTTGGAGGTGGTGGAATAGTGAAGGCTGGTCTAGGTGCATCGGGAATTTTATCATAGAGCGTGCCTAATTGTGTGTAAATCAAATCCAAATATTGGGCATGAGCGATAACTTTCTCTTTTGTGACAACTCCTCCTTTTGCCACATCCTCTATGATTGATGGTAGCAAGGACTTTATGAACCACTCAGCTAAAAGCTGATCTGGAACATACGTCTTAACCATTAGATGACACGCCACCACTCATGAATATGATATGATATATGGGTGGAGGTAGTCTGTTTAAAGTTGGTGAAGAGTTCTATTCTAGTCTCGTACCTGATAGGTAACTGGAAGTGGGTCAAAAAGGTAGTGGCTAGAATGGTGAAGTTGTCGAAAGAAGCTCTAGGTAATTCAATAGACCATTTAGCAACTGGACCAGTAAGCGTTCTTTGGAAAAGACGAAGTCTGATCGAATCATCATTCAAGGTATTGGATGAACACCATAAATGAAAAGTCATAACATGATTCGATGGGTCTTCTCCTAGATTTCCATTAAACTTCAGAATATCATATGGCAATTTATGTGGAATCACTGGCCACCAAGGCACATATGCAATTGGATCATTAGTAAGCCGGTTTAAATCTGGTAATTCTAAATTTGCTACGAATGGAAACTGTTGATTCAAGTCAGGTGGAGCATACCCAGGATAGGATGGAATCACCTGTGCAATAGGTCTTTGCATACCAGCATAGGGCATCTGCATCTGGTAACCTTGGTAAGGTTGTTGGACAAAACCAGTATAAGGTGGTTGTTGATAACCAGATTGGAATTGTGGTTGTCCATAACCTGCAAAGCCTTGTTTCCGAGGTCCTTGGTAAGCTTGATATTGACCAAAACCAGTTTGAGCTTGTGAACCAAGTCCAAACTGGGGTTGGGACTGTTGGAATTGATGTTGTTGAAATTGTGAGAGCCACAGTTGTTGAACCAACTATTGTTGCCCAGTAACGAAAGATTGACCAAGCTGTGGATCAACTATACCAGTGTACACCTGGGTCATTCCAGATAAAGGTATACTAACCTGAGGTTGTTGTTGAGCTCCAGAAACAAGTGGTTGTTGTATAGCAACTTGAGAAACTTGAACCTCTTGCCTTGAAACTTGTGGTTGCAAGGAAGAAGGATTAGTTTGTACTGGTTGAGATACAACAGATTGAGCTTGTGACGGGGGCACAGTAGTAACAGCAGGTGTAGTAGGAATATTGGACACAGTTTTCATTGGTTGTGTTGGATACATAAGCCTTGGTTAATCTAGCATTATTGGTTGCCATTGACAAACTCTAACTCCAGTTTGACTTGAATACTGTGGGAGATTACCATATGGTTATCCCCCAAAAAAGGGAGGAAATGGTGAATAAGAATATTGTTCTCCATATGGTGGAAATCCAGTGTCTAATGGATACACCGATATTTGATGACTAGATTACCCAAATTGATACTGATGTGCAGGATCAAATTGTTAAGTTCCCATGTGAGAAAAACCAGGTAGAATTCTGAATGAGTTAATGGGTGTTGACCATGGTGCAGAAGCAACCCCTAAGTGGGTTCCAGACAATGATTGGTAACCAATCGGGATGGACAATTCACCGTATAGGTGCAACTCAGGTGTGGTAGAAAACATCGAAGGAGTGACAACAGAAGATTCTATTGCAGCTGCATCAAATGATACAGTCTTCGATGTTGATGGTTGTTCAGGCATAGTTAACTAGCCCAAAAGTTGTCCTAAAGATTCGACGGGAACTTGCAAAGAAGCAAGGGTAGATGAAGCAAAGAAATCAGGAGTAGCAAGATAAAGATTAATCCCAGTTCCAAAATGAAATGGGGTTCCAGGTGTGGAATCCTCTACTATCTCTTCTATGGCAATCAAATCAGGTGGAATAGGTTGACCGTCAGGTCCGTAAAAGATTTCTGGTGTCGAAGAAAGCATAGTTTCTACAGTGACTGATGCCGGAGGGGTAACAACTTCTGAATGTTGAAATTTGAAGTCCAGATGTTTAGGTAAATAAACAGCAGTTTCAAAGGGAGGTTCCTGAACAACTTTTGGTTCAGATGCAACTTCGGTTTGAACTGGGATAGATTCCGGACCAACTCCTGATGGAGTTGTTTCAGGTTTAGAAGCAATTCCTGGTTGAACAATTTCAAATTGAGGATCAATTTGTTGTTGGACAACCTCGGTTACTGTTACACTAGGATCGATACTAATGTCCTCAGGTAATTGTGAAACTTCCTCTTTAAGAATGGAGGTACCAGAAATAATTGGAGTAACTGGAGTCTCTGAATTTGTTGAAACAAATGTTTCAAACAATACAGATGAAGAACTAGGAGTTCTTGATGTACTAGACTCAGTTAAACGAGACTGCTTTGTCTGAATTGGTGTCGCTTCGGGAGCAAAGGCGGTTCACTCCCTGTTCTCCACGAACGATGGGGTTTGGGTTGACTTTCTTCCATGATTGTAGATTACTTAATCAACTTAAAACTCAACTAAGAAAAAAGGATGTTATTCCTTAATTAATTTTATTGACACTTGGACACAACTTCACTTTTTCAGTTTTAAAGATTCGAGAAAAATCAAAAGATGACTCTAGTCGCCTTTGATTTTTAATGAGCTTGAAAGGACAAGTGCTTAGATGATCCTTTTACTTTTAAAGAGTCAAAAAGGAATGAAAGTGACTACTCTGGAGACTCTAGACAAGAGGATTTACCAAACAAATCACAAAACTGCAATATACACCTTGGTGATAAATGAAAGAGAAATTACCAAGGACTTTACGTACGACAGTCAATCTTCCCGAATGCTATGTTCAGTGCATTGCGATCGGTAAGGCGGTAGACTCGGCTTCCTAGGGATAAAGGATTTCAACCTATTGGGGTCTCCCACTATATACGCGATGGTACAGGGAGCACAAGTCCGTACTAGCACTTATCAGATCAAAGAGGAGGAATCACCCAACCTTCAGTGAAAATGACAGCCACTAGGTTTAAAGACGCCGAAACACGTCTCTAGCCTAGACCTCTAGATGTGTTGCGTTAAGTTCCAAAGAGTTGTTAGATTAATTGAATTTTATTTTAAGTTGATCTTGCTTAGAAATTTGCCTTTGAAGGTTCACCGCGAAATGTGTTCTGAAATTCCTAAAAATGTATCTAGAATGATAAGCACTCTTTTGGTTTATTTTCAACAATGAAAATCCAAACTATAAGGGATAGAGAATATAAGTACTTTTGAGCAAACAACAAGGAGAACAAACTAATGTAATTCACTAAACCATTCCTTTTAGCACACAAACTAAAACCTAAAATGCAAATGCATGTATTTGTTTTCAGTTCCTCTTAATGTGAATTATACAATAAGAAAAACTAAATGCACAAACGATTCAGAATGTTTCACACAAAATGGTGATTTACAACAATTTTTCTTCTAAGAGAGAAAGGAAGATTGAACGACACTTTCAAGTTGGAAGAAATGAAACTTTTCAACACTTTGAATGAAATCAAATCAAATGCACAAAATAGATTAATCGATCAGCTATGAAGGAGGACTTTACGACACTTCACTTTTCAAAGAAAATGAGGACTTTACAACACTTCACTTTTTGAAGAAAATGAGGACTTTACGACACTTTTCTATCGAAACGACAATCGATCAACACTTCTTTTTGACAATGGATTGTAAATGACAAAACAAATACATAAAAAAATTCACCAATCCTAGTCTAAACAAGGCCGAATTAAAGAGATGAAGGCTGGTTTCAGTGATGAGACATCATTCATGTTCAACAAGAAATTAAATCAAAGATGAAACTAGTCAAAAACCTCAGTTTCTAGATGGGAAAATTGATCTTCAATAAATCAATGCAGGCTGTAGTGATAGACAGTGCGATGCATAACATTGTTTCCATGCGGGAACTGCAATGCATAGCAGGTCTTAGTTAAGGATAGTGCGATGATCACAATGAGCGATTTTGAAGGTTTTTTTGGCTCAAATTCAATTCAATTTTCAGTGGATTAAGCTTGACTTCAATAAACAATAGCAAGTACAGTGTATTGGAATGTTCTAAGAGGCTACTAAACTACCAAAAAGGGAAAAATGATGATCCCCAGCAGAGTCGCCAATTTGTTTTGGGAATAATTAGTATTTCTAAGAAACGCTAACCCTCTAGGTTTGGTAGCTAACCTAGAAACAACAATTAAAACAATTCACTATTTTTCCTATGAACGAAAAATAAGAGAAAGATTTTAAGGAGCCAACATGCAATTTCCACTTGATTCCTCGCTTGATCCCTCTCTCCTTTGACTGATCTCGCTGCTCCTCCCATACTTAACACGCTTGGAGAGTACCTGTGTAATTACAGAAACATAGACCTGTCAAAGCATAATGATCCATAATTCATAAATAACATAGAACCGAAAGTATGATAAACATATGAATGCATTGACAGATTACACAAACATAGGGGAAAAATATTGAAAACCTTTATTAATAGAAAGAAGGATTACAACCCATGAGTTCGATCCAGCGCCATCCTTCCAGCTTCAAACCTACTTCACCTCATGAACAGTAATAAATTCCAACATTACCACAATACTTAGCCTCAATAATAAAACCATCAGCACCTCCTTACAACTCATAACTATTCAGCCTTTAGATCCCTTGGATGAGTGATCCATTTATAGATGAGTGAAGGAGGTTGGGTCATCAATGATGATGATGAATTCCTTTCTATTTTTAGGAATTGGTTCCATGAAAGAGGGAGATAGGAGGTTTATGTTTCCTAATTCCTTTTGTCATCATTGGGCAAACTCAGAGGGGCAAGTGGCACTTGAGAAGCTTCTAGAGTTTTCCATGAATAATTGATTCTTCAAACTCTCCCGAAACTTTGCCCAAGCTCGCTCATTGTAGGCTAAATAGGGCCTAAGTGCGATGTATAGCACTTAGTCAATGTGACACCTGCAATGCATTGCAGCCCAAGGAAGGGCTTCCTGCAATGATCTCTTTAGAGACACTTTTTGGATGAATTTTCTGATGGAACTTATTTTGGAGTGAGGCATTTAGATGAATAATTTCTTTAGGGCATGAAACAACTATATTATGGGTTGATGAACCCTAATAACATCGACATGTAAGTTGGGGTTGATGTGCCCAAATAAATCTGTAACAAAAAAGAAGAGGATTGCATAAATCATGTGCAAGAAATTGTCATCTTGAGAGAAAAAGTGGACAAGCCAAATCAAAAATTGAGGAGCTCAAAGGTCTTGGATGACATTATCAATTTCCAAATATCACCACTTGTCAAGACATGTCTTGGATATGTTTGTGAGTCCTCATGCTACAAGGATGAAGATGTCAAAGAAGAAGAGATGCCACATAATGAAGATGAAAAGAAGCCTCATGGACTCACTCCAAAGATGAAGAGAAGCCACTTGTTAAGGAAGAAAAGAAGCCTCATGCCAAAAATGAAGAGAAACCTAAACCTAAAGTCAGGGGTGGCTATATCATGGATGAGTCAACCACCCTTTGTCATTGATGTTAAAGGGGGATAAAATCTCGAAAAGAACAAAGAGAAGAAGCATGATGTCAATGGAATCTTATGCAACATGTCAAGAGATAATCAATGTGCTTACATCAATGAAAATGGGGGAGATTGTTGAGTATGTTTTCATTCATGTCAAAGAGGTTTCAAGTACACCAATTGTGGGCAGGTGCAGGATGTAGAGTGAGTTCAAATATTGTAATTGATGTCAAGGTTAGTTGAATTTCATTGATGTGATGATGTGCAAAGGATAATGCATCTTGATGATGCAGTGGTGAAACCCTAGCACTAGGGTATGGATTCCCTAGACAATGGACACACCCCCACCTTTATTGGGCATTTCTTTTATGCAAATCACTTATTATCTCTTGGATACCCTCTCCATTGGATTCTCCTCATCATGGTGATTATGTTGATGTGTGGAACACCTCGTGGGTCGTCACGGTTTGTGAGATATGCCTAGTCAAAGTTAGTGACCCCAACTAGTGGTCCAAAACCATAAGGGTTGCTAATGTGACAATTTCATTGGTGTGAAGGATTGAAGGATGGTGTGCCATCATATTGTTGGTCAGATGGTGTGTAAAATATTTATTTTGAAATTAATGACTAATAAGGTTTTTTGGACATAAATTCAAAATTTTAATTTTGGTCAAATTGGAGGGAGCAATTGGCTCCAACGAATTTGAATTTTTAAATTAAAATTCCCTCCAAAATTAAAGTCGGCCTACCTATTCAAAAAGGGTTCTCAGCCTCCCTAAAAAGTATGTACATTTTCCCTCTATGTGCATCAAAGTTATTCGATTTCTCTAAGGTAAATTATCCATATGGCCAGATCAAAGTTTTGTAGGTTCATGGTATATCTTTGTGGCTTTCGTTGGTTTCTATTTTTGCAAGTGATCAAGGAGATTCATTTGCATGTGGCCTCTTGGATATCTTGTCTCGGATATGTTTTCTCATCATGCAGAAGTCTGGTACATTTTCCTTCTTGTGTAAACAAAAAATTATGAAGGTGAGATCATATATTTGAAGGTTTTGGGCTTATATTTCTGTTGAAATTATGAAGTTTTATGCTGTAACAATCACTTATCACAATTATTCTTTATGTTGCAATATTAGTTAAGTAAGTGTAGATGTAACATAAACCATATAAATCATATAAACAATAGAAGACAACCAAGAACATAATGAGACATAGAGAATTTAGGTCCAATAAACAGGGGAAAATCCACAAGGAGAAAACCCAACCGGATTCTTCCTCTATTAGATATCAATTGTTCATTAGAGATACAAGGTACAATGAGAGATTGAGAGAATGAGAAAGTTCACCCATTTCTGAACAACTTATAGCATGGATATCACTGGTAGCAGTAGCTAAAGCAAACATTGAATCAACCTTGGCTCACCAATTTCTGCTCTCACTCTCCAAGTCTCTCTCTCTCACAAGCTCCTTCAAATATCTCCAACTCTCTCTCAAGTTTGAATTCACAATGCACAAGTGAGTAGTATAGAGGATGAGAGGCACAAATATATAGGAAGAGAAAGGAGGTCACATTCATGAAGGAATAACTCCTATGCCTTGAGGAGAAGTTACATATGCAAAAATAGGAGTGTAACTTATGCATAAAGGAGGTACGCTTGCCTTAGTAACTCATGCCATCAAGAGGGAGTACACATTCCATTAGTAATTCAAGCCATTAAGGAGAGGTTTAACCTATGCATTAAAGAGATGTAAGCGAAATCTTTTTATGATGAGTCATTAAAGTGTGTAAGAGAGTGTAAGAGGAATAGGCCATGCCAACAATGAGAGTGTAAGAGAAAATTATTGAGAGTCATGATTGAGAGACTTGAATTTATTTTTAACAATAATAGTAATATCATAAAAAGGATAATATTAATAATATTGATGATAAGATATTAAGTTGAGATTGAACTATTAAGATTTATTGATGATAAATTATGTGATTTCCCATCAACTATACTTGATTACCAATTGATGCAAGTTGATTTACTATTTTTGGAAACTCATGCTTGAGATGCTAGACATGACTTTCTATTTTTAGAAAGTCACTCCAGAATTTTTAGATATGAGATTTTAAACTTTCTATTTTTATAAATCCATCCCTGAGCTATTAATTTTCAGCACTCCCTCTCAGCTAGGGAGGAATTTATTTCTTCATCAAATAGAACTAATTTCTCGACTCATCTCTTCTCATCTCTACTCATTTTTGCTCATCTATGTTCATCTCTACTCTATCTAATCTGGAACAATGATGTCACTATCTAAAGAAGAAGAATCATCATAAGGGAGATTCATCCATCACCCTATATTCACTTGGGGGGATTACCACTTGCCAACAGATGACAAGGATCTCACACAACCAAGTCTCATCTTTGCTTGGGGGGGATAACCCATTTGATAAGTATCTCACACAACCAAGACTCATTTTTGCTTGGGGGGATAACCCACTTTTCAAGGATCTCACACAACCAAGTCTCATCTCTACCTGAGGGGATAACCCACTTGACAATGATCTCACACAACCAAGTCTCATCTTTACTTGGGGGGATCCACTTTTCAACACGTGACAAGGATCTCACACAATCAAGTCTCATCTCTACTTGGGGAGATCCACTTGTCAACACATGACAAGAATATCACACAACCAAGGCTCATCATCCATGACCACCCTATCTAAGAAGAGTCACATCCGTCAGTCCAAGTTTCTCTCTGAAAACCAAGAACTTCCCTTTCAACAAAGGCTTGGTAACAATTTTGATGATATGGTCATCAATCGCTATATAATGGAATCTTACTGCTCCTCTCTACACCATATCCCAAATATAGTGATATTTGATCTCAATATGCTTGGACTTGACATGAAACACGAGATTTTCAGTAAGGTGAATCCCACTCTTATTGTCACAGTAAATTACTATTGTATCCAGTACATGCTCAAACATCTCTCTAAAGAGCTTCCTCATCCATACTGCCTCACAACTAGTCATTCTAGTAGAATTTACTCATATCCAATCATGCTAAGGGATATATACATTTTATTTCTATGCATCCAAGATATCATGGTAGATCCTAAGTTGAAGTAGCACCGAGATGTGTTTTTTTTTTTTTTTTCAATCAGCGTTAGTGTACCCATGTAGATTTATAACTATGACAATATATCTCATTCCAAGATAGATGGTCCCATGCAAGTATCTCAAGACATGCTTTGCAGCAATCTAGTGTGTATGAGATGGCTTAATCATATATTGGCTCAGAGTATTGACTAAAAAACATATGTCCAATCTAGTGTTCACTAGAACATCAATGCTCCAATCGGTTGTCAATACTCAGAAGAATTAGCCAAATCAGATCCTGCAGCTTCACCACACAACTTCTTAAAATTCATCTTCGTTGGAGTATTCATCGACTTACATTATGTCATGTCAAATCTTTCCAGTAGCTTGACAACATATTTTCCTTGAGAAAGGAAAATCTCACCAGGTCTTTGCCATACTTCTAGGCTCAAAAAGTAGTGCATAAAATTAAGATCTTTCATTAAAACTCAAAATTTAACTCCCTCTTATACTGGAGGATAAGAGGTTCTCCACCAAACTCTTGGGACTTGCTTCAATCTATAGAGATATTTATTCAGTCTACACACATGATTTTTCATGTCATGTTTTTCAAAGCCTTATGGTTGTTCCACAAATACTTTTTCCTTGAGGAAGACATATAGAAAAGTAGTTTTCACATCCAATTGGTGAAGTGTCCATCCCTGGCTAGCAACGGGAGCCACAATAGATCATATCATAGTTTAACGAGAAATAGGTGCAAAAATCTCATCATAGTCTATTACCATGTAGAAAAGTAGTTTTCACATCCAATTGATGAAGTGCCCATCCCTGGCTAGTAGCGAGAGCCATAATAGATTGGATGATAGTTTAATGGTAAATAGGTGAAAAAATCTCATCATAGTTTATTCCCTCTTTCTGAGACAAACCTCTAGCCATAAATCTAGCTTTATATTTTTCAATACTGCCATCAACACCATGTTTAATTTTGAACAAACCTTTAGAAGTCACAATAGACTTACCCATACATCATTATGTATGATGAATTCATATTATTCTACCATTACATCTTTTCATGCTTGATATTTTACTACTTCTTCAAAAGTGCATGGTTCAGCTTGAATAATGTTGTTCATAGACTTGTAATGCATCCTTGGAATCGACATGGCTTCTTGCTTTCTTTGAAGGATATTTTGGGGGAAGCATGTCCATGTGCATCCTGTAAAGTGTCACAAATCCATAAATATATCTTTCTATCACATGGAGAAGGGTCTAAGTAGTTCATGGGATCCATCATGCTCAAGCTCATGATATTCTTGTGTATCCAAGGCATCATCTCATTTTTCAACATTAGCAGGAGGAGGCGTGTCTCTTGCTTGTCCAAGAGTTGCATCAGAAGCTTCCAACTTGGTTCTCTATTCTTTTGGCACATGGAATAAGACAAGGAAGCCAAAGATCCTCAAGTGCTCACTTTTTTCTAGGTTATATGGTGCGTTGGTCTCTTTCTTGATTCCATCTTCCTTGCAGAAGTCTTGAGCTCTTGTCCATTTCATTTGCCACTTAAATCATGTGATGGTTCGACATCTTCCTCAATATCAATACAGAGGACTTGGTTCTCACATTCGTCAAATGTACCTATTTGTCCTAGAACAAGAGCAAGAGAAATAGTTAGCAAAGAAAATAAACATAATGAAAGTATACCTGGTGATGAGGCAAATCTTTCTTTCTTTTCTAGATGTGAGAGTGGCTTCTTCATTATCTTGCACCAGCTTCCTCTTGGACTTTACTCTTCCTGCACTATTTTCATCCTGGTGATCTTCAGGGTCTTCTTTTCTTGATTGCATCCTCATCAAGGAGTTAGTGAAAGAATCATTTAAATACTCGTGCGGGAAGAATACCCAATGGTTTAAAAATTAAATCTTAAACAAGAGCAGTGACACAAAGAAACAACATGTGTGTGTGTGAGGATTTGAAGGAAGTCGATAGCTCTCTCTTGATTCAGACTCCATTAGTTACCACTTCCCATTATTCATGTGCCATTGGCAGAAGAAATGCATCTTTTTGAGGACCACTTGGAAAACTCCATTATGATCCACTATAATCTCAGGCATTTGAGAAACCGACTTTATCACATGAGGTATTGATTTATAGTGAAGGTGAGTGAACTTTTAGTGCCACAATTTACATTGATAATTATTTATCATGAATCAATGCATGGATATGTATTCAATTGATTTTATAAAGATCTTTAAATATTGATCCCAGAGTGAAGGCATATATGTGTGTGTGTGTGTGTGTGTGTGTTGACTTCATTGTATGCAATGATATCCATCTTTGATCGCTGCAAAAGAGGTTAGTTTAGAAAACTATCATTCCATATTTTACAAAAGTCATGATCTTTACTTGCAACCACTATTGTTAGTGAACTCTAATATCAAAATAAGTCTATCTTCAACATTCAATTTCTATCAGTTATTCTTTCATAGCCTTCTATGCATTATACTTTTTTTAAAGACAACACTTTCTTGCACGTGCATAAACAAAAGTAAAACTATTTTTTACTTTTACATGCATCAACAAATACCAAAACCATAATTATCAAACACATGCAACGCCTTAATTTTAAACCAAGTACATAAAAATACTTCTTGAAGAGATATAGTTTCACCTTGATCCAGATAAAAATAAATAGAACGAGATACCTTTATAGGATATGTAGAATTATTTCCAAATATAATTTTCAGATATGTCTCCCTCTCAACCAGATTTGAGATAACTTCTTCATAACCAGCAAAGTGCCTTGAAGCACCATTATCAACCAACCAGTTGTCACAAGAATCTGTAGGAGAGGAACTAGCAAGAGAAGAAACAAGGAAGTATTATGATTTTGGTTCTACTTTCATAAGCAAATAGGACAACAAATAAAATCTTATTTCAGCAGCAAGGAGCAACAAATAAGATTTCAGCAACAAGGAAGGAGCAACAAATAAGATTTTAGTAGTAAGAAAGAAGGGGCAGCAAGTGATATTTCAGCAGCAAATGAGATATTTCAACAGTAATAGAGGAGATATTTAAGCATAAAATGAGCATCAAGTAGAAGGAACAACAAGATATATTTCAGCAGAAAATGGGTTGCAAATAGAGTGTACAACACTTGATATTTCAGCAGAAAATGGGTTGTAAATAGTGTGAACAACACTTGATATTTCAGCAGAAAATGGGTTGTAAATAGAGTGGACAGTAAGAGATACTTCAGCAGAAAATGGGTCAGAACAACACTTGTCTTCTTGAGAATGTCTTCACCAAAGCTATGATACCATGTTGAAATTTTGAAGTTCTATGTTGTAAAAATTATTTATCACAAAAAGAATATGTTGTAATATTAGTTAAGCAATTGTAGATATAACATAAACCATATGCACAATAGAAGACAACCAAGAACATAATGAGACACAAAGAATTTAAGTCCAATGACCAGAGAAAAACCCACAAGGAGAAAACCCAACCAAATTCTTCTTATATTGGATATCAATTATTCAGAAGAGATACAAAGTACAATGAGAGATCAAGAGAATGAGAAAGTTCACCCAAATTTGAAAAAGTTGTAGCGTGAAGATCACTAATAGCAGTAGCTGAAGAAAACACTGAATCAACCTTAGCTCACCAAGTTCTTCTCTCACTCTCCAAGTCTCTCTCTCTCATAATCCCCTTCAAGTCTCTCCAACTCTCTCTCAAGTTCGAATTAACAATGCACAAGTGAGTAGTAGAGAGGATGAGAGGCACAAATATATAGGAAAAGAAAGGAGTTTGAATTCATGGAGTAACCCATCCCTTGAGGAGAAGTTACATATGCAAAAATAGGAGTGTAACTTATGCCATAAAGGAGGTATGATTGCCTTAGTAACTCATGCCATCAAGAGGGAGTACACATGCCTTAGTAATTCAAGCCATTAAGGAGAAGTGTAACATATGCATTAAATAGGTGTAAGAGAACATTATTGAGAGACATGATTGAGAGACTTGAATTTATTTTTAATAATAATGGTAATATCATAAAGAGGATAATAATAATAATAATAATGAAGACGATAAGATATTAAGTCAAAATTGAACTATTAGGATTGATTGATGATAAGTTAAGTGATTTTCCATCAACTATACTTGATTACCAATTGATAAAAGGATATTTACTATTTTTGGAAAGTCATGCTTGAGATGCTAGACATGACTTTCTATTTTTATACAGTCACTCCAAAATTGTTAGATATGAGATTTTAGACTTTCTATTTTTAGAAATTCATCCCTGAGCTACCAATTTTCAACAATTTCCATGGGTTTCACTAGGGTTTTGGGTGTGCTTTGCAGGTGAAGAAGGCTAATGAAAAGATTATCATGAAGAAAACCTACTCAACCAATACCTTTTCTCTAAATCCCTTGAAAGATCATTGATATGGAACAATTCATTTTATTATATATAAACCCATGTAGATCTAAAGTAACCCAATAAGAGATTGATGTCCTAAATCTGAAACAATTTAGGGCAGAGACCTAATGATATCTTCTGCGGCTTTTCTTCTCATGTTTTTCTTGGAAAGAATCTTCTTCCCTTGATTTTGTTTGCAACATGTGGAAGAACAAAAATTGCATCAATCTTTGAAAACATAACGTGAATAAATTTTGCTCAAGCTCCAGCGATTATTCATTGAAGAATTTTGCTATATTTATGGGGAAAGTTCTATATCCATGAACCATTTTTTATACATACTCCATCGTTGGATTCTTTGTGCATCATTACTAAATATAAAAGATATGAAATTTTGAATTACTCGCAGAGGTTTTTGAAGGTGGTTCTTAGACACGTTGAAGCTCGTTTTGCACATGATCAAAGAGTTATTGGATTGTGATTTTTGCTTCATTGTGGTCTAATTATGGTGTTTGAAGGCTAAATCTCAGTTGACCCAAAAATGTGGCATTGCTAGACTACAATAAACACTTTGGGTCTCCTATGGATGTCTGGTGAACACAATTTTTATGTTAGCTGAAAGGATCTAGAGAATACTTTTGTCTTGACACATCCAAGCCTTTAACACAAACATTGAAGTTTATTCTTTGTGCAAGGATTAGTGACTGAGTTTTTTTCTTTTGGAATTTGTACCTATGCATTTGTGGCATACCTTAGTGTGTTAAAACACAAGTTTGATATCCCAATAAGAAGTTCTAACGTTGCAAACCAAGTCTAAAATATTTACAGACATTAAATTGAGGACATTAACCCTATTTCATTTACAGAATAAATGAATGATAGTAATCTTCTCCTAAAATAGAACTTGAGCATTTCAAATGATTAAAATATCTCAGTCACTTATACCTCTGTGACTAAAGATTTTTTTGGAGACTATGCATAGAAATAATTATGAACCTTTCAAAATTGTGTAATTGAAATGATAGAGGATCTGTTGAAAGACAAAGAACAAAGAAACCAGAGTGTTGTGATGAGTTTCTATAATGCAATTGACATGTTATTATAACCAAAAGAGGTATGATGTAGAGGAATTATTGAAGGGTTTGTATTAAAAATTGTTGGCGATGCACATATCAAGAACATAGGTGTCAAATCTATGTTGAAGATGACATGGCACTTAATAGTTGCTAAAGGTTGATGCAAATTCATAAGCTAGGACAGAGATATTGTTACAAAATCATACCAGGGTTTGATCCCTTGAAGAATTGGCATTGTTGTAAATAAGTTGTGTTGAAGACACGTTAAGCTATGGTTATAATGTACAATAGTTCCAGTGAATAATTCTTAAAGTTTCATTGTTAGCGGCCACATTTTCCAGCATTGTAGAAATAGCTTCATAACAGTGAATATATGATTTCTTCTTTACTATCAGGGGCTTGACTTGATTAGGGGTTGACCTTATTGAAAGATTCCCACAGTCTCTCATGGAACATCAGTTTGGTAGAGGTGGAATTGACCTTGTTGAGTATTGAATCCTTGATATTAATAGTATTTGGCAGTGATCTTGTGAAACAACATGACTTGATAGTGACATTTGATGTGGCAGCAGACATAGGCAATAGTGAAGTACAATAACAATGGCAACAAGTATTGAGGAGTGAAGTGGTTGAAACATCAGGAAGTGTGGGAGAGAATTGGTAACAAAATTAAGCAGTAGTACATCAAATGAAATAAATAATAGTAGTAGTGACAACAAAAGTTACAGTGGTAGTGCAACAATGAGTGGAAGCAGTGCCAATGGATAGCAATGACAGAGAACAATATTGATAGAGAACAACAGTGGACAAAGGACAACAGTGAACAGTGGTAGCAGTGGCAGTGGTGGAAGTGGCAGTGATAGCAATAGAGGTAGAAGTAGATAGAAGTAGTGGACAATGGTATTGTAGCAACAACAGTGGTAGTTGAAGTGGGTAGTGTTAGCAGCAATAACAACATGTGTTTGTGGTAGTGAGGTAGCTGCAATTGGTTGCTTGATTGTAAGGGAGACTTAGGACTCCTATAGAATTAGTCTGCAAACATTTTTAGATTTGGGGGGTTTCATACTTCCTTCTAGCATAGTTGGTAAATGTGTATGTAAACCATACAAAATGTAAAGCACTTGTTGGATATAATTTTTGTATACTACCATAGATATGATGATGATGTTTTGTGTTTGTTTAATTCTATGAGCATTTGAAGAAATAAATTAACCAATTATGAAAAAATAAGGAAATATTGATTCACCCCCCTCGGTATTTCCAACAATTGGTATCAAAGCATGTCCTTCTTGGAATCTTAACCGCTTGAATATAGATCTGTAGCATTCAAAGTTTATTGGTGGAAATTATAGTTGAATCTAATATCTTTGTTGATCCCAAAGAAAATGTTAAATCCCTCAAATACAAAATTTTAAAATGGAATGGGACAAGGATTTGATCAAAGGAAATTATAGTAGTGTTTGTGTAGAAAATGAAAAATTAAAGAAGGAGAAAGCGAATTACTACGATAAATAGAGACGGTTTGTAGTCAAAATTACCCATCTTCGAGATTTATTAATAAACAATAAACACCATAAAAGGATCATGAGATTGATGAAGCAAAGAAGGAAACTAATCACCTCAAAAACATATTGGAACAGCCAAACAAGAGAGAGAGAACCCTGACAAGCCAGGTCAAGGAAAAAGAAAATTCAAATAAATGGAACAAGTAGGATAAATACCTTCGCAAGAAAATCACATCCATAAAGAGGGAACTTGAAGAAGCCAAAAGGAATGAGTAAATATTAATAAATAAAATGAAGCAGAAGGAAGAGGATTGCATAATTCGTGAATAGGAAATTTTCACCTTGAGAGCAAAAGTGAAGAAGCTAAATCAAAAATTTAAGAGCTCATAGGTTTTGGATGACATTATCAATTGGCAAAGATCACCACTTATCAAGGCAGGTCTTGGATATGTTGGTGAGTCCTCATGCTGCAAGCATGAGTATGTCAAAGAAGAAGATATGTCACATAATGAAGATAAAAAGAAGCCTCCTGAAGATAAGCCTCACTCCAAATATGAAGAGAATCCACTTGTTAAAGAAGAAAAGAAGCATCGTGCCAAAAATGAAGAGAAGCCCAAAGTCAATTTTTTGCACAAGTCAACCAACATCATAAGTTGGAAGAAAATTGCCTCAAGAAATCAAAATGATGCATTTAAGATGCCAAATCATAGAAAAGCATCCAAAAGTTGAGATCAGCAAAGCCTTGGATATTATCAAGGGCGAGACACCTTTAGGAGATCATCACCCTATACACCCAGGTATGAAGGTACATTTCATGGTTACTGCTATGCATGTTATAACTATGGACAGAGAACTGGAGAGTGCAAAGAATTTAGCAGGAGTAATTATAGAAGGTTTTGTCAAAGCCTTAGAGGTAAATTTTCTAGAAGACAAGACAGAGACCCTTATGCCTATGACAACAAAAGCTACAACACATTTGCTCCATTATTCAAACTAGAAGTTGGTTGCTAGCTATGTCACAACTTTTTCCATTTTGCACGAGAATGTAGAAGCCACTTGACATGGACTTCGTAGAACCTAGAGGGAAGGACTTCCACTAGGCTAGAAGAAAAGACCAAAAGGGTCTGGCAAAGAAGACATGTTACATAATGAATTCTCACACAATTGGAAGATTATAAGTATGAGACAGGGGGAGCTACATCACAATATCAGATGATGTAATGGGAAGGCACATTGTCAGGTGGAGCATGTGTAACGAGAGAATTGATGCAGCAGGAAAGCACATTGTTAGGGGGAGCCTATAGAAATTATGCATCAAGTAAGCATATTGTCAGGGGGAGCTATATCATGGATGAGTATGTCACCCTTTTCCATTGATGTCAAAGGTGGAGAAAATATCAAAAATAAATGAAGAGAAGAAGCATGAAGTCTAGGGAATATTATGCAACACACTAGGAGGTAATCGATGTGTTGACATCGATGAAAAAGGGGGAGATTGTTGAGTATGTTGTTATCAATATCAAAGTGGGTGCAAGTGAAAAATATAGAGTGATTCCAGATATCATTGTTTATGTCAAGGTTAGTTGAAGTTCATTGATGTGATGATGTATGTTGATGATACAGTGGTGAAACCCTAGCACTAGGGTTTTGATTCCTAGGATAATGGACACACCCCCACATGTATTGAAGATTTTTTTGAAGCATATCATTGATTTTTTCTTTGAGACCTACATCATTATATTGTCCCCATCATGGTGATTTTGTTTATGTGTGGATATCCTTGTGAGTCCTCGTGGTTTTTGATATATGCCTAGTGAAATTTAGTGACCCAAACCAGTGGTCCTATTGTAGCTGCTACAACCCCCCTCCAAAACTTTGCTTACGCTTCGACTTTAGAGCCTACCTTTTGTTAATGATAGCTTACCTTTCACGATCATCAAGTGTTCCTCATGATTTCTTAATTTCGTAATCATTTGATTTATGTCTTAATAAAGTCTTGTCATCAACAGTTGCACAAATTTTTACGACAAGTTACTTCCATCCAAACACAAGCTAACTTCTAGCTTGATCTTGCACTAACTATCAGTCTTCCCTCTAGGAGTTGTGTAATCCTCTGCCACTGGAAATTGTGCAAGCCTTAAGGATCATAACTACACAACATAGAGAGGCAGGAAGTCACTAAGCCTGTGAACTGCACAATCCACTAAGATCTAGCCTATGTAATCCCTTGTCACTGGTAATTACATAATCCTTTCTGCCAGTGGACTATGCAGTCCCCAAAATAAGTAATTGTGCATCCCTATAAAATAAGGAATGCATAATCACCTATGGACATGTTAGGTCCCTATAATACTAGTGATTACCCCATTACTATTGTAGTTGTATCCCTTATTAATATTTTTGTGCCCCTATTGTCCCCATATTGTTATTACTGTGCCCCATAGAATCCCTCTATTGTTATTTTTGTAGCTTTATATTATTATTGTTAGGTCGGTTGGGTTATATTGTGACTCCTATATATAGAAAGGAGGTTTTGTCATTTGAATCATCCAAGAATTGTTCATTTATGTAATGTAGAGGAGGTTGCCCCCTCGAAGAGGCTGAATTCTAAGGCGTTGATCTATCTTTTCTATATTTTTGTGAAGCTGGTTTCATAACATTTGGTTTTAGAGCTTTGGATTCTAGGGTTTCGCTGCTCCAAATAGGTCATCGTGGCATTTTTGCTATAAATTTTTTTTTTTCTGTGATGTTTCAGAAGCTAAAAAAAAACCATTTGAGAAGAAATCACATTGAACCTCGAGTCAAAATTTCAGAGCTTTTCACATTATATTTGTAGAGATATGATCTGAGGAAGTTGGTCTTTTTGAAGACTCCTGAATTACATTCCAAACAGGTGACCTGGGGAAAATCATCATAACTTTCTCTCTGAGCATCGGATTGAAATTTCATAAGAATTCACAGAAAGAGGATGGACTGTAGTTTCTTGTATATATTTTTTAGAGCAAAATGTCGAAACAGTGACTCGTGGCATGACGTACAAGTTCGCTCTATTGAACTAGTCTATAATCAAGTCATTGTGGGAGATTTGGCATAACTCTTCCCTGGAGAATCCAATTTGGATCAGACTGGTGGCATTGGAAAGAGGACGCAGAGGGCTACTGTAGGTCACAATTTCATAACTGGATGATTCGAAATTACAGAGATACATCAAATTCAATATCAAGCTCCTACAAAGTGAAAAAAGATGTGTAGTTTTTTTAAATTTTTGCATAAGCTTGGTTTGAAAAATTAGTTTGAAGGAATTCAAAGGGCATATCAAAGCATTATTATCGGTAACTGATGCCCCGAGGAAAGAAAATGCAAACACCTAGTAAGCAATCTGAAATCTCTAGCATGACTCATGAAGAAGAGGAAGAAATGCAACATGATATATCAAAATTACGAGACCAAGTGCAACAAGTGTCACTTGCACAAAAAGTAATAGAATCTAAGATGGATGGTTTAAAGAAAGATGTAGATGCTAAGATGGATGGTTTAAAGAAAGGCATAGAAGCTAAGATGGATTGTTTAAAGAAAGGTGTAGAAGCTAAGATGAATGATATGGAAGCTAAGATGGACGATTTGAAGATAGATTTGAAGACAGGCACGGAAGATTTGAATACAGATTTGAAGACAAATTTGACAAAGTTTCTACAAGAAATGCTTACTAATGGTGAAAGGGTAGTAAAGGAAACTCATGATGAGAACAAAAGAAATGTTAATCATGATTTCATAGACTCTAATGTTGGACCGAAGACCCACCATATTCCAAAAATCAATATGAGGAAGTTTGATGGCAAGGATCCCTCAACATGGATATTACAAATGGAGCAAATTTTTGATCTTAATAATGTGCAAAACACACAAAAGGTACGCATTGCAACTTTATATTTGGAACCAAATCAGTTTGTATGGTATCAATGGCTTTGGTCTCATAAACAAATTATCACTTGGGCAATTTTTATGGAAGAATTGATAGCACATTATGAGGATACAAAAAGCAACACTTTTTTTAGCCAATTGATAAGTCTCAAACAAAAGGGTTCAATAATGGAGCACATTGAGGAGTTCCAAAAATTTAACATAAGCGTAAAAATATTCCAGAGGAGCATAGGATTGATGTGTTCATAGGGACTTTAAAGGATAATATCCAACATGATGTTCGCCTTTGGGAACCTGATTCATTAGAGAAGGCATTCAGGTTAGCAAGAAAAATGGAAAGCAAAATTATGGCAACCAGGAAGCATACCACTCACAACTATAAAGATGGAAGTGTTGTTTCCCCTACTCTTCCACAACCTATAAGATTGACACCACAACAATTGGAAGAAAAAAGAGCAAAAGGGCTTTGTTACAGTTGTGATAGCAAATACACTAAAGGTCATAAGTGTGCTGAGAAGAAATTATTCTACATAGATTGTGAAGAGGAAGAAGAAAAGGAGCAAGATAGGTCAAAATAATAGGATATACTCCACGAACAAAGCCTAGATAAAGAAGAAATGAATCCGACCATATATTGTAATGCATTGGCTAGAATTACCACTCCTCAAACCATCAAAATAGAAGGACAAATCAAGAAGAAAAAGGTAATAGTGTTGATTGATTCAGGAAGTACCCACAATTTTATTCATTGTAAGATAGCAAAAGAATTGAATTGCTTCCTATATCCAGCACCAAAGTGTCAAGTGATGGTTGCAAATGGAGGAATGATAAATTGCTCTGGAAAGTGCCATAATATCAAGCTATCCATGGGAGAATATGTATTGACTAGCCCAATGATTTCCATTCCAATGGGAGGTGTTTATGTTGTACTAGGAGTCCAATGGCTACAATCCTTCGGCACAATAGCTTTTAATTTTCAAGAACATTTCATGAAATTTTCTACAGAAGGAAAGAAAGTTGAATTAAGGGGTATTGCAGGGAAACCAGGAAAGATAATCAGCTCTAAGGGTATGACAAAGCTTCTAAAAAAGGAACAAAGAGGTGTAATTGCACAATTATGTTCCATAGATGTTTCCACATCGGAATCATCTATTTCTCCAGATCTCCAAAAAAAATTGGACAATCATTCCAAGGTATTTGAGACTCCCAAAGGTCTCCCACCTATTCATGATCATGATCATGCTATTCAATTGATTCCAGGAAGTGTTCCTCCAAACATCAGGCCATACAGATATCCCTATGCCCAAAAGAGTGAAATTGAACATATGGTTGTAGAAATGCTAGAGGCTGGTATAATTCAACCTAGTCAAAGTTCTTTCTCTACTCCAGTAGTATTGGTGCACAAGAAGGATGGATCATGGCACATGTCTCTGGATTATAGGGAGCTCAACAAGCTCACTATTAAAGATAAGTTTCCCATTCTTGTCATTGATGAATTACTGGATGAATTGCATGGATCAATTACTTCACCAAGTTGGATCTTCATTCAGGATATCATCAAATCAGAATGAAGACTGAAGACATTCCAAAAACAACATTTAGAACTCATGAGGGTCATTGTGAATTTTTGGTCATGCCTTTTGGCCTTACCAATGCACCTTCTACATTTCAAGGTTTGATGAATTCCATTTTCAAACCCTTCCTTAGAAAATTTGTGTTAGTATTTTTTGATGATATACTAATCTACAACAAGTCTTGGAAGGATCATGTTGAACATGTTGACAGGGTGCTACAACTATTGGAGGAGAAACAATTATATGCAAAAAGATCCAAATGTTTCTTTGGAGTACAAGAGGTGGAATATCTGGGTCATATTGTATCTCATGAAGGAGTTAAGGTAGACCCTAGCAAAATTAAAGCCATCAAGGAATGGAAAATCCCCACATCCATAAAGCATCTGCAAGGATTTCTCGGGTTGACAGGGTATTATCGCAAGTTTGTTAAGAATTATGGGATAATAGCAGCACCTCTAACAACATTATTGAAGAAAGATGTATTTTCATGGACTCCAGAAGCAACAAAGGCCTTCGAACATCTTAAAGAGGCAATGTGCCAGGCACCAGTCTTAGCTACACCGGACTTCACAAAAACCTTTATTATGGAATGTGATGCTTCAGGGAATGGAATTGGTGTTGTTTTAATGCAAGATGAAAGACCCATTGCTTTTGAAAGTCATCCAATCGAGGGAAAGTTTTTACACAAAGCTATTTATGAGAAGGAAATGTTGGCAATACTCCATGCACTTAAGAAATGGCGACCCTACCTAATGGGAAGACACTTCAAGGTAAAAACAGATCATGATAGCCTTAAATACTTTTTAGAACAAATATTATCCTCTGAAGAGGAACAAAAGTGGGTCACAAAGATGTTGGGTTATGACTTTGAGATCATCTAAAAAAAAGGGAAGAAAAATGTGGTGGCAGATGCACTCTCAAGAAAGGATGAGGATGTGGAAGCATTGTTGTGTGCCATTTCTATTATCCAACCAGATTGGATAAACGAAGCAAGGGAGGCATGGAAGAATGATGAAGAAGTGTGGGAACTTATTCGAAAGTTACAACAAGATTCCAGTAAATCTGATACATTTAGCTGGCAAAATGATTCGTTATGGTACAAAGATCGCTTATACCTCTGTAAGAATTCCCAACTCAAACAAAAGATTCTTATGGAATTGCACACTTCTCCCTTAGGAGGGCACTCAGGATTTTTAAAAACTTACCATAAGGTTAAGAAGGAATTTTTTTGGGATGGCCTTAAATCGGATATTCAAAATTTTTGGCGGAATGTTTGGTTTGCCAACAAAGTAAAGTTGACACAATTAAGACCTCGGGTCTTTTACAACCTTTATCCATTCCAAGCCAACATTGGGAGGAGGTTTCAATGGATTTTATCACAGGTTTGCCCAAGTCTGAGGGAAAGAGTGTCATCATAGTGGTAGTTGAAAGACTTACCAAGTATGCACACTTTTGTGCATTATCACATCCATTTAAAGCTAGTACAGTTTCTACTGCATTTATGGAAACAATTCAAAAGCTACATGGAAACCCAAAGATTATTGTAAGTGATGGAGATCCTATTTTCACTAGACATTTTTGGACAGAATTATTTTCTTATCTTGGTACTTAGTTAGCTCATAGCTCATCTTATCATCCTCAATCTGATGGGCAAACTGAGATAGTAAACAAATGTTTGGAAGGATATCTTTGTTGCTTTGTATCTAATAAACAAACACAATGGGTCAAATGGTTGCCTCTGGCTGAATGGTGGTATAACACTTCCTTCCATACAGCAAAAAAAATGACCCCATTTATGGCACTTTATGGATATCAACCACCATCCATCACATCATATTTAAGAGAAAATTCTAAGGTTCAAGCAGTGGAACATCACATCGAACATAAACAACAATTCCTCCAACTCTTAAAGGATAACCTCGTGTTGGCACAAAATAGAATGAAACAATAGGTAGATCAACATCGCAGCGAAAGAAGTTTTGATGTAGGTGATTGGGTATTCCTATGGATACAACCATATAAACAAATGTCCCTCAAGCAAGCTAAGAAGGATGATAAATTATCACCAAAGTATTATGGTCCGTACAAGGTGTTGCAAAAGATTGGTACTATGGCATACAAATTGGAGCTTCCTGCAGCTTCTCGAGTGCACCCAGTTTTCCATGTTTCATGTTTAAAGAAGGTTATAGGCGACAAGCTCCCAGTTCAAAAAATATTGCCAAAACTTGATGAGGAAGGAAAAATTATATTGGAAC
The DNA here is from genome assembly GCA_031772625.1 of Pinus tabuliformis. Classification (NCBI taxonomy): domain Eukaryota; kingdom Viridiplantae; phylum Streptophyta; class Pinopsida; order Pinales; family Pinaceae; genus Pinus; species Pinus tabuliformis. Next base: position 1,081,304,106 of record CM062818.1, read on the forward strand.
CAGAAGCAGTGACAGAAACAAGAACTCGACAGCTACGAAATCGATCAATTTCGGAGTATCTCATCAAGTGGAAGAACTTATCCGCTGAAGATTCCACATGGGAGGATGAGAATTTTATACAGAAGCATCCAGAACTACTCAAGCGTTGAGGACAACACTTTTTTGAAGGAGAGGGGCATGTTAGGTCCCTATAATACTAGTGATTACCCCATTATTATTGTATTTGTATCCCTTATTAATATTGTTTTGCCCCTATTGTCCCCATATTGTTATTACTATGCCCCATAGAATCCCTCTATTGTTATTTTTGTCGCTTTATATTATTATTGTTAGGTCGGTTGGGTTATATTATGACTCCTTAGACTCCTATATATAGAAAGGAGGCTTTTTCATTTGAATCATCCAAGAATTGTTCATTTATGTAATGTAAATGAGGTTGCCCCCTCAAAGAGGTGAATTCTAAGGCGTTGATCTATCTTTTCTATCTTTTTGTGAAGTTGGTTTCATAACAGGACAAGTGGCATAAAGTTTCTATTTTTTATCTAAGGACAAGTGTCACTTTCTCCTTGATTTTCAGCATGCACATCATAAACCCTAACCTAACCCCATAGGGACTAAATCTATATAATAGACACTTGAAGATATCATTTTCACACCCAACATTGGAACTCTAGCCTTCCCGTTTGCAATGTTTTTCCATGTATGTTTCTCATGTGTCGCTTGTTTATGCTTTTTCGATCGCTTTTGTCGCTTTTGTACCTATGAATGTTATTTTTCCCATTTATTTTCATGGTAGCTAGTGTTTCTATCATTATTAGCTTGTACAAGTGTTCTTTTAGTCCATCGTTTATTTTTTATAAGTGTTGCATCTCCTTCTCGCTTTTTGCCTACCAGGAGTTCTTGTTGTTGGGTCTTTTTGTGAATGCATGTTTTTCCTTTTGCACGATCTTTTATGGCCCATGTTGTCTATAGATATAACACATCCTAAGGTTGATCTACACTTAATCCTGCCTCAGCTTCAAATATGGAAGTTTCTCTCTCTCCCTAGAAAAATTGTGCAATATTTTAGCAATTGGTGCCTCCCTTACTATGCATTTTGCAACCTCAAGCTTCAAGATCACATCTTTATTGTTGATATTATGCATTGCATAATCACTAGTTGGCTTAGCTACATATTGCGTAGATCCAACATGCAGTGCCCAACCTTAGCCTCTGAGATTGCGCATTGTGTAGTTCCTTCTCTCTTTTGCCAAGCTAAGGTTGTGCATTGTGCAGTCTCAAGCCTCAAGCTCCCTCCATGTCTGTTGAGACTATGCAATGCGCAATTCTATAGCCTACCTTGCCTCCCAAAGCCTAGAAACTGTGCAATACCTTTCCTTAATCAATGTTTTCCTACTTTAAGTTTGATTGATGAACTAATTTGGTTGAGCTAACTTGTTTCTCCATGAGTGCATCTCTTGTTACAGGTACTACAGGTTTTGATTGCATCCCTCTCTTTCATTAGCATACAACATCATGCTTCCTACGAGATAAGCCTCAAAAGAAACAATAGAAAGAAGTACTGATAAAGTGGTTGAAATTCCTTTTTTCTTCATCTCTATTCTATCTTACACTCAGTTGTTCATTGAGAAGGACTCTGATATCACATGGAATATGGTCAAATATGCATTCACGGCTATAGAATTCAAGGCAGATTTGGAGGATAAACATGTGTACGTTAACATCCAAGGATCAGGTTTTCACAGGGCTGCTTGCACTTTCCCAATTCTACATTGTGCGAATGCCATCAAATTTATTTGGCAGCACTTGGATATTAAGAGCATGACGCTCAGTAGTTTCAGTGGACAACAACTTGCTTCCTATTAAGCCCATCATATTAACTTGTTTTACCACTTTCGTAAGCCTAAGGAACATACAGATTCACACTTATATGAAGTCGTTGGCTATTTAAACACCAAGAACATTATCAAGACATGGGTAAAAGAGCTAGCTAAGTTCTTCCATACACCTAGTAATACTTACAATACTAGATCTCTCATAAAGGTGTATCCGTACCTAATAGTGTTATGTTTCCAAATATATGGATAGAAGAATACTAAATCCTTCCCTGAAGGATGGGTTTAAATGTTGCTTCAAATTGTCTAATAGGGGAAGGTATTTAACTCGTCTGATCTTTTGGCTCAGTAAATTAATATTAATGTAAACAAGGAAAATAATCCACCTAAGCACAAGCAAGCTAAATTCTACATGTCTGGATACTTCTTGGATGGTATATGTTCTCAAAATGCTTTTCCTGGCATGGATTAGAAATGGAAATCCAAGGAAAATCATATTCACATTCATTGCAAATTGATTTCAGAGTGTAGTTACAAAGGACTCATTGAGAAGCTAGTTGATCACTTATTCAAAGCCTTATACCAAATGATCTTTGAAGAAGAACCTCGTTGCATGTCATGGGAGGCGATAAACTTAGTATCAGAAATTGTTGATTGGTTTGCCTCACCATATGGCACTTACCTCAGGGTGTTTGGTTGCCAAAAACCATCTCATTTATTATTGAGGTATGCTACAGATAATTTCATCATGCAAGACGTCTCATATCATCTTTCCACGTGTTTATCAGTGGTACTGCAGAGGGAGAAGAAGGCACCCTGGTCTGATTTTTCTTTGTAGGTGGGATCCTACAAAATCAAGAACTTGAAGGCTACAAAATTTGAAGACAAAGAATTGGATAACTTTAGGTTTGGCATGGTAGATTATCATCAGCATGATCCCAAAGGTATTTTCAAGCAAAATTATGCCAAGATGACCTGATCATGGATATTTCTAGTCTGACTTTCAATGAGCTTCAGAGAAGAATTGTGCAAGAAAAGAAGAAACATTTTCCCAATGACCTCACACATCATGCCTTCATTAATATAGAAAAGGTGATTCTCATCGATACGAGAAGGAATCCTCAAACCATTGTCGTAGCTAACTTAGCCTTTGCAGGAGATTCAAAGGCAAATACAGATTATCTAATGGCAAAAAACAAACAAATGGAAAAGTATTTAGAACCTGCGATACAACAAATAGAACAACTCCAAATAGAAACTCAGAAATTGTCTTTCACACATGTTTACTTGAAGGAGCTTCAGGTGGCTATATATGGTGAATTTCAAGCATTAGGAGACACTATGATGAATCTTTATGAGGAGTTGGTCACTGTGCATAAAGAAATTGTCCCCTTGCATGATATGCAAAAGAAATCACTAGAGAATGAAAAAGCTCTGAAAGTCATTCATGTAGCCATCACCACAATTCATGAATGGGGAATGAAGTACAAAGGTGCACCGCCAGAATTGGCTAGGAAAACAAGACAAGAAGTTGAGTTGGAGAAAGTTGAAGTCATAATGCTTATGCAAAGTAATAAATAACTCAGCACTTTCATAGCCAAAATCTTATCTTCTTATGCATGGTTGTACAATGGTGTGGACTCCTGGGGAAATCTCATAAGATCCCTTCAATCGGGTCATTTACAAAGGTAGAGGGCATAAACATGGTCAGGAAGGAAGTTTCAAAATACTTGGACCATTTGAAGTAGATTTCTACCAAAGAAGACTTGGAGATTAATAGACACACCATGCAAAAATATATTGGTGGCCCTGCTAAGATCAATACTATGTTGTTCTTATTAAAGAAAGAGACGCATATTGGTTCCAAAACCATCTACCTAGATGCAATGGAAGCTATAGTCAGTTGTCATCCTAATCTTCTTGCAAAATTTGAGGAGACCATCACACAGTACAAAGCTTGGCATCACTATGTAACTAAAGATTTACAAATTGAAGTTGATGAGCTAGAGTTTCCTCAAAATCAAGCTTAATGTGTCTAGTTTTTCTTATTAGGCTCTACCCATTTTTGTCCTATATGGGTTTTTATATTATTGTATTTGAAATAAAATATGTAAGTGGAAGTCCAAGTGTTAATTTTGGAATATGAAAATTCATTGGTTAGGAAAAGAGAAAAGAAATCAAAGAGTCATGAGGGAATATCAAAGGTCATAATGGGGGATGAAGAGTCATATCATTTGTTATAAATAAACCCTCATAACTCAAGAAAAGGGCTTGGGATGAAAGGCTTGGAATCTTTTATTTGGAGCCTTGGCTTCTCTAGTTTAGCATAGGAGGAATATCATTCTTTGGAGAAGCAAGTGTTGGCTTCATGTTCCAGTATTACGGCTAGTGTCTTGTCAATGTAATTGTATTCTTGGAAGTTCACTCTATAATAAAATCTCAGAGCTATCACGCCTTCATGCATATGTTGTGGATGTAGTAATACTATTTGTTATATATTTGCAATGTATGTTGTTTCACTTACGATAATTCTAATGAACTAATTAATTTGCATTAGTATGTGTCTAGTTGGATGTGTGTTGTTATGTTATTGTGATCGTTATTATCTTTTGAACTATTTTGTAGGTTAACTAACGATTATTTTACATTCCTCATGCATCTCTTATAAATTAGTACTATTACTTTCTTCTAAGGGGATCACTTATTTCCCTTTAATTTGATGGAACCTTCATGCATTATATTTAATACTTCGCAAAGTTCATATAGTTTCTATCACCAAAGTCATGTATATATCATTCTATGTTTTTATCATAGCCAAGGCACATCTTTGAAACCACCACTTTGGAAACCGATCATTTTCCGGTTGGGGCTCCTACTCCAAATGGTGTGGGGTACAATTAGGACTTCACATCGAGAAGACCCCATTCCTAGTTGTTGACTCCCAACACCATCAATGGGTTTTGGCTCTGGGAGGGTCAGATGACAAGCTAAGCCCGTGAAGTCTGTTTGAACCTTTTCTTATCTTAAATGGGTTCTTCCCAAATCTTAACCCCAACATGATTTTCTAGAGTCACAAATCTGAAAGTGCCTTTGGGGATAATTCATGACTTGTCAAATATGAAATTTTATGGCGAGGATGGAACAACCATTCTTGATCACACCCTCTACTTTATTGAATTTTGCACTTCCGATGAAATTAATTTTGATGATATTGCTTGTAGGTTGTTCGTTCTCACATTTGAAGCGTGTATTAAAAAATCGTGTTATGCATTACCGACTACCTCTATTCATTCTTTCCAACATCTTTTCAAGGAGATCCATTAAACCTTTGACAGGTATGATTATGGAAGTGTTTATAAGAAAATTATTCATCTAAAAAAAACACTTGATGAATCTATTGAATAGTTTCATAATCATTTCATTCACTTCTATTATGAGTTTTATGAGGATGACATAGACTAAAATTTTATGAAAGAGAAATTTGAATATCTTGTGCAGATTTCTTTGAATCCATCTAAATCTGAATCCTTTGAAAGTATCCCAACATTTCTTGGTTATGCAGCTCTTAAATATTCAAAAGAATAAATTGTTGTTGCATGTGACTTTTCATCTTCTTCTGATTCTTTAGCAAATCAAATAACTCCATGCACCCAAGTCAAGGTTGGAGAATATGATAATCAATTTTTTGACCCAACACCATCTTCTTTCTCCCATCATATTCAATTTTTGAACTCAAGTTTCAATTTTGAATCTGATTTGATCAATGAAATTGTTTCTTCTCATCCTCCATAAGTTATTTTCTCTGAACTACCTAATTTTGAGTTGTCACATCAACATGTTACAATTGTTTCTTTTGATTTTCAAAATGATAAATTCCAAGATGGAGCTAGTGGAGACCAAGAAACTTGTGATATCTTTCACAATGACTATTTGTGGGATTCTGAATATGAACAAGAATATGTGATTAAAGATGGTCATTCATTTGGTATTTCCATTTCTCCCCCTTTCACCCATTGCTTTGACATTTTCACTAATTCCATCACACCTGTCAAATTTTTTGATGATATGGTTTTAAATGGTATTGAATCTGATCGTAGTAAGGAATGTTGGAATGTTGATTTCAAACCGAAAGAAAGTAAGGAATAATTCACTCATTATAATCTATCTCATCCCTTGTTTTCTGAAAGAGAGCAAACAAAGAATGTAACTTCATATTTTCAATCCGCCCCTCTCTATAATCCATAAGATCATGAGGATTCCCTTCCCTTGGATGAAAAAACAAACTCTGATCATGGTTGTCTTAATATATCCATTGATTCATCCAGAATTATTTTTTGTCTTTAATTGTCCATTATTCCAAGCCATCAATTTTGATGATATACCTTCAGATACCTTAGAACCATGTCAAAATGTCAAGACACTTCAACCTAAACTAATGGTTATGTCAAGATCTCACAATCTTGATGGTTGTTCTAAGCATGATCAGGCTGGCATCCTTCCTCGAAAGAACACTCACGAGTTGATTAGAAATGTTGGAAATGAATTTATCTCTCAGTCTCAAGATCCTTCACCCGTTTACCATGATCCCATTGTCGAATGGTTGGAGGAATCATACTTGGAAAGCCCTTTTCCTAAGAACAAGTTCTTATCTTTCTTCATGTTTGCCATGATTGAAAGTTAGAATGTAAGCTTTAATATGAGATTTTGCCACGATGTGTGTAAACATTATGTTGCATCAACAAAGTGTTTAGTTCGTGCATTTTTATCATACTTCTATGCTCGTGTTTTGTGTCTTCAAATTTTGGAACATGTCGTTACTTATCTTTCTTGTATTATGTTTTTCTTGATAATATTTATCATTGCTAATCCCATTGCTGATCTAGGTCTGGAGATGCTTCGTTGGTTGCACTAGAAATTTCAATTTACGTAAGCTTGACCTATCTTCTATTAGTTTAGGAATAGGTTTAGATCAGTTTAGTTTTGTTTGCTTTGACTGTGTTTTGTTTTGTCTTTCATTTCATGTTTTTCTTTTCCTTGTTTGTAATAAGCCTTGTGTGAAGGTCGTGTTTGGTTCTGAATAAGCATAGTAAATTTTGAAAGGAAATTTTAGCAGAAGACTTCAGCTTCTAGCTAGATTTGGAATTGTTCCAGGAACTACACTAATCATTCCAGTGTTGGTGGTCATCCTTAAACCACCACATGTTGAGACCTCGAGTTCTCCCACCTTATACCATCATTTTAGAGAGCACAATCAGTCAATTGTCGCCCTACATTTTTGCATTTTTTCATTACATCTCTCTTTTTCGACTCATATACACCCCTTCGGATTGGGGGGGGAAGTTTGGATGCCTAATCCACTAAATGTTATGGTGTGGAATATGAAGAGTCATTAGATTCCAAGAGACCACTTGAAATATGAAAACTGAGGGTCATAATAACATGTATTTTATATGTACATCTTTGTGAATAATAGGGATCTCACGAGTTATCATAATTCTTCCTATTATTTTATGTGAGTTTAACAATACTTGCATATCTTTGAGTAAGGCATTTAGGATTCTTTGGTTTTTTTTTGTTTTAGTAGATACTCCCCCACTAGCAATGGAAGATGATGGCCTTATTCTAAGTTGTATGAATCTTGAATAAGTTTGGTTGCAACACTTTTATTAATATAAATCAATTTTTACTATCAAAAAGAATATTCATAATAATAACACAATTTAAAATGTATTAAAAATCATCACACTAATTATTTGTCTAATAATACTAATAAATAGGCATAAAATTGACTAGATTCAAAAGGCATTAGCAAGAAAAACTTTTTCTAAGGATCCATAGTTATTGTAAAGTGTAGAAACCTTGACAAATATTACTAAAAAAAAAATAACTAAAAGTATTCAAAAGGGATTTTATATCATGTCTAAAAAAATGGTTATTTTTAAAGTAAAATAATTTTATCCTATTGGATTTTGGCAAACAATTTTTTTTAATTGGGAATTGGTGATTTTGTTCTTTTCGAGAAAAATGGAATAATATCCCATTGGTGAACTTTAACCCCTAAAAATTTTCATGTTAGTGAAATCCTTTCCACTATTAGGGAAATAATTGGTATGGAAATTTGGAAAAGCTAATAGAGTAACAATCTAGGATAACAAATGGATGGTTTCTCTAACAACTTCATGCTCACTTGGGGATTTATCACTTAAAAAATATAGTAGATGCAAGATCCAACACTATGAATCAAGAGTGGAAATTAAAATTATATTTCAATCTCTGAGGAAAATCAATAGATCAATGGTATCAATTCACTTCTAGTTTAAAGCAGGGTGTTATTAGACTCAAGGATGACAAAGATGTAATAATTTGGTCTAAGAATAAAGCCTTTATGAACCATACAACAAAGCTAGGGTATGAGAATAGGATGGAGAATGAAACATAAGGTGACAAGAAACTATGGTGAAAATCCATATGGAAGTTGAATAGTCCTTTAAAGATTACGATTTTTCTTTGGTTGGCATTATCAAATAAAAAACTTACTTGGGAAAATTATTAGAAAATGTCATGATAGGGTCCAAGTATGTTAATTCTATGTAAGAATAATGGTAATCTATGAACCACTCATTAGTGCATTGTCCTTATTCAAGAGAAATCTAGATTGAGGCACTTAAGTTAGTAGGTGGTAAAGGAAAATGGGAAGGAGAATCTATATAGATTGCTTTGAATGATGGTAAAAGGATAATATAATCACAAGGAATTTCCATGCATGTGGTTTAGGCAATATAGCTCACAAGAAATGAAATCACATTTCAAGGCAATGAAATTCTTCCAATACAAGTGTATCATTAAATTAGATTTGCCTATGGGGGAATATGGAAACTTGTGAAAGAAAAGCTACCTAAGACTCTCAAAAGTTCATAAATAGATAAATGTATAGTGTGAGAATGTTTTTATGGTGCCTATTAAGGATCCTCAGGTATGTATGAGCAGAGGGCATCCCATTATTGAATGAAAATAATTTTATTTCCCTTAAAAGTCGTCTTTGTGCAAGAGACTAACAACAAAGCTTAATTTTATACTTTATTGTTGCTTCTTAAAATTGCATCAAAATATAGATATTGAGGGACTTAAAACTCATTGTAGATTAGGAAAAGGAGGAGAACAAGTGGGGAGAACATGATAGAAATGTAATACTAGGCCCAACCATGGATAGATTTATAGAGGTAAGGAACAAGTTTACAATCATTTCTTTCAATCATGTTTTTAGATAACTAAATAGAAAGGAAGATAATCTATCTAAAGAGGCCTTGCTCCTATATGAGGTTTTTCTTTATCAAGATGAACAAATAAGGAAGGAACTCTCCAAAAAATATCCATTCAACATATACTAATTTTTATCAAATCTATATATGAAATCTTATTGGTTTTGATGAAATTATGAATTCCCTCTTGGATTTCTTGGTGTACATTATTTTTTAGGCTTAGTAGTTTAAGCTAAGGGCTTTTGGATCATTGTAATCCTATACGTGGTTTGAATATGAGGATATTGGAATGGTTATTTTAAAGCGATTCCCTCCTCACCATCCATTGTCAAGTGAATCATCCTATACTTTGTGCTAGTTTTTTAAGAAGTAGAACACTTATGCTTTAGAAGTATCAATTAGAACAAGAAATGTGTATTCTAATTTCTTCTTAAAATATCAAAGATAAATTTGTTTTAAAACCAAATGACCCTAAAATTCATCAATAAAAAATAATAACAATAAATGAAGAAGAATTTACTTAATAAGAAATAATATGTACAAAATAATAAATCACTCTCCTTATATTTTGTTTTCACTTTTTCCTTTTTTAACCCAATTGAAACCATAATGGCATCTCAATCTACAACCAAAAAAATATATATCTAGTCTAATTAAGGATGAAAAAAAGATATAAAAATTTAGTTGCCACAATGTTTATTGTTAATCATGATATTATTTTTAACTATAATGGCAACATTACTTATTATATATTAATTCTAAAACTATTAAATTTATTGTTGATGCCAATAATATCAACTTTAAAATATCCACTTTCAATTTAGATTTAATATGGACTATTATATGATATGGATATTAATCTTATCTTTAAAATTGATTTTTTTAATATAATTTAAAATACTAGAGTTTAAAATTATCACTCAAACTAAATCTAAAATAAATGACCTTGACATTTAACAATTTTACATTCAACTTTAATGGAAATTTAAATGCAAATCCATTTAAATTCAAATCCCTTAAAGTATTATAGTAAACCTTATTTCATGAATTAAAATATGGAATAAAACTATTTGACATTTTAATAGCTTAACCTATTGAAAAAGGATTTGATAATCTATATATATTCATGAAGCAATGGAAGTAGAAAATGGATAGATTCTTTTATACGTCAAGGAATAATGAGTTTTGTAGTGTAAAAAAAAAGTAGAGTTGTGAGGAAACGAGTCTTTGTCTCAATGCTGAGATTTTTTGACTCACATGGCCTAGTTTTATTTTTCATGTTTTTCTTTGTCAGTAAGAAAAAAATATTGAAACTTTTATTAATATCAAATATCAGTACATATACGCTCATTTATCTGTGTATATAGCATTCACCAGATATGTAAATGTCCAGATTAGTAACCCCATATAATCCTAATAAAACCAATAAACATACAAGGATAAGAATGAAACTAAAATATAACAAAGTTACATCATGTGAACATCCTGATCAACTAAAAAATTGTCCTCAGAAAGACAAAATGATAGCAGATAGTAAACATGGGGTAAAGACACAAGTACAACATCCAAAAAAGAAAACTATTCAGGAAAAGGAAAAACACCAGCATCTAGGGTGGTGCCTCCTATCTCAATCTCAATATGCATACCATCTAGCAGAGCCAGTAAACCCATCTTGGACATCTTGTTAGCATTATGATTGTATTCTCTACCAATATGCTGAATAGATATGTGCATGAAAGTCCTCCAAATAGTCATGATTTGTTTGAGCTAGCCTTGGAGATGTGGTTGTCTGATATTCGTGATATCCCAAACATGATTGATGATGGACTATGAATCCCCATAAATATGTATGGAGGGAATGCACAGGAAATATACGAACCATAGGAGCCCCCAGAAAGCCATGGCCTCTGCTTTCATGTTAGTACCACTGCCAGCCCCCCAGTGTACCTAGTATTCTTGTTCCGAAGATATGACGATCCAGAAGCCACATCCACATCTGCCTCCCTGAGCGGCACCATAAAAAAAATCAGTCGGATATAGTATCTCAGGGCCAAACTTCGGGATAGAAGGCCAAATGGGTCTAATAGGAGTGGACAAGGTAGAAGAAAACCAACCTAGAATGTGGTTAACCACCAAAGCCATGTCCTCCATCCTACCTTCAAAAATAACACGATTTCGTCATCCCTAGATTTCCCAAAAGTAAGAGAGGGGAATACAATGCCACTGGGGATATTTTTGACTACACTAAGATAGGTATTCCAAGATATTATCAAAAGGAGTTAATGGGAAATTGATACAACTAGATATCTCCTTCCATATTTGTTGTGAGATAGGGAATTTAAGAAATAAATGGACATTATTTTCTGCCTCCTTCCTACAAAAAATGCATATACTAGGCCCCTGCCAATTCCTCTTCTGTAGATTATCCCATGTCATTTTTTTTTCTAGACAAGCCAAACAAATAAAATGATTTTGATAGGCAACTCAGTTTTCCAAAACTTAAAAAACCAGCCTACTTCTTATATGTTATGGTCATACTAGCATATGGATTTGTAGCAGTCCTCCACTGATATATTTCCATGTTTCATCTTCCCACGCCATCCAATCTGGTCTCCTTCCTCCCCCCTACAAATTTTAGTCAGTTTCATATCATATTGGATATGTTCCCATTCCAAAGCCTCTAAATGCCTAAGTCCCATATCCCCTACCTCCTTCGAAATTGGGACATTCCCATTCCAGTTTTTGATGGCTTGGTTCCAAAAGAAACATCTCGAGCCATTAATGCAATGTAGGAGCCTGTCTGAGAAGTAAATATCAGTCTCATACCCAATATGTGATATGGGCCAATCAGTATTTTGTTCCCAAATCCAAAAATCCAGCAAATGCACCTAAGGAACCAGTGTTGTATTTTGTTCAGGTTGAGCCATATGGTCGACCCCATATGAACACCAATAAGCTCCCTGCGCATCCAGTGTGTAAAATGTTTATCTTTGAGGTATTTATTTCTGATGATATCTGCCTAGATGTCATTCCAAAGATTCCACGCCATAAGGTTCTATTCAGCAAAGCCCATCTGAAACGTCTCAGGTCCAGTATACCCCATCCTCCCATGTTTTTTGGTATAGCAATGGAGGCCATTGTAGTCAAATGGTATTTTCTTCTGCTGCCCGAGCCAGACCAAATGAACTTAGCCATAATTCTGTTGAGTTTCAAGATGATAGCACCAGGAAGACAATAGAGATGCGCCCAGTAAACCACAAGTTGATTGATGATAGACTGAGTGAGGGTGAGTCACCCACCCAGAGAAAGTCATCTATGCTCCCACCCTGAGATCTTACTGTAAAAGAGATCCACTAGCCACATCCAATAATTAATCCTGTAGTTATTGGGTTTGATATGAAAACCTAGATATTTCATACCCCCCTCAATGTTATTAGCATCCACTCCAAATAAAGCCTTGATATATGCTATGTCCTCCTCATCACCCCGGCCATATAAAATAATGGATTTCTGATGATTCATAAAAATACCCGTGGCATTCCCAAACTTGAAGAAAATGTGGTGTAGGGTCAGCCATACAAATCTAGCAATCATGCCCATAGTGAGAACATCATCAACAAAAAAACGGTGTGAGATCCGAATGTTTCCTCCCAAACAGAGAGCCTGAAATTCTCCCACCACCACAACCTATTTGATATGCAAGCTAAGTCCATCCATATCCAAGATAAATAATAACGGAGATAGAGAACACCCCTATCTCAATCCTCGGCCCGCCCCAAAATACCGAGTGGTATAATGATTGATGATCACAACATATCTAACATTTGAAACACATTCCATGATCCATTCAATGTTCTTGGGGTGTAGTCCAATTTTATGCAAGACCAGCCGCAGATAGCCCCAGTCCAGGTAGTCATATGTCTTCTGCAAGTCAACCTTCATGACTACTGCATTCATATTTTTTGTATGTATGGTGTGTAAGCACTCTTGTGTAGTAGCCACTGCATCATGTTTCTGTCTATCCTGTAAAAATCCAAATTGATCGGAAGATATGAATTTGGACAAAATATGCTTGATCCTGTGAGAAATAATCTTGGAGATTAATTTACAGATGAGATTGCACAGAGAAATGGGTCAGTAATCCATGAAGGACCCAGTGAGCCACTGCTTGGGGATGAGGGATATGTAAGTAGAATTGATATGCGGGTGTATGAAACCCAAAAGGCGAGATTCTTCAATCATTGCCAGTAAGTCTGCATGCATAATATCAAAGAAATTAATTAATAGCTCTACGGTCCATCTGACCGGTCCTGGGCATTTGTCCCTTTTAAACAATCTAAGTACCTCTAGTACTTCTTCCTTTGTAACACATTTATATAGTGCGTCATTTGAGTCACTGTCAAACATAGTAAGATATAAAATGAATCCCCATATCGGGTCCTCAATACAATTAGCCTCCCTACTCCTATATGCCCTTTCAAAATGGTTGACCGCCTCCCTTTGAATGTCATGTAGTGTGTGAATCAGGTTTCTTTCAGAGTCCTTCATATCCCAAATGGTGTTAGTCTTCCTTCTATGGCTCACATATCTATGGAAGACTTTTGTATTTCGATCCCCCTCCTATATCCATAGTTCCCTGCTCTTTAATTGCCACATAACCTCCTGGATGTGCAGGAGAGTTTGTCTTTTTTCTTCTAGCAACCTTATGGATGTCAACAGCTCCCTGGAAGGGTGTCTCGATTGTAGTTGCAGGTGCAATCTATCTAATTCATCCAAGATGTCCTTGAGGTCCTTATTCATTTGGTTTTTCTTATTTCATTCCCATCTTTTAACCACCACCTTAAGGGCATGTAGTTTCTCCAAAATCACCACCATGGGAGATTCCTCTTTTTCCCTAAATTGTGACTAGAAATCCTTTACAAGTGTGTCAAAATTTGGGTCCTCCAACCACACCCAATTAAATTTAAATGGCACACCCATTCTGAGATCATCCCTATTCCATTTCAAGATAATGGGCCTGTGGTTAGATATAAAGGAGTTGATGATCCCAGAGTGGATCAAGCCCAACCTCTCAATCAGATGCTCATGTAAAAGAAATCTATCTCATCACTTAGCAATATGCATGTCACTTGTCCTGCCATTATCCCATGTAGGAGATAGTCAAGGAGGGCGAATGTCCACCAAGTTATAGTCTCCAATGATGTCTTTGAGCCGGTCTGCAATAGGATCCAATCTTCACAACCCGTCATATCTCATCCAGTCCAATAGTGAGATTAAGATCCCCCACCAATAAGAGAGAGTCTAGTTCAAAGATCCCCGAATCCACCAATTTATCCCAAAAATAGGTCTTGTCCCTATAGGGGGCATAAATATTGAGAATGTGAATGCGCCCCAGGAGACCTTTGATCTTTCCTGCTAATAGAATACCAGCAAAACAAGAGTAAGCCTTAAAGAATACCCACCTCGGGTTCCATAGTGCAACTAAACCCCTGGAAAGTCCACAGGAGTCTGTAGCCGCAATGTGCCATTCAGGAAGCATTTTCCTAAAATATGTCACCACATGCCAGGCAGAGTGCATAGATTCCTGGAGAAGTATAATATAGGGTTTGGACATGTGAAACAGGTCTTTGAGGGAAAGAAATTTATGTGTGGCCCCCAATCCGCGAATATTCATAGAAAGGACAAGATTCATGTCACCCCCAGGAAGTGCACATTTTCTATAAGGGCCCTTGTGTTTTCAGGTAATGCAATCAGAATATCAATGAGTGCATGTGAGTTGGATGGACTGAAGGGGAGGGTTCGAGAATGACCCTGAAAATCTCAACTATCCCTACCGTGAGTTCGGTGGACCGTGATATTTTTGGCCGAGGTAGGGCTCATATGGGGTGACAAGGATTGGCGAAGCTTGTGGATTGTGAGGGTGCAAAGGTCCAAATTATTTTTATTAAGTAAGAAGTCAATATCGTTGTCAACAAAGTTCCTGGGAGAGGATACAAGAGAGGTCGGCAATTGAGAGTGAGGGCCCATCACTCGGGAAGCATGGGAACAAAGAGGGGGGATAGAAGCAGGATAGTAGGTAATATGGCCTAGAGAAATAGCATCATGTTGTGCCATCGACAGGGGAGGGGTCGGCCCAGAAATAGGCGGATTGTTACAAGGTGGTGGATTTCCCATATTCGATGGAATAAAGTTCATGTCATTAGCATTCGGAGACATGGTTATGTTGGTCGTCCAGGGAGATGAAGGAATCTTAATCGAGGAGGTAATATTCTAATTTAAAGGATTATTATCAGAGGAAAGGTAAGAAAAAAGACAAGGAGTACCTTAGGGGTATCACTTCCATCTCGCATCCAAACCAACTGCTCGGTTGCCACCAAAGAGAATATCTTGTCTCGCAACCAAATTCGTTGACCCATGCAATGGCCTTCCATGGGGAAGCCGACGTCCCCCTAGTCTGTGCAAGCACTATGTCATGTGGTGTCCAGTATGATGACATATAAGGCATCTAAAAGGGACTCCCCAGAAATCTAAGCGTTGCAGTAAATGTTTAAATTCCCAGTGCAACTCAATGTGGTTCAGCAAACCACCCATATACTCCTTCTCAATCAGGATCCAAGCAATTTTCTTATCCATTGCCCCCATATACTGAGGGTCAACATAGAAAATTTTTCCTTAGTATTACCAATATCCATAAATACTTGTCGCATCTAGAATTCAATTGGTAATCTAGATAACTTGACACATATCAGTTTATTCTTGGGTGTTTCCTATAGTGGGTTGAAACCAATATGCCATGGGTGTAAAGCCAAGAAACCCTGACCCCTAATCCATGGAAAACCCTTTATCCTTTCCAAGTCTTCCTAGCTCAAGAAGTGAAAACTATACCACCCATTCATCAGTCTGACCACCGTGGGCATATATCCCAGTAGGGTCTTCCACTTAGTTTCAACCCAGCAACGCATCTCCTCCTCCTTTAACTCAGCAAAGTGCCATCTACTAATGAGTGCCCGTTTCTGTACACTGTGTACGTGATCGATCAATACACCGCGACCAAAAATAAAAATAGGCATCGGGGGTGGTGATATCTACTGCACATCTATTCCACCTGTGTCGCGAGCCTCTGTAAATTCCACAATGATCCCCATGAGATTAGGGAATTGCATGTGTGCCACCTGGAGGGTCGCCAAACAACCCTGTCACATTCCTTGTGTCAATTCCATTGGGCCCACTACCCATGCCATCCACGCGGCCACCAGAGTGATTCCATTCCGCCTCCAATGTGACCCTAATATAAGCCTCATGTGCTGACGTGTCAAATGCAAGAGGGTCGAAGAAAGTCATAATATGACAGTAAAAAGGGGATTAAAGGAAGTAATAATAAGCGGTCTGCATACTAACCCTTGGTAGGCAAGGAGTTCAATCCACCCTTAAATGCTCTAATTAAACTAGTAGGTCAACAATTGGTAGGTCTGCCCAGTCCATGCGATTAGATGATAAACAAAACCATAACCTTTAGTATCAGTACAAAATCCTCACGCCACATTGCACCTTCATGCCCACATATCAAGATCCCCATCGCGGGATCATAGCCCAAAAAGGAAAAAATATAGAATTAGAATATAAAAGTATGGTTTTTCCCGATCCAATGACCCGTAGGCTGTTGTAGCTCTGATACCACTTGTTATTTGATAATAGAAATAAACCCAAGAATAATAAGAGAGAAATAGATAGAAATGCTTCTTTATTGATCAAACCCTTAAGGTAGGGCAACACCATACATTCACTCCTTAAGGAAGGAGAACACTCCACAAGCCATATGCCTGTTCATACAATAATCCTTCACTTCATCCAAGTGGAGTCTCTAGCCTCTATATAGGCCTCATACATACAATACCATGGGTCATTACCATGGTTTCCTCATATCATCCAACTAATACCATGGGCCCATTACATTATTATTAACTACTTGTGGTCCCTTACATGACATGCGTTAACCACCTTATTTATTACTATGGCCCATCCCTTTATTACATTATTACCTTGGGTACCTCCCTTGGTACCCCATATTATCCCCCCTAGGTATATAACATAGGCACAAAAGTCAATGGAAATTAGTGTATAGTCCACTGAGTTTCAATGAACAAGAATAAATAGATAGTGACCCATATTGAGATGTTGAGCTAATGACATCAGGATCATCCCATCGGAAAATTTTAAACTTCAGTCGGTTTCTGATCTGTCAACCACGAAGAAAATATCCGACAAGAAATGGTCACCCCAAGCCCCATGAACACAAGTCCAAACTAGTAATGGAGAGAGTAGCAGGGAGCGACCAGACCCTATCGGTGCATACACAGTGTACTCCTTAACCCTCACAGTAGCAACAACAACAACATCCTAAACATGTCCACCACTTGTTACAAAACCTGAAACCAAAATCTTTGCAAGGTCTGGAGATAATGAAAGCATCCACCCACTGATGCCAGAGGGTAGTATAATTAGTAAAACCCAGGTAGGATCCCTCCCCTAATGAACGAGGATGGCAAGCAAGTTCAAGTATATCAGCCCAAATAGGCATGTGGCCTCCAGTGGTACTGGGAGAAATGATCCTGAATCATACATATAAGAATATAGATGGCTATGAAGAAGCTAAGCACGGTGTGCACTATCTTGGAGTGAATGAAATGTATCATGCCTATAAGTAAATAAAAAAAAAGGCACTAAGGTATATTACATAGTACCCGTAACACACCAATGTGTCGCCTCCTCAAACAAAACTGATCGTGGAAAGATTCAGTCGATAGCAATCCCCCCAAAAACCATCCTATGATGCACCTAAAATAACCAAGGGAGGTCATACATACTATGTCAAAAAACACTACACCCCAAAACTCCCAGTAAGTAGTAGCACCCTCAAGCCCAAGTAGTCTGCACCTTCGAGGTCCACGAACGTGTTCACTAATACGTAGTTTCCTCTGCTTTGCTTCTTTGATTCATGGAGAAAGAAATTCAAAGTAATGTAGCTATACCGGGATGGCATGGAATCCTCCAATTGACAAAACTCTTGGGCATAAACAGACAAAATGCCCTTTGCTCTGAGGTGAAAATGAATAGAGATTCCATATCTCTCAAGGGAATCGCAGTACATTATCAATGCTAAATGGTAAATGGCTTTCATTTTTTATATATGTTAGTTTGATTTATGGAAATTTTGAATAAAAATATGGTTGAACACAAGACATATTCATGCAAATCAATTAAACTAAGTAGTCAATTAAAATCAAGCACAAGAAGCCTAAATACCTCCCATGAGGTCAGAGATTGCATGTAGAATTTATTTGGGTTAATACGGTGCTAAATCTTTAAACCTCGTCCAACTTATTTTTCAATGTGTTTTCCCAATATTACAAGAACAGGGGCAATTGGGCTATTGATTAATTACTTAAACCAAATAACCTATATCACTAAACAAATAGTTAAAGTATCTAGTCGTGTTGATTTGTGAGGTGGGTAATTCAACTCTTTATTTGTCCATCATTCCATACTCAAAACTATAGACTGTTCATTAGAAACCTACATTTTAGTATATTATGCCAAAAAACAGGATAACGATCCAACTAATCTAGCATATGTTGTATAGTTGTATTTCTAAATATTAATAGATATATAATTGAAAAAGTGATTGAGCAATATTCTTCAAGTTTCAACAATTTTACAATTCTTGGATTAACCAATTAAACTAACCCAGACATGGTTTAACAACACTTATCAACAATATTTATTCTCTTTTGAATCAGAACCTTACTAGTCAATGTTGTGGATTCTGATATGTTGCAGCCAATCAAAATATATGTAGTATAAATGATTTGTTTTGCTTTTGAAGTGTAAGGGTGATCGAAACAAATACTATACAACACACATGCAAAATATGGAGTGAACCAGATCATCGCCAATGCACAAGCAACACACATGTATATTTTATTGGTATAGTGATAAAAGAATCTTTGCATGTCATAAAGTTTTAGCAGGCACAAGGTGTTAACGCCCTTGGTTTAAATGTGAGAACATGGCTTTTCTATAATAATTAAAAAACAAAGCAGCATGGCCATGATGTTATGTTCGATGTAAATATGTGTTTCTTGTGGTTAGTTGTCCCTATAACGCATCTGAGATCTTCTATGCAATCTTTGACTTTTCGTTTATTGATTTGTATTTGCACCCAAGTTTGGGCTTCCATGTTCGAAACGTACCCCTGCTATCGAGTCTTCGTTGATGCATCAACCCAATTAAACTGCATGAGGTAGGATCAAAGCAGGGACTTAAGAAACCCCAAGTCAAACATCTCAGTCACTTTGGATCTTTTCTTAGTTTTCAACATCTCAAGCATATTCATTTGATCTCCACATATATTTGCCTTGAAGCAATTAGCTGCATCATAAATTTGATGTCTTATTGAGCATAATATTTTTATTTTAATTACATGAAAGATGAAAAAAAAGTATACAACTACATAGTAGATGCTCCTTCCGGAGCTTAGATCAATGTAGGAATTCTTACAGTGGTATCTGAAGTACTTGGCTAGTTATAATGTTTCGTTAACTGCCACAATTGAGATTTATCTAGGGGTGGGAGTTCCATTAGTCCAAGTCAACTCCAGCACCAGATAGAACCCACAGTTTGCTCTACATACCATAGATTTAATATTTGAGTTTAGGGTATAGACTTATCTTAGGGATTCAACAGCTAAGTCATCTGTCAAGGGTAAGGTCGGGACAGATAATTTCATTATTTCCCGAGAAGCCATCACGCAAGAAAAGTTTGGAGAAGGAGGCGAGGTGCAAATGCAGCCTATGACTGACATGCGGAAGATGGACATCTGGTGATTAGTCAAGCTAATCTCAGATTAAACCAAACAGCTTCACTCGTCTCCCACTAAGAAGCTTCACTCATCTCCCCCCTATGGTCAAGAATTAAAACCCTTTCATAACACCTCTTTTATTAGCTTTAATAACTAAGAGGTATAATTAGTTTAGACCCTTTTATAACTTTTTCAAATTATATATATGATGGGATTTCTTAGTAATAATAAATAACATAAATTTGTTCTAGTTAGAAAGGATAATAATTAGCAATTGCACCACATGTTGCAATGGGAACACCCTAAGGCAGGAGTGTAGGAAATAGTAGCATAGAAGATGGAAATAATTTTTTTATGGAATTTTATTTATTTATCGACATTTTTGTGAGAAAAACTTTGAAATTTAAATTTCACAGAATTGAGTTATATCACGGATTATAATTACAAGATGGATCCATTACTAAAATTACTAAAATTACCATGTGTGGAATTAATAGACTATTTTATTGAATGTTTCATCATGTCAATATACATTATTTATTTTAATTCTGAATAGAATATCTCAATATAGATTTTGTGACAAGTTTTAATCATTAAATAATGAAATTGTTATTGAGTGTAATGTCGAAATCAAAACTCACTATCTCAATTATAGGACCTACAACATTTGTATCACAAACACCAATTTATAGTTTAGTTAGTACCAAATGTCAATGTAATAAATAAGGGATAGGAGTTGTAGTCACTACTAAATGAATGAAACACAATTTAAAAAAAATGCAATTCAAACAAATCTTTCATTTAAAATAAGTAATTAAAGAGTCACTATACATTACTCTAATATAGATAGAAAATGGTTGCATTAAAAGATGAAAGTTAACCCAAATTTGTCTAAAATGAGCTCATGAAAAATGCAATATACATGGAAGATTCATACTTGTATGAGTCTATGAAGAAGAAAATTTCCCACCCCATAGGCATTGATTCAATTAAGTCCTACAAGCCATTAAAAAATCAAAATAATATGTATTCAATGTATATCTATTTAGAGAGAAGGGGAGAGACTATGTATTTACTATTAAATATATTATATAAAGAAGGAGATATGTAAAAAATATATTCATGGTAAATATCTACTTCGTGAGAGAGATCTATGTTGGTATAAAAACACAATTATCTTTTAATGGAGTTATAACTAATCACTTTTAAATCAAATGAAGTTTGAAACTACTGGGCATTACAACCTCGTTAAATAAGAATATGAAACATAATTTTTTCTGTATGTGGCTACAACATATTATGTTAAAAAAATATTAATTACAACCATGTAAACGTAATTTAAAATAATATTATATGTGTTTGCAAGGAGAAAATCACAAGCTTGCCCCATGTTTATGAGTCAACCTCAGCCACTCAAGTATGTACAATAATAGCAGCACCATCTATTTGGCACTATAAGTGATAATTTATCAATGCAATTAAATAGCCAATTCTCTTTTCCCAATGTTTCCCTATCAAAAATTTCGTCACTACTTGTAAAAATCCACAAGTTTGTTGAGTTGGTACCAAAAGTGGCTTAGGTTGTGGCCTCCAGGAACCAAATCTTTCGAAGCTTGGTTAAACAACTAGCCTTGTCTAGAAAGCATGTAAATCCTGGGAGTTTGTACCCCACATTCAAAGCTCTAGTAAAAGAGGCTCCTAAGATTCACACATGTGCTCAAGCTCCAACACAGATTGATCAAGGAAATGGCAAGATGATGAACTTGTCACCCAACCTAAATGAACAACCTAGATGTACAAGCTAAAGCATGGCTAATTATAAAATACAATTATTTATTTTATATAATTTATTTATTAACCTAAAAACTTTATTCCAAAATAAACCACAACTATCGACCTAATTATCAACCTAATTATGTTTGAATTTTATATTAAAAAATACACGAACATGTTTTTGTTAAAAACAAACCTAAATAATAACATAATCTTACCTTAATAACACAATATTACCTTATTATCTCATATGACTTCTCCTAATAACATAATCGTACCTTATTATCTCATATGGCTTCTCCTCACATTGTTACTTTATGCATGTCATTTTAAAGTGTATAGTCCTCCTTCCCACATTTTTTCATTGACTAAATTTGTCAACCCTAAAACAATTAATATTATAAATGAGAAAATTTGAGAACCAGCCATGACGGTAAGAAACAATCATGGATTGCATCTCAGAAGTACTGACATGTGATTGAAGACGCAGATATATGGAAAATCTAGGACGGTGCCACTATACCAAACATCCACGATTGCCTGCAGTGGTGCTCTGGGAGTAAAAGTTTTTTTCCAGTATATCGTTGATCTCATTGTCTACAGTCATTCCCCAAAGTCAAGAGGCCAGAACACTTCGTCTTACCATCTATTTTGTGGCCATTGTAATCATTTTGTTGAGCGCGATGACCAGAATAATAAAACATCAAAGAGTCTCCATTAGTTAATAATGGTAGTTGTAAGTATTGAATGATAAGATGTTTAAACTATGATTAGTGAATGTTCATATGTAACAGCCCTGGTGAAAAAATCATGCAATAAAAGTTAATAAAGGAAAAATAAGACCACGGTTAAGGGACGCTTATTCCAAGTTGAATGTTGGGCAAAGATATCCTAGTGGGCATCATTGGATGTGTGTTTTGGCTAAGGAAAATTGGCAAAGGCTAAGGCAAAGGCATTAAAAGGAAAAAAGGCATTTTTGGCACATTTATTAATGAAATAAAGGAAAATAGGAGAAAAGGAAGGTAAAAGGTCACAGGTTGCATGTGAGAAGAAAATTGAAGGAAAATAATGGAAAATGAAGAAAATAGAGGCCTCGTCAATAAAAAGGCTTATGAGGATCAGTGGGAAAGCTTTTGCTAACCTTTTTTCATTTCAAGTTTGGAGCTCTCTCATTATTCTCTCTCTCTCACCCTTGGTCACTTAGTTTTCTTGGAGAACTATAGCTTTGGATCAAGAAAGGACAAGTAAGAAAAAGGAAAGGAAGGAAAGAAAGGATCAAGGAAAGGAAAGCAGGATCAAGCAGCTTCAACAGGAATACTTGCAAGGTAACCTTTTGCATGTGTGATTTCCTAACTGGTTTGGACATGCATGGCTTTGCATGTTGGTGTATGGTTCTCTTGTTGTTGGTGGCATGGTTTTTTTGCATTATGACAGTGATTTTCAGCCTAGCCTTGCCTTATTTTGAATGCCATGGTGTTGGGATGTTTATCTTGTTTTTTGAGCTTTGGTTTGCCTAATGGATTTCGGAATCTGATGCAAAGGTGGTCTCAAGTTCTATTCCCAAAGGCCTAGGAATCCCTTGACAGTTTTGGTGGGATACATGGTAAAGCCTGAGGGAGAAGTCTCGATTTAGGGCCTAGTGATTCGGGTTTGGATTACAGTAAAGCCTGAGATACTTGTCTCGGTTTAGGGCCTAGTGATCTGGGAATGGATTGCGGTAAAGCCTAAGAGACAAGGAGACTGAAAATTCCTCATGGATAGTAATGGATTCTGGATGGAATTCCAAGTTCGGTTCAGTTGTGATCATAGCACCAGTTTTGGTGTGATCATGGTTTGATGAGAGTGGAGGTGGTTTAACCTCTGGATTTCCTAGGTTGTTCTTGGATTGGTTGTTCTATGAGATTCCACATTCATTTTTGGAATATGGCACGAGGGTGACTGGATGAAAGAGAGATTTGGTTCAACCATGTCTAAGGTCGGGTGGTACGTGGAAGTCTCGAACCTTGTCAGATTTTCCTATGATTAATAAAAGCTAAGTTATCTTACTTTTTCATTGGTTTATATGTCGATTTAATGGATTTCATAACTCTAATATTTATATCGTTTTATGTTGGTTATAAGCATGGTTAAATGTCTAGTTCATGTCATGGTTATTTCATGTATCTACTTGTAATTTTTAAATGGATGGATGAAAGACCTAATTGATGATATAATAATTCAATGGAGAAGGAAGTGATCCTTCTGGTTATTATTCATAAGTTCTCTTATTCACTTTATGCTCTGTCTTATATCCTAGACCTATAGGTTGCATTGGTGCCAGGTGTTTGACAGAATGTTGGTCCCGGTTGGGGATGCTTGGACCTAATCCTGAGATTTATTTTTGTTTTATCAGCATTATTATCATGTCTTTGATGGATTTTGAAGATTGTAGCAAGTTTTTTGTAGAGGTCAAGATTCTAGGCTAGAAAAGTGGCTCAAATCTCAGGGTCACTGGCACAGGTTTGCTGAGAAAATTCCACAATCGCTAACACGGAGGCCTATGAGAGTGACTTTGATTTGTTAGTTGTTGTCTTGCCTATAACATGAGAGCGACTTTGGGTTAAGAGGCTTAAATCATCATTGGGACCCATGGATAGGATGTATGAGTGGCTGGCATGTCTCTTGGGGGTGTAATTGTTGATGTGGATGGGTTTGTTTGATGAGTTACATTGATTCCATTGCCTTAAGGTCACCAAGGAGAATGAATCCCTTATAGTAACCTCTTTCATCACATGTTTTCCCAACTGGTTGGTTGTTTGGGTGGACCTAGGATGAGGGGGTGTTACATCGTATTAGAATTCGGGGTATATTTGTTAATATAGTCACCTATGAATTCCAAAAGAAAATTATATGTCTATATTGAAATGCATCGAATCACACTAGACATATTGTGCAAAGTGTCAAATATAGAAATAAAATAGAAGTAAACATAGGTATTGCCTTCATCCCCAATACAATTAGCAGAATGATTGATTCAACAAAAGATTTTCATAATCGTAAACTATATTTAAATAGAGGAGTGTGCTCTATTCAAATCAGTATTCATGGATAAAATTTATATTGGTAAGATAGATAGGTCTATTCCAGTAAGATTAAAATAATCATATACATATTTAAAAATAAGATAGACTTCAAATGTCTACAAAGAAATTCCCGAAGGAAACCTAGCCACCAAGGGTTTTAGGTCAGTCAATTTCTCTCCATGTTTCCATGCATTATTGAATTTCTGCAAAAGCTAGAAGCAACCATTATTGAATTTCTGCAATATCGAGAAGAAACCATTATTGAAATTATGCAAAACCTAGAAGAAAATGTGAGTGGAAAATTCAGTTAAAATACTCACCTCATGTGTATATTTCTTAATAAGAATTGTAAATTCCCTTCTAAAACCAAGATCTACTATTTTAAGAACCACTCTTTTCTTATCCACCAAGAACTGTGATGCTTCAAGGCCGTACACACACAAATCATTGGCGTTATAAGTAGTTAAAGAAGGCATAGCACTGATAGTGTCATAACCATCTCCGCAAAACCATTTCAACAACAACAAAAATAAGAAGTCATTGTGTTTCCACACTTCCAATGGCTAGTGTAAATGAGAATACTGAGCACCATGTTCATGGAGTGCTTCACCTTGCTGATTTCGCTGGGAGTGAACGCTCATCAAGGAGAATAGTTAATGGAAACACATACCTTTAACAAAAGCTTATCAAGATTAGGGGATGTGATTCTCGCCACAACTAATAAGGAAAAACACATACCTTACAGAAATTGGGAGTTAACATATCCACTCTAGCCATGTCTTTGAGGGGATTCCAGGACACTTATGTTTTTTAACATTTCCCCAAATCCTAAATAATTTGGTGAGACATTGTGTATTTTGAGGTTTGCTACAAAGATCAATGCTTGTGAAATTGAAGTACCCAAGCAGGAAACAAATAATAGAGTTAGTGATGCTTTATCGGTTCTCTATGGTTGTAATATGTTAAAATCAATTTGGTCTTTTGTTAGGCTCAACTTTAACTTCAATTTTCTATAAAAATATTTTTTTCTAATAATCTGATTTGATTTATTACAACCATAACAATTAATCAACCAAAATTCCAAAATTTCCAATATAATTTTTTGGACTTCTTCACAATTTTAACAATTATTTCATAGTGTTGACCCTTTTATTTATTCAATGCATAGCAACCTCTCTGTATAAACCTCATGTGTATAAAATTTCTCCAGTTCAAGCTTTTGCAAGCAATACACCAAGAAAGGAAGTTAGATTGAAATCCTAATTAAAGACGAGTAATGATTCAGTACGAGGAAAGGAAAGGAAATGAGCAGGCATGGTGTGAGAGAGAAATACATTTGTTTCAGAAGTGCCATAAATAAATAAATAAATGATAGAAGGTTTACTTTATCCAAATAAAATTCTACAAGGCCTGGTAAATCAGAGCGAGGCTTATAATTTCCAAAGAAGGTTCCTTTCAATGTCCTCTCATTTAGAAAATTCACGGGACTGGTTTCAAATACTGCGTCTAAATGAGTGACCCCCACTAAAACGGCTACACCCCATCCCTGAACAAACACATACCCATGTGATCAACATATGCATTTGCTAAAATTGAGCATATATTTACAACTTCATAAGGAAGGGAAGGGAAGGCAGAGTAAATACGTCATGGTAGGATTTGAAAGCTTGAATCATGGCCTTGACATTCCCTATGCACTTGATGTTGTAGTCCACCCATCCATCAATTTTCTTGGCAACAACCTGATAAGCTCCCACAATTTAGTTCTAATTTATAACATTTCTTGGAATATTGACCACATCTCCACCAGCTACCGAAAATGATGATTGATTACATCTCCCATATTTCAAAAATAAAAGAAGAAATATAAATTGATAGGATTGTTTTTATAATGCAAAAGTCTGTAACTGTGGCCTGAAGGAAAATTAAGTCCCTCTGTTAATAAGTTGTGAGCCCTGACGATTTTCAAAAATAATGATTCCTTCCTTTGCAAAAGGGAAAGAGAATATGTTGTAGCTTATATTCCATGTATATATGTTGAAAGCACAGAGAGGAAAACATAACATGAAAAACCTGGTCTAACTATTCACAGGAGTTTGGAGTAATTTATGTCCAAAAGATCATACTGCATCAACCAATTTTTCAATGTCTCAGCTTTGTATTGTCATATCATTCTTGCAATTGTTTCAAATGCCCATCAAACTCTTTCGATGAATGGAACTCAAAATAAATTGCAATTATATCATCTTTTTTCCATTTTTTTGGTTTAAACTTGATTCTGTACAAATAATAATGAAGATGTAGCTTCATTTTCTGTCCGTGGCTCATCTTCTCAATGTGAAGAGGAGCTTTCATCCACCAATGTCATTCATCAGAAATAAGCATAAGCATAATCATACAGACACTAAAGCAGGGAACGAGAAAATATCATAAATACATAATTTTGATCGCAAAACAACCTTTTTCCATGGATAGCCACCGACAACACCTTGTAGGAGAATTGAGAATAAAAAGAGAAGGGTGTTTGTCGTCGTCAGAAACCTTTGGTGATAAACTTAGTTGTGTATGCTCAATTTCACTTGCTAGCTTCTAATCTGAAATGGAGAGTTTGAAAACATTTCATTATGATGTGAAATTTCCGCCATGGATGGTCACTGACAATGCCTCCCATAACCATTCAAACCCTAACATGAACAAATCTAAAAGCGGTTGATATGATAACACATGTTGTGGAAGTTGGGTGGTTGAAATTATAACAATCCAATGGATAATATTAGTATTACTATGATCGTCTACTGAAGTGATCTAAGGGCTCACCATTGCACACAGTGGCATAAAGAGGAGTTATTCTCAAAGGGAAATACCTTTAGGCGTAATTGTATAAGTTTGAAAAAATAGAAGTAATGTGCTCTATCTACGATATGGAATATATATTTTTTTTGCAATATAAACAATAAGAAGTGGCCATTAGTGCTATCAAGTATCAGTTATCAGCTCTCTGTTTTTCAAGTTCTTTAATTATCCTAGAAAGCCACTACAAATATAGATCATAAGAATTTATTAGTGTATAATGGCATGTTGATTTCAAACTTTTACAAAAAAAATTAGCATGCCCTTGTCTGTTAACTTCAATACCCATTTCTTATTCTTGAATTATAAGTTGATCTTTGGTTGTCTCCTAGATTCTTCATGATGATATCAAATGTATATAGGAATTTATGTAAATAGGAGGGTTTTAAGTTATAACCCAGCCCAACTAGTAGACATAATATACTGAAGTACACCATTGGGTGGACAGTTCATGGTTAAAATCCTACTAATTATGCATGGCCTCTTCAGAATCAATATCAAAGGAGTATATACTTTGCCATCTCACTAACCCATTTAATGTAGGCACCATTTATAGTAGGGTTGATATAATATTTTTTCTTTCTTGCTATTAGATTGTATATTTGATCTAACATGGTATCTTTGGTAGGTTTTATGTAGCAATGGCCTTAGTAAGGATCTAAAGGATATACTACTCAATTACCATCTACCTCAAAAGCAAGCATTTATTTATTCAAATTAATGACAATGTTATTTTAAAATACGATTTGATCCATAATAAAGAAGGATGTGGATCTCTCTCATCTACAAGGGCAAGTTCAAAATGACAGAAACCGATAGGCAGAAACAAAAGTTAATAAGTTCTTTTGAAAGGAAGAGAGATTTCTAGTAGTTTGTGTTTTGTATAGATTTCTAAATAGCTTTAAATTTCCTAGCATTATTGTTACCTTTGTGTTACAGGTTTCAGTTTGATAACCTTATTCTTATGTTTGTGCTATAGGTTTCAATTTGATAGCATCATTTGGAGTTCCTTCTCCAATCCTTCTTCAAAGAACTAGATAGCCCACTAAATTAAAATGTTGTACACGTATAAAATGCCCAAAACCTGAACCAGATGTAGGGGATGAAGAATATGAATAAGAGGAGATGCTTATAACCAAATTAAAATTTAGGGGATGAAGAATATCAATAAGATTACCAAGAATATTAATAATGAGAAGAAATTTATATGGAAGGAGCAACACATGGGCAAGCCATGTGTATGTTTATACATAAATGAGCATTCTAAAATTTGAGATGGCATTATATATTTTTTCTTGTGATCTTCACATAAAATGTTAAAAAACTAACACTAATATTAGTTTTATTTCAAATTTATCATAAATTTTCTTATGTCTTGCATCAATATGAGGCCAAATAAGAACTCTATGTTGCTGGTTGGAAGGAGTTCACAGTTCACACGCTCGGGAAAAAAGTGTATAAGATTAAAACATATGTTATTTAGTGATCCGGATTTAAACAGGAACACAACAAATTACATAGATAACCATAAACACAGAGATGCAGTGGAAATAATACTTCTTTTCATTAATGTAAAATAATGAAATACGCTTACAGACATAAATGGAAATAAACCAACTAGGGCAATGGTAGGTTATCTCTAAGAAGAGATGTGGTAGCTACATGCCTCTAAACTGTGTTACAATGAGGCTCAAAGGCCTATTTATTGTTGAGAAACAATGGAAAACCCTTAACATCCCAAAACCTAACCCTAGAAGATGAAACACCAAATTGTGGGCCCCATTTTGGGTAAGTTCACTACAACTTTTGGAAGAGGAACATCAGTCCATGGACCTATGTTGCTCCCATATTTCCCCAAAAACGTTGTTTAGGGCCTCAAAACGGCTCCGAAAGTTTAGGACCCGAAAAACTGCTAAAAATAGTAAATTGTGCTACAAATAAGGAAAATGAAAAGCTGAAAGAGACAGTTGTGGGGGTCCAAGTGGGATAGGTGGGCGGCCACCAACATCCACCTAGATCATTCCCCCCCCCCAGGAAGCAATGGTCCCCATTGCGTTGAGTTCCTCCATCTCCTGAACTTGGTCCCTAGTGAGTTGTTCTGCAATCTCGGATGTGTCCAGTAATGGTGGGAAGCATGGTCGAGAGCGGTACACATTGAACACTTGGTGCAGGCGAAGGAATGGAGGAATGTTGTGATCCAAAGCATTGTTTCCCACAGCCTTGGTAATGTTGTAACGACCATTTCGGAGTGGTTTGAGCTTTTGATGGGCTTTTGTAAGGCATTCTTTCTGCATATGTAACCAAACTTTGTCGCCCACCTGAAACTTGTGTGGTGCCCCTATGGGTGAGGAGAAGTTGTTCCTGTGTTCTTTCATGGTCGTATC
This sequence comes from Pinus tabuliformis, assembly GCA_031772625.1. Classification (NCBI taxonomy): domain Eukaryota; kingdom Viridiplantae; phylum Streptophyta; class Pinopsida; order Pinales; family Pinaceae; genus Pinus; species Pinus tabuliformis. Next base: position 1,081,334,127 of record CM062818.1, read on the forward strand.
CCTCTGATGTTGCTGCTACGTGGAGGAACCCTTCGCGAGGGTCATGGATTTGGTGACGATCTTCCCCTTACTTTGGGAGTGAACCAGACAGAAGATGAATTTCCTAGTCTGGGAGATGATTTTGCTGCATTTCTTAGCAGAGATCAAAGAGGTGGCGGTAGCTGGGGCTACCTCTGGTATCCTATATAATGAATTACCCAAAGTAATAATAACAGCGCGAAGCCTTGACTCGTACACAGCATGTCGCCTCCACAAGTATGGTTGGCCAAATAGTATCTTGGTCCCTTCCTTGTCGCAGCGTGGTCCACTTTATGTATTTTTCCTCATATTTTTTGACAGGGTAGTACTGCTCCTTAATGGCATCCCAGAAGGAATTACAAGTGGGTGCGGCTAAAAATAGCGAGCCCGTACTTTCATCCTTCTGCTCACAGTAGGTTTCCCACTAGTCCTTGACGTGGGGGGCTACTTTGAGAAGAGAGAAAATAATCTTTTCCTGACTGGAAAAATCATGAACAAAAAAATAACCCTTTAGCAGATTTAACCATTTATCTATGGTATATGTGTCTATCTAACCCTCGAATATGGGGATTTCAAAATTAACTTGTACCTTAAACGGTGTGGCATTTCCAGAGTAGCTGTTGGAAGCCGATGCGTCGCCCCTAGGTAGCCGCTGAAGGATCTGGGAAAAGTTGTCCATCATCGCATTCCTTTGCCGCTCAAGGGCTTCTTCAAGCAATATTTTGATAGGATCTCCTACCCCCTCATCTATCTTTTCATCTGCCATGGGAGGTCGTCGGGATTTGCGGGGCTGGGCTTGCAAAGGTTTGACCAGTTCAAGCCCTAACTCCTTATATCCCGACCTCACTGGGGACATGCAAATAAAAATAGAGAAAAAGCAAACCGCTCTGATTCCACTGATCCAGATTTAAACAGGAACACAACAAACTATAGAGGTAACCATAAACATAGAGATGCAGCGGAAATAATACTTCATTTCATTAATGTAAAATATTAAATACACTTACAGATAGAAATGGAAATAAACCAGCTAGGGTGATGGTAGCTTATCTCTGAGAATAGATGTGGCGGCTACATGCCTCTAAACTGTGTTACAATGAAGCTCGAAGGCCTATTTATTGTTGAGAAACAATGGAAAACCCTTAACATCCCAAAACCTAACCCTAGAAGATGAAATGCCAAATTGTGGGCTCCATATTGGGTAAGTTGGTACATCAACTTCCCGAGGTGGTAACTTTGGCACCCAATCTTCGTTTGACGCGTAAAATAGCTCGTTAGAAATATCTATCCAAGCACTACAACTTTGGAAAGATAAACATCGGTCCACGGACCCATGTTGCTCCAATATTTCCCAAAAAAAACTTCATTTAGGGCCTCAAAACAGCTCTGGAACTTCAAGACCAGAAAAACTGCTAAAAATAGTAGATTGTGCTACAAATAAGGAAAATGAAAAGCTGAAAGAGATAGTTATGGGGGCCCAAGTGGGATAGGTGGGTGGCCACCAACATCCATCTGGATCATTTAGCCTAGTTTCTATGCAAAATAATGAAAATTGAAATAAAACCAATTACAAGAATCCTTGTTATCTTTACGCATAACAAAGACTAATAAGAATTTATATAATGAAATTATTTATAAATAGCATTAATTTTTATATTTAACATGAATCAAAGTGAGAAAGACAAAACGTTGAAGATCATATTCACAGTGAAACTGTGCATTCCTAAGAATTAAAGATACCAATATTGATGAAAGTAACTCAAGTAATAAATGAATATTAAAGACTCTTTTTAACATTCATTATATCCCAAAAAGTTGTTGCATATTGTATATCTTGATTATTTCCCCATTCTATGATCGAATTATAAAGCTTCGCCATGTTTATATTTGAAAGGAAATAATATATGAAGTATAATTTATTTTTGTATTCTATTTTATAGAGTATTTAAATTCTTATTATGTGTATTTTTTTTAATATATTATAATGATATATTGTTTTTTAAGTTTGGTTTGAATTTTATATGTATATTAGAAAAAAAATAGGGAAATAAAAGAAAAAAATTAAGAAAAAAATAGTAATGTTAATTTAAGATATTATAGCGTTAGATTAGTTATTTTATTTTTCATTTACAAAATGTTTTTATAGAGAGATTTAAAAAAACACAAAACAAAAAAGTAAAATCCATGGAAAAACTGGTAGGAAAATTGAAGGGATGCTTTCCCAAATTCATGGGTAGTATTTCGAGTAAAGCAATCAATGTAAACTATTGTGGTCAATATAGGGGCATTTGAACTAGAAACCTAGAACTATTCAAATTCCCAACAATATTAGTGGTAATTGGTTGACCGAATTAACTCATTGGGATTGTTGTATATATATATAGAGAGAGAGAGATTAGATATCTCTAGTGACAGTGGTGACAACCAATTGACCTAATTAACTCTTTTGATTTGTAAATGGAAGGCTTATAACCCATCCATTTCACCAATATGGAATCCTTTCAAACAAAAATACTCTTTCTTTTTCATCAAGCAAGTTTACCCATGTTCTCAACATTCAATGTTGACATAGAAATACTCTTTACTTCCTTAGAGGATTGAACAATTCGAGTTGACTATCCAACAAAGCAATAAACCAAAAGATAAGATCAATATATGAATTTATCGATGATGAGTTTGGTCAACCAAGAAAGGTATCAACTAGAAGTCACCTAAAACAGAGTAGGGTCGATTGGAAAATGGAACCAACTAGAATTTAACAAGAAATGAATCAACTAGCAATCAATGGAAAGAGAGTATATTCAACTAATCAATCGAGAGGAGTCTCAACAAGTAAAATTGACCAAGATGAGTTTAGTCGACCACTGAAAGACTACTCAAGCACACATAGATTACCCAGCAATGATAACATAATTTTGAGGGAAAATATGGTTGTCAATTACAATGAAGTAATCATGGCTAGAAATAAAGGAAGATATACTATATGACTCACATGAGAAATATAGATGTTTGAGGAGTGAAAGGAATTTGTCCAACTGTACCTCCATGTAAAGAGAAAATAATGAAAATTGGTCTCATTAATTACATAATATATGTAGGAAATAAATATGTATTTATTAATTCATTACACCCAATATAGTATTAACACACATAATGAGACATAATTTACCCTCGAAACCCAAATGGGAAAACCAACATTCAATTGGATTTAGCTAAGATTTATATTATTTAACAATTGGAAAGTTACAAGCTCTCTAGTTCAACTCATAGCTCTTCTATGAACTTGGCCAACATTCATTTAGTCTCACAGCCAAATAATCCATTCTTCTCTGTCAAGAAATACAATATAGGAGTTTGTTATAGTTTAGGGAGGTAGCTAGAAGCTCAAGTATTCCCAACTCTTTGTCTTCCCCAAAAGTCATTTCTCCTCCTACCAATCCTACATTTCTTAGTTTTGGTCTCATCCTTCCTTGAGAGAAGGGTCTCATGAAAGTCTTATTCTTTTATAAATACACGATTTCTATGTATAGGGATATGTAGAATCTATTTTAGTATGACTACATGCTTCTTAGGTTCACACCCACTTACAACTTAAAAGATCAAGTATAAAAATAGACATTACCATGATGGCATGGGCCCTTCATGCCAACAAGTGGATTCTTCATCTTCCAAAGTTTTTAACTTTACCCACGTTAATCATTGTCAAGCCTACCTTGATATTTGTAACAACCCTAGTTAAAAATCCATGTAATAAAGTTAATAAAGGAAAAATAATAACCAAGGTCACAGGACACATATTCCAAGCTGAATGTTGGGAAAAAATATAGTCATCGGGATCACTTGTGATTAATTAATAGCTATGGAAATTGGCAAAGGAAATGACAAAGGCTTTGAAAAGGTAAAGTGGCATTTATTAGTATTTATTTATGAAAATAATGGAAAATAGGAGAAAATGAAGGTGAAAGTTCACAGGTTGCATGTGAGGAGGAAAATGAAGGAAAATAATAGAAAATTGAAGAAATTAGAGGCCTCATTAATAAAAAGGCTTATGAGGATCAGTTGATAGACTTTTGTCAGATTTAGCTTGGAGCTCTCTCTCTATTCTCTCTCTCTCTCTCATACCCTTGGACACTTAGATTTTCTTGGAGAACTCTTGGAGAGTGTGCTATACTTTGGATTTGGATAAAGAAGGAAAAGGAAGAGCAGGAAAGTGCAAGATGACGTCAGGATTAGCAGCTATAGCAGGTTTTTCTTGCAGGTACCAAATTGCATGAATGATTTCCTTGCTAGTTTTGGCATGCATGTCACATGCATGTGGTTTCTTGGTCATGATGTATCATTGGCATGGAGGTTTTCTTGGATTGAAAGTGGTTTTGCCTAGCCTTTCTATTTCCTGGATAGCCATGGTGTTGTGGATTTTGTCTTTATTTTCTAGTTTGTTCTCATGTTACTTATGGATGTGGATTGAGTTACTAGTTCATAAATCATTGGTTGGACAAATTCTCTAGAATCCTTGTAACATCTTGGGTTGGGTTACTAGTCCTGGAAGCCTTGGTTGGACAAACACTTTGTATCCCTTGGTGGGTTGAGTTACTTGTCCTGGAAGCCCTGGTTAGACAAATTCTCTGGAGCCCAGAAGCAATTGTGGGTTGAGTAATTAGTCCTGGAAGCCTTGGTTGGAACAAACTCTCTGGAGCCCTTAATAGCTTGGGTAGAGACCGATCTAGTGATGGTTAGTGATATCTGACCATGAGGTGGAATCATTGATTGAGGGTTGATGTGGTTTGGCCTCTGGAAGCCCTGGTTTGGTTTTGTTTGATTTGTTTCATGAGATCCCACATTCATGCTTTTATTATGGCATGGGGGTGATTGGTTGAAAGGGAGATTTAGTTCAGCCCAATCTATGGTCGAGCGGTACGTGGAAGTCCCTGAATTGGCTAGATTTGATGATGTTAATAAGAGCTCGTTTTCCTTTGGTGTTTTATGAGTAAATTTGCTAGCCATTATGTGACTTTAATGGTTGTTTCCTCATTGATATATCTATGGTTATTTTTTGGTTATAAGTATTTTTATGACAGTTATGTTGTATGGATCTCATCATGTTTTAGTTAGTATATGAAATTTTAGTGAGTGAATGACCTAATATATAACAATGCAATTATTGTGAGGATATATTAGTCCTCGTTGACGATTCTCAGATAATTATGAGACCCTTATGCTCAGATCTGTTATTGTGACCTGTAGATTACATGTTTATGATATGTTTGATGAAATGTATGTCATGGATAGTAGGGGTCGCATCAAGTCCTTGTTCAAGTGTTTGCATTAGTAACCTTGTTTCAATTTTATTTATCATTTCTAGAAGTTTCATGAAGTTCTGGGCAGTGGCCTGAGTCCTGGCCCTCAAAACGTGGCACGGAATTTGGGGTCGTTGGCAATGAACTTTCTGAAAAGGCCATAGTCGCATGGATGTCTTGTTGTGGGAGCTATTGGAGGATCCTATTCACATGCATGCCTTGTCATGGGAGCGACTGAGGCTTTAGGGGGTGAAAAAACAAGTTCTCTTAGGGGTTGAACACCTGAAGGGGTTGGTTGGGTCCTAAAGGTTCTGTAGCTTTTGAAGAAGGTCATATTGGTGTTTTCATGTCGATTTCACTTCCTTAACTATACATGGGTAGTTGAATCATATCATAGTAACTCTTCAGAACATATTTACCTTGGTGGACCAGTTAGCTTGGGTAAATGTGGGAGGATGGTGTTACATAGTGGTATCAAAGCATGGTTTCGTTCTCCTTGGGTGATGTCTAGTTTTCATTCTCCTTGGGTGATGTCTGGTTTTCGTTCTCCTTGGGTGGTGTGTGGTTTTCTCTCTCCTTAGATAAATTTGTTGTCATATGTACATGTCAAATGCATATATGTCCTTATGCTTATGGTCTATGTGCTTGTTGTGTATTCATGGCGGTGGTCATGGTTGTCGTTGTGATGTCATGTAGAAGATGATGATGTTGTTCTGAAGATGTGTTGTCATGAATGTATATCGATTGTGTATGTACTGTTATGCATGTGTGTCATCTATATGTTTTCTATGCTTAGTACCTAGTCAGTGTTATAATTATGGAATTATGCATGGTAAATGGATGACAATAAGATGATGTCTATATATTGTGATGATTATGATTATACATGTATTATGTTAATCTGGTTGATCTTGCAAACGAGATATCCTCCCCTGAACTAAGCTGAGGTATGTTAGTTTATTTATGAATTGGTTTAGCTGACATGATATACCTTGCAAGAAGAGAATATCAAATATGACTAGAAAGATGGTAGCCTATAGCTCACGCTATTCTCCCTATAGATCATATGAGCATCCTAGTGAGGGATATTCTCCTGACATAGTAGAAATTGTGAGAACTTTGAAGGCAGAAATAAGAAGTTGCAAAGAATATAATGACCGAATCATTCAATCATAAGAGAGACTTTCCATGGCACAGGAAAAACAATCAGAGGTTAATATAGTTATCCTTATGAGTTTGTCAGGCTTGCAGAGACAAGGACCGCTTACAATCAGTCATGGGCAGGAAGATAAGACTAATGGAGCATAGGGTAGTGTTATAGACATTTTTGGGCACTGCAACCCCAATCATAAATGTCCATAAATCAAGGGCTCTTAAGTCCCTAAAAGTGTTGTTCCAACCTCTAAAAGAACAAGGTCAACTGATTACATCTTCTCCCAGAAGTTCTCCATGAAAATCTACTCAGAACTGGTCAAAACTGGACCATCTCACCTGCTCCATGGTCAAAGTGCGCTGCATCCCACCTAAATACACACGGGAGGTGCGATGCATATTGAAAAGCCCTTCTATGGGGTGCGATGGGTGAGAGTGGACAAATGGTAGGGTCAATCTGCAAGGTGGAGGATCATGGAATCTTCCAGAAACTTCTCCTGTGACACTTGCCTCTCTGCATTCACCCAGGGATGAGTAAGAGATCATCAATCTCCAAGTGGAATCAAGAACTATCAGAGAGAGGACACTAATCAAATCTCAAAAGCTGACTCACCCCCCTTGCAAACATCTATATATGGATCCCTCATCCCAGAGATCAGGAGGCTGGAATTTTGTATCTTGTAAGGAAGTGCTGCTAGTTTCTTGGTGCAACATCATAGTGTTGGGTGATCTAAGCTTTTCATGAGGTGAAGAAGGGATTTCTTGCTGAGAGGATGATGTTGGGTCGTAACAATTGGTTGTAATCCTCTTTTCTATTCTTGATTATTAATAAAGCTATTCAAGTTTTCCTCCACATTCTTGTATGATCAATCATATATACATTTGTGTGGTCAATATATATCTGGTCCTATATTGTTTATGATAATAGATCTATGTTCTTGGATAGTGTTATGTTTCTTTGATTCTACAGGTGCTCTTTGAAGCTGGGTAGACGAGGAAGCGAGTGGCAAAGATCTACCAGAAGGGAGAGGAATCAAGCAAGGAACTAAGCGCAAGACAGAGGTTGGTCTCCTTTATTCCCCTCTTATCTATTTCTCATAAAGGAAAACGTAAGTGGTTTTAGTTTGTTTGTTTCTAAGGTAGCTACCAGCCTTAGTGGGACTAGCAGCTCTGCATAGACACTAGATTTCCCGATAACAAAATGGCGACTCCACTGGGGAGCGAATAGATTGGTTGTTTGTCTATATTTGTTTGCTTTATAAACTTACATATGGAGCCTGAAGTCAAGCCAGCTAGCCTTCGAACTGCATTTGCTATGCAAGTGCAAAGTAGATCAACGTTGCTTCAGTCTATCTCCGAGTTTTGTTTATGAACTTAACAATTGATTTACAAACTCTCTAATTTCCCTTGTGGTGGCTCTAGTAACCTCCTTAGATCTACCCCTGTGATTTATTTACTGATTACCACTTGCTCGGCCTAAATCCCTGAACTGAGCTGCAAACTGTGACCCGGAACCCAGTTGAAGTCTCGTCCCTGGACCATCGCACTGTCTCTTCTTTGGATTATGGATGCATCACACTTCCTGAGTGTAGTAGGTGCGCTGCATCTCACTTTCCCTGTGTTACAGGTGCGTTGATCAGACAAGGCCTCTTCTGCTCTTAGATTTGGTTTCTGTGTTCACTCTTTTCAGCTCTATTCAGGAGTTTTGCTGTCTATGGTCAGTATACCTCTGTTGAAGCCCCCTTCCTTGCCATTATTCTGCCTCCATTGTGCAATGAACTGTAAATGTTTTTATGTATTGTGATCCATTTTCAGTTCTCTTTATAAAGAAGTAGCGTAATTGAACTGTCGTTTCTTGATTTGAAAGTGTCGCAAGTGTCGTTTTCAGTCATAGAAGAGAATCTGGTTGTTCTTGATATTCGATTACAATGTTACTCTTGTATTTGATTTGAATTAGTAGTTTTTCAAGTGTCAAAAGCAATTTTTCAATTCCAAATCGCAAAGTTTCGTCATTTCCTTCATTTTGTCTTGAAAAGAAACTTGTTAGTAATGTCGCTTTGAAAAATAATTCAGATTTGCGCTTAGCTTTCTTTTTATCATTCACACATTAAGAAGGCTGAAAACAAATACATGCATGTGCATTTGCATTTAGATTGTTTGTTGGTTTGATTTAGGATAGTGCATATAGTGTGTGCTCTCTGCTCTATGTTCAAAGAATATCATCTCTCTTTCCTTAGTAGCTAGGATTTTCATTGCAAAAAGAAGATTAAACGATTGTTTATCATCTTAGATTGCATTTTAGGAATTGTACATCTACATCACACGGTGAACCTGAAAGGCAAATTTCTTAAGCAAGATGAACTGTAAAATAAATTTAATGAATCTAAAAACGCTTTGGAACCTAACGCACAACATTTAGAAGTCTAGGCTAGAGATGTATTCCAGCGTCATAAACCCTGGTAACTGTTGTTTTCATTGATGGTTCGGTGATTCCTCCACTTTGAGACGATAAGTTCCAGTACGGACTTGTGCTCCCACGTACCATCGACTATATATTGGGAGACCACAATAGGCTTTATCCTTTATCCATAGGAAGCCGTGTCTGCCACCCTATCGATCGCAATGCACTGAACACAGCATTCAGGAAGATTGACTGTCGTACCGTAAAAAGTATTCTGCAGTTTTGCGATTGGTTTGGTAATCCCTCTGTCTAGATTTCCAGAGCAGTATCTTTCGTTCCTTTTCAGACTCCTTAAAGGAAAAGGTCCATCTGAGCACTTGTCACTTCAAGCTCATTAAAAATCGAAGGCGACTAGAGTCATCTTTTGTTTTTTCTCGACTCTTAAAAATTGAGAAAACAAGTTGTGTCAAAGCGTCTAAAATTTATTTTAATCGGAATAAATATCACCTTTCCTACGTTGGTCTTAGGTTGAGAAAAATGGAGTCCACCAACCAAGGAGTTCCCCTTGGGGGAAATCCTAGTCCTTTCTCCTCTTGGGGAGATGTTGGTGCACCCCATATGGCCACATTGTCGCTTCCAGGATTGACAATCGACTTGCCCGTATGGCTCTTCTCAACCTCTGTCGTTCAGAACACCGTGATTCCCGAACAATCAAGTCAGCAACTAAACGATACCAGGGTTACCCCCAACCTTCTACTTCGTCCAATTCTTCCTCTTCGCTTGATGAAGCTGGTAAAGCCAAAAATCAAGTAACCAAGAAGAAGAAGAAGAAGAAGAAGAAGGAGCCAAAGGCAAAAAGGGGCAACCAAGCATCGTCTAGCGAAAATCCACACACTGCACCATCCAGGCCTAAATTGCCATGTGTCATTTGCAAAGGAGACCACTATCACCGAGATTGTCCTTACATCCCTCGGATCTTAAGGGACTGGTCTCCTCATTTGCACAATCCAGTGTCATCAACCTCTGATGATCATGTTGAAAATACACCGTCGACTAGTGAAAGTGAAGCCCCTGGACAAAAAGGAAAATGTAAATTTCCTTGTAAACTGTGTGAAGGCGATCACGTCGTCCACCGTTGTCCCTTCTTAGACGAGGCTAAAAGAGTTTTGGATGACCGTCCGGTTTCACCGTTACAACTTCCTCCTGGATATAAGAAACTCTTGCCAAGTCCGTCACTAGTTGAAAATCCGGCTGACACGCCATTTTGGTCGGCCGAAGCATCTATCATTGAAGATAAACCATCTGAATCCACACCAAACGAAAGTCAAAAGGTCGAGGTGGCAGTTGACCTGGTCTAGCCTTCAGAGGATCCATCTTCAGATGATACAGTCACCGAGGAGAACAAGAACGACACCGTCCAAATTCTCTTCGTAAGCACAGACTCCGATGAACATGGGGGCAGTCTACCCATTCCTTTACCGCAGGAAGGAAGTTCGTCAGAGTCATATCCGGCCGTCTATTCGGTCCCACCTCCAAGCAACCTAGTTGTTTCCTTCGATTGGAATCTACTAGGCAGACCCCGCTTACCGGCTAGTGTACCATTTCGAATCATTGCTCAAATATACAGAATGGTCATGGTCGGTACCATCATAGATGAAGGGGCTTCTGTGAGTATCCTTTCCTCAACTGCTTGGAAAGCGTTTGGTTCGCCACCGCTTTTGCTTGAAATGAGAAATATAACAGGCTTTGACAAAGGAACCAGTCGACCGTTAGGGATCCTTCCCAATGTGCTGATAACATTGAGAAGGAAAACCATTCACATGAACGTAATGGTAGTCCAAGGACCCCTGGATTATAATCTACTCCTTGGACGTGACTATATTTATTGCATGGGAGCCATTGTCTCCTCACTCTTTAGAGTAATGTGTTTTCCGCATGAAGGAAGAATGGTCAAGCTCGTAGACCAGCTTTCATTCCCCGGTTCACACATAGAAAATAGTCATATACCATCCCTGAATGGTCTTTTCACGCAAGGAATGTCTCATCAGTCCCCAGTCCGTCCTCCTGATGAGCACAAGTGATTCGAGGGATATGACTGAAAACCAGGGGGCATGCACCCTGGCCTGTTTCGAAAGGAGAACCTTGGGCATAGGGTAGGTTTCCGTAAAGGATATGTGACTGGTTGACACACCCGTCCATTTAGGAAAATGGGGTTAGACTGGAATAGGATACCTCTGTTAAGGTAGGCCTTTCCCGATAAAACAAATGTTTTGTCTGCAAATTGAGGGGTAACCTGGAAACTCTACTTCACTATACCTGGGGGCATGCAAACCTTTTGGCATGCAAGCGAAGAGCGACCATTTATTTTTTAAATTTGTAGGTCCTCTAACCCTTTAAACTCGTAGGATTGGTCGTTTCCTAACTTGCATAAAGAAAGGATGCGGGGCAAAGCTTTGGAAAAATGCCATTTTTTATATGAGACATCCTTATTATACCATTGGATCGAGCAATTTTAACGCGGAATTCAAGCTCGTTAAAAAATAAACATAAGCAATGAGCAAATGTTCCCCCAGAGTTTAATCTCATTAAAAAATGAACCATTTTCCGGTAAATAACCATTGGGAATGTATTATCATCAGCCTTTGAAGCCTTGGTCGTGTTCTCATCATCACCTCCACTCTGTATTGGCCGATCATTCACCTCCATTTGATTGTTTACCCTTTTTGAGGAACAGCTGTGAAGAGTGATCCTGTTAGCCATCCTTGTGACACTGCCGTGACTGGAAAATTCCAAACCTGACCTGGAATCAGCTGCTACCCGAATTTATCACTCGTTCCTCAAAAAACGAGTCTCCTTTAAGCTCTTTTCAACTGACTCGTAAAATATGAAAAGATTGCCGAGCAATTGGCCTCTCCAGCTCTTTAAAGGGACCGGAAGTGCTATCCCTCCTTTAAATTTTAATCTTTTTGGACTTGAGGGATTATTACACAAAAAGATCGAGTGCTTGTTTTGTTCGACTCATTAAAAGTACCGAAAATTCATCCCTTTTGTATTGTTTTATACTTTTTCGGACTCAAGGGATTATATGACGAAAAATGATTATTGGAGTTTTCTTTACGTCCCTTTTTCAGACTCTCTAAAATTGAAAAGGACCAAGTTATCCTTGTCGATAAACTCGTTAAAACCGAATAGCGACAAACTTGTCCATACATACAAGAACGAGTTTCACTATCGCTAGGCTCGTTAAAACATAGCGATGGGTTTGCCCGAAGGGAAAATTATAGAACAAGCATATGTTATCCTCCTCAAGCTTGACAAAAATAAAGAGGTACTGGTCAGCAATGACTGGGGAAAAATTGGGAAGAAAACTTGAAGAAACTTTATTGGTAGCAAGTCACTCTTGAACATGACACTTTCACTCCGCATCTGAGTCGGGTTGGGTTGTTCCGTTCACAGGTCATATCACCATGGGTCCATCACACCATCCATATTTGGGGTTAACGCTACCAATCCATCATGTCAGTGTCGCCGATATGTTCAAGAGAAGTCACTCAGAGAATTCACCTGTGTCTCACCCACTGCAATACATTTACGCTCCATCCTTTCATGACCGCCACCCTGAACCTTATATCATCAGATCATTTTCACCTCCATTAAAATCATTTTCTCCATTCCGTGTCATTGATGTGGGATTCACTAAGGCCCTCCTATGACGGATCGCTTCTTGTCGACATCAGCTCATTATCCAAGAAGTCGATCTAGGAACAACCCTTTCAGTACTTTGAAACTTGCATGCCTCAATGGCAAGTTTCTCACTTCCGGCAACAGGTTTACATCAATGGCCTTCGACCGAAAGATTTTGCGTGGTGTTCGACGCCAAGTCCCTTATTCACACCACGTGAATTATACTGTAGTACCTTGAGGGTCATCATCAATATCGATGATTCCTCTCGCACCTGTTAACAGCTTACATCATTGGCTGGTAATCAGGCGATGTCTTTCCATGTTCGACTCCAGAACATCTCTCACATGGATCGACTTGTACTTTGAGTGAAGATCGAACGAGATTGAAGACCCCGGATCTAGTTTCATCCATCCAGGCTGCGATATATATTCAGGAAAATAAAGACATCAAATGTACATCATTACTACACAGATAATCATCCAATCCAAGGGATGATGGCTCTACCAGGATCATCAGTCTACACTCAGACGATTGTCTGTCTTATGTACATGAAAATGAATTTATAAAGCTGAGCATGGGAATGCCCGCCTCAGCTAGATCATGAAAATATTATGAAGATAATGTATTGTATTGTATCTTATTACAGGTCACCTTCCAGCTTGAAAAAACTTCAGATCCTCATGATAAAGCATTTCACCCGACATCAACAGATTAACGACCTCATGCTTTAGGGGGCAACTGTTATAGACATTTTTGGGCACTGCAACCCCAATCATAAATGTCCATAAACCAAGGGCTCTTAAGTCCCTAAAAGTGTTGTTCCAACCTCTAAAAGAACAAGGTCAACTGATTACATCTTCTCCCAGAAGTTCTCCATGAAAAACTACTCAGAACTGGTCAAAACTGGACCATCTCACCTGCTCCATGGTCAAAGTGCGCTGCATCCCACCTAAATACACACGGGAGGTGTGATGCATACTGAAAAGCCCTTCTATGGGGTGCGATGGGCGAGAGTGGACAAATGGCAGGGTCAATCTGCAAGGTGGAGGATCATGGAATCTTCCAAAAACTTCTCCTGTGACACTTGTCTCTCTGCATTCGCCCAGGGATGAGTAAGAGATCATCAATCTCCAAGTGGAATCAAGAACTATCAGAGAGAGGACACTAATCAAATCTAAAAAGCTGACTCACCCCCCTTGCAAACATCTATATATGGATTCCTCATCCCAGAGATCAGGAGGCTAGAATTTTGTATCTTGTAAGGAAGTGTTGCTGGTTTCTTGGTGCAACATCATAGTGTTGGGTGATCTAAGATTTTCATGAGGTGAAGAAGGGCTTTCATGCTAGGAGGATGACGTTGGGTCAAAAAAATTGGTTGTAATCCTCTTTGCTATTCTTGATATTAATAAAGCTATTCAAGTTTTCCTCCACATTCTTGTATGATTGATCATATATGCATTTGTGTGGTCAATATATATCTGGTCCTATATTGTTTATGATAATAGATCTATGTTTTTGGATAGTGTTATGCTGCTTTGATTCTACAGGTGCTCTTTGAAGCTGGGTAGACGAGGAAGCGAGTGGCAAAGATCTATCAGAAGGGAGAGGAATCAAGCAAGGAACTAAGCGCAAGACAGAGGTTGGTCTCCTTTATTCCCCTCTTATCTATTTCTCATAAAGGAAAACGAAAGTGGTTTTAGTATGTTTGTTTCTAAGGTAGCTACCAGCCTTAGTGGGACTAGCAGCTCTGCATAGACACTAGATTTCCTGATAACAGGTAGCAGGTCACATGGTGGGCACACGTTGGATAGAGATGACACGGTCAGATATGGAAAATTCTTGGTTACACCGTATAGATGAGGCAATGGACATGGGCTTTACTCTAGTTCTGGTTCAAACATGTATCATGATCATCATTGTTATCATGTTTACATGAGGAGTGATAGGGGATGTTTTTTGGATGAGTTCAAGGAATAAAAACCACCTACATTTGATGAGGAAATGAATAAGTCACAGGATTTCGAGGCATGGTTTCTTGGGATGAATAAGGTCTTCAGGTTGCATGATTACTTAGCGAACACAAAGGCCAAAATAGATACACTCAGCCTTAAAGGTAAAGAAGATATTTGGTGGGAAGATGTAAAGAATGTCAAAGGTATTCATGAAGAGGATTTGACTAAGAGTGAGTTCATGAAAATATTCAGGAAGAAGTATTTATCAGAGAGATACTATTACGACTGTCAAAGGAATTCTATGAGTTGAAGATGGGATCTATGACCGATGAGGAGTAAATTAGCATATTCTTGGAATTATTGAGGTATGTTCCAAGTGAAGATTAAAAGATTCATCAGTGGGTTGTCGGTAGCATTCAAAGACAGGATTGAGTTTGATGAGCCTAGATCATTGGAGGAGGCCATTTGAAAGCCAAAGAAATTTTATGAGCAATCAAAGCACAAATTTGAGACTAAGAAATTTTGGAAAGGTAATGAGAAGAATAAAGGAAAATGGTATAACAAGTGAACAAAAGCTCGGGGAATAGGTAACAAAGAGAATGCAGCACCACCTAAGAAGTTCAATGCCTCTGACAGAGGGCAGGGATTTTAGTCTGAGGAGCATAACAAGGTTTATGATAAGGAAGAGTTGTCGCTTCATAGGGAAGTGGACTTTTCTATTGAGTTGGTACTAGAGGTAGCACCATCATAAAAGGCATCATAAAAGATGATTTTGTTGTAGTTCTATTTTGTTTGACTAATGCTTCATCTACTTTTATGTGCTTGATGAATAGTGTGTTTCATCCCTATCTGGAAAAGTTTTTTATTGTATTCATTGATGAAATCTTGATATATTCTCAGAATGAGGAAGAGCATGCCAAACATTTAGCAACAGTATTGACATTGTTGAGAGAGCATCAATTGTATGCTAAGCTTAGTAAATGCAGTTTATTTTAGACTGAGGTACACTACATGGGGTATGTGATTTCCAAGGAAGGCACAATAGTGGATCTAGAAAAGATAAGGGCTATCATGGAGTGGGTAGCTCCTAGGAATGTGGATGAGGTAAGATCATTCATGGGGCTAGAAGGTTATTATAGGAGGTTCATAATAACTTCTCTCACATTGCTTATCTTATTAAATTTTTGCAAAGGAAAGGTAATAAATTTGAATGGACAGAAGAATGTGCAGCTAGTTTTGAGCAATTGAAGCAGTTGTTGACAAATGCTCCAGTTTTAAAGATTGCAGATCCAGACAAAGATTTTGTGGCATGTACAGATTCTTGCAAGAGAGTAATTGGTGGAGTCCTGATGTAGGAAGGATAGATAGTATGTTATGAATCAAGGAAACAAAATGAGCACGAGAAGAATTATCTGACACATGATCTTGAGTTGGCAGCAATCATCCATGCATTAAAGATGTGGAGACAATATCTTCTTGGCAGGAAGTTTGTATTGATGAATGATCATATTGGATTGAGGTATCTATTTGACCAACCAAACCTAAATTCCAGAAAATCAAGATGGTTGGTCACGATCAGTGAGTTTGACTTTGAGATCAGGTATAGTAAAGGTAAAGAGAACAATGTTGTAGATGCTCTTAGCATAAAATTGCAGGTAAATCACATTGCAACTATGAGTTCGTACGCGACAGATCTACATGATCAAATATTGCAGGCAAGTTAGCAGGATTACAGGTACATGGAGCTTATGCACAGGTTACAGCATGGTATAGGTGATCAAGATGGGAAATATCGTCTCACAGCAGATGGCTTGGTCAAATTTAGAGATAGGATATGTGCTAAATGACACTGAGCTCAAGAAGATTATCTTGATGGAATTTCGTGCTAAGTCATATTCAGGTCACCCAGGATATCATAAGACATTGATAGTGGTGAAGAATTTCTACTATTAACCAAATCTAAAGAAGGAAGTGGAAGAGTTTGTGGCTAGATGCTTGGATTTTCAACCGGTAAAAGAAGATTGCAAGCATCGAGGTGGATTACTATAGCCTATTTCAATTCCAGATTGCAACTAGAAGGTCATTTCCATGGATTTCATTATAGGTTTGTTGAGTACATCTAGACAGCATCTATTATGGTTGTGGTTGACATGTTGACAAAGGTAACGCACTTCATTCCAGTGAAGTATACATATTTAGCTAATGATGTAACACATGTATTCATCAGAGATGTAGTGAGGTTGCATGGTGTACCGAAAAGAATTGTGTTAGACAGGGATGTCAAGTTCACTTCTAGATTATGGAAAGAGTTATTTGCATGTTCGAATACAGAGTTGGCCTTCAGCATAACTTATCATCTACAGACAGATGGACAGACAGAGAGGGTCAACAAGAATTTGGAGGGCATGTTGAGGATGTATGTTATGCATCAACAGTGCAAGTGGGAAGAGCACCTTCCATTGGTAGAGGTTTTTTACAACAATGGGTATCAGGAGTCACTGAGGATAAGTCTATTTGGGGCACTCAATGGGCGGAGTTGTAACATTCCCATCAGTTGGGGTGATCCAATGAATAGGGTGTTGATATGACCAAACATGTTGGCAAAGATGGAACAGGATATGTAGGTAATCAAGAATAATTTAAAGGCAGCACAGGATAAACATAAGAGTTTTGCAGGTCAAAATAGAATGTTTAAGGAGTTTCATATTGGGGAACAAGTATGCTTTTGCATCAAGCCCAAGAAGATCTCCTTGAGGATTGGATCATGTGCCAAGATGGCACCTCAATATTGTGGACATTTCAAGGTTCTTGAGAGGATTGGACAAGTAGTCTATCAAATTGCACAACCTCTAACGGTGAAAGTCCATGATGTTTTCCATGTGTAATTTCTTAAGAAGTATGTTAAATATGTTGATCATGTGATTGAATGGTTTTTATTTCAGGTGGATCCAGAAGGAGAATTCCAGCTGGAACCTCAGTGCATTTTGTAGATAAAAATGCCCATGCTCTAGAACCGAGAAATTGACAAGGTTAAAGTGCAATGGAATCACTTTGGGCCCTATGAAGCTACATGGGAGATGGTTGATTAGATGTAGGATATGTATCCTTCTTTATTCGTTGGTTGAGTGAATGTTTTTGGCATATCTTTTGGTGTGATATTTTCATATATGTGTATATATTTATATGGATATAAATACTGCCATGAGTTGTGTTATAAATCTCCAATAAGTGGTATGGGTGTCATGTCATTATGGTTCTCGTGTTGTTATATTTTTCATGTTGGTTTGCTTCCCAGCATGATGATCATTGTAAATATTGCAACAAGCTAAGTTATAAAGGTCCATGGGCAGTATGTTTTGCTTTTCATCGGTCTTGCTGGTTGTAGGTGTCATTGAATGTAACAGCCCTGATAAAAAATCCATGTAATAAAAGTTAATAAAGGAAAAATAATAACCATGGTCACAAGACATGTATTCCAAGAAAAATGTTGGGAAAAACATCCTAGTGTGGGTGTTCATTTCGTTTATTATGGCTATGGAAATTGGCCAAGGCAATGGCAGAGGCTTTGGAAGGGCGTGAGGCATTAATTGGCATTTTAGTTATGAAAATAATGGAAATTAGGAGAAAAGGAAGGTGAAAGGTCATAGGTTTCATGTGCGGAAGAAAATGAAGGAAAATAATGGAAAATTGAAGAAAATAGAGGTGTCATTAATAAAAAGGATTTTGAGAATTAGTTCGTGGATTTTGATCAGTTCAGTTTTGGAGCTGTCATTTTTCACTCTCTCTCTCTCTCGTACTCTTGGACATGTAGAGTTTTCTTGGAGCACTCTTGGAAGAAAGTGGAATACTTGGTATTTGGAGCAATAAGGCAAAGGAAAAGAAGGAAAGCACAAGAGGACATTGGGATCAACAGCTATGGTGGATTTTACTTGCAGGTACCGAATTGCATGTATGATTTTATTGCTAGTTTTGGCATGCATGGCATAAGCATGTCGTTATTTGGTTATGATTTATCATTGGCATGGAGGACTTCCTATATTGATAGTGGTTTTACATATCCCTTCGATTTCCTAGATAGCCATGGTGTTGTGGGTTTTACTTTTGTTTTCTGGTTGGTTTTTTTGTGCCTTTGGCTGTGGGTTGAGTTATTAGTTCCTGTAAGCCTTGGTTTGAAAAACACTCTGGATGCCCTTTAACAGTTGGGTTGAGTTACTAGTCCTAGCATCCTTGGTTGGAAAAACGCTCTAGAAGCCCTTGGTGGGTTTAGTTACTATTCCTAGAAGACCTGGTTGGACAAACACTCTAGAAGCCCGACAACAGTTGTGGGTTGAGTTACTAGTCCTGGAAGCTCTGGTTGGATAAAACGCTTTGGAGCCATGGACATCTTGGGTGGAGAGTAATCTGGTGATGGTTAGTGATGAATGACTGTGAGGTGGAATCAATGGTTAATGGTTGAGGTGGCTTGGCCTTCGGAAGCCCTGGATGTTTTTTATTGATTTGTTTTATGAGATCCCACAGTCATGCTTGGAATATGGCACAAGGGTGACTGGATGAAAGAAATATTTGGTTCAGCCTAGTCTACGGTAAGGTGGTTCATGGATGTCCCATACCTAGTCATCTTATGAAATCATCGATAAGATCTCTCTTCTTCCTTAGTATATTATGGGTAAATATACTTGTTTATATGTGGCTTATATGGCATTTATATCCTTGATATTTCTGGTGATCATATGTTGTTTATGAGTGAGTTTTATGATAGTGAAAATGTATGGATCTCATCATGTTTTGGTTAATAACTAAATGTACAATGAATATATGACTTAATAGATGGTAATGTAGTTATTTTGATGAGGCAATAATGCTTCTTAGTGATTCTCATATAAGTGTGAGACCCCTATACTCATATTTGTTGTTTAAACCTCTAGAATGCATATTTCTGACATGTTTGATGAAATGTTTGTCATGGCTAGTAGGGGTCCAGTCACATCCTTATTTAATTATTTGCAACTGTATCATTTTTGTGATGTTATTTTTCATTTCTAGATGTTTCATTGAGTTCTAGGCAATGGTCTGAGTCCTGGCCCTGAAAAAGTGGCACAGAATCTAGATTCGTTGGCATAGAACTACCTGGAAAAATCCATAGTCACACGCATGCCTTGTTGTGGAAGCGATTGGAGGGTCTCAGTAGCATGCATGCCCCTGTCAAGGGAGCGACTGAGGCTTTAATGTAGTAAAATGTCAATTTGTCTAACGGGTTAGACACATGTATGGGTTGGATGGTGCCTGGGGGGGTTTTTTGCATGTGTAGAAGGTCAGGTTTTCTATGTTCCATTGGTTCCACTTCCTTAACTGATACATACGGATTTGAATCATATCATAGTAACTTTTTGTCACATGTTTAACCTGGTTGGCCGATTACTTGGGTAGATGTGGGAGGAGGGTGTTACGTTGAACACCGAGGATGGTGTTCCCCCAAGGGGGAGGGTTCTGTAATAGCCCTAGTTAAAAATCCATGTAATAAAGTTAATAAAGGAAAAATAATAAACAAGGTCATGGGACACGTATCCCAAGATGAATGTTGAGAAAAAAAACATAGTGACAGTGATAAGTGTGATTAATTAATGCCCATGGAAATTGGAAAAGGAAATGGCAAAGGATTTGAAAAGGAAAAGTGGCATTTATTAGCATTTATTTATGAAAATAATGGAAAATAGGAGAAAAGGAAGGTGAAAGTTCGTAGGTTGCTTGTAAGGAGAAAAATGAAGGAAAATAATGGAAAATTGAAGAAATTAGAGACCTCATTAATCAAAAGGTTTATGAGGATCAGTTGACAGACTTTTATAAGTTTTAGCTTGGAGCTCTCTCTCTATTCTCTCTCTCATACTCTTGTACACTTAGAGTTTCTTGGAGCACTCTTGGAGGAGTGTGGCATACTTTGGATTTAGAGAAAGAAGGAAAAGTAGGAGTAGGAAAGTGCAAGAGGACGTCAGGATCAGTAGCTATAGTGGTTTTTTCTTACAAGTACCAAATTGCATGTATGGTTTCCTTGCTAGTTTTGGCATGCATGTGGTCTCTTGATCATGATCTATCATTGGCAGGGAGGTTTTCCTGGATTGACAATGGTTTTTCCTAACCTTTCCATTTTCTGGATAGCCATGTGTTGTGGGTTTTGTCTTTGCTTTCTAGCTGTTTCTCATGTTCCTTATGATTGTGGATTGAGTTACTAGTTCCTAGAGCCTTGGTTGGACAAATGCTCTCGAAGCTCTGTAACAACTTGGGTTGAGTTACTAGTCCTATAAGCTTTGGTTGGATAAATGCTATGGAGCCCTTGGTGGGTTGAGTTACTAATCCTAGAAGCTCTGGTTGGACAAATTCTCTGGAGCTCGGTAGCATTTGTGGGTTGAGTTACTAATCCTAGAAGTGTTGGTTGGAACAAATGCTCTAGAGCCCTAGACAGCTTGGGTAGAGACCGATATGGTGATGGTAAATGATGTTTGACCATGAGGTGGAGTCATTGGTTGAGGTTTGATGTCGTTTGGCCTCTAGAAGCCCTGGTTTGGTTTTGTTTGATTTGTTTCATGAGATCTCACATTCATGCGTGGATTATGGCCTGGGGGTGATTGGCTGAAAGAGAGATTTAATTTAGCCCA
Organism: Pinus tabuliformis; assembly: GCA_031772625.1. Classification (NCBI taxonomy): domain Eukaryota; kingdom Viridiplantae; phylum Streptophyta; class Pinopsida; order Pinales; family Pinaceae; genus Pinus; species Pinus tabuliformis. The sequence goes on from CM062818.1 coordinate 1,081,355,282, forward strand.
ATCTATGGTCAAGTGGTACATGGAAGTCCCTGAATTGGTTGGATTTTCATATGTTAATAAGATCTCCTTTTCCTTTGGTATGTTATGAGTAAATGTGCTTTCCATTACGTGACTTTAATGGTTGTTTCCTCATTGATATATCTTTGGTTATTTGTTGGTTATAAGTATGTTTTATGACAGTTATGATGTATGGCTCTCATCATGTTTTTGTTAGTATATGAAATGTTAGTGAATGAATGACCTAATATATAACATGCAGCTATTGTGAGGAGATATCAATCCTCTTTGACAATTCTCAGATAAGTATGAACCCCTATGCTCAAATCTGTTGTTGTGGCCTGTAGATTACATGTTTGTGACATGTTTGACTAAATGCCTTTCATGGATAGTAGGGGTCAGATCAAGTATTTGTTCAACTGTTTGCATTAGTAACCTTGTTTTCAATGTTATTTATCATTTTTGTAAGTTTCATGAAATTTTTGGGCAGTGACCTGAGTCCTGGTCCTAAAAACGTGGCAAAGAATCTAGGGTCACTGGCACTGAACTGCCTAAAAAATGCCATAGTTGCATGGATTCCTTATTTTGGGAGCGACTGGAGGGTTCCAGTCACATGCATGCCTTGTCATGGGAGCAGTTGAGACTCTATGGAAGTGAAAAATAAATTTCTCTCAGGGGTTGGACACCTTAAGGGGTAAAATGGCTACTAAAGGTTATGTAGCTCATGAGGAAGGTTAGATTGGCCTTTTCATGTTGATTCAACTTCCTTAATTGGATATGAGGAGTTGAATCATATCATAGTAACTCTTCATCACATGTTTACCCCGGTGGACTGATTAGCTTGGATAAATGTGGGAGGAGGGCGTTAAATTATCCAATTATTATTTTTCATATCTTCTTTGGACCACATCTCCTAATTGGGAGCCTTTTGGTCCCCAAAAGTTGTTAAGGATAAATGAGGGAACACATTTGCAATTTTGTTACCCTCATGCCATTTTTATTTTCTTATTTTTTTTCCTTTGAGACCATTTTGTCACATTACTTGTGGTCCTTTCCAAGAAACCCACTCCTTATGTTGTAGGTTGTATCTTCCTTCAACTCTTCCAAAGTGTCAAAGCAAGGTTTCCAATAGTATGAAGAACATGTTTTTCTTCCTCCTCATATAGTATCTAAGGGTTAAAACAATCTCAAATATTCAATATTCACCACTAGACTCATCTATATATTGTTGAAGAATGTAACTATTGTCATTCTTCATAAATGTATTTGTCAAAAAGAAAGAAAATAGTCTTTTTTATTGTAATTGAAATTGACTTATTAAAGCATGGGCTTCATGCTTGGTTCAATGGTCAATAGGTAAAAATAACCCATTGAGTGCTCTAGGGTTTGCCTCTTCTGTAAAAAGTCTGTCATGATGTATAAGACCCTTCTTAGGTTCATTATCAAAGAAATAAATCTATTCTATGTATTTTAGTCATGTTAATCCCTCCACCATCAATTCAACCTCAAGCACATAGAATATGTTCCAAACACATCATGTCGGCCTCAAAGAATAGACTCCAACCACTATATATACCAAGAATTCGACCTACCTTGGATGAAGAGAAGTACGCACTCATTTTACAATGAAAGTACCAAAAAAGGAATGTGAAGTTAAAGAAGATAAAATAGGGACGAGGGAAAATAATTCTAATCTTAAAGACTGAAGCCTATATCACAAATATGAAGGATCATGACTAAGTTGTAGGGAACGAAGGTTTAGAATATATCTCATAAATTTCAGGGCCAAAGTGGAAAGGCAAGCTTCAGGATTACAGAAAAAGAAGATACTTTTGTTGAATAATTTGACTACAGTTTTTTTTGTCACTATGGGAGATCAACTTGATGAACGGATGGGTATCTTTGCATTGGTCAAAAGGTAATGGTTGTCTCAACTTGATTTAAATCTACTATTGAATATTTTGACTAGGTTTTCCCCTTGTTAGGGGTTTTTACCTAGTTTTGTGCCTACGTCTTGTGTCTTCTTATGTGTTCATGATCTTCATTATTTGGAATTTCATCTTGATGAAAAGAATATAATAATTTTAGAGAATAACTAATGGCTAAACTATCACAAGAGAATTTCAAAGTAAGAGAAATAAACTTAAGAAAAACTCTAAGTTTTTTCCCTAATGGATTTCTCAACGTGGTATCAAGACTAAGGAAAGAAAATGGAAGCTTAAAGAATGCATGTATGTTAAGGAAAAATGAATTATTTGTAGTAGTCCTAAAAGGCAAGCTATTTAGAAGAAATGTTAATTCTGGAAAACTCTGTAATTCAAAATAATTGAAGTCTCAGACTTAGGTATTAAGAGAAGCCGAAAACATCTTTGTGAAGAACCAAAGGCATAGATCACAAGATTCTTTAAGGCTGAATTTATTGCAAGGAAAAATGAAGTTCTCTATTTAAAAACAAAATTTTGGAAATCACCTCTGAAATAAAAATGTTCTAGAAAATCTGTGTGATCCAAAGTTTGTAGTTTTTTTCAAACTTAAGTTGACCAAATTACAATCTCAAAATTATCTTTTTTAGACCATATAATCAACAATAAAAGGACCAAGACTAAAATATTTAAAGGCTCTATAGATCTACAGTCATCTGAATAATTGAAGTAACCGAGATTCTTGTGAAGAAGAACAAAACTTGGGAAAATTTATTTAGGAGTGAAACCTTCTAGTGACACAAAAATTCCAACCTTAAAGGATCCAAGAAAATCTTAGCATTTTCCTATTGTTGAAGAGTATATTTTAATAATTAAATTTGTCAGAAGTAAAAATAAAATGAGTCTATTTGAGAACCTATAAGAAGTTGAGAAAGAACAATGGAATTGTACTTTAAAGTGTGTCCTAGTTTGACTATTTTGAAAATGCGAGCAAAGAAATAATTTCGATACAAGTCTATCATTGAATAAAGAGAATTCTCAGCATCTATTGTTGGCATTATGATGCATGTGTTGTACTTGATGGAAACCCACTTGTAGCAGAACAACTCTCTTGTATATGGTAACTAGATGAATCTACAAAAGAGATATCAGATGTGACAGAATGCATAACAATAGTGTTTACAAATGTGATGAAATGTAGGACAGTTTCAAGGAATCAGTTCAGAAGGAAACTTACTCAGATGAAAGATCACAGTACAGCATGACAACAGTAAAGAATTACAGTTCAAACTACAAAGAATGAAGAAAGAGAGGTATATGCAGGTTCACCTTGACTAAGCTGCGTATACACGCAAGTTAACAGAACAAAATGAGCGTATAATGTACACAACACCTTCACAGAAGGAAAAGCGCGTATACCTTGGAAAACTAAGTTTTTGGTCTGAAGTATTTGGTCCATGGTATTTGGTCTGAGGTATTGACCCTAGGTATTTGATCCAAGGTATTGGTCCTAAGTGGTTTTGGTCCATGGTATTGAGAAAGGACTAAAACTATATAAGGAGGAGAAGATCATTAGGCCAAGGTAGACAAGCATTGAATATTTCATAAAGTGTGAGATCCAGTATGCAGGTTATGGGTTTTTGATGCTCTGCTTGATCTGAGCCAAGGAGGAACCTCAGCGATTGATGGAGAACAAGATCTAATGATGAATCGGGTTCTTAAGGCTTGGAATGAATTATCTTTATATGGTTTGATCATGTTTATTCTAGATTTGTATACTGACGCATGTGTTGATCTGTAAATATTATGATCTGGGTATAACTGAAGTCTGGAATAGCTACAAAATTATGAATTAATATTTACAAATGGATACGCTAGTTGACTTTGGTAAAAGTGTGTATACACACAGGTTCGACACATAGAAGTAGTGTATACCTTGTGAACAATGATGTTTGAAGTTCCAATTGATTCTTGTTGTTGATGCAGAGTTCTGGGTTTTGCTTCATGTTCTAGTAACTGCATTCTAGTAACAGTGCTCAGATTGATAGTGATTTGCTTCAGTGATGATGGTTGATGGATCAGGATCATAATGACTTATCATTATGTGATCTGATGGACTAGATCTGGTTGCTAACACATTTATTATCCTTTATATGTGATGATCTGAGTATGTCTGAAGTTAAGAAGTGCAGCGAAGTTACAAGTAAGTATTTTTAGATATATACGCTAGTTCGCTTTGATGAAGTTGTGTATACATGCTGGTTCGACTCTTCCAAGCTGCGTATACACTCTGATGTATGGTTTTGAAGTTACAGCAGGTTCTGAATGATGATGCAGTGTTCTGGCTACAAATTTGTGTAGTGGTTACAGTGATCTCTTTGTTCTAGCTGATTTGGTGAAGTTGATTAAAGTATGAATGAATGTTTGATTTAGTTGTGTCAGAGATTCATGGATTGATTGATTCAGCTGTGGTTGATTCAAAAGGTGAGGATTGAGTTTCAGTGATTAGTTGATGCAGATGTATTTGATGGTTGTATTACAATGGTGATTGATGTTGTTAATGGTTCCAGTATGAAAATTGGATGAAACGTGACTTTCAGATTATGGTGTTGTGTTCCAAGAGTATCCAGTATGAAAATTTATGAAACGTGGTCCTTGGAGGAAGAAAGAAGGTTGTAGCCTTCTGTAGGTCGGTGCCTACATGCTAGTAAACACATCAGCTAGTACAAGAGCTAGGGGGTGTAGCTCCCTTCCAGTAGAAGCTGGAGAATGAGAGAAATTTGTAGCCATATGCAGGTAGAAGCCTGCGTATTGGTATGAGTCTACACCAGTACAATGTTGTAAACAGATTTTGTTATTATTAAAAGAAGACAAAGACAGTAGTAGGTGGTTTTCACCCACATTGGGTTTCCACCATAAATCTTGGTGTTCATGTGTGTTGCTTATGTGTGATGGTTCACTCTGTTATTAACTACATATGGTTAATTTTTAATGTTTAATAAAGTGTTGATGCACAGACTAAAGATCAACATATGATGAATTAACTGAATCATTAGTTTGTTGGATATACGCTTGTTTCCTTAAACACAGTTGCTTGTACACGTAGGTTGCCCACATGGAAGTAGCATATATAAATTTGAGTATGAAAAAGAAAAAGATTATTGACTTGACTAATATTGATTCACCCCCCCCCCCTCAGTATTATTTCCAATAATTAGTATCAGAGCAGGTCCTTTGGTAGAAGCTTGATCGCTTGAAGGAGATCCATAGAACAATGGGAAAGAAGCTAAAGAAGAAAGTGCCTCAGAAGAAGAAGACATCTCAAAGGAACTATGACAGTGGGAGAATCGATTGGGGATTATGTGGAAGCAACTCTTTAGATTCAGAATCACCTCAGAATGAAGATGAACAAGCAAAAGAACTATCGGGTATGAATATGTTATCCTCTGGTGATACATTTCTCCTTCCATTTGAAGATGATGAAAGTGATAGTGAAACAACTGAATTTTCTTTTATGGGTGAGGAAGAAAGATATCAAAGAGAGGCAGAATTTAAAAGGCTTACGAACAAAATTAGAAATCAACAAGATCTATTGGATAAAAGGGAATGTGCTTTCAAAGAAGAAGTTACCAAACTAAAAGCTCAACTAGAGGAAGGAAACAAAGTAAGGAAGCAATTCAAGGAAAAGGAAGATCAATGTCAAAAGCTGCAAGATGAAGCGACATCATTAAGAAATGAAGTAAATGAAAGGAGCACAACAATCAAGAAACTCAAAAGTAGATCCTATTACTATAAGCTAAGATCCTGTCGCTAAAAAAAGATCTTGAAAAATCAAATAAGCAGAGTGAAGAACTACTCGAAGATCTTGAAAAACAAGACAACGAAGTTCTTGAATTAAGGAAACAGATGGAAGAAGGAAGAAAAGCTGAAGAAATCATGAAGAAGCAGTATCTTGAAAATGAAGAGCAATATCAGGTTGAAGTAAATATACTAAAAGGTAAATTAGAACAAAAGGATAAGCTCTTACGATTTCAAGATAGTACTAAGATCTTGGATGATATTTTTAGTAGTCAAAGGTCTCCTACCATCAAAACTGGTCTTGGATTTCATGAATCTGTTGAAGGTGAATCTAGCTCACAAAGTGAGGCAAGGAACTCTAACTCAAATTCTGAAATGCTCAACAAGGAGATGAGAGGTCAATCCCATCAACAACCAAGGAAATAAATTCTTCAATGGAAATGATAGTCGATTATTTCCTCAAATGAATAATGTTGAATGTTTTATATGTCATAATCTTGGACATATTGCAGCAAGATGTGGAAGTATAATTCAAGACCATCACACAGAAAGATCATCAGCTTGCGGGTACTTTAAGGGATTGTTTTTCTTGCAATATGTTTGGTCACAAAGCCATTGACTGCTATAGAAGAAATATGAAACATGTAAGATGTTATGCATGTAACAAGCTTGGACATATAGCAAAGGAATGCAGGAGAAAATATCGGGCACCAAACCAAAAGGAGAATACATCATCACACTCGAAGATATGGAAGAAGAAGGAAGTACAGTCATAAAAATGTGGCATGACAGACTCAGGAGAAGCCGAAAGTATGAAACTTCAATGTTTTAAATCTCATACGCAAGTTTCATGAAGACAAGTCGCATATATACACGAGTTCAAAGCTGCACAGTCGCGTATATGGAGGTTGAGAAAAAAGTTGTGGGATAGTCTTAGAAACTCTGATGTGATATGATTCAAACAGTTATCAGTTATCTTTTATATCGTATAAGACTATTGTCTATGGATATTATTTAGAAGTTTTTTGATCCTAACAAGTTGCTGATAACTTGATGTATATCTGATTGATGATGATGCCTTGATACTTCTTTTTTATGATCAGATCTGGTAGTGAACAGGTGGAACAGATTTAGGGGGAGAACATGATATGCTTCTAACAAAGCATTGTTGGCATTATGTTTAGAAGTCTTTTCAATGATTATGATTCTCATGTTGCTAAAGTATTTAAATTGATACATCTTGCTATATGACGGTTATAAGTTTCCCATGATGAAATCTCAAATGATACTTATATTAATTGGGGTTACATAGTTGTTATTCAAATCAAATTTATGGATGATTGTGGATGGCTTTTTGATGATGTATATATATGTTGCTTATATGGTGATCTTCATAAGGACAAGGAGAAGTACTAAGCTTGAGTACACAACTTCATTAATTGATGATGAGCCACTCTTCTATGCTGCATTCGTCATGCCTTCAAAGATGCATAAAGTTCATACAAGATTCCTATAGATCTTGGCTCTCACACAGTTGAGGATTATTGTTGTTGATGATATCAAGAAATCTTGACAAATGATCATGAGCTCATGGTTTTCTAGATACATAATGATATCTCTTTGATGGATACATGGATGATTACTTAAGTTGCAGATTATTGGTTGGCCAAGAGAATGGTGTTATTGCAGACATAGCTATTTGAAGACATGGATTTTGTAAGACATGGCTTACTTAACTACTTAATGATGATGAGTTCTTATCTTATGATGATAGGTTGATACTCACATATGTTTATTATCATGGTTGATGCTTATCAGATATGGGATGTTCCCTAGTGATGATACATGGTTGATATATTGAAGGTCCTTGTGGAAAGATCATGCAGTTATTAATGATGATGTGAAAGATCATAATGTGACGACTATGGTGTTTTCACATATGATATGGTGTGAATGATTTTGTGTTACTGCTTGGAGATATGACATATGCTGAGTTGTTTCTTTGAAGGTTATGATAAGGCTCTTTCTACTAAGGAAACGAAGAAATTTGATCTTGATGAGATAAAGAGGATGAGTTGATATCTATATGCAGACATACCCTGTCACAGGTTGATGATATTTACTCTGTCATATCTTAATGAACATATACAGGTTGCTGGTTTGAATGCTGACAAATGCTTATGGTGTAGATCATACATGGTGTATGATAGTTTTCGATGACTATAATGGTCTTTTTTAGACACTTGGTCTTTGTTATAAATGTCATATATATCATTCGATGTAAAGGGCATATAAAGACCCATGATGTAGTAATTTGTCTTTGTCTGTCGTAGTCTTTTGATGAGTCCTTTTTGGTCATATGATGTAATTTCTATCATGTATAAAAAATTGGTATATCCCCACTTGGTTGGGAGGATGAGTCATATTTGGTATATCCCCACTTGGTTGGGAGATGGATGTATGTATGAGTCATTGGTGATAGGAAGGTCAAACTCACATAGTTGAGTGATATAGTCATGTTATTATTTTGAAAAATATTTGCAGACTCTACATGTGCTCAGGGGAGCATGGATGATATAGTGCATCTCAGCATGTACAAAGGGGGAGTTTAATCAGAAAATTTAGCATGTGCTTAGGGGGAGCATAATCAATATTTGTATTCAGCTATTCAGATATGGAAGTCTTCTTTTTGGTCAGTCCTTTGCCCTTAATATCAAAGGGGGAGAATATCCTAGTCCGCCCTTTGCCCTTGATGTCAAAGGGGGAGAGTATTTTGGTGTTACTTGTTATCTCTAACAATTTCTACAGCTTGCAGTAATCAACACCAACATGGTTTCCATCAAGTCCAAAGGGGGAGATTGTTGGCATTATGATGCATGTGTTGTACTTGATGGAAACCCACTTGTAGCAGAACAACTCTCTTGTATATGGTAACTAGATGAATCTACAGAAGAGATATTAGATGTGACAGAATGCATAACAATAGTGTTTACAGATGTGATGAAATGCAGGACAGTTTCAAGGAATCAGTTCAGAAGGCAACTTACTCAGATGAAAGATCACAGTACAGCATGACAACAGCAAAGAATTACAGTTCAGACTACAAAGAATGAAGAAAGAGAGGTATACGCAAGTTCACCTTGACCAAGTCGTGTATACAAGCAGGTTAACTGAAAAAAAGAAGTGTATAACGTACACACGCACTTTCACAGAAGGAAAAGCATGTATACCTTGGAAAACTAAGTTTTTGGTTTGAAGTATTTGGTCCATGGTATTATGATCCATGGTATTGGTCCATGGTATTTGGTCCGAGGTATTGACCCTAGGTATTTGATCCAAGGTATTGGTCCCAAGTGGTTTTGGTCCATGGTATTCAGAAAGGCCTAAAACTATATAAGGAGGAGAAGATCATTAGGCCAAGGTAGGCAAGTATTGAATATTTGATAAAGTGTGAGATCCAGTATGCAGGTTATGGTTTTATGATGCTTTGCTTGATCTGAGCCAAGGAAGAACCTTAGCAGTTGATGGAGTACAAGATCTAATGATGGATCGGGATCTTAAAGCTTGGAATGAATTATCTTTATATGGTTTTATCATGTTTGTTCTAGATCTGTGTACTGATGCATGTGTTGATCTGTAAATATTATGATCTAGGTATAACTGAAGTCTGGAATAGCTGCAAAATTATGAATGAATATTTACAGATGTATACGCTGGTTGACTTTGATAAAAGCGCATATACACGCAGGTTTGACACATAGAAGTAGTGTATACCTTGTGAACTATGATGTTTGAAGTTCCAATTGATTCTTGTTGTTGATGCAGGGTTATGGGTTTTGCTTTATTTTCTAGTAATTGCATTCTAGTAACAATGTTCAGATTGATAGTGATTTGCTTCAGTGATGATGGTTGATGGATCAGGATCATAATGACTTATCATTATGTGATCTGATGGACTAGATCTGGTCTCTAACACATGTATTATCCTTTATATGTGATGATCTGAGTATGTCTGAAGTTGGGAAGTGCAGTGAAGTTATAAGTAAGTATTAGCAGATATATACGCTAGTTCGCTTTGATGAAGTTGCGTATACACGCTATTTCGGCTCTTCCAAGTTGCGTATACACTCTGATGTATGGTTTTGAAGTTACAGCAGGTTCTGAATGATGATGCAGTGTTCTGAGTACAAATATGTGTAGTGATTACAGTGATCTCTCTGTTCCAATTGATTTTTTGAAGTTGATTAAAGTATGAATGAATGTTTGATTCAGTTGTGTCAGAGATTCATGGATTAATTGATTCAGCTGTCGTTGATTCAGAAAGTGAGGATTGAGTTTTAATGATTAGTTGATGCAGATGTATTTGATGGTTGTATTACAATGGTGATTGATGTTGTTGATGGGTCCAGTATGAAAATTGGATGAAATGTGGCCTTCAGATTATGGTGTTGTGTTCCAGGAGTATCCAGTATGAAAATTTATGAAACGTGGTCCCTGGAGGAAGAAGGAAGGTTGTAGCCTTCTGTAGGTCAACGCCTACATGTTACTAAACATATTGGCTAGTACAAAAGGTAGGGGGTTGTAGTGCCCTTCCAGTAGAAGTTGGAGAACGAGAGAAGGTTGTAGCCTTCTATAGGTAGAATTCTGCGTACTGATATGAGTCTGCACCAGTACAATGTTGTAAACAGATTTTCTTATTATTAAAAGAAGACAGAGACGACAGCAGCAGGTGGTTTTCACCCACATTTGGTGTCCACCTTAAATCTTGGTGTTCATGTGTGTTGCTTATGTGTGAAGGTTCACTATGTTATTAACTGCATATGTTTACTGTTTAATCTTTAATAAAGTACTGATGCATAGACTAAAGATCAATATATGATGAATTAGCTGAATCATTAGTTTGTTAGATACACGCTTGTTTCCTTAAACACGGTTGCGTGTGCACGTGGGTTGCCCACATCGAAGTAGCATATATAAACTTGAGTATGAAAAGAAAAATATTATTGACTTGACTAATATTGATTCACCCCCCCCCCCCCCCTCCTCTCAGTATTATTTCCAACATCTATGTCCCAAGGAAGGAATTTGTTCTCTACAATGAATAACTTGTTTGTCTTACACCAGCTTGTGGAAGAAGATTTGAGGATCTCATCAAAATCAAGTAATTATTGTTTGTTTTGTTTCTTTACGATGAACCACGGAGGTTGGTTCGAAACTTCAATTCCTACAAACATGAATGCAATGACTCCGGAAGATAACACTACACAACATGTCTATAGTTTACTAGAAAGCATTAATCTTTCAAGCATAAGAGGTTGAGGTATGTAATTTTGAGGTAAGTATAGAATAATCATTTGTTAAAAGGTCTAGCATGAGATGTTTGATTCTAGGATTGCCTACTATTTATTGTAATGAATATTGTTAATATTTAGGAATTATAAACCCTAGATAGTACATATGAAAAGGCCTCGCCTTTTCTACACGTTCCCTCTATGAAACCCTAACTCACGATATCTAAGATTTTTGGTTATATCACCATCCTTTGCAAGACAAAATTAAATGATTTCTCTTTAAGACTAGTTAGGGTTTGTACTTTAAAAAGTACTTAGGAATTCATTACCATCTTGCTCTTGTACTTGTATATTTTGGTTGTGCTTGTCAATAAATATTGCATGTATATATTGAAGAAAGCAAAGATAATATAGACATGTTGATCTTAGGAATACCAAGTTTGATCCTTGGGCACAAGTTGAATCATATGGAAATAAACCATAAAGAAACTAAGAGGGAGTCCTTCAATAAGGAAACCCTACAAGATTTATAAAAGGAGTGACTCAAGGTATGTTTAAAGATCACATGTTTTTATAGCTAGTCTTACTCACATAAAAAAGGTAAAATTATTTTGAAATTTGTTTTATATTACTAACTCTCTCATGTATAGGATCTTGAATCATAAGGATTATACAACCAGGGTGATTAATATTTAGATTGAATCTACCCTTGTCACACTATCTCTTGATGTTTGTCATTTGGTGAAACCCTAACCTCTAGGGTTCACTATAAAACCATCGCCTCTTGATGCTTAGGGTATGTTAATAATGAAACCCTAGTCTAATTAGGGTTTATTGAGAAATTTTGGAACTCATTTAAGAAATCCTCTCTCAATGTCTAAATTTTTGGTAATGTTTTTAGGGTTCGTTATTAATGTCTAGGCTATATGATGAAACCATATATTTTTAGGGTTTGGTGAATTAGGGTTTATGAACAAAATATTTTTTAATAATTAAATATCCTATGAATAAAAAGCTAGGTGTATGTACTTTCATATGATTGAAACCATGGCTTGGTTAAAAATTGTTGTACATCTAAATTTTGGAATTTGATGTTTGTATCTGGGTTTATGATCAAAATCTAGTAAAAGATTGATATAAATTTTCTAGGGATTAATAATGAAACCCTAGATATGAAATAATATAATTCTAACTTGATTATTGATATCCATGATTTAGTCTAGTGTTTGTGACAAAACCCTAGAAGACTTTGACATGAAATTCTAGGGCACAATATTGAAAATCCAACTATGGGTTTGCTAACTTGATTTGATTGATATCTAAGGCTTTAGGTATTGTAGATGGAATCTAGGGTTTACAAAATATCCATAGAAAAGTTGTTGAATATATGAACCTAACTAGGTTTAGCATTTTTATGTCTAAAGTTTGATTGTTTTGGCGCTTCCATCATCATGACATAGTTGAATTCATGTCTATGTATATTTGGTTGTACTTGTTGTTAAAGATTTGAAAGTAAATAATCTTTAAGATTTTAAAAATATTCATAATTGAATATGACTTGATAATAATTATGAACATGATGGATAAAGGGATCCATGAGAATGTTGATGACATAAAAGAAGAATAGATGATATTATTGCCATAATGTTCTTATGAAGTTTTTAAAAGTTGAAGTTTCTCCAATGTTATGAAGATATTGATTTCCCTAAGTTGATAGGGAGGGCATAATAAATCGCTTGAAGAAAGAATAAAGATCATGGCTAAAGCATTACAAATAGATAAAATTGTAAACAATACTTGGATGTTATGGAAGAAGTGCTAAAGTTGAGTTTGGTATTGTTCTAGAAGTTAAAGAAAGGAGATTTCGACGAAGATGTGTTTGGATAATATGATGATGACCTAATTCGCATGAGTATACTTGAGAAACCAGAGGTTTGAGTTAACTTATATATATTGAAAATTTTATTACTATTTGGGGTTGTGATTGTGCAGGATCTCTCCATAAGAAGGTTGAAATTTTTGAAGCATGCTTGGACTGATGGATATATTTTACTTATTTTATAAGGAGAGATTAAGATTTTTAGGGTGACAAGATGCTTTGGAGGAAATCTGGTCGACCTGTAATGATGTCTAGATCCCGAAGTAGGGAGGGTGGCGTTGGTCATGGAACTCTGACCTTAGATGCACACCTAGATCCCTAGGTAGGTGTTAGAGTGGAAGCTTGATGGTACCTAGAGTGATTGAGGCTTGGAACACACCTTAGTCCCAACCGGATTAGATACCTTGGTCAAGTATATAGTTTGTAGCACTACATGTGTTGTGACTCTTCTTAGAGAATATCATTTTGGGATCTTCCATGTACCTCTATATATATGTAATTATGAATACCTCCCTAATTAAGAGGGAGTGTTGAATAATGTCACTAGTGTCGATCTTCATAATTGTATTTGTCAAAAATAAAGAGAAAGGAATTTTTATTGTAATTTAAATTGACTTATCAAAGCATGGATTTCATGCTTGGGTAAATGGTCAATAGGTCAAAAGCACCCATTGAGTGCTCTAGGGTTTGTGTATTTTATCAAAATTCAATGTCATGATGTATAAGACCCTTCTTGGGTTCATTATATCAATGAAATAAATGTATTCTATGTATTTTAGTCATGTTAACCCCTCCACCATTAATTCAACCTCAAGAAAATAAAATTCAGTTTCAAACACATCATGTCGGCCTCAAATACTAGACTCCAACCACTATATATACCAATAATTTGACCTACATTGGAGGAAGATAAGTGCACACTCATTCTGTAATGAAAGTATGAAGAAATGGATGTGAAGTCAAAGAAGATAAAATAAGGACAAGTAAAAATAAGTTTGAGCTAAAAGATTGAAGTCTATATCACAAATATGAAGGATCGTGACTAAATTGTAGGGAACGAAGGTTCAGAATATATCTCATAAATTGGAGGGTTGAAGTGGAAAGGAAATATTTAGGATTGCAGAAAGAGAAGATACTTTTGTTGAAGAATTTGACTAGACTTTGTTTTGTCACTATTGGAGATCGACTTGATTAATGGAGGGGTATCTTTGTATTGGTCAAAAGATCCTAGTTCTCTCAACTTGATTAAAATCTACTAGTGAAGAGTTTGACTAGGTTTTCCCCTTATTAGGGGTTCTTCCCTAGCTGAGTGCCTATATCTTGTGTCTTCTTCTGTGTTCATGATCTTCATTATTTGGCATTTTTTCTTGAAGAAAATAATATAATAATTTGAGAGAAGAAATAATGACCAAATATCACAAGAAAATCATGTCAAAGTAAGAGAAATCAACTTAAGAAAAACACTAAGTTGTTTACCTAATGGATTTCTCAACACATATAGGGAGGAAGCCTCAACCTAAAGGCGTTCTCATTCATATGCTCAATGATATTAAAAGGTCCATATTTGAGGGGTTTGATTTTATTAGTTGATCCTTTAAATCATTCATTATAGAGGTAAAGCCAAACCTTGTCTCTAACATGGAACTTGTGACCCTTTCTATGTTGGTCATGCCTAGCTTTATACAACTATAGACTCTTCTCAAGCTACTCCTAAACCATTAGGTCTATTTTCTCCATCTTGTCTACAAATATACTTCCCTTCTTTTCCTCCCCTTGTTGCCCTACTTCTTCCTAGTGTTGTCCATACATGATATCAAATGGAGAAGTTGGTAAGTATCCAAAACAAGTATTGAAAGGTGATCTACTTTTAGATGAGTGGAGTGCTCTATTGTAGGAGTGTTGAATATAAACTAGCTATTCATGAGCCAAGTCTTTGGATGGTTACAATTGTAGCCTGTCAATAATCGTACAACTATATGATTAAAAACCTCTATTTCTCATCATTCTGAGGATGGAATGTAGTGGAATATTCAACTTCATATCCATTTTTTCCTAGATAATTTTTCGAAATATGCCCAAGAATGTACTATCTTGATCATATATCATGGATATGGGTAATCTAAAATGTACCCAAACTTGGCTAAAAAATAATTTTCTACCTCTCTTCCAGAGATTATCCTCTCATACAAAATCAACACACACATCTTCTTGAAACAGCCAACCACGACTAACAAGTAGTCATGGTCTATATGACTCATATATCATCCTATAACAAAATCCATGGAAATTTCTCCCAAGGCTTGCTTGGTACTAACAATGGCATGTACAAGCCAAAATTTTGGTTTCTTGGTTTGTTAGTGCTACAAAGAACACACCCTCTAACAATTTTTTCCACCTATTTCTGCACCTTTGGCCAATATACATATCACTATGAATTTTCTAATGTCTTCTCTCTCCAAAATACCCAACAACTATAGAAGTGTATTCATCTCTCCTAATTGAACTCTTTTGTCCCAAGGTATGAAAATCTTGCCAAACTTGAATAGAAACCCCTCTTGGAAGTGGTAATCATTTCACTCTATGGAAACAATTGATTTCTCCTGCAACTACTTGTATATTCCTCAGAAATCATCATCTCCATTATAATCCTCACTCGATAGTTCATGAATGAAAGGTTCAAGTTGTATTATCAATCTGACTACTACAACCTTCTTTGGTGGTGGTCGAGAGAGCATATAAACTAGTTTATTCATGGCTTCCTTCTTATATTTGATCAGAAAATGGAATTGTTACAAGAATCATAACCACTTGCAATACCTCACCTATCACATCTTATTTTGACTTTATAAATACTAAATAAGCTAGTGATATATATGTATGATTGCTTTTTATCCCAAAAGATAATATTTTCATTGCTTTGTTTCTTGTACAATAAAAAGATATCCTTATCATATGTGTGATATTCAAGTACTACTCCATGAAACAGTTATAAGTGATAGAACATTGGCCTTCCTGCTTGTATGAGTCTTACTGCTAATTCATATCCACTAGCATAGTCCCTAGCTCAAAAGGTTTCTACAAATTCAACATGCCTAAGACTAGAGCATCACTAATATTCCTCTTCAATTCCTAAAATTCCATTTTTTTGTGGCTAACCTCAAAAACAAAATTCCTTTTGTAGTCTAAGCATGTAATGGTGATACTACTGTGGAGAAGCTTATAATGAATTTCCTCAAAAATTGAGTTACTCCCATGAAACGCCTTATCTATGTCATGTCATGTTGGTGGGAACATGCCATTGGGTGATGGCTACAAGATTTTGTGGGTCCACTCTTATATTTCCTTCATCTATCATGTTCCAAGGTATACCAAGGTTTTCTTCCCAAACTCACATTTCTACAAGTTAGCAAACAATTAATTTGTTTGAAAGGTATCTAGTACTTGATTTACATGAGTAGTGCTCTTACCAAGTGTTGTTGAAAATTAATGTGTCATATAGATATAATATTACAAAATATTAAATTTGATCCATGTGGATATTTCTTCCCATCCACCTACTCCGCTATCTCAAAGAAAAGCTATCCATATTTCCAGTTGTTCTATAGTTTTTCAAGTCCTAAACTTTTGGGATTGTTTTGAGGCCATAAATGATGTTTTTTGACATGAAAATGACCCATGTTGTAGCCATAGGTATATCCTAGGTCATACCAAATGTGTAATTCTTATATATATCTTTCCAATGAGCTATTGAGCACGCCAAACAAATATTGTATGCAAGAGTTATGACCATAGGAAGTTGATGTACCAACTAACCCAATGAGCACCATAAGCCTTTTGCAATTTCATCTCCTAGGGTTATGATTTTGGATGTTTATGGTTTCTTCATTGCTTATTATGTTAAAAAGGGCCTTTCGGCTTCATTGTAACTCACTCTAGCAAAGGTGCACAGCCATCACATCTCTTCTTAGAGATAAGCTATCACCATTCGAGCTAGTTTGTTTTCATTATGTATTTTTACAATTTCAACATTTTCCATTTATTAATAGAAGTAAATTTTCACTGTATCTTTGTATTTTGGTTATAAATATGTATTTCATTACGTTCCCTTCACAAATATGGATCATAATTATGAATGGGTGGAGAACATCACTCATTAGGTTCAAAAAAGTTGCAAGTGCATTTCATAAACCAAAATGCATTACTAAGCAGTGATACAAGCCTTGTCTTGTTTTGAATGTATTCTTCCACATGCATTCTTCTTTAATCCTCACTTGGTGTTAATCATATTTGAGGTCCATCTTGGTGAAAATATTGGGTTATTGAAACTGATCCAAAAAGTCATCAATCCTTGGTAAATTATTCTTGACAATGATATTATTCAAGGCATGCTAGTCAACTCATTCTCTAGCCTCCAATATCTTTCTTTGGAATCATAATGATAGGTGAGCTACATGGCCATGTATTGGGTCCAATGACTCCTTTCTCCAACAACTATTGCAATTGTTTCTTTACTTCATTTGCTTCAATTATGGACTAACGATGCAATTCCATATTTGGTAGTGGAGACCCTAGCAACAACTAAATCTCATGTTCAACCTCTTGCTTGGGTGGTATTCCATACACCTCTTGGAACACATCCTTGTAGGGCTCAATTGGTTTTTTTATCTAGTGGCACTACTTACCACTAAACCCTTATGAGGATGCATTTCATAAATCAAATATCATTACTAAGAATTCATAAAAACCTTGCCCTTTTTTTAATGTAGTCTTCCCCATTTCTTATGCTTCAATCCTCACTTGATGATAGTTAGATTTGTGGTCCATCATGGTGAAAAACTTGGTTTGTTGTAATCGATCCAAAAAATCATTAATCCTTGGTAATATATTCTTGATTGTGATCTTATTCAAGATATGGTAGTCAATTCACATTCTCCAACCTCCATATTTCTTTGGAAACGTAATGATGGGTGAGCCACATGGCCAAGTACTGGGTTTGATGACTCATTTATCTAACAAATATTACATTTTTTTCTTTATATCATCTACTTCGATGATGGATTGATGATAAAATTCTATATTATGTAGCGAAGACTCTAGCAACAACTAAATCTCATGTTCAACCTCTTTCTTTTGTGGCAGTCCTTATACCTCTTGGAACACCCTATATGCTTCAAACAATTGTTGTATCTAGTGGCACTACTTACCATTAAGCCTTTCCAAGGATGCCTTCATACCCAACTTTCCTCCTTCTCCTTGTTACTTCACTTCTCTTACACATAGCAAGAAAAAATTCTTCATATTTCCCTTTGTTATTCTAACCCGCTGAGAATTAATCAATGCAAGAAGATTGCCCCACATACATCCAAAGGAACCACATCTACTACCACTTCATGAGAAAAAATTTGGTTGAATCCAAACATAAATTTTCAATGCTTGTATACATTCACTTCCATGCCTTCTCTTATCCAACCCAATCGATACGGGTGTAGATGATATTCTATATCTAGTTCAATCCTCTCAACCATTTTCACATAGATTAAGCTAGACTACACAGCAACATCAAACAAACAATCCACTTTACTTTATTTCGTGTGTATTTTAATGTAGAGAATTCAAATCATCTCCTACTCTTCTCTTTCACTACAACCAACTAATGATACCTCCTTTTGAATATTGGTGTAATTGATCTCCCCTTCAATGTCTAAGGAATTTTCGAATCTTTTCTTAGCATCAACTATCAACATTGTTTTCTAATTCTTCATCTACAAATGTTTGGGGAACTTTTCAAGATGCATTTTCCAACAATCCTCATTCTATCCCTTTCAATCACAATGTTTACACTACTTAGTAGAAGAGGCTATTCCATGTGTTGTTGCCACAATATTCTTCTCAATCCATTTCTTCTTGTTTTTATTATTCTTATGTTGTGCTTGTGGTTATGTTTTTTTTATTCATGTTTTCTTTCTTTTGCTTATCTCCCTCAAGGTATTATGATTGAATATTGGCCTCATCAATTGGTTTTGGTCATAACAACGTCAATTGACATTGAAGTTGAGGTGGAAAATCCCCCATATGCTTGATTAGCATCTCTATACTCTTGAGAGGTACTCCAAACTAAATTTTTCTCTTCCTAAACTCTGTGGTGAATTCTTATTCCAACTATCATGGCCTTTTTCTAAAATAAGGCCATTTTATCTGTTAAAGTTCCTCATATCCAATTGTGTAAAACTAGGCTTTTATCATGTATTTGAATATCTCCCATTCAGTTATCAATGGCTCTTTTTCCACCACTATGTTGTCTGCATCAATCTCACGCGATGCCAAAGCATGTCCTTCAAGATTCAACTAAGAAAATGCAATTTTTTTGGTGCATATTACTTCATGTAAATTGAAGTATACCTTGATTTTTTGTAGTTGTTGTTTCATCTTAATGGTATCCACTTCTTTGGCTTATGAATTTATGTCGACCTCGATGTCCCTATAGAAAAGTGACTATGTGTTACTATAATTGCAGTCTCTGACTCCATCTATGGCATTTGTTTTTCCTTCATGGGATCTTTTCAACAAGACTTTATAATTGGTGTTTCATTACCTTTTTCTTATATTAGTTATGACATCATCAATGTAAACGTGTCCAAACTCTATTTAATTTGATCCAATATGGATATGGGATATTCTTATTCATCTTCTCCATGAAATTCCCTCACCATTGTGGATGCTTTACTTTTCTCTCGTCCGGACAGCAACTCTTGTCCACTCCATTTCTACTCATTGTGGGTACTTATCATGCAAGTCTCGATTAGTACATTTGAATGAGTTCTCTAGTACCATCCCATCTATAAATGAAAGGATCGTGGCCCATCCATTTAACTAATATAGAATCCATAATATTGAAACCTTAGTCTACTTACAGTTTGTTGATAAAGTCTAAAACCCATTTAAGAAATCCTCTCTCTTAATGTCTAAAGTTTTGGTAATGTCTTTAGGGTTTGTTATTAATGTCTAGATATATGATGAAACCATAGATTTTTAGGGTTTGATGAATTAGGGTTTATGAAAGAAAAAAGGTAATAATTAAAGTAAGGTTCTAGCAATAAAACCCTAGGTGTATGTACTTTCGTATGATTGAAACCATAGCATGGTTAAAAATTGTTGTATATCTAATTTTTTGAATTTGATGTTTGTATCTAGGGTTTACAATAAAAATCCTAGTAAAATATTGATATAAATATTCTAGGGATTAATAATGAAACACTAGATATGAAATAATAGAATGCTGATTTGATTATAGATATCCATGATTTAGTCTAGGGTTTGTGACAAAGCCCTAGTAGAGTTTGACATGAAATTGTAGGGCACAATATTGAAAATGCAATGATGGGTCTGCTAACTCGCTTTGGTTGATATCTAAGGCTTTAGGTCTTGTATATGGAACCTAGGGTTTACGACAAATCCATAGCAAAGTTGTTGAATATAAGAGATGTAACTCTTGTTATTTATAAACCTAACTAGGTTTACATATTTGATGTCTAAAGTTTGATTGTTTTGGTGCTACCATTGTAATGACATAGTTGAGTTCATGTTTCTCTATATTTGGTTGTACTTGCTATTAAATATTTGAAAGTAAATAATCTTTAAGATGTTGAAAATATTCATAATTGAAAATTACTTGATAATAATGATGACCATGATGAATAAAGGGAGTTGTGAGAATGATGATGACTTAAAAGATGAATAGATGACCTTGTTTCCATAATGTTCCTATGAATTTTTAAAAGGTTGAAGTTTCTCCAATGTTATGAAGCTATTGAACTCCCTAAGTTGAGAGGGAGCGCATAATAAATACCTTGAAAAAAGAATAAATATCATGGCTAAAGCATTACAGATAGATAAAGTTGTAAACAAGACTTGGAATTCCTAGAAGAAGTGCTAAAGTTGAGTTTGGTGTTGTTGTATAAGTTAAATAGAGGAGCTTTCGACGAAGATGTGTTTGGATAACATAATGATGACCTAAGTAGCATCAGTATATTTGAGAACTCCAGAGGTTTGAGTTAACTAATTGGGGTTGTGCTTGTGCAGGATCTCTCCATAACAAGGTTCAAAGTTTTGAAGCATGCTTGGACTGATGGATATATTTGATCTAGTTTATAGGGATAGATTAAGCTTCTTGGGGTGACAAGAAGCTTTGTAGGACATATTTTTAGAATGTGATGATGTCTAGATCCTGAAGTAGGGAGGGTGGCATTGGTCATGGAACTCTGACCTTAGATGCACACCTAGATCCCTAGGTAGGTGTTAGAGAGGAAGCTTGATAGTACCTAGATTGATTGAGGCTTGGAACACACCTTAGTCCCAACCAGATTATATACCTTGGTCAAGTATATAGTCTGTAGCACTGCGTGTGTTGTGACTCTTCATAGAGAATATCATTTTGAGATCTTCCATGTACCTCTATATATATGTAATTATGAATACCTCCATAATTAAGAGGGAGTGTTGAATAATGTCACTAGTGTCGGTCTTCATAGTTGTATTTGTCAAAAATAAAAATAAAAATGAATTTTTATTGTAATTTAAATTTACTTATTAAAGCATGGGTTTCATGCTTGGGTAAATGGTCAATCAGTCAAAAGCACCCATTTAGTGCTCTAGGGTTTGTGTCTTTTGTCAAAAGTCAATGTCATGATGTATAAGACCCTTCTTGGGTTCATTATATCAAAGAAATAAATGTATTCTATGTATTTTAGTCATGTTAACCCCTCCACCATCAAGTCAGCCTCAAGCACATAAAATTCGATTTCAAACACATGATTTCGGCCTCAAATACTAGACTCCAACCACTATATATACCAAGCATTCGACCTATCTTGGAGGAAGAGAAGTATGCACTCATTCTGAAACGAAAGTACCAAGAAAGGGATATGAATTCAAAGAAGATAAAAGAAGGACAAGCGAAAATAAGTCTAAGCTAAAAGAATGAAGTCTATATCACAAATATGAAGGATCATGACTAAGCTGCAAGGAACAAAGGTTCAGAATATATCTCATAAATTGTAGGGCTGAAGTGGAAAGGCAAGCTTCAGGATTGCAGAAAGAGAAGATACTTTTGTTAAATAATTTGACTACAATTTGTTTCTCCACTATGGGAGATCGACTTGATGAATCGAGGGGTATCTATGTATTGGTCAAAAGGCATTTTTTGTCTCAAATTGATTTAAATCTACTAGTGAATATTTTGACTGGGTTTTCCCCTTGTTAGGTATTTTACCCTAGCTGAGTGCCTACATGTTGTGTCTTCTTCTAAGTTCATTAGGTTCATTGTTTGGCATTTCGTCTTGATGAAAAGAATATAATAATTTGAGAGAAGAAATAATGACTAAATTATCACACGAAAATTTCAAAGTAAGAGAAATCAACTTAAGAAAAAATCTAAGTTGTTTCCCTAATGGATTTATCAACACATATAGGGAAGAAGCGTCAACCTAAAGGTGTTCTCATTCATATTCTCGATGATATAAAAAGGTCCATATTTAAGGGGTTTGATTTTATTAGTTGATCCTTGAAATCATTCATTATAAAGGTAAAGTAAAACCTTGTCTCTAACATGGAACTTGTAACCCTTTCTATGTTGGTCATGCCAAGCTTTATACAACTATTGGCTCTTCTAAAGCTACTCCTGAACCCTTAGGTATATTTTCTTCATCTTTTCTAAGAATATACTTCCCTTATTTTTCTCCCCTTGCTACTCTACTTCTTCCTAGTGTTCTCCGTACACGATATCAAATGGAGAAGCAAGTAAATATCTAAAACAAGTATTGAAAGGTGCTCTATTGTTAGATGAGTAGAGTGCTCTATTGTAGGAGTGTTGAATATAAACTAGTTAGTCATGTGCCAAGTCTTTGGATAGTTTCAATCATATCCTCTCAATAATTATACAAGTGTATGATTAAAAACATCTATTTATCGTCATTTTGAGGATGGAATGCAGTGGAATATTCAACTTCATATCCATTTTTTCCTATATAGTTTTTCAAAATATGCCCAAGAATGTACTATCTTGATCATATATGATGGAGATGGGTAATACAAATGTACCCAAACTTGGCTAAAAAATAGTTTTGTTACCTCTCTTCCAAAGATTATATTCTCATACGAAATCAACACACACATCTTGTTGAAACAGTCGACCATGACGAACAAGTAGTCATGGTCTCTATGACTCATATGTCATTCTCTAACAAAATCCATGGAAATTTATCCCAAGGCTTGCTTGGTACTAGCAATGGCATGTACAAGTCAAGATTTTGGTTGCCTGGTTTTTTAGTGCTACAAAGAACACACCCTCTAACAATTTTTTCCATTGATTTCTACACATTTGGCTAATATACATATCACTAAAAAATTTCTAATGTCTTCTCACTCCAAATGCCCAACAACTATAGAAGTTTGTTCTTCTTTCCCATTTGAAATCTTTTTTCCTAGGGTGTGAAAATCTTTCCCAACTTGAATAGAAACCACTCTTGGAGGTGGTAATAATTTCCGTCTATGGAAATAATTGACTTCTCCTTCAACTACTTGTATATTCCTCATAAATAATCATCTCCATTATAATCATCACTCGATAGTTCATGAATTAAAGGCTCAATTTTCATTATCACTCTAACTATTGCAAACTTCTTTGGTGGTGGTCGAGAGAGCATATAAACTATTTATTCATAGCTTCCTTCTTATATTTGATCAGCAAATTAAATTGTTACAAGAATCCTAAACACTTGTAATACCTCACCCATCATATCTTACTTTGAATTTATAGATACTAAATAGGTTAGTGATATATGTATGTATGTGTGTGTGTGTATATATATATATATATATATATATATATATATATATATATATATATATATATATATATATATATATATATATATATATATATAATTGTCCTTTTTCCCAAAAGATAATATTTCCATTGCTTTGTTTCTTGTACAATAACAAGAGATCCTTATCATATGTGGGGTATTCAAGTACTACTCCATGAAATAGTTATAAGTGGTAGAACATTGGCCTTCCTCCTTATATGAGTATATATATATAATTGTCCTTTTTCCCAAAAGATAATATTTCCATTGCTTTGTTTCTTGTACAATAACAAGAGATCCTTATCATATGTGGGGTATTCAAGTACTACTCCATGAAATAGTTATAAGTGGTAGAACATTGGCCTTCCTCCTTGTATGAGTCTTACTACTAATGCATATCCACTAGAATAGTCCCTAGCTCAAAATATCTCTACAAATTAAACATGGATAAGACTGGAGCATCACTGATATTCCTCTTCAATTCCTCAAATGTTATTTTTTGTGGCTAACCCCAATGAATTGTTTTCCCTTTTTCAACCTAGGCATGTAATGGTGCTATTATTGTGGGGAATATTATAATGACCTTCCTCAAAAATTGAGTTACTCCCATGAAACTCCTTATCTATGTCATGTCATGTTGGTGGGAATAGGCCATTGGGTGATGGAAACAAGATTTCGTGGGTCCACTTTTATATTTCCTTCATCTATCATTTTCCAAGGTATACCAAGGATGTCTTCCCAACTCACATTTCTACAATTTAGAAGGAAATTGATTTGTTTGCAAGGTATTTAGTAGTTGATTTACATGTGAGTAGTGCTCTTGCCAAGTGTTGTTGAAAGTTAGTGTGTCATATAGATATATTATTACAAAAGATTCAATTTGATCCATGTGTATATTTCATCCCATCCATCTACTCCACTGGCTCAAGGCACAATTCTCCATCTTGGCAGTGTTTCAAGTTCTAAACTTATGAGATCGTTTTGAGGCCCTAAATTATGTTTTTTGACGTGAAAACGACTCATATTGTAGCCATAGGTAGAGTCTAGGTCATACCAAAATGTGTAATTCTGGTCTAGACCTTTTCAATAAGCTACTGAGCATTCCAAATAGATATTGTATTCAAATTTTATGACCCTAGGAATTTGATGTGCCAATTAACCATAGTGAGGCCTATAAGCCTTTTGGAATTCATCTCCTAGGGTTATAATTTTTTATGTTTATGGTTTCTTCATTGATTCTTATGTTAAAAAGGGCCTTCCAGCTTCATTGTAATTCACTCTAGCGAAGGCGTGTAGCCATCACATCTCTTCTCAGATATAAGCTACCACCATTTGAGCTAGTTTGTTTTCTTTCTATATTTTTAATTTCAACATTTTCCATTTATTAATAAAAGCCAATTTTCCCATATATTTGTGTTTTGGTTATAAATATGTATTTCATTATATTCCCTTTACAAACCTTGCCTTGTTTTGAATGTAGTATTCCACATGTCCTCTGCTTTAATTCTCACTTGATGTTAATCATATTTGAGGTCCATCTTGGTGAAAAGTTTGGGTTATTGCAACTTATCCAAAAAGTCATCAATCCTTTGTAATCTATTCTTGTAGATGATATTTTCAAGGCATTTTAGTCAACTCACATTCTCTAACATCTAATATCTTTCTTTGGCATCATAATGATAGGTGAGCCACATGGCCATGTATTGGGTCTAATGACTCCTTTATCCAACAACTACTGCAATTGTTTCTTTAATTCATTTGTTTCAATGATGGACTAATAATGCAATTCCATATTAGGTAGTGGAGACCCTAGCAAGAAAAAAATCTCATGTTCAACCTATTTCTTGGGTGGTAGTCCATACACCTCTTGGAACACATCCATGTAGGGTTCAATCGGTTAGTGTATCTAGTTGCACTACTTAGCACTAAACCCTTATGAGGATGCATTACATAAACCAAATTTCACTAATAAGAATTCATAAAATCCTTGTCTTTTTTTGGATGTAGTCTGGCACATTTCTTAAGCTTTACTCCTCACTTTATGGTAGTTAAATTTGTGGTCCATCTTGTTGAAAAAATTGGGTTTTTTCAATTGATCAAAAAAATCATCAATCCTTGGTAATATATTCTTAATGGTGATCTTATTCAAGACATGGTAGTCAAATCACATTCTCCAACCTCCATATTTCTTTGGAAACATAATGATAGGTGAGGCACATGGCCAAGTATTGGGTTTGATGACTCATTGCTCTAACAATTGTTACAATTATTTATTTACTTCAATTGCTTCGATGATGGATTGATCATACAATTCTGTATTAGGTAGTGGAGACTCTAGCAAAAAATGAATCTCATGTTCAACCTGGCAGTCCCCATACCTCTTGGAACACTTCCCTATAGGATTCAATCGATTGTTGTATCTAGCAGCACTACTTACCACTCAGCCCTTCCAAGGATGCCTTCATCCTCAATGTTTTTCCTTCTCCTTGTTACTTCCCTTCTCTTACACATAACAACAAAAAAATTATCATATTTCCCTTTATTATTCTAACCTGGTAAGCATTAATCAATGAGAGAAGATTACTCCACATACATCCAAAGAAACCACATCTACTACCACTTCATGAGCAAAGTTTCGATTGATTCCAAACTTAAATTTCCAATGCTTGTATACCTTCAATTCCAAGTCTTGTCTCATCCAACCTAATCAGTATGGGTGCATATGATATTTTATATCTAGCCCAATCCTCTCAACCATTTGCACATAGCTTAAGTTGTACTACAAAGCAACATCAAACAAACAATCCAATTTACTTCATTTCATGTAGATTTTAATGTAGAAAAGTCTTATCATATCCTACTCTCCTCTTTCACTGCAACTGAATAATGATACCTCCTTTAAATATTAGTATAATTGATCTCCATTTAATGTCTGATGATTTTTTCACTTTTTTCATAGCATCCACTATCAACATTGTTTTCTTATTCTTCTTCTTGAAATGCTTGGGAAACTTTTCAAGATGCATATTCCAACAATCCTCAATCTATATCTTTCAATAATAACATTTATAATACTTAGAAAAAGAGGCTATTCCATGTGTTGTTGCCGCAATCGTCTTCTCACTCCATTTATTCTTGGTTTTATTCTTCTTATTTTGTGCTTGTGGTTATGTTTTCTTATTTTTTTCTTATCTCCCTCAAGGTATTATGGTTTAATATTGGCCTCATCAATGGTTTTTGGTAAGAACAACATCAATTGACACTGAAGTTGAGGTGGAAAATCCCCCAAATCTCTATACTTTTGAGAGAGGCTCCCAACTAAATTTCTCTCTTCCTAAACTCTGTGGTGAATTCTATCCTGGCCTTTACCTAAAGTAATTCCATGTTATCTGTTAAAGTTCCTCATATCCAATTGGTAAAACTAGGATTTTATCATGTCTTTGAATATCTCCCACTGAGTTATCAATGGCTCTTTTTCCAACACTATGTTGTGTGCATCAATCTCCCACGATGCCAAAGCATGTCCTTCAAGATTCAACTAAGCAAATGCAATTTTTTTTGTGCATATCACTTCATATAAATTGAAGTATAGCTCCATTTTTTGTATTCGTTGTTTCATCTTAATGGTATCCACTTCTCTAGCATATGACTCGATTTCGACCTCGATGTCCCCTTAGAAAGGTACCTTTATCTCACTATAACTACACTCTCTGACTTCTCTTTTTCCTTCTTGGTGTCTTTTCGGCAAGCATTTATAATTGGTGTTTCATTACCTTTTGCTTCTAATAGTTGTGACATCATCAATGTAAATGTGTCCAAACTCTATTTAAGTTGATCAAATCTAGCTATGGGATCTTCTTCCTCATCTTCTCCATGACATTCCCTCACCATTATGGATGCTCCACTTTGCTCTAGTCCTGACAACAACTCACGTCTACTCCATTTGTAGTGATTGTGGGTACTTACCATGCAAGTCTTGATTAGTGCATTTGAATGAAATCTCTAGTACCTTTCCATGTATAAATGGAAGAATCATGGCCCATCCATTTCATTAATATATAATTCTTTCAAATAAGCAATATTCCCTTTCCTTTTCATAAAGAAAGTCTACCTATGTTTTCATCAGTCAACATTGACAAAGCATACCCTTTACTTCCTTAAAGGATTGAAAATTTCAAATTGACTATCTAATAGAGAAATTCACAAAAATGGAGGATTTGTCAGATGAACCAACTGGCAGTGATTTGGGACAACCGAGAAAGGTATTGACTAAAAGTTGAAGAAAAGAGAGTCAATTCAACTATAGAATGGGATCAACTAGAAGTTGATCAACAATTAATCAACTATAAATCGATGAAAATAGAATCTAATTGGTTGGCCAGCCAAGAAGAGTCCCAATAGTTATAATAAATGAAGGTGAGTTCATTCAACCACTAAAAATACTACTTAGAAATGAATTAGAGTTTTTAGTAATGAGAACATAATTCTAAGGTAAAATGGGGTGGTCATCTACAATAAAGAAAGAATGAACAGCAGTGAAGGAAGATATACTAGATGACTCACATGCAAAGTGTGGAGTGTGGATGTTTGGGGCATAAAAGGAATTCAACCAACTATCCTGAAACAAAAAAATAGTACCCTCCATATAAACAACAAATAAATAACATTAATTCGATTAATTACACGGTAGTGGTAAAAAATAACAACACAACTATTAATTCATTACTCCGAGTACAATATCAATGCACATAATGAGACATAAATTACCTTGGAAACCCAAATGGGAAACCACTATTCAGTTGTCTCTAGACAAGATTTATATTATTTACCAATGGGAAGGTTACAAGCTCTCTAGTTCAACTCACAACTCCTCAATGAAGTTAGGCAGTGTCCTCTTACTCTCATAGTTTAAGAAACCCTTTCTCTCCATTGCGAGTCAAGATAGAGGATTTTTTTTATAGTTCAAGGTTGCATATAGAAGGTTAGGAACCCACAACTCTTCAACTTTCCCAAGAGTCATTTCTCCTCCTACCCCTCTTACATTTCTTTTTTTTTGTCGCTTCCTTCCTTGGGAAAAGGGTTTTATGAAAGTCTTATTTTTTATAAATACATAATTTATATACATAGGGATATGTAGAATCTATTTTGTATGACTACACACTGCCCGGGTTTGCACCCCTTTACAACTTAAAAGATTGGGTATAAAAATAGACATCACTGTCATGGCATGGGGTGTAACAACCCCTAGTTGATTTTCCACGTAAATAAAATAAAACCAAGGTCATGGGACACATATTCCAAGTTGAATGGTGGGAAAACATTATAGTGGGCATCACTTTTGGTTTAATAATGGCTATGGAAATTGGAAAAAGAAAAGAGGCAATAAATGACATTTAATTATGAGAAATAAAGGAAAATAGGAGAAAAGGGAGATGAAGAGACACAATTATGTATACAAGGGAAATTAGAGAGAAAATGAAGGAAAATAAAATAAAAATGAAAAAGGAAAGGAAGATACTAGACATCAATGATAAAAAGGAATCTGAGAAACAGTTGACAACTTTTTGACATTTTTTTGCTCGTCTCTTGTTCATTCTAGCACTCATACACTCTCTCACACTTAGAGAATTTTTAGAGAATTCTAGCATTCACTTGGACTTGGAGAAGCAATAAAGCAAAGGAAAGCAAGGGAGTTCAAGGAGAAGGTTGGATCGGCTACTATAGTAGGAGTACATTGCAGGTAACAAGTTGCATGCATGATTTCCTTGCTAAGATTTGGATGCACGGTACATGCATGTGGTTCTTTGGTTATTTACTATCATTGGCATGGAGATTTTCCTAGATTGACAGTGGTTTCATCCTTCCATTTCCATTTCATATATATCCATGATGTTGTCGATTCCCGGTTTGGATTTTTTATTGGTTCTTAGGTTCCTTGAAGGATGTGGGTTGGGATAGAATATCTAGAGCCTTGGAACAACTTGGGTTCCCTAGAGGTTGTGGGTTGATATGGGAGATCTCTAGAGCCCTGTAACAGTTTGGGTTCCTGGGAGGTTGTGGGTTGAGATAGAATCTCTTGAGCCCTTGATAGCTTGCGAAGTTACCTATCTAGATTGATGTTAGAAATTTATAGATTGGTTAGGTGAAATTGCTATGGTTGAGGGTTGATGTGGTTTGGCATCTGGAAGCCCTAGTTGGTTCTATTTTGGTTTAATTTGTTTTCCTTTGTAGATAGCTATAAGCTAAGGAAATGTGTCAAAGCATCTAAAATGTTGTTTTAATTTGGGTTTGGATTACCAATGCTTTAAACTGTTAAACAGATGCAAATCATAATTATTTTTGATATAATAAAAGGGTTGATTCTTCACCTTTAACAGAATTAACCTTTAAAATTTTTATGAAAGGTAGAATTTTAAGATGATATATATGATTCCTTAAACATTCAAATAGAGAATTTAACTTGTCATATGTAGATGATGCGTGTAAAACCATTTTACATCCAAACAGATCATATTTAACGATAATAGGAAGCAACCATTAAATTATGTAGAGGAATTAACTCAAACAGATAGCTTTAGTTAATTATTCCCTTTAAATTATAACTTCGCAAGGGATTTCAGAAAGATTTATATTCAATCTTATCTTACCCAGATTTCTAATTAACTTTAAAGTGGTGTAGAAATAAATAAAGATGGAAACATAATAAGAAACTAGAAAACTCATAAGAAAGCACAAGCTGCTTCAGAATGAGTCCATAATCCTTCTATTAATCACAAAAATAGTTTAGATAATTACAATCATGCTCAATGGCTTATCACAAGGGTTCAACCCTTCATACTTCGAATTACAAAGTATTTATAGAGTTTTTTTCTCATAATATCTAGACTTAAAATCAAAATTTATTACAAAATATCTTTTCCAAACTGATTTGGATTTATTACAAAAATAGAACTAGAAAAGAGGAAATCTAAATTGCTTTGACATAGTGCACATAATTCGAGGATTGTTGTTGGTGACTGGAGCTATAAAGCTTCTTTTTTTGTTTCTTGTTCATGGAAATATGTTCTTTGTCCCTGAAAAATTGGCATTCTGCTACTGAAAATATGTTGTCTCTCATTCGATGAGTTCACACAATTTGTCCCATATTTTTTCATCAAGAATAGAAAACTTTAATAAGTTTTTGTATGATTCATCCACTTTAGTGCATTTCTCAAAAGTAGGCTTAGTTATGAACAAATGCTTGATCTCATGCTAAATTAATAAATCGTAACTAAGACCTTCCATGGAAGCCTTCCCAGTGATGGTTCCTTTGATTTTAGCAAATTTAGTTTTATCTATTTCTATATCATGCAATCTTTATTGATATTCTTCTAGTGCAATTAGTTTATCACCTATACCATGCAGACCTGGAAGTCCTTTTACATGCAATGAATTAAAGCTTTTGTGAAACTTTTTAATATGGACTTCTAAATTATGACATGTATTCTCCAACTTTAGAATCAAATTTCTTTTAGTATGCACCCTTCTCACCTCTAAGGAAGCTTCAGTTCTATCTTCAATACCATATTCTTCAAGTTCTTATTTTGTCTTGGAATTCAGAACTTTGATTATTCTTGTAGCATATCTTGGTTTGTGTTCGAGGCCTTCCTTTACTTCTACCATTGCTTCCTTTGATTTATGTAACAACTCTTCTTGTTCAAAAATATTCTCAATTGGAGGCCACAATTTATTAATTGATTTATTAATATTAAGACAAATATTTTGTTTGGCCTGAGCTATGGTCTAAGCAATTACAGATTCATTTTCATAAGTTTATATTTGCTAAGTCAACTTATAAATTTTTTGCAACTCGTCCATGTATGCATTATCAATCTTAATATTTTGTTCTTGGACCTTCTAAAGTAGAGTTTTTAATTTCTTAATCTCCTGATCCTTTAGTGTTAAGTCTCCCATGTATTTTGATAAATCTCTTGTTGCATCAATGGACTGTGTATCCACTATAACAATTATTGTTGTAGAACTCCCTGTTGTTGAAGTGCTTGTAATAGATGTTGCTATGGGGATAGCTATTGAAACATCAAGTTGTTGTTATTTTTCCTTTAGCAGTATCTCCGTTTCACCTTCCATTTTTTGTATCTGGATATTTTGTTCAGTTATCATTTTGAACATGTTCTCCTTTTCTATCTCCAATTGACTAACTTCTTTGGCCTATGTATGTTTTCTAGTAGGAAGCTTCAGTTGTTTCCTTAATGCTTGAATATTAGCATTATTGTTCTTGATCATTTCTTCAACTGCTTTAAGATCATTAGGATCATATCCTAATTTTATTATCATATCTTCCAATGACTTAATTCTGGTATCTTAGGCCAAGGATGACATTTTATCCATCTTTAATCATGAATGAATTTTATTCGGTGAAGCTTGTAGTTTGGAGGCTACCATAACTTAGCTAGTCAAAGTAGAATATATCATTTCTCTAGCTTGTTTATGCAGGTCAGTCTGATCAATGGCATGGATATGCTTGGTTTCAAAAGAAAAGAATTGATGTCTTATAATATTCTACACCTATAGGGACTGGAACTTTGGGTTCCAAGAAAGCTAGCTAAAATTGTCCCTTTTTAGTATCAAGTGTAGACATAAGTCTTTGTTGGGTACTAGAAGTTTATTTCCAGAATTTGAAATATGTGGTGGCCTTCAGTGCTTCATTCTTTATTTTAATCTCTTTGTACCTAACAAAAAAAATTGCTTTTCTGTACACTAAGAAACCTATGATATAGGAGAATCTGTGGAAATCTCCTCAATCCTTGGAAAGGTAGAAGTATGAGAACATGTCAATATCATTGTTTCCTAATCCGATGAACTTCCTCCTTGAAAAGGCTACTCCTGAGTATTAGTTTTCTTTCTTATTTTAAACACTTGGAAGTCTGTCTCTTGAATTTCTGAAACTGAAGTATACAAACTTTCTCTTAGCATCTTAGTCTCTTTCTCTTGAGGAACTAGAGTTTGTGAAGTTGTTTGAATATCAATTTGTTCGTTTGTCTCTTGCAATGTGTTCTCTTGCCACTCCTCTTGATTTGAATATTATTCTATTTCTAGCCTAAGTGTATGGGCATAATGTATAGTCTTATGTTTAACTCTTAACTTAGAAATAATCCCCAAGGGATCATAAGACCAAGTGAAGCTCAATTTGAACTTCATTTATTTCAAGAGAACATCTACCTCCTTTGTTGTTGCTCTGGTGTTGACAATAAATGGTATAATCTATGCTTTTAGTTTAAAATGAGATTTCTTCTTTCTGGATACAAAATGTAGATCATCCATGTTCATCATTTGTCTGATATATTCCAGTGCAAAAAATTTGATTGGTACAAATTTTGGTAACATATAGGGAGGAATCTCACACCCATAGATCCTTATTTCTATGTGGTTCAGATAGAGGCGCCAATCTCCAATATTAGTTTGCTCAGAGAGGTGAAGAATTATTTTGATTTCAAGTGAAATTCTTGGTATAATATCACTGCTGAGAAGACATAATGTTGTATGTAAAAACCAATTTACATAATCACTGAAAGAATACTCCTCTGTGTATTTTCTTACCAATGAAGTCTGATGAATAACAGACTCATGATTCCCCTGTGAATCCAATTTCTGTAGTGGAAATTTGAATCTATCTTCTTGGAAAAATAGAAATAAATACAAAAGGACTTATTGACGCTTAAAAGCACCTTCAGATGAAAACATCGAAAATGATCATGAATGCTCTCTGCCAGAAATTAACTATAGTTGAAAATGAGTGATGGTCTGTCATCTGTTGAAAATAATGATAAAAATGTTAGAATTACCTCATCAACCCAATGATCACTAGGGTAACCTAATAGACATGAAACCATAGACATGACTTGCCTATACATTTCTAGAAATATTGAAGAAGAGTAGGGAGGATTTGTTCTTGGTAACTCATAATTATCAAGTAAAAATGATTCAAAAATCTTGGATCTTTGAGGGAATGTGAGTTTATGATAGATCTCCATGAGATAATCTACAGTAAAGGGATGCAGATGGGTTGTAGGTTGAACTTGAAGGATTTCACATATTGATTCAGGAGTGGCAGTAAACAAAACATCACTATTTTGGGCAATTACGGCCCTTTGATTGGGTAAATACCTTAAATGACACCAAGTGACAAATTTTGGGAAGAAATGGGTCTAAGGAAAGATAAATTGGGGTAGGAAGGATTCCCATATGTTCAATTCATCACTATCATCTAAAAACTTCTAATTTTCCCAGTTGTGGAGTTCATAAAGGTCGAACTCACACTGGGTTTAAGAGATTTTGTATTGCTTGTCAACCAGGGAAAATTTGTCTAAATTCACTACATGGGGAAACATTGGGCTTTCTACCACTAATTTGGACTTTCCTTTGGATGACGACATGCTGAATTATGAATTTGTAGACAAGTGTATCGAATTACTGGGAACTATTGATCACTGGTGTAGCAAGTGCTTGTCTGCTCATAAAATCCAATAGTACATGTGCTGCTGCAAAAGGATAGAATAAAAGGAATGTGGAGGGAAGAAAAATGTTTTAAAGGGATTGGGTGAATTAACTATTTTGGCACGTCTAGTTAATGCACTTATATTGGCAGTAAGTATTTATTAGTGTAACGGTTAATTACTTGTTGGCGAGGGAATTTATTAATGTAACAGTAATATGATATGGCTAAATGAGGGAATGACATGTGGCAAGGTGTGAGGAGGTATGAAAGTGGCAGTGGGAGTGGAGCATATGAGAGAGCGGTTTTCTGGGGGGAGGTCGTTTGCATTTTTGGAGAGGTGGGGGCGAAATGGCTGCGGGGAGATCACGTAGCCACAGGCGGCATTTACAAAACAACTGTTCGTACCCCCACCCGCCTTGGTTAAACATCGATAGCGTGGAGGGGGGGTGGGTGTCTGAAGTTCATTCCCTGTCGTTGATCTGGGTGGGGCTGATCTCCGCCTTTGATTCCCACTTGGGCTTTATCACAAGTCGATAAAATATCAAATCAATTCACTTTATTAACAATATATTAATTAATCATTTTAATTAACATAATAAAGATTTCAACGATAATACAAATATAATGCGACGACATTTAAACAAGTGCGTCTATACTTTGGGATTTTATTTTTATTTTTCTCATATAAATATTTTTTTTAAATCCCATTTTATTTGTTTTTTTTCTATTTTTCTTTCTTTTTGTATTTTATTTGTTGTATTTTTTATTTTTTTCTATTTCTAAACATAAAGGAAATGGAAAACATAACATGGTGAAAAAAGTCACAACATAACCTATATGATCCCACATTCATGCTTGGAATATGGAACGGGGGTGACTACCTGAAAGACAGATTTTGGTTCAACCAATCTATGGTATGGTGGTACGTAGAAGTCCCTGATTTCATTGGCATGTGTATATGTTAATATGAGTTATTTTCCTATTGTGATCTATGAGTACTTGTACTGGTTATTATTTTGATTTTATGATTTATTATCAAGGATCTTATTATAGTTATATGCTTGGTTATATGATGTGTTCTTATTATGGATCTCGTCCATGATTTGATAAGTTATTGAATGATTGATGAATGCATGGGCTAATAACTGTTGTTGTAGCTAGCTTGAGAGGGCATTAATCCTTCTTGATGGTTCTCTGATGAAGACAAGACTATTATGATCAAATACTCATTCATGACATGTAACTACTATGTTTACCATCTATTTCACGAAATCTCTATTAAGTGATTGGCATGTTTGAGCAAGATCTAGCTTGACTATTGGTTACATAGACTTGTTATAACCTTAGATTGCATTATGAAGAGTTCTGGGCTTTTTTGGGCAGTGGCCTCAAAGCTAGCCCTGAAAAAGTGCCATAGATCTCGCCACCACATGCACATAACTGGAAGATTTTGATCATGACCGCAAGTATGAAGGCTTGTGGGTACGGTTGGAGCCTTCCAACAGCATGAACAGTGTGTCAAGGGTGTGGTTGGTAGGTAAAGCTTGTGAAAATAAGTTCCAACTCAGGGATTTATCACCAGGGGTGGTTATTATACTCCTGAGTGATCTGGTATCCCTGATGGGTGGAAGTAAGAGTTATGATTACTAGGCCCCACTTCAATAACTAGAACTTGGAGTTTGGGTCATGTCATAGTAGCACTCAACTCATGCTTACCCTGGAGAGCTTGTAAAAGTGGGTAAATGTTGGAGTTAGTTTTACATGGGGCCCTTGAAATCAAGTGGTTTATTCATCTTCTAAAGTTTTGAACTTTACCCGTCTTAATCATCCTAAGGCTTGTACTAATAGCCAATTATTCTTAGTTATATCTAATTTGGACTTTTGGAAAATACTGAGACTTGTATATTAGAACTTATTTTCCTTATCATGGTAATTACTTGTGATGGTATGCGGTTCTTTATTACTTCTTTAGATGTGTTCATAAAGCAATTACCAAAACAATGAATATCAAAGAGATAGAGTACACAAGATATAGACTCCAAGATAGGAAAAAACCCCTCCAAGGTAAAACCTAGAAAATTCTTTTCTTCTTCTTTAGAATCTACTTATAAAAGAGACTTCCAAGACCTAAAGACACAAGCCAATAAATCCTCCAAGCCCCAATCCAACCGCCAACAAGATCTTCCTTGAGACATCTTCTACAACTTTGATACTACTACACTACTACTGCAACTTCGACCCTTGAAACAGAATTTCCGCCCTACACTTTTTTCCCTTTGCAACTGCTATGGAATTTGAACATCTTGCAACTGGAAGCTTCACAAACCCTAGCGAGACAAGAGAAAATATTCCTTGATAAAATTTCAAATTTTTCTCTTCCTCTTCATCCTTCCAGCTACTCTTCTTCTCCTTCGTTATTACAAATCGAAATTTCATGATATGTGTGTTGAAATGAGGCCAATCTCCCTTGTATTTATAGCCTTTCTTGAGGGTCAAATATCCCTTCTTTAGGCCGACTTGATATTTCTCTTGATTCGACTTTTTCTAGGGCTTATCCATGGTTTTTCCTTGATAAAATAAATATTTTTCTTCATTACAATGAGTCCAAATAGACTATGACACATGACCAACATTATTATTTATCCTAGAAAGACCTAGAATACCTAAAAGTACGAATAACATGATTTTGACTTAAACTTGAGTATGAAACCCATACTCCAAAAATATAATTTATTTTTCTTACATTTATTTCTTTTTAAACAATATATAATGTCATGATTACAATATCATATTGAAGACCGAACCTATTTACAATTTTTAACGCTCCCTCTTAGATAGGGAGGAATTCATGGTATAAGTAATCTCAATCTTGAAGAATTATCATAAGAAGAGTCAGATTTATAAGAGATCTCTTTTCAAGCATCTTTATCATAACCAACACAGTCCTTGAATGCCTTAACTAGACAAGTTCATCTTTAATTATGAGCATTATGTTGGGAGGCCTTACATGAGTTGCCAAACTACCTCTCAAGGCACATACCCTATATGGATGTCTATAAGGTATATCCTTTTAGGACTATTCTTCTATTGTATTCCCAAACCTAGATCCTCAAATAATATCGGTCCTCTTCGAATTGCCTTATCTTAGATGCCCTACCTCATCCTCAAAGAGCATCGGTCAACAACTTATTTCCCTGGATTCTACAATCCATAAGAAGTTCCAATCTAGATGCTTATCTAATCCTCCAGACTCCATTCTTTATTTATGGGCTTCACTAAGACTTACAGTTGTTAGTCCTAGTTTAGTTCTTGACCCATAAATACAGGAATTATCCAATATCACTCCCTCTCAATCAAGGAAGAGATATCATCCAAACCAAGCTTAGCTCTCAAGTACTCAAGCTTCTTGTTTCATAATGCTTTAGTCAAATATCTGCTACCTATTCATTTGTAGGTAGATAGAGAAGCTCCACAACCCCATCTTGTACCAAGCTCATGATGTAGTGGTAATTCTTGTTTATATTATTCATCTTATCATGAAACATCGAGTCTTCCATCAGTCTTATGCAACTATGATTATCACAATCTATCCATGTAGGGCTAAGCGGTCCTTTAAACATGTTTTCTAGTAACTTCCTGAGCCAAACTACTTCCAAAAATACCTCACTTGTAGCAACATATTCAACTTCAACACTACTCAAATCAACCATATACCGCTTTATGATCATCCATGAGACCATGGAAGATCCTAGGTTGAAGCATTCACCTGTTGTGATTTTTCCATCTGTCTCACTGCCACCTCAATCTGAATTTGTGTATGCCATGAGTTGGACTTCATTACCAATGTACTAGAGGCAGTGACATATAATCCCACATAAATATCCTAGGATATTCTTGGCTACAATCCAATGATCATGTTTTGGCTCCATTTGTAACTAACTTAGGACATTTACTGCAAAATAAATGTTTGGTCTAGTATTTACTAAATACATCAAGGACCCAATCAATTGTCTGTAGCAAATAGGATCCACTGGACTAGATTCTGAACTCCTCAACTTCTTTAAATTGGTGGTCATAGGAGTCATCATAAGCTTGCAATTCATCATGCCATAATTTTGAAGCATCTTGATCACATATTTACCTTGACCAAGATATATCTCTCCTGGATTCTTCCATACCTCTAGTCCCAAATAATAGTGCATGATCTTAAGATCTTTCACATCGAATTATGCTACTAATTGCTTCTTGCATTCTTGAATCAAATGTTATACACCTGTAACTAGTAGACCATCCACATATAAGAGTATGATAACTGGTTCATCCTAGACCACCCTGATATATAGTTTAGGATTTGAAGTACTCTTGGTAAACCCAAATCTCAATAGATATGCATCCATCCTAGCATACCAAGCCTTAGGTGCTTTCTTTAATCCATATAGAGATTTCATCGATCTATAGACATGAGTCTCCCTCTGATTTATTTCAAATCCTTGAGGTTTCTCAATGTAAACCTCCTCATCAATGGTCCCATTCAAGAAAGTTTTCTTAGCATCCATTTGATGGATGTTCCATCCCATAGTAGAAGCCAACGAAACAAGTGATCTTATTGTCGTATACCTAGTTGTGGGAGAAAATGTTTCCTGGTAATCAATTCATTCCTTTTGTGAAAATCCTCCTTCTACAAACCTTGCTTTGTATTTGTCCATGCTCGCATCTACAACAAGCTTTATCTTGTAAATCCAATTTGAAGTGATTGTATATTTGTCACTTGGCCTAGAAGCAATCTCCTAGACATCATTATTCATTATGGATTAGTATTATTCCTGAATAGCATTCCTCCATTCTTGATGTTTAGTTGCATATTCATAGGAGGAGGGTTCCACTTCAATAAGCCTTTTCATGTATGCAGCATATCCCTAATAACTCTTCGGTCTCTTACTTAACCTAGATGTCCCTAATGTTTTATGTCCTTCTGCCTCTTGAAGAGTAGTGTTTAGCCAAATAGGCCTCTTCCGATTTTCTGGAACAATTACATGTTGTATAGGCTCACAAGGACATTTAACATCTTCTTGAGCATGTCTTGGTTCTTGACCATCATTATCCCTAGAGATATCCTAAAATATAGGTATATCTTCTTTATCAGAGTCAACCGGAACATCCCTTTATTTCTTGTAAGCTATGATTTCATCAAAGATGACTGTACTTCTCACCTCAATTCTATGATCCTCCTTGATATAGATTCTATATGCTTTTGATGAAGAATATATACCACAAAGATTCCCTTTAGACTGATAGGGTCTAGCTTCTTCCTCTTGTCCTTGGGTATTTGAATATACACGGGACACCCAAATATCTAAAGATAATCCAAGCTTGGCTTCTTTCCTGTAAATGCTTTTCCTGGAGTCATGTTGTTAAGAATCTTGTGCGGACTTCGATTATGTAAGTAGATAGATTTCATACATGCCTCTCCCTATAGGAATTGAGGGATATCTTTACCATGTAGCATAGACCTTACACATTCTTCAATAGTATGGTTCTTCCTTTCTGCCACACCATTTTGTTCAGGATTATAGGGAACAATGAGCTCCCTCTTAATTCCTACTTCCTTGCAGAAATTTATTAACTCTTTGGAGGTGTATTCTCCACCATTGTCTAACCTTATAATTTTGATATTTCTCTCAGTTAGGTTCTCCACTTCATTCTTGAACTCCTATAATTTTTTGAATACCTCATCCTTGTTCTTGAGAAGATATAAGCAAGTCTTCCTTGAGTAATCATCAATGAATGTTACATAATAATGACGCCCACCAAGAGACTTTACATCAATAGGTCCACATACATCTGAGTGTATGAGATCTAAAATTTCCTTAAATATGATATCACTACTTTCAAATGGTTTCTTTGCATTATTTCCTAGAGCACATCCCTTATAGATTCCTTCATGTTCTTCCTTTATTTTGGGGATTCCATTGACCATTTGACTCAGAGATGGAAAAATCCTATAATGAAGGTGTTCATACCTTCTAGGCCATAGTTTCGAAGGACTCACTTATAAGTGAACTAGGACCTGAGTTATAGGTGTATAGATTTTATACAATGTCCCATCATGAATCCCAATCACCATTGCTTCATTAATACTAGACCCTGTTGGAAATAATACTGAGAGGGGGGGCGTGAATCAGTACTATCAAATCAATAAAGATTCATATACGCTACTTCAATTAAGGGAACTCGCGTGTACATGCCACTGTGTTTAAGGCAACTAGCATATATCCAGCAAACTTATGATTCAGTTAATTCATCACATGTTGATCTTTAATTAGTGCATCAGAACTTCATTAACCATATAAACAATAACCAGGTGTAGTAAAAAAAGAATATACCATCACACATAAGAAACACGCATGAACACCAAGATATAAGGTGGAAACCCAATGTGAGACAAAAACCACCTGCAGTTGTCTTCCTTTTAATATAAGAAAAACCTGTTTACAATCTTGTACTGGTGCAGACTCATACTAGTACGCAAGCACCCACCTGCAGAAGGCTACAACCTTCTCTCATTCTCCAGCTTCTACTGGAAGGGAGCTACAACCCCCTAGCTCTTGTACTAGCTGATCTGTTTACTAGTATGTAGGTGTCAGTCTGCTAAAGGCTCCAACCTTCACTTGTTTTCTAGCTACTACTAGAAGGGAGCTCCAACCCCCTGGCTCTTATGCTGGCCGATATGTTTACCAGTACGTAGGCGCTAACCTACAGAAGGCTACAACCTTCTCTCTTCCTCCAGGGACCACGTTTCATAAATTTTCATACTGGATACTCCTGGAACACAACACCATAATCTGAAGGACACGTTTCATCCAATTTTCATACTGGACCCATCAACAACATTGAAGCTCAAAATCAATCACCACTGCAATACTACCATTGCATTAACCAATAATTAAATACTCAATCATCAATCTTTGAATCACCCAACAACTAAATCACTGAAGCCCTGTCATCAAAACACAGTCACTAGAACACAGAGCAGAACCCAGAACTTTGCAACAACCACTAGAACCAACTACAAATTCAGATATCATATTTCATAATGTATACGCTACTCTGATGAACCAAACCAGTGTGTATATGCACTTTTACCAAAGAGAACCCGCGTATAGATCTGCAAATACTATCTCAAAAAAACTTCACGGCTATTTTAGAATTCAGTCATACCCAGATCATAACATTTGTATAATAAAACATGCGTCAATACTCAGATCTAGTCTATCCATGATCAAACCATATAATGATAATATACTCCAAGCCTTAAGCTCCTGATTCATCATCCATCATCATCCACATAAGTGCATCCTTGGTTCAGATCAAGCAAAGCATCACAAACCCATAACCTACATACTGGATCTCACACTTCATCAATATTCAATACTTGCACACCATGGCCTAATGATCTTCTCCTCCTTATATAGTTTTAGGCCTTCCTCAATACCATGGACCAAAACCACTTAGGACCAATACCTTGGAGCAAATACCTAGGGTCAATACCTCGGACCAAATACCTTGGACCAATACCATGGATCAAAAGATCATGGACCAAAACTTAGTTTTCCAAGATATAAGTGCTTTTCATTCTGTG
Organism: Pinus tabuliformis; assembly: GCA_031772625.1. Classification (NCBI taxonomy): domain Eukaryota; kingdom Viridiplantae; phylum Streptophyta; class Pinopsida; order Pinales; family Pinaceae; genus Pinus; species Pinus tabuliformis. Next base: position 1,081,397,165 of record CM062818.1, read on the forward strand.
AAAGTGTGTGTGTACATTATACATTCCTTTTTGTCTATTAGCCCGTGTGTATACGCTCCTTTGTCAAGGTGAACCTGCATATACCTGTTGGGTTGTGTTATATTCTTTCCATGTAGTTAACAGGGGGTTTGAAGGGCACCCGTAACCCCACTTTATGGGGTCCGAGGCAACGCCCCGGAAAATTTTGGTTTTGGACCCTATGTTAGGTTGGGCAGACCCACCTATGGTTTTGTGCATGATTTTCACACATGTTTTTTGGACACGATGGTTTTCGGTCCATGGTATTGGACGCGATGGTTTTCGGTCCATGGTATTGGACGTGATGGTTTTCGGTCCATGGTATTGGATGCTTCAGCATGTATAAATATGTATTGTAACATTGAAAAGAAAATAATGAAAAATCAAACTGGTAGTCCCGGTTTTGGAATCCAGGGGAAAATCTCTGTGTATATGTGTTTTATGTGTTCTGCTCTCACATTATTTATTTTCTGTGTTTTAGAATTCGTATGCAGGTAATTTTTGTACGGGGTTAAAACCTACATTTGGTGTCATAGCAGATTTGGCTTCAAGGGGACGCCTTTGTTGCTGAGGGGTTTCGCTCAGGCCTGTGGTAGACCCTGTTCAATGGGAGATCTACGAGATCAATTCTGGTGGTAAAAGAAGATGGCGAGTAGTGGAAAGATAGAGATCGAGAAATTTAATGGTCAGAGTTTTGAGTTGTGGAAACTCAAGATGGAGGATCTGTTGGTGGATAAAGATCTGTGGATCATTGTAGATCCGAGTACTAAACCAACAGGAGTGTCTAATGAAGAATGGAAGAAGTTGGATCGAAAGGCAAAGAGCACAATATGATTGTGTGTCTCAGATTCAGTATTGTTGAATGTATCAGGGGAAGCTACGATGAAGGCCTTGTGGGACAAGTTAGGGACTTTGTACCAATCTAAGTCTCTGGTGAATAAATTGTTCCTGCGGAAAAAGCTATATAACTTGAGGATGAAAGATGGAGACTCGGTGACAGAGCATCTAAACGCATTTAATACTGTGGTAAGTCAGTTAGCGTCTGTTGATATTAAAATTTCAGATGAAGATAAGCCCATCAGTTTGTTGTGTTCTCTACTAGATTCGTAGGATAGTCTGGTTATTGCAATAGGTAGCAATGCAACTGCCTTGCAGTTTGATGAAATAGTCTCAGCCTTGCTGACGGAGGAGATGAGACGGAAAAATACGGAGAGCCAGAATGGTGATGCCTTGTTTGTATGAGGACGGTCCCAGAATAGAAACAAAAATAAGTCATCGAGTGGGAGATCTAAATCTCTAGGAAAACCTGTAAAGGTGGTGTGCTGGAAATGCAGAAAGGAAGGGCACTACAAAAGGGACTGTAAATCTAAAGCTCCTGATAAAGGAAAGGGTGTTAGGGTCCCACCCTAACCCCATTATTTATGTAATGGGATCACGTCATAGTCAAGAGTCAATAAAGCCCATATTAATAATTGTAAGTGGTTAATCCGCAATTAATGACGGGACCACAGTTAGTTGCAAATGGGCCGTAGTATTAGATAGATGGTATTAATAAAACCCATGGTATTGGTCCGTGGTATTGCATGTATGAGTCATATATAAAGGATAGAGACTCCCTGCGAGGAGCATCGTGTCTTATTTTGTAATCAAGCTCTCCTCTATTGGAGGTTGCCCCCTCGAAGAGGCAAGTGAACATTACTCTCTGAATAATAAAATCATTGTTATTCTGTGTTCTGGGTATCTTTTCTTCGCATATTCTGTATTTGGGTATCATTTTGCAGGTTAAGAGCATAACAAGTGGTATCAGAGCACTTTCCAGGGCTGGTGGGATCTCCATTTCCTAGAAAAAAAAAAATTGGCTAGAGACGTGTTCCGGCGTCTTTAAACCACGGGATCTGTCGTTGAGCGCATAAACCTACGGATTTGGGGAGGCATGCACGCAGGAAATACAAGAGGTGGTCACGTCTGTTGGACTCCCTTGTAACCCCTGTGGGTACCCCTTCGAGTAGTAGCGCATTAGACAGAACCGCGCACGGACTGTCTTCCACGTACCCTCTGGGTATATCGGAAGCCCCCTAGGCTCCCTTGAAACCTCACCATAGATAAACCGTCAGTCGTCTTGCGGCTACAATACACCGAGAACAGCACTCGGAGAGATTACTCGCCCGTACGATAGGGTAGTCGGGTTGTACGGCTAAGGGTACGGTCGATCCTCCTTAGTTAGAGCCCTGAAACATTGGGCTGAGTACTACTGCCAGACCCTTATGTATATTGCGATCTGTAGCACCTGACACTCCTCAAGACCATAGTTCCCTTTTCTATCGGGGGATCACACATCATCTCTTCCAGATCCGCTTGTGCAAAGGGGTGCAACAGCAGCAGACATCAGTCCTGCAGTCTCGAGTTCGCAGATCAGCCATTCTGATCTATTAGATCCATCAGATCCGCAGCAGCAGTCTGTTCCATTGCCCAGAGCTATCAGATCCGCCATTCAGATCTCTCAGATCCACCAGATCAGAGTCGTTGTGAAGGGTTCCTATACCGGGGTATAATTTTCGCAGGACTTTTGGCTGCATTGACATTTTGAGGATTTGGCGACTATTGGTGATCTAGCCCATCAAAATCAGGACGACGAGCTGAGCACGGTGGTACCATTCACTTCTTAGTGAAATTTTTTTTAGGCGGTCCCAATTTTCAAAAAAAAAAGTCTGAGATCTTTCGGGGCGCTTATTGGTGATCTAGCCCATCAGAATCAGGACGACGAGCTGAGCACGATGGTACCATTCACTTCTAAGTGAAAAAAAAATTTTAGGCGGTCCCAATTTTCAAAAAATCAGGTTGGTGTATGGTAGAAACTAGAGCTCAAGCGATGGCCAATGAAAGGATGGACAAACTTGAAGAATCAGTGCAAAACCTCCACATTCAGCTTAGCGGACTATGTAGCATGGTCGAGAAAATAATCCTGAAGGGCAAGGAGCAAGCCCACGAGGAGGCGTATAATGGCAATGGACACAATGAGGGTGAGTCTAGCCACTCTCCTCACGTCTGGCACACCCACCAACAACCCAGTCAGCGACCTCCCAAGTTGGACATGCATAAATTTGATGGTTCTCACCCGTCGGCATGGATAGCCCAAATGGAGCAATATTTCAAACTGAATCACATCTTAGATGATGAGACTCAGCTTATGTTGGGGAGCATGTACTTGGACAATGAAAGGTGGCAATGGTGGGAATGGCATCAACGTTGCACTGGACCTTTTAGGACTTGGACCAAATTCACCAAAGCTCTTCAAGACCGCTTTGACCAGGAATCATCTTTTTTGGGTCGTCTTACTAAGCTCCGACAGACTGGTACAGTGGATGAATATATTACAGCTTTTGAAGCCTTAGCCTTCTGCACTTGGGGTCTCTCAGATGTGTTCTACATGGAATGTTTTATTAGCGGTCTTAAAGAAGCTATCAAAGCCCAAGTCCTATTGCACCACCCTCCCACATGGACGGAGGCTTGCAAGGTAGCTCGTAACGTGGAACGTGCATTAGCAGCCCAATACAGTTGCCCAAATTTCTCCGCTAAAGGTCGCCCCCCACAGGCTCACAACACGACTCAAACACTTAAGGTCCAAAAGGTGTCACCTGCGGAAATGGCCGAAAGAAGAAAGCAAGGCCTATGTTACTACTGTGATGAAAAATACTCCCCAGGTCATAAATGCAAGGAGCCCAAATTTTTTCAAATTGATGCCACTGACTACAGCTCAACAGAGGAAGATCCACCACTTGAGGAACCTGAGCCGCTAGAAGAAGACAACCAAAAGGACAATGTCTCTGACGAACCAGTTATTTCGTTGCATGCTTTGGCAGGGATTTCTTCCCCTCAAACTCTCAAAATCAGAGGTTTTATTAAACATCGCCCAGTAGTAGTCTTGATTGATAGTGGAAGTACACATAATTTCATCCATCAAAAAGTCGCAGAAGTAGTGCATTGTTTTGTACGAGCAGTTTCTAACTTTCAAGTTCAAATTGCGGATGGAGGCACAATGAAATGTGAAGGCCGCTGTGAAAATGTCAAACTTCAAATGGGGGGTTATCAGTTGAAAACCCACATGTTTGCCATCCACATGGGGGGTTGCGACATTGTCCTCAGCGCTGAATGGCTCTGCACTCTTGGGCCAATCATAATGGATTTCCAGGAGTTATATATGAGTTTTAAGCAGAATAACTACACACATACCCTCCGTGGACTCCAGGCAGGAGCCCCCTCTATCATCAGCTCGCATAGGATGGAAAAATTGTTAAAAAAGGGCAATCATGGAGTTGTAGCTCAATTTAATGCCATCCAGGCAGTCGAAACCAAGCCTCTGCCAATTCATCCTGAGATGCAACAGATTTTAAATAACCATCTGCCGGTCTTTGACAAGCCTCATGAGCTTCCACCCTCGCGAGGGGAACATGATCATAGCATCACCTTGGTTCCAGGGGCCCAACCCCCAAATGTGCGCCCATACAGATATCCGTTCACCCAAAAGAATGAAATAGAAAAAATAATCAAGGAACTTTTGAAAGCAGGTGTCATTCGTCCCAGCATTAGTCCTTATTCATCCCTAGTGGTCATGGTGCTCAAGAAAGATGGGGAGTGGCGGATGTGTCCCGACTTCAGGCCCTCAATAAGTTGACAGTCAAAGATAAATTTCCCATCTCAGTGGTTGACGATTTGCTGGATGAACTCAATGGGGCTCAATTCTTCACTAAGCTGGATCTTCGCTCAGGCTACCACCAAATTTGCATGAAGGAAGTCGACATTCCCAAGACTGCTTTCAGAACTCATGAAGGCCATTATGAATTCCTGGTCATGCCATTTGGTCTTTGTAATGCCCCCTCTACTTTTCAGAGCCTTATGAACCACATTCTCAAACCATATCTCAGGAAATTTGTCCTTGTCTTCTTCGATGACATCCTCATCTATAGTTGCACTTGGGCCGCACATCTTCAGCATGTAGATCTACTCTTGAAACTGCTTCGCAAGCATAAATTATTTGTCAAGATGTCCAATTGTTCGTTTGGCATGGCAGAGGTAGAGTATTTGGGCCACATTGTGGGGTGTGAAGGTGTCAAGGTGGACCCCAAAAAGATCCAGGCAATGCAGGAATGGCCTCAACCTAAGACCTTGAAGAGCTTGAGAGGATTTTTGGGTCTCACAGGCTATTATCATAAATTTGTCCGCAACTATGGTCGTATAGCAAAGCCCCTCACCCAAATCCTAAAGAAAAATTCATTCTTCTGGAATGAGTAAGCACAACAGGCCTTTACAGCTCTAAAACATGCCATGTGTTCCACTCCAGTCTTAGCACTACCTGACTTCACCAAATCTTTTGTCATTGAATGTGATGCTTCGGGTACAGGTATTGGGGCGGTCTTAATGCAGGAAGGGCGACCTTTGGCCTTCACAAGCCAACAACTAAGTGGGAGGAATCTGAGCCAATCTACCTACGAGAAGGAAATGATGGCCATCTTACATGTAGTCGAGACCTGGCGACCTTACTTATTGGGGCGACGTTTCCAAATCTGCACAGATCATCACAGTCTTAAATATTTTTTGGAGCAACGCCTATCCTCCCCACAACAAAATAAATGGCTCACCAAAATGTTGGGATATGATTATGAGATCATTTACAAGAAAGGGAAAGACAATAGTGTAGCAGATGCATTATCTCGCCAATTTGAGGAGGAAAGTACTCCGCTAGCAATTTCCCTCCCCATTCCAGAATGGATTGAAGAGGCTCGCAGGGAATGGTTTTCACATCCCGGGCTCTCCCAACTCATTTCTCAATTGCAGGTAGATCCAAATTCCACCAAGGGCTACTCGTGGCAGGATGATATTCTTCGCTACAAGGATAGAGTCGTAATATCACCAACATCCACCCTCAAAAGTCGCATTTTGGCAGAATTGCACTCATCTCCCATTGTAGGACATTCAGGCTTTCAGAAGACGTATGCTCGCACCAGAAGATCATTTTTTTGGACAGGAATGAAAAAGGACATCCTTACTTTCGTAGCAGAATGTGATGTCTGTCAACGCCACAAAGGGGAAACCGTCAGCACACCAGGCACATTACAACCATTGCCCATTCCGGCATCAATTTGGACGGAGGTTTCTATGGATTTCATTACAGGTCTTCCAAAGTCAGGGAACAAGTCAGTCATCATGGTGGTTGTGGACCGACTGTCGAAGTATGCTCATTTCTGCGCCCTACCCCACCCGTTTACACCAAATTTGGTCGCTCAATCTTTCATGGATCAGATCTTCAAATTGCATGGCATGCCCACTTCTATTGTGTCTGACCGCGACCCGATCTTCACTAGTAATTTTTGGCAGGAACTCTTCAGGATACAAGGCACTCAACTAAAACTCAGTACTTCCTATCATCTACAAACAGATGGTCAAACCGAAGCCATCAACAAATGTCTAGAAACCTACCTTAGGTGTTTCACTTCAGAAAAGCAACACCTTTGGGTACAGTGGTTACCTCTGGCTAAATGGTGATATAACACCAACTATCATGCCACCACCAAAATGACTCCCTATGAAGCAGTATATGGTCAACTCCCGCCTTCACCTACTTCGTATCTCAAGGGGTGCTCAAAAGTACAAGCAGTGGATCAACTCCTACAACACCGCGCAACCATGCTCACCCATCTTCGAGAGAATCTTCATCAAGCTCAGAACCGCATGAAGCAACAGGTAGACCAGCATCGCTCAGAGCGTCGATTTCAAGAAGGGGATCAGGTCTTTTTACGACTACAACCATATAAGCAAACATCACTCAAAGACAAGGGGTGTCAGAAACTATCTCCCAAATTCTACGGACCATATCAAGTACTTCAGCGCATTGGAGAAGTGGCTTACAAGTTGGCCTTGCCACCTACTGCAAAAATCCATCCAGTTTTCCATGTCTCATGCCTCAAGAAAGTGATTAGGAGCAATTGCAGAATTCAGACCAATCTACCTGAATTGGACGAAGAAGGGTCCGTCTGGCTTCAACCCGAACAGGTCCTAGACACATGAGACAAGCAATTGCGCGGCAGCATGATTAAGGAAGTCCTCATCAAATGGAAATACACCTCTCCGAAAGATGCAACTTGGGAACCAGCCACTATTCTTCAACAGTTTCCATAACTTCAGCCTTGAGGACAAGGCTAGTCTTAAGGGGGAGGGCATGTTAGGGTCCCACCCTAACCCCCTTATTTATGTAATGGGATCACGTCATAGTCAAGAGTCAATAAAGCCCATATTAATAATTGTAAGTGGTTAATCCGCAATTAATGACGGGACCACAGTTAGTTGCAAATGGGCCGTAGTATTAGATAGATGGTATTAATAAAACCCACGGTATTGGTCCATGGTATTGCATGTATGAGTCATATATAAAGGATAGAGACTCCCTGTGAGGAGCATCGTGTCTTATTTTGTAATAAAGTTCTGCTCTATTGGAGGTTTCCCCCTCGAAGAGGCAAGTGAACATTACTCTCTGAATAATAAAATCATTGCTATTCTGTGTTCTGGGTATCTTTTCTTCGCATATTCTGTATTTGGTATCATTTTGCAGGTTAAGAGCATAACAAAGGGATCTGATGATGCCCCTTCTGCAGAGGCGAAAACCACCTCAGATAAAGGTGGGGATGTGTACTTGGCTTCTTCAAGTACACATGTAGATCATGAGACATGGTTGATTGACTCAGGTGCATCCTTTCACTTCTCTTCCCATAGAGAGTGGTTCTGCGAGTATGAGAAATATGATGGTGGTGATGTCTTCTTGGGGGATGACAAGAAGGCTAGAATCATTGGTCGTGGAAAAGTAAAGTTGAAGCTGCAAGGTGGAAGGGTTAGAACACTTCCGGGTGTTCTACATATTCCTACATTAGCTATAAATCTGATTTCTGTTAGCAAGCTGGATGATGCAAGTGTAAAAACAGTGTTCGTGAAGGATACCTGCAAAATGGTTCGGGGAGCACTAGTATTGATGCGGGGAGTTTGAATCGGAACTCTATACAAGCTGCAAGGTAGCACTATTATTGATGGGTGCAACAGTTTTGTGGTTCCTGAAAGTGGAGCAGAAAATCTAGTGGTCTATGGAGAGAAGATCATGTTGTGGCATCAAAGGCTTGGACATATTGGAGAGAAGGACCTTCGAATACTTCATGGTAAAGGTATGGTAGAAGGTATGATTAATAGCTCTCTGGATTTTGATTTCTGTGAAAATTGTGTATATGGGAAGCAGAATCGAGTGAGTTTCCCCTCTGGTAGTAAGAGGGTGAAACAGATATTAAAGCTTGTGCACAGTGATGTGTTTGGACCTGTGAAGGTCCATCATTGGGTAATTTTGTGTACTATGTATCATTTATAGATGAATTCTCAAGGAATACATGGATATATTTCCTTAAGAAGAAATTTGAAGTCTTTGACAGGTTTGAAGAATTTAAGGCTCTCGTGGAAAATCAGACAGAGAAGAAGATAGAGGTGCTGAGGACAGATAATGGTGGAGAGTTTTGCAGCACGGAATTTGAAGAATTCTGTAAGAAGTTTGGTATAGCACGGCAGAAGACTACTCCATATACACCTCAGCAAAATGGATTTGTAGAAAGAATGAACAAGACATTGATGGAAAGGGCAAGAAGCATGCTCAGTGGTGCCAAGTTAGGACAGGAATTTTGGGCAGAGGCAGTGGATACTGCATGTTACCTAGTCAACAGGTCACCCTCATCAGCGTTGGAGGATAAGACTCCACATGAGGTATGGACTGGTAAGAAACCCTCTCTTTCACATCTGAGGGTATTTGGATGTGATGCATATGTACATGTTCCAAAGGAGAAACGAACCAAGTTGGATAGTAAATCTGAAAAGTTCATATTTATTGGGTATAAGGATGGTTTAAAGGGTTATAAGCTTTGGAACCCAGTAACAAGGAAGGTTGTGTATAGCTGAGATGTGGTGTTCAGAGAGGTGAAAGATGTTATTAAACATGAAGTTCAACCAAAGGAACTTGAGAAGATAGAGTTTGAGCTGAAGGAGGAAGAATCAGACTCTACAGCAGAGGAGGAACCAGAAGATGAAGAGCCACAAACTCTGGCTGTGAGAAGATCAATTCGAGAAAAAGGCAGCAAGAGAGGTATAGTCCATTTTCTTTCTGTTCAAATTTTGCTTTGTCTGTTACTAATGATGATCCCAGAACTGTGAAGGAAACAGTGGATTCAGAGGATGGAAAACTCTGGAAAGAGTCCATGGTTGATGAAATGGCATCTTTGCACAAAAATGAGGCTTTGGATCTGGTGGAGTTGCCGGCTGGAAGGAAACCCATTGGCAGCAAATGGGTGTTCAAAAAGAAGACAAATGCACAAGGAAAAGTGGAGAAATACAAAGCTCGGTTGGTAGCAAAAGGTATTCCCAGGTGTCGGGAATTGATTTTGGTGATATTTTTTCTCCTGGTTCCAAGGTAACTTCTATTAGATTACTTTTATCTATTGTCGCTGCTTTTGATTTTGAGGTAGAACAGATGGATGTGAAGATTCTTCACGGGGATCTGGAAGAGGAAATGTACATGAAGCAACCTGAAGGCTTTGCAGTGAAGGGTAAGAAAGAACTGGTATGCAAGTTAAAGAAGTCTCTTTATGGGTTAAAATAGTCACCAAGAATGTGGTATCAGAAATCCGATATGTTTATACGGGGACTTGGCTTCACTAGAAGCAAAGCAGATCACTGTGTGTATTTTAAATTAATTGGTGATCGTGTTATTTATCTAGTCTTGTATGTGGATGATATGTTGTTGGTTGGAAATGACAAAGAAATTATCCAGGATTTGAAGACCCAATTGTCCTCCAAATTCGACATGAAAGATCTTGGTGCTGCAAACTATATTTTGGGCATGGAAATTAAAAGAGATCGGGCAAAGAGGAAGCTCTGGTTAAACCAGAGGAAGTATGTCGAGATAATACTGCAGAAGTTTAATATGTAGGATATTAAACCGGTGAAGGTTCCTATTCTTGTAAGTGTGAGGTTATCTGCTAAATAGCGTCCCTAGACACAAGAAGAGGAAGAGGACATGTCCCGTGTTCCATATGCAAGTGCAATCGGTAGCCTAATGTATGCAATGGTCTGTACTAGACCAGACATTGCACATGCAGAGGGAGTATTGAGCAGGTTTATGTCAAAACCAGGAAAGGAGCATTGGACAGTAGTGAAGCGGGTTTTCAGGTATTTGCGTGGCACTAGTGATTATGGTTTGTGCTCCCAAGGAAGACCAGGATTGGACAGAGTGTTGGATATTCATGGGTTTGTTGATGCAGACTGGGCTAGAGATCTGGATCAGAGAAGATCTACAAGTGGGTATTTGTTTAACCTATTTGGAGGTGCAGTCAGTTGGATGAGTAAGAAACAATTTGTAGTGGCACTATCAACTACAGAGGCAGAATACATGGCAGCCACTCATGCAAGAAAGGAAGCAATTTGGTTGCAGAGATTGTGTTCAAGTATGGGGTTAGTACAGGAAGCTATAAGGATAGACTGTGACAGCCAAAGTGCAATTTTCTTGGCAAGGAACCCCGCATATCATTCAAAGACAAAGCAAATTGATGTTCAGTATCACTTTGTGAGGGATATGATAGAAGACAAAAAGGTGTTGCTGGTAAAGGTGGACACTTTGAAGAATATTGCAGATGCATTGACAAAATCTGTGAGCTCTGAGAAGTTCTCTTGGTGTAGAGATACAATGGGCATTTCAGGGCTAGAAAAATGACTAAGCTCTCTTGTGGCCCCCTGTGGAAAGAAAACAACAAGTGGGAGAATGTTGGGTTGTGTTATATTCTTTCCACATAGTTAACAGGGGGTTTGAAGGGCACCCATAACCCCACTTTATGGGGTCTGGGGCAGCGCCCCATAAAATTTTGGTTTTGGACCCTATGTTAGGTTGGGCGAACCCACCTATGGTTTTGTGCATGATTTTCACACATGTTTTTTGGACGCGATGGTTTTCGGTCCATGGTATTGGACGCGATGGTTTTCGGTCCATGGTATTGGACGTGATGGTTTTCGGTCCATGGCATTGGATGCTTCGGCATGTATAAATATGTATTGTAACATTGAAAAGAAAATAACGAAAAATCAAGCTGGTAGTCCCGGTTTTGGGATCCAGGGGGAAATCTTTGTGTATATGTGTTTTATGTGTTTTTCTCTCACATTATTTATTTTCTGTGTTTTAGAATTCATATGCAGGTAATTTATGTATGGGGTTAAAACCTACAATACCTCTCTTTCTTCATTCTTTGTAGTCTGATCATGCTACATCGTGAACTATCATCTGATTGAGTTGCCATCAAGGACAACACCTGTATCATAATGCCAACAATCTCCCCCTTTGGACTTGATGGCAACAACAATACCAAGTCACTCTCCCCCTTTGACATCAAGGGCAAAGGGTAGACCAAGATATTCTCTCCCTTTCATATACATTATGTTGTCCATGTTCCCCCTGAGTACATGCTGACTTCTTTGATTGAGCTCCCCCCTTTGTACATGTTAAGATGTACAAAATCATCCATGCTCCCCCTAAGCACATGTAGAGTCTGCAAAAATATTTTTTCAAAAGAATAACATGACTCTACAACTCAACTAAGTGAGTATGACCTTCCTATCACCAATGACTCATACATACATCAATCTCCCAACCAAGTGGGGATATACCAAATTTGACTCATCCACCCAACCAAGTGGGGATATACCAAATGTTTATACATGACTGACATAGAAAATATTACATCATCCTTCTCAGTAGGTCTTTTCATGACCTTTACATCAAATGATATACATGACATTTATAACAAGGACAACTGATCTAAACAAGATCACAATAATTATCATCAACTATCATACACCATATGATCTTCACCATCAGCAGCATCAGGATCAACAGCCTGTATATTTCCATCATCAAAGGAGTCACCTGAATCATAACAACTATGTGGATCTGTATCAAGATCTTCTAAGATAATGCCAACAATGCATTATTAGAAGCATATTCTCCCCCTGAACCTGTGCCAACCAACACATATCATCATCGAATAGAGTAGATGAGTGACTGAACGATATCAAACTCCTTTTCTTGAGTCTGTCCCGCTGCTCTTTCTTTAGAACACCATATACACGGCTATGTAGCATCTAACTCGTGTATATATGTGACTTCTCTTCATAATAGCTACGTATGAAAATTGGAATACTGAAGTTTTACACTTTCAACTTCCCCTGGGTCTGCTATGTCTGCAAACTAAGCTATGCCACATCTTTCTGAAAATAATTCTGTCTTCTTCAATACCTTGGATTGTGATGATGTATGATCCTTTTGGTTTGGTGTCTGAATTCTTCTCCTACATTCCTTTAATTTATGTCCAAACATGTTACACGCATAACATCTTACATGTTTCATATTCCTTTTATTGCAATCAATAGCTTTGTGACCAAACATATTGCAAGCAAAACAATATCCCTTAAAGTACCTGGAACATGATGATCTTTCTACGTGATGATTTTGAACCATTCTACTTCTACATCTGGCTGCAACATGTCCAAAATTATGACATATAAAACATTCAACTTCATTCCTTGAAGGAAATAACCGACTATCACTTCCACAGTTAGGAGTAAAAGATTTTCTTTGAAGAATTTCTTTCCTTGGTTGTTGATGGGGTTGACTTTTTATTTCCTTGTTGAGCATCTGAGATTTTTCATTGGAGTTTCTTAACTTACCTTGTGAGCTAGATTCACCTTCACGAAAACCAAGACCGGTCTTTATAATGGGAGAACGTTGAACTTTGAGGATTCCATCTAACGTTTCCAATCCTTTACCAAATCTAAGATTCAGAGTCTTTGTCTTTTCAAGTTCTTTTCTTAGACTTACTACTTCATATTCTAACACTTCATTATGTTTGTCCTTTTCAGTGAGTTGATGTGTCACTGTGTTTATGACCGTATCCTTTTCTTCCAAACTGATTGTAAGTTGATTGATTTCTTTAAGGCAATCTTCCTTTTCTAAGCCATTATTTTCATATGCCATGAGTAGTTTAATTTCTTGATCATCTTCATCACTATTTGACAAGCCATCACTATCATCATGAGTATAATAACTTCTATTACCTTCTTCATACATCTTTCCTTTGTTATGAGGGCGTCTAGAAGTGTAATGACCAACTCTACCACAAGAAAAACATTTGAAAGGTAGCTTACCTTTGAACCTTCCAGAACCCCTGAAGTTTCTTAACAAAATTTAACTCATCTTCTTCTTATGAAATGTGTCATGATTCATAGAGTTTTTCTTTTCCATTTGCTGATACTTTAAATGTAGCTTCTTTCATATCTAATGGTCCTCCTTTTCTTATCTCAAAGGAAGTTAAGATTTCATGAAGCTACATCATAGTGATATTTTGTAGATCATGTTTTTCTTCTATGGCAGACACTTTGGGTTCAAATTTAGCAGACAAGGATCTCAAAACTTTCTCAACTAAGACAACTTCCTTAATTTCTTCACCTAGATTCTTCATACAATTGACAACCTCATTTATACATAGGAAGTAATTGGCTATGCTTTCATTACGCATCTTAAGAGTTTCATACTGAATTCTGAGAGTTTGAAGCTTAGCACGTTTTACTTGAGAGTCTCCTTCGTAGCTTAGAATGATTTTGTCCCATATTTCTTTTGCTGATTTGAGCTGCATGACTTTGACAAACTCTAATTTTGACAAACTTCCTAATAAAATAGTGACAGCTTTGGCATTAGTTTCATAATCCTTTTTACCTGCCGTATCTGTAGGAATTGCTATTGGGAATGTATATCCTTTTTCCGCAATTTCCCAAAAATCTGTTCCAAGAAATTGTAGATAGGTTGTGGTTCTTATTTTCCAGTAAACAAAATTTCTCCCATCGAAGATTGGCGGTCTGATGGATCCCATGCTCTCTTGATTATTCATTTTGATGGATCTCCCTTCAAGCGATCAAGCTTCTTCTGAAGGACCTGCTCTGATACCAATTGTTGGAAATAATACTGAGAGGGGGGAGGTGAATTAGTATTAGCAAATCAATAACTTTTTCATTTCCATAATCAGATTCATATACGCTACTTCAGTTAATGGAACTCGCATGTACACGCAACTGTGTTTAAGGAAACTAGCGTATATCCAACAAACTTATGATTCAGTTAATTCATCATATGTTGATCTTTAATTAGTGCATCAAAACTTCATTAACCATATAAACAGTAACCAGGTGCAGTAAAAATAGAACAGACCATCACACATAATAAACACACATGAACACCAAGATATAAGGTGGAAACCCAATGCAGGACAAAAGCCACCTGTTGTTGTCTTCCTTTTAATATAAGAAATACCTGTTTACAATCTTGTACTGGTGTAGACTCATACCAGTATGCAGGCACCCACCTGTAGAAGGCTATAACCTTCTCTTGTTCTCTAGCTTCCACTAGAAGGGAGCTACAACCCCCTAGCTCTTGTACTAGCTGATCTGTTTACTAGTACGTAGGCGTCGGCCTACTGAAGGCTCCAACCTTCACTTGTTTTCCAGCTACTACTGGAAGGAAGCTCCAACCCCCTAGCTCTTGTACTGGCCGATATGTTTACCAGTATGTAGGCGCCAGCCTATAGAAGGCTACGACCTTCTCTCTTCCTCCAGGGACCACGTTTCATAAATTTTCAGACTGGATACTCCTAGAACACAACACCATAATCTAAAAGCCACGTTTCATCCAATTTTCATACTGGACCCATCAACAACATTGAAGCTCAAAATCAATCACCACTGCAATACTACCATTGCGTTAACCAATCATTGAATACTCAATCATCAATCTCTGAATCACCCAACAACTAAATCACTGAAGCCCTGTCATCAAAACACAGTCACCAGAACACAAAGCAGAACCCAGAACTCTGCAACAACCACTAGAACCAACTGCAAATTCAGATATCATATTTCATAATGTATACGCTACTCTAATGAACCGAACCAGTGTGCATACACGCTTTTACCAAAGAAAACCCGCGTACAAATCTGCAAATACTATCTCAAAAAAACTTCACAGCTATTTCAGAATTCAGTCATACCCAGATCATAACATTTGCAGAATAAAACATGCGTCAGTATTAAAATTTATTCTATCCATGATCAAACCATATAATGATAATATACTCCAAGCCTTAAGCTCTCGATTCATCATCCATCATCATCCACATAGGTGCATCTTTGGTTCAAATCAAGCAAAGCATCACAAACCGATAACCTGCATACTGGATCTCACACTTCATTAGATATTCAATACTTGCACACCTTGGCCTAGTGATCTTCTCCTCCTTATATAGTTTTAGGCCTTTCTCAATACCATGGACCAAAACCACTTAGGACCAATACCTTGGACCAAATACCTAGGGTCAATACCTCGGACTAGATACCTTGGACCAAGACCATGGATCAAAATATCATGGACCAAAACCTAGTTTTCCAAGATGTACATGCTTTTCATTCTGTGAAAGTGCGTGTGTACGTTATACACTCCTTTGTCAAGGTGAACCTACATATACCTCTCTTTCTTCATTCTTTGTAGTCTAATCATGTTGCACCGTGAACTATCATCTGAGTGAGTTGCTATCAAGGACAACACCTGTATCATAATGCCAACAGAGCCCTTACCCTAAACCAAAACCTTTCCATCAACAAAAGAAACTTTATCACCGATATCCTCTCGACAAGAAATAGAAAGTAAGTTTTTATTCAAACCTGGAACATATAAAATGTTGTTGAGGTGAATGCTTCCACCTGAATCAAACTCCAATGATGTAGATCCAATGCCTTTCACTAGATATTTCTTGTTTTCTCCAAGTTCGATAGAGTGAGATGAGTTTCCTTTATATAGGGTTTGGATTTGACTACATTCTCTTGTCATATGTCTAGAGGCACCACTGTCAATAACCCATACATTCTTGTCCTTGAATGTGTCAGATAAAGAGAAGAACAAGCTTACATATGTTACTTCCTTTGTGAGCTTGGATATGATTTTTAAAAGACAATTCTTGATAAATGTAGTGATATTTCCAAGAAAATAAAAACCCTTCCTTTTTCATAGTGCTAACAAATATTTGATCTTCAGTCTCCTTCTTGCACCTTAGCTTTGATTCCAGGTTGGAAAATATTGTGATTTGTTTATTAGAACTTATTTTCCTTATCATGATAATTACTTGTTATGTTATTTGGTTCTTTATTACTTCTTTAGATATGTTCATCAAGCAATTACCAAAACAATGAATACCACGGAGAGATAGAGTACATAAGATATAGGCTCCAATCCAGGGCAAAACCCCTTTAAGGGGAAACCCCCAGAAAATTCTTCTCTTACAAAAAAGACTTCCAAGACACAAATACCCAAGCCAATTATAAACCATCCAATTCCTAAGCCAACGGCCAGCAAGATCTTCCTTGAGACAACTTCCAGAACTTCAATATTGCTACACTTCTACTGCAACTTTGACCCCTATAATAGAATTTTAGCCTGCAATTTCAGCCCTGTGCAACTGCTACAAAATTTTGACCTCCTACAATTGGCAGCTTCACAGACCCTAGCAAGACAAGAGAAAATATTCCTTCACAAAATTTCGACTTATGCTCCTCTTCTTCTTCCTCCTAGGTACTCTTCTTCTCCTTTGTTATTGCAGATCGGAATTTCTTGAGATGTGTGTCCAAATGAGGTCGGGCTGCCTTGTATGTATAGCCTTTCTTAAGGGTCGAATAGGCCTCCTTTAGGCCAACTGGATCTTTCTCTTGGGACAACTTGGTCTTGGGCTTATCCATGGATTTTCTTTGAAAAAAATAAATATTTTTCTTCATTACAATGAGTCCAAATGGGATTATGACACATGACCAATATTATTTGTTATGCTAGAAATACCTAGAAGACCTAAAAGCACAAAGTACATGTTTTTCAGTCAAACTTGAGTATGAAACCCATACTCAAAAAATATAATTTATTTTTCTTTCATTTTCTTTATTTATAAATAATATACAATGTCATGATTAGAATATCATAATGAAGACCAAACCTAGCTACAATTTTCAACATGGACCACCTTTGGGCTAAGATTGTCAGATATACCTAGAGTTCTATGGTTATAACTATCAATCTCAACTCTCTATATATGGATAAAAATCATGGCTAAAGGGGTTAATTAGATAAAAAAATATACAATCCTAATCCTATATACATAACTAATAATCCTAGTCCAAGGGGTATTTAGCTAGTTCTATGCCAATAGACTCTAGAGGCTTGGTTTATAAACCCCCTCAATTAGTCTCATTAACTTACACTAATATATTTAGTAGAGATCACATCTATGAATTTAGGAAAGAATCCATTAATTACCTACAATATATAAAAAAATCATAATTTTAAAGAAAAAAGATGTGTCCTTCAAAATAATGGCATTGTCAAACTCTTTTATGTTTTGGATTTTTTGGCCAAGGGAAAATTTGTGATCTTTTGTTATCTTAAATGTATTTTTGAATGAATGAATGGATTTAGCACCCTCAAAAACCCTTAGAGAACTTCGATTGTACAAACTATATAGCTCAAATTTTCGATTCTAACAAATCTCTACCAAATTTTAGGCAAAATTGACCAAAAATATACCTACAAAAGAGCCACAACTTAGAAGAGTTAGGCTACAGTCAAAATAATCTTATTTTTAAATTGAAATTATTATATGTACATTAATATCTAATTTCAAGTGACTTGAATTGAATTCTAAACTTATAAAGATGTTCTCATAAATTATATGTCTTGTGTGCATTCAAACTTTTTTTACGAATAACCATATAAATTAAATGGCCAATAAACATTAATAAGCATCAGTGAATGATAAGCGTCAAAACAATTACCTCATAAATTATAAATTATTCTCATCAATAATATGTCACTTTAGTCTAGATTGAGTATTTGGGATAACTGAATGTTATCCCTTCCCCTCAGTTTGAATTCCCATTAGGAGTGTGTTGGGCCACTTTGATAAGGTTCAAGGAGTAAGCTTCCCCACCTACACAGATTTCTCAAGGAATAGTCAATAGTCTCCTCCACCTATGAAGAGAAAAAAAAATGTCTAGGTCAAATTAAACTATGAGAATCAAGGTTCAAATCTCTATGGGTCAAGCCAACCAAAAAAAAACATCACATTTACATGGAATGTATAGAGTGCACTTCGATACTTTTTGTATAGAGTGCACTTCGATACTTTTTGTGAGTTATCTTAAGACATATTAGTGTTCTTGTACACTTAATGTAATTAATGTAATCCTGACTAGACTTGTCTTATTATGTGTACCCTAACCTCAGTTTTGTTCTAAGCACTCTTCCTGAATTTTTGAGAAATCGTGTGATTATAATCCTGGTTGGACTATATTAGTCACAGAAACTGATATAAAATATGTAACAATGAAGAAATACATAATTGTAACAGTTGCAAAAATAGAATGGGTACTCTCTCGTTCACATAACAGAATGTACAAGGTGGTCAGTGAGAGTCCTTGAAACCTAGAGCTCAAGCCTCATTATTTTCGTTGTCATCTTCATCAAAAAAGCCATGGGTGAGTTTATGGAGTGTTGGACAAATTATCTTCCTCTGCCCTTTCCCTCCCAACATTGAAGACAAATATGAGGAGGAAAGTGACTTGAACTCTGTTACAAAGAGGAAAGTGTTGAATTACGTTCTAAGGTGAATGACTATGCAGCCTGCCAGATTCTAAACTTGAACCCAGGACCTTTATTGATCCTCGCAAACTTGTGCCACCACGAGGTGTGACTGAGCGTAATGATGGAATCAAGTACGAAGTAAAAATGACTGTGTGGAGTAGGCTATGAGTAGAAACATCAAACGTTGGTAATAGGGGGCTGTGGAGCTGCCACTCCAACTAAAGGGTAAAAATCCTCTACATCGTCTTTACATCTCCCATCCCCATCACCTCGTACACTTGAACTTTTTGTTCTCCTCCTCAACCGCACTCAATATACTATTTTTTTCTTTTTTCTCTTTTTTTTAAAGGGGAAATTTATCATAACTCATTCGCGTTGTCTAGCGAGGCTATACTTTTTCCTGGAAAATAATGGAATTTCCAACATGATTTTTACAAAATTCAGCGGAAATTTTTGGAATCCAGGTTATAGTTGTCAAACTTCAGGATTTTGGGTGCCCTAGGGGTTTTCGATAGTGCTAATTCTATTTCCACCATCTAAAAATCGATTCAAACACTCCCAAGGTTAGATTTTTTGAAAAAACAAATTGTTAGATTCTGACGAGGAATGGTCATCCAAGAAAATTTGTAGCCTCGATAGACAATGTATCTCATTTTTTTACTAGTAGTGGGGAAAGTCATCACTGGATTCTATCCACAAATGGAGGTTGACTCATCATTGTTATTCAAGGAAAACCACGCTAGTTGGAATTACTCGCTAGTGGTTCGTAAGGGAAAAAGCTTTCACTCCTGTCATATGCCTCTAATTCTTGGGTCATTAACATGTTTCATTACATCTAATGAGATCGTATCCAGGAAAAAGTAGTTTTATGACATACTCCAAGCCCAACCACACTCAATATACTTGTTTTCATCGGCTCTAAAACAAAAACAGGGAACATTGTAATGTTGATAAAAATAAAAAATAAAAACAACAGAGCATATTGTGGTCATTGTTGTTGGTAATAAACACCATCGTAGTTGTTTAGAATGATGGGTGGAGTGCCTTTTGAAATAAGTTTCTCAAAAATATAAACTGAAGTCGAATTTGACACTTTTGAATATGACAATTTTTAATTAAATTGAAAAGCAAAACTTGGCATCACTATCAAAATTAGGGTTTGACATAAATCTCAACCCTTTCATTCTAACTACTACTAAGAATATTCTATGGAGATTAAATATCTACTATACAAATAATAATTATAATTAAATTAAAATTATGGAAGTCATATTCAATTTGATCGGGGGCTATGGCTCATTTAGGAATTCTTGAACAAGGAGCACTTTCATTTATATCACAGGCCCTACATGGATGACCACTTTTGTCATATTTAGTATATGGTTTTTGGTGTCTTCTTTTTATATAAAATTTTGTTAGTTTTGATATCCCATTACTGAAAGCCTCACAGGTTGTATCTCAGATATTTTTTGTGACTGACACTGTAAAAACTTTCAATTTTGATGTTTCCACACTATATTAGATCCCTCTAGTTGAGTTATGTATATTTTGTGTATTTTTGGACAATTTTTTAAGCCACTGAGAGGATCCACCCAGATCCTTTAGAATACACACTTGGTTGTGTATATGCAAAATGTAATTTTGTTTAAAATTATAAATGAAATTATGGTTTTTCCTCAGGAAAAAAATTATGGAAGTTGTGTTTCTATATAGATACATTTATGGATCTAATTATTTTCTATACTAGAAATTGCACCACATGTTGCAAAGGAAATGTCGTAAGGCAGTGGAATAAGGAAGAGTATCATTGACGAATAAGGATGTGACATGTTATGCAATTTAGTTGAATATTATAAAAAAAAAAAAAAAAAAAAATTATTGGAGAATTGTTTGGATAAAGAAATTGGTTTTATATAGCCTTAGGTTAGTGTAGATAGTATATAGAGTATATTCACTTAAGGTCATAACAGAGTGACTATGTTTTAGAGGTTAAATATGTGAATTTAGAAGAGTTAAATTTGGGATCACAATGATGTCACCTAACCAAGATGAAATCTCAAAAGGTGAAAATGAGTTTTCTTTACTTTTAAGAGAAACCATAAGGATGGATCTTAAAAGGGATCCCAGAAGTGGGCATTCTGAACTGGATGTTCTGTGAAAAATAGTTTTAAGCTTTGTCGTCCTTGTGAAAACACTGGCCCTAACCTTAGTGGTATTACTTGTTGATAGAGAGAGGTTGCTAATATCCAACGAACAACATAAACAATGCCAACTTGCTAGAATTGAAACTTTGATAGGGTGGAAACAATTACAATTATTTTATACAACATTATTATTTAAATTGAAATTGTAATGTCAAAAAATAGAAAAGGAGTTGCGTTTCTTTTCAAGAGAATTAGTTGTAGCTTCAGTCACCTTGAGAAGTCATTCAAAGAAACTTCCAAAATCATTAACTCACAACAACAATAATTCACTTTTATTGAATTTTCAAGCACTTACAATTACGCGTACAATGGATACCCAAAGTAATGTGTTCTACCTTAGGTAGATTAGTTTTACTTCTTTTCTATTTTTAGATATAAACATGTTAGAGTTAGTGCACTTGATTTTTAGTAAGTTGAAAATGGAGGATAATTCACTTTACCAAGTTTCAAATGTTGTGGGCTATAGGCTTTTACCCCTCTTCCCTAGTCACATTCTTTTGATTGATATTTTTCAGACAAGGTCATTTGGAAAGTGCTTTGTGTTACTAAGACGAAGGTAACTATAAGCAAATAGACTACATTGATCCGAAATTTATAAGATGTCAATGTAGACCTCCCAAGAAACTGTAGGGATGTAGGTGCCTTATAAGCATGGATTTTTTTTCTATAGCAACTAAAAATAAATGAACATTAAGTGTTAGATGAAGTCTCTAAGTTAGTATGTATTTGATGATTCCTAGGTCATAAGTTAGATCAATCAAATGGGATTTATCTATTATTTTGTAATGTTACATTGATTGCATAAATTCTGAGGATTGATCATTTTCTTATAGAGTATGTCACATAATGTGAAGTGAGGACTGTATGAGGAGAATGGTGCAAAGATTTACCTAGGGAGTTTGGTTCAAAATTGTTCTTGTCTTTGAAATTTTCTTTGGTTTTCCATAATTTAGTTTAGTTCCCTGATTAGAGCTTCTAATTTTTTCCATTGGAGGTAATTATATGTTACCTAAGGGATAAATCTTTTTCTATTTCAGCATTGTTATGCAGAGAGGTTACCCAACTTCTATTTTTTTGTTTACTATTTTTTTTTTTAATGCCCTTGGGCAAAGGTAGACACCTCTCTTTGATGGATGTGGGCTGATAAGAACTCCAGTTTTGTATACTTGTGGACCCACTTAAATGTGGTACCTACCAAACCTTGACAATACACATTGTTCTATTGCTTTTTATGCCTATTGGAGTTTGAACCTAGATTGTTTGCATTGTGACACCTCATCTCGACTTTTAGTCTTTAGACCATAGTTTAACAAAGACCTTATTTCTAAGTCTTGAAATTGTTGTCAATATCATATTTGTGTCTGTATGCATGATTTGATGGATGTGTCAATAGATACAAATCATATAGGAATTTCTTTTACCAAAGGCAAATGGTCAAGACATTGCAATGGATGGATACATCTAGTTTGTATATTTCTATCAAAGGCTATAGAGATGTGACTAATGAGTCTTTTCCTCTGTGATGAGTATGGTCTAAAGTGGGGATAACATCTTTAACTGTTAGATGTTCCACTTTCCATTGTTTTCTAATCTAGCATTTTTTATATATTCCAGGTGTCTTTGACCTAAAACCAAGTGTGGATATTACCTTGCCCTGTTGGAATTGAAGTTTGCTTGTGTCTTGCGAAAATAGTAGATTCAGTTTGGAGCATCTAAATTGAACAATGATCAAACTAAACTCCATTACTTTGTGTTATTCAGGAGAAAGTTGCATCTGATATTATCTTGAAGGCAATGGAAAGAGAAATAAGCAAGACAGTAACAATTGTAGAGATCATAAAGGTGGCATATTTTATTCAGTAAATTCTCACATTTAATGTTTGTTGTTGGATAATGGTTTGCAGATTATGAATGTTGAGTTAACTTGTTTCTTCTCAATATGATATTGTAGAGGAGGATATCTAGCCTTCATCAGAACACTGAAATAAGTTATGCTAATATAAACTATATGTGGGAACCTCTCGAAGAAGGTTTATTGCCGTAAGTTTGACATGTTTTATCTTTGACCTTCCTGTATTTCTTATCACTCGCCTAAATTTATTTTGGATCGCTACTTTTCTTTATTTCATGTGAAATCTTGGAGAGTAGTGACTTACTTTGCAATTCTTATTATGTGGGTTGGAAACAACAAGACGTGTCAATGTTGAAACTCAACACAACATCTATAGGGTAAGTCTAATGTTATTGTGATTGTGAGAAATGATTTTATCATGGTTCTTTGAAAATATATTATTTGGTTATATATGGTTGCTTATGGGTATGAACTCAAGGTTGCTTCTCTCAATCTCACATGATATCCTCTACAATAATGGATAAAGCCTACATGGAATCATCATTTCTCAAGCTCGGGTTTGCTTGGAACAATGTAAACTTTGAAACAGGAACTGATACAATTACCCATTTCGTTGAAGTAGCAAAAAAGTCAACCGATTTTAAAAAGTGGTGATGCAGAATACATATATATTTTTTTCGGAGCATATTTTTGACACTTTAATTTTTCTTATGTATCAAATATAAATATTTGTTTTTAAATGTTAGTGATTTTCATGTTGATTTTGAAACGTGTTGATGCAGCATCAACCCCTTTTTTAAGAGACTTATTTTTGACACTTTATATTTTCTAATGTATTAACAGTGGATATTTTTTTTTAAATGTTACATTTTTTGACACTTTAAAATTTTTTATGTCTAATTGTTTTTTAAATGTTGATTACTTAACAAATTTTCTAGTTGTCTTATTTATCTTTTTTTAAATGTCAATTACTTAAAAATATATATATAAAAATACCAGGAAAAAAAAAAAAAAAAACAAAAAATATATATATATATATATATATATATCTTGTAAACAATAAAAATTTGAAAAACTAAATAAATAAATAAAAATACAACAATTAAAAAAAAAAAAAAAAAAAAAAAAAAAAAAAACTAACTAACAAAAGTTAAAAACTATTAAAATTAAATTTTAAATTTTAAAAAAACATATATATATATATAACATAATTGATTAAAATTTTAGAAAATTAATGTTAAAATCTTAACAAACAAAAAATATCTGATTCTAAGAATCAGATTTCAGCTCTACCGACTTAAAATGATAATAATAATAATTAATAATAAATTATTATTTTTAAGTGGGTGGAGCTGAAATCCAATTCTAAGAATCATATCAACCCAGCCAACTTAAAAAATAAAAAATAAATAAAAATTTAACAAGTATTTTTGTTAAGTGGGCGGGGCTGAAATCCGATTCTGAGAATCAGATTTCAACCTCACCTAGGGCTGTGCCACCCAGGCCCTTGGGCGGAGCTAAAGTCTGTTATCGGACTTCAACCCCGCCCATGGACTCAGGGGGCGCAGCAGCTCCGCCTGCCCAAGGAGGCGACCCCCCTCCCCCCTGGGCCCATGGGCAAGGCTGAAATCCGATTCTCAGAATCGGATTTGAGCCCTGCCCCCTATATATATATATATATATATATATATATATATATATATATCATCTTCTTCTTTTTTTAAATGGGCGTATATATCATCTTCTTCTTTTTTTAAATGGGCGAGGCTGAAATCCAATTTTTATAATCAGATTTTAGCCCTGCCCTCCAAAATTTTATTTTTTTAATAATCTTTCTTTTTCTAAGATTTTAATATTAATGTTATAAAAAAAATTAATTAATTACTTTTTTTATTTTTTTTAATTCAATGTTAATAGTTTTTTAATTTTTGTTAGTTTGTTTTTATTTTTGTTTTTAAATTATTTAAAATTGTTTTAATTTATTTTTACCTTGTTTTTTTTAAATCAAGTTTGTTTTTATTTTTTTTTTGTTTTTTTAAATTGTTGTATTTTTATAGTTTTTATAAATAAATAAATAAAATTAAAATTTTAAGATAATTTTTTTTAATTTTTTATGTTTTTTAGAAAGCATGTTTTTTGTTATTATTTATTTTTTTGTATTTTTTTAATTTTTTAATTCTTATTTTTTTAGGTTAATTTTGTTTTTTAATGTTTGAATTTTTTTTTGTCTTTTTTATATATTTGAATTTTTTTTGTCTGTTTTTTAATTTTATGTTTTTTTTTAATATATTTTTTTATTTACTTTTTGTTATTTTTTAACTTTCTTTTTGTTTTTTTTTTTATTGTTTTTTTTTTGCTTTTATTTTTAAATTTATGTTTTCATTATTCTTTTGAAATTTTAATGTTTTTCGGAGTCATGATAAAATCTTTTACGCTATCTTCTCAAAACGCTGAAATTTTACCCTAGGAAAAAAAAGTGTTATTCCAACATCAACATATTTCATTTTCGAGTTGATTTTTCATGTTTTTTGGGGATTTTTTTGCTAGAGTTCCCGTTTTTAATTTATAGTTCATGTTTCAAAGTTTACATTATTTTGGCTTAATACACCATGATTGCAACATGTCTCACATATCAAGCCACCATTAATGATTTTTGTCTAGGGCTCCTCCAACATTTTGATGTCCTTTATTTATATGTGCTTCTTAAATCTACCTAAATAATGGACCTTGGTGCTCAGTTGTGTCATCATATCTTTTGATTATTTAGTGCACCTATTGTTGTTTCTTTCATCATGGATTGTGAATGTGATATTTCTCTTGTTATATTTTGGAAGTTTTTCTTTTTCTTTTTTTATTGGGGAGATGCCAAGATGATAATTTGTTTGTGCTTTGGTTCTTTCCTCTTTTTGATATTTTGATTTAAGAATCTGGACTGAGATATTGTTATGAGGAAACTTCAAATTATTTGGTATTTTTTGGATTGGTTGCTGGATAAATTTGCGTGCTTGTTGAGCTTCTTCCTATTCCTCTTTGGGACTTGTTAAGTAAGTGTAAATAATAAACAATTAAATAGGGCATGTTTGGTGTCTTAGAATAGTTTCTATGACTTCAAATTTCCTCCGTTACTTTTCTATCTAGATTTGGCATTGCATAGCACATCTCATAAACAGTTTTCTTTTGTCTGAGCAGATATTCTGTATGGGGCAATGCTTACAAGGACGATGAGAAAGAGGTATTTTTCTATAATCTTTGTCTCGTCTGGTTTTCATGCTTTATTTCTTAAGAGTAGAAAGATGCATGTATATTTGTTAGCTTGGACAAAACTATCACTTTTTATGGATTCGAAACATTCCAATTGAAAACAAAGTGGATCACTTAGTCTACATTGTAATGAGGCATTTCTTAGACCTTGCTCCCATATGTTTGTCACAGGTTTAAATTTCTGTAATTTTGGTTCATAGTCTACTGTAGGTTCTGACCCCATATGGTTCATGTGATAAACTTACAGCTTTGCATAATCTTACCCATCTCCATGCTTGTTGTTGATCTGATTTCAATTTAACTCACTGATTATAATTTAATCATTAAGGAAAATAAGAGTTCATTGATAGCTACTGGTCAAGGAAATAAGTGTCTACATGCATTCTTGATAATTGGCTTCTCTACGCCTGCTAGGCCATCCTAAGATATTTTCTTATTGTTTATGAGTTTTTGGTTTGAAAATTATGTTGCATTCCATTCTTCGATCTTGCTTGTTCAATTCAAATTCTTATTTGTTGGTATTAATTCAAGGTTTCCTGGACTTCACCAACAGCAAGAAGCCACACAATGTCATATCTATGTGCCCAAGTTTGACACCGTAATCTTGTTAGATTTTCAAAATATTTCCCAAGTATTTGTATGAATTGTCAACCCCTTATACCAACCCTTAGATATATTACAATATCTAATGACAGAATATCTAGATTACTCATATCTAATGACTTTATTTTGTTTATATTGCCGCAAGACAATCACGTAACTAAATTGCCACAATACAACCACGTAACATGCCATCTTGCAAGTGTTTTCTTCTATTTTAAATCTTTACTAGGGGTGGATGCTCTGAGAAAATATGATTGGAGGTATCTATTTTTCTGAGTTTTCCCAAGGTTTCCAAGGTCATAAGTCACCCCCTTGCCCCCTTGTGCTGGCTAGATGGCCCATGGGAGTTGATCATACCCTTTGGGGAATCAAACCATGGCAGGAAAGCCCTTGTTGACTTCGAGAAAAGGCACAAACATATTATTGAGTGCAATATCATACAAAATTTTTCATGTGGCAATGCCCACCTTGGTGGGGCCAATAATGTCATCTCTCCCTCTACCAACCAAGCAAGCCCCAGTTGACTTGGAGAAAAGGCATAAACATATTCATGAGTGCAACATGATACAAAATTGGTCATGTGGCCATTAAGTTCAGATTGCCTTTCCAAAAGATAGTATATGCATTGGGTTCCTGATTGAAAACATTTTGAGATTTAGCCCTGCCACGTAGGTACAAACATAAGCCATGTGTCTTTCACCATCCTAAAATCTTATTAAAGTAAGGTAGGATAGAGACAGTAACGGCGAAGATTAGCGAAAGCAAGTTAACTTAGCATGCCATCCTCTAGGTGAGCTAGTTAATTATTGCATTCTCCTGCTTCAATTCCTCTTTCAAGTCTTTGGTGGCATTTAGATTCTAGGTGCAAATGACATTTCTCACTACCTTCATGGCCATGAGCTCATGTTCCACACCCTATAGTTTTTGGTCCTAGTTGGTTTGTTGTTTCCCTTCCACCAAATCCTCTGCCCACTAGTCTCATATTTTCTGATGTTGTTTGTATTGTGTTGCTAACCATTTTTCTAGAATTTCATTAGTCATTATTTGTATCACTCTTGCAAATGTTTTTGTGCAGTCTATCCCTTGTTCACTAATTGTTTTTATCCATCAGATGTTCTTTGTTGCTAATCTTGGGTTTTTAATTTTTTAGATGGCGTAATTCATCTACCTTTGCTACATCTCCAAACTTTTTGAGCTTATGGACACGGTGAGATTATTATGTGTCTTGGATCTTTCTAATTTGGATTGTAGTCCTTTGTCCTCGAACCAACTTGGCTATTCTTGTTCTCCATTTTTTTTCTTTGGGACTTTCTAAATAGATTTAATTTCAATAGAATATCTAAAACATTCTCAGCATCTCAAATATTTAAATGGAATGGCTATGGATTGAGTTTTGTGTTTCCAGATAATAATGATCTTAAAGTGAAATGTTCATCAAATCATTGTTCTTCATGTGTATCACCATGTTTCTATAGCTATTATTAGGTCGATGATTGCCCACCATGCACCGGGATGGGATGGTAATTTCTCGGAACTTGCCACTATCACCATTTAATAATTTTCTCTTAGTTTTTGTTGGCATATGATTATGCTTCATTTAAAAACTCCAACTATTGTTAACTGATTTAACAGTCATGACGACTTGTGAATGGGAGCAAGACGGTTTCTTCTTGATGGGAACGTTGATTACGAGGACGAGCGCAGGACTAGGAGGGTGATTTTGGAGCTAGGGTTACAGTTTAGCAGATTTCGTTCTCCATGGAAGGCCGTAAAGGAGGGAGCTCCACTCCCTCCTACAAGCAGGTAGTGGCCAACAGAGGAAAAAGACCAATAGAAGAGGATAGAGATCCTTCAGCTGAAAAGCAAAGAAACAGAGAAAGGGAGCAGGAGGGCTCTGAATCTAAGGAGAATAACAACAATAAAGAAAGCAAGGAAGCGGACAAGGAACAAGGCACAAAAGACAAAACTCAAAGGGGACCATGCAAACCCAAGACTATTATCACTCCTAGAGTTGTTTTGAATGATCTTGCTCTGCAAGCGCATAGGGACCACATGCAGACTTATGCCATCATTTGTAAGTTCATGGGTTTATGACCCACTGAAAAAGCATTACAATCTTGGATTAAATACCACTGGAAACCAAAAGGAAGCATAGAACTACATCTTGGGTCAAAGGCATTCTTTACTGTAGTCTTTGCGAATATTGAAGATAAGGACAGAGTATTTGAAGTGGGGCCCTACTTTTATGCAGCAGTAGGCCTATATATGAGACCTTGGATCATGAATTTTGTCCCAGAACGTGAAACTTTTACCTCAGTCCCAGTCTGGGTAAGACTCTACCCTCTCCCTTTGGATTACTGGCAACCGGAATCCCTATCTGCCATAGGAAATAAGTTAGGACGTTTTGTCAAAGCTTCTGAGGCCACTAGAAGAGGAAAATACACATCCTTTGCAAGAATATGTGTGGAGATGGATCTTTTTGGAGCTCTGCCGGATGAGGTCATATTGGAAGTGTTTGATGAAGAATGGGTACAGACAGTGGATTATGAGCACATCCCATTTAGATGTCATAAATTTCATGAACATGGGCATCTTTTCAGAGATTGCCCTCTTAGTAAAACTGAAAATAATAGTAAAACCAATCCCATTAAAGACACTGAAAGCTTTCACAAAGTGGTCCAGAAAGGAAAAGGGAGCAAGAGGGGATCGAAGACACATCAAAATGAAAGGCAACAAGCCAGTCAAAACAAGTTTCAAGAACTAGAAGGGGAAGAGGGGATAACAAAAGCAGATCAGGCCAAGGGAGACACTCCAGTGAATGAGGAGAACGAAGAAGAGGATGAGCAAACACAAACCATTAACAAACAGAAAGAATAAATGATCAGTGACACAGAATTGGAGATGGATCTGGAAATGACCCAAAGTGAGATGGAAATGGAAGATCACGAACTACAGGAGATTCTTGAGGAAGAGAATCTAGATCTAGAAGGATTCCTAAAACAAGGGACTAGGGAGGGAGTGGATTTGTTACCTCCAGAGGAGTTCAATAGAGTTCAATAGTTGTTCTTATGGAAAACTCAGACCACAGGGCTGGAAAAGCAAGGGAATCATGAAAGGTAGAGTAGCGAAGGTGTGAAAGCTTTGAAAACCACACCGGGCTTGGCACCCAGATACCCAGGAAAGAAAAGAGGCAGGAAAAAGCAGAACGAGCTTTTGATGGAATGTGGAAAGCTAATGATAGACTTAGGTAAGATGAAAGACCTATCCAGTTACTCCTTTACAAATCTTTAATAATGAAGTTCACTTCTTGGAATATTAGAGGCCTAGGCAGTAAAAGAAAACAAAGGTTACTTAGTAATAGAATGAAACAAGAAACACCGAATGTAATCTTCATCCAGGAGACTAAACATTCCATTCAAAAAATAAAAGAGATTCACAGTAAATGGCTCAATAAATTTGAGTCTCTGGAAGTCAAAGCAGAGAATACAGCTGGTGGCATTCTCACACTTTGGAATCCCCAAAAAAATTACATTATAGATGCAGAGGCAGCTAGGGATTATCTATCAGTGGTCATACAGCCAATGGGAGATAAGGAAGTCTACCTAGTAACGAATGTGTATGGTCACCAAATATTGGATGGCAAACTCAAGCTTTTAAACTCCCTACATGATCTTAGGGAAATACATGCAAGTATCCCTTGGATCTTGGGGGGTGATTTCAATATGATCAAATCTTAGTCGGAGAAAAAAGGGGGCACCAGAACTCTAAATAAAGATTCTTGTGCTTTCCAATCTTTCATAGATAATATGAAGTTAGTGGATATTGGTATGAGTAATGGTACCTTTACTTGGAACAATAAAAGAGGAGGAGAGTCTCAGGTGGCTTCCAAATTAGATAGATTCATTATCTCAGAGGATCTTATGCTCAAGGACAAGGACATGGTTGCAATAGTTCTCCCCTTTGGAGGCTCTAATCACTGGTCCGTTCAAGTAGAAATGCAGGGCATTGGTACCCCTAGGAGTAGACCTTTCAGATTTGAAAACATCTAGCTTTCCCACCCAGATTTCGCCAACAACATAGCCATCTGGTGGGCTGAAGAATTAAACATTCAAGGCACAAGCATGTTCCTACTCCAAAAAGGACTAAAACATATCAAACTCGGGCTCAAGGAGTGGAACAAGAAGGAATTTGGTAATATTTTTGAAGGAAAAAAAGTTGTTGAAGGAAAAATGCAGGAACTCAACCAAACCCTTATCAGGGAGGGTTTTGATAAGGTTAGAAATGAGTAGGAAACTAAGTATCAACAAGAATGGGAGAACTTCTGTAAATAAGAGGAGATTTTCTGGAGGCAAAAATCTAGAGTGAAATGGCTAAAGGAAGGAGAACGCAATACCAGATTTTTCCACAGATCCACTATGGCGAACAGAGCTCACAAAAGATTTCTTCTATCAAGGATGAAGGAGGTAATCTTCTTCATTCTCATGAAGAAATAGCAGCAGTACTAGTTCAGTACTTTCGTAGTATTGCTCAGGAATCCTATTCAGATAGGGAACAATCTATTAGGGTTATATCAAGGCATATTCCAAAGCTGGTTTCCAATGAGGAAAATTTCAACCTTAATAGACCAGTATCAGAAGATGAGATCAGTGAGGTCCTAAAAGAAATGCAAAATGGTAAGGCACCAAGTCCGGATGGTTTCAATGTTGATTTCTTCAAAGCTTGCTGGAATATTGTAAAACAGGATGTTCTGAATGTAGTGGAAGACTCTAGGAGGGACAAAACCATTTTGAAAGTGCTCAATACCACCTTTATTTCCCTAATCCCTAAATAGGATTCAACTCTAACTCCTGATAGGTTCAAACCCATTGCCCTGTGCAATGTGGTCTACAAGATGATATCCAAGGTTGTGGCCAATAGACTCAAACCTCTTCTCCCCACCCTAGTGTCGGGGGAACAATCTGGATATGTGGAAGGTAGGCAAATCCTCGACAATATAATTCAAGCTCATGAGGTGGTGCACTCACTAACAAGCAAGAGGAAAGTTGGAATGATCATGCAATTGGATATAGCCAAATCTTATGATAAGCTAAATTGGAACTATATCAGAAAATTTCTCATGGCTTTTGGGTTTGATCATAATTGGATCAGATGGGTAATGGCCCTAGTAACTTCTCCTAGTTTTTCAATTCTTGTTAATGGTTCTCCTTTAGAGACTTTCATTCCTTCAAGAGGCCTCAAGCAGGGAGATCCACTCTCTCCCTTTCTCTTCATTCTCATGATGGAAGGGTTGGGTAGATCTATCAGGCATGCTAAAGAAGTTGGTAAAGTCAAAGGTATCCAACTTACTGAAGATGGTCAAGCTTTAACACATCAACAATTTGTGGATGATACCATGCTACAGGGCATCCCCACAGTCAAAGAAGCTCTAGCTTATAAGCAAATCCTGAGAGACTTCGCCATGGCTTCAGGTATGGAAGTTAATCTCTCCAAATCTAAGACTTTTTTCTTCAATACTCACATCACTATTCAGAGAAATATTTCAAGAATTTTGGGCTTTCAAAGGGAGATCCTCCCTTCAAAATATTTGGGAGTCCCTCTAATGGCCAAGCCTTTTCACAAGAGCATCTGGGAGCCAATGATTAGCAAACTGCAAGATAAGATTAGGAAATGGACTTTCAAATCTTTAAATTTGGCTGGAAGGTTGGTGTTAACCAAGGTTGTCCTTCAATCAATTCCAGTCTTCATGCTATCAGCTCTCCTAGCCCCCAAAGGTGTTCTACAGCAATTTAGAAATGTGCAAAGAGACTTTCTTTGGGGCAAGGGGGAAGAAAGAAAGAAATGGGCCTTGGTAGCATGGGAAAAAATCTGCAAACCCAAAAACTATGGAGGACTCGGTCTGGATGATCCTGAGATTCTAAGTAAGGCTTTAGGAGCTAAATTATGGTGGAGATGGGTTAAATATCCTGAGGCACAATGGGCAAAGATATGGAAAGAAAAATATGCACACATGTGGCAAAACAAAGATCTAATAAGAATGTCAGGATATAACAAGGGCTCTCACATCTGGAACAATGCCTGGGACAATAGGGGCTTAGTCCAAGGAAACAGCTTCTGGGAAATCAGAGAAGGAAACCTTGCCTTATTCTGGGAGGACAGATGGCAACAAGAACCTATTTTGTTAAAGGAAGACTTGAGGGATCTCAAGGAGGATACAGATACTAAAGGGTTATCTAAAGTAAAAGACTTTTGGGTCCAAACCAACAGTAGTGGAAAATGGAGAACCTGGAGGAACTTTGAGTTCAGGGATGAAAACCCCCTGAAGGCTAAAGCAGAGACTCTAAAAAATATGTTAGAGAAAAGGAAGATTTTGAAATCAGGGGAGCAAGATCAGCTAAGATGGGGCAACAAAAGTGAGGGTACCTTTAATCTCAAAGAAGCAAAACTCATTCTCCTTGACCTCAACTCACAAGCTCCAGATAAGACTTGGAAAGACCTATGGAGACATCAAGGATGGATGAAGATTAAACTCTTCATGTGGCTGGTTCAGCATAAAAAAATCCTAACATGGGATAATATTAAGAAGAGGGGTGTCCTGGGGCCTTCCAGATGTTAGCTATGTGAAGCCCAAGAGGAAACTATGGAGCACCTTCTCAATAATTGCATCTTCACCTCTAGTTTATGGGATTCTTTTGCCACCATTTTCCAACAGACTGACAGGGACAAAGGGAGCATCATCAATACCCTAAACAGATGGAGAAGAACCTTTTCAGACAATGAGATTCTTAGCTCAACATGGGCCATCATGCCAAGTTTCATTATTTGGAATGTCTGGAAAGAAAGGAACAACAGAATCTTCAAGAATGAAAAGAGGTCATCCCAAAGCCTTTTTGAGCAGATCTTAAAACAAATCAAGGAAACGGTTGGCACTATTGTGCAAAATCTCCCCAAGAACCCTCCTTCTGCTGTGGATTTGAAAACTCTTGGTGATCTGGGTCTGTAGGGACTTATTCCTCAGGGATGGGATAGGAAAGTTATCTCCCTAGATTCTGAGCAAGATTTCTGGCATCCTCCCCCCAAGGGCTTTTTGAAATTCAACATTGATGGGGCTTCAAAGGGCAACTCGGGCTCTGCGGGTTACGGAGGGGTGTTAAGGGATGAGCATGGTGGAGTACTTTTCATCTTCTATTGTCATTTAGGAAGAGCCACGAATAACATGGCGGAATTGATGGCTATGGAGCAGTGCTTAGATTTCCTGAAACAGGATAACCGGCAAAATGTGATTGTTGAAGTTGATTCAGAGTTAATCATCGATTCAATCAAGAGGATCAGCTAGGGCACAAGACCAGAAAATGTCTCAAGGAACTGGCATCTGATCCAGGGATTTCAATGGATTCAGTAGCACCTCCAGAGCCTTCGGACTGTTAGCTTTAAACATGTAAGAATATCAGCAAATAAATTGGCTTATCTTCTTGCCAATCAAGGGGTGATCAACACAAAGAACAGGGTTGCTTTTGGCTGGCAAGAAATGCCTCATAATAGGTTAAAAGTGAAATGTTATGACCAGGCAGATGAAGACAGGATTGTGTTTCGGAGTAGGGCCATGGAGACGGAATCCAGTTGATTCAGGTGTTCTATGTTTCTTATTTTTTCTACTTTCAGGTCTTCAGGGGGTTGCAGTGCTTTTTTGACCATATTAAAACGAGTCAACATTGTTTTTGAGATTCCAGTGGATACTCAGTCGGGCGGCCCTGGTTCGTCTAAGAAAGATCGACTGGTGGGTGTTTCGTCCTTCCAGGTTTCTAGCAGAGAAAACGAAATGATAGGTAGGATCCCGGGTACTCTCGACAACCGCAAAACCAGGGGTTTTCCGTCCGGGATCGGTTTACTAGGTCGGGAGAGGTTTTCAGGTGATTGCGACCCTCACAAGCAGGAAATGGTTTTGCCAAATTTGGAGCGATTCCATACAGAGGGCTACACATGGTGGTGGGGTCGGCTAAAATACCGCCCTCATCACACACTAATGTTCAATGAACTTAGTCGGGGCGAAATGATCCTCAGCCGTTGGATCACGTGAAGCGTTTCTACGGCAGGGATTGATCATGCAAGTTATCAGTCTAGTTGGCGGGAAGCACTAATGTTTAGTGATATTAGGCAGTGTGAAATGATCCTCAGCTGTCGGATCAGGCGAGGTGATTCGGTGACCGGGATTGATCGGGCTGTCATCAGTCTAGATCAGCGGGATTTCTGGCGACAACAATCTCCCTTCAAACAACTTCTTGTACAGAAAACAGGGTTCTTAGTAGTTTCCAGGTGATCGCATGGCTCCTGAGTGGTAAATGGTATTGGATTTTTGGTAGCGATCCCATCAGGCTTCTTGCACGTGGCAAAGGGGTGGTATGGAAAACTGCCCCCCATCGCTCACTAACATTAGGTCAGCTTGGTTGCGCGATATTACTTCTGGCCATTAGATCTAGCCTTCCAGATCTATGATCAGAAATGGTCGTGTTGTTTCTGTGGGGCGCGCGAAGTATGGTCGGTGGCGACTGTTGTTGATTTTCCGGGCAGTGGAGGTGGAAGGCACTGGAGTTTTCCACGTGGTTGGAGAATCTTTTAGTCCAATTTTTTGTGTAATTTGAGAGTTTGATAATGACTGTTATAGGGGGGGCCATGTCTATGGTAGGATTCCCTTTATTTCTTCTGAGTCCATGAAGATGGATGGTTTTTTGTATATTTTGTAACATTATTTTTGTTTTAATGAAATAGAAGGATCATCTCTTGCTTCAGCAAAAAAAAGATTTAACAGTCATGACACCTTGTTATTTCATGGCATGAAACATACCACCCTCTTGGGGAATTGAATCCAGTGGGACGAATATCACTACACCCTCTTTACCAACCAGTCAAATCTTTAGCAATGATTTTTTTTTATAGATACAAAACCAATATTGTTTTAGCTTCCTTTAACTCCTTTTGGTTTTCATTTTGGCCTATGTAGCATACTTCTCTGCAACAATGAACTCAGCAGTTCATGTAATTATGTACTTCTATTATTTTTTTTCCTCAATTCTAAGGGGAAGAGAGAAACTATGAACAAAATACCTCTTTTGAGGGAAGTGAGTTTTGAAATGTAAACTTTTTTATATTACTTTTCTAAATAACTGACAAGAGTCTTGTAAGAGTTATGGAAATCAGCTTACTGTCAACAGAGTATCTCGGGTTTGCACCATTTTGTACACTGAAATTAATATAATTTTTCTATTTCTCCTGTTTTGTCTCAGGTATCTTATACAAACACAAATGCTACAGTTTGGTCTAAATATGGTTCAGGCTTACTATTGTATTAAATCACATGCTCCATATCCAATATTTCTCTGCAAGGTATCTTATTTTTTGTTGTGGAACTCTATTTCTAAAAACTTAACATAGATGGGCTAACCAGTTAACTATTTTTTTATTTTGTAGACATGTTTCTACTACATGATCTCATTGTTGTTGTTGTTGTTCTCCAACTTCCACGTGAAAAATTACTCCAAGTCATAACCTCCCAAACAGAAGAAATTGGAGTGATTAACACAAGCTCAAGATATAATGATATAATTTTCTTCTCCCATGTCCTTACAAAATATCAACTTTAGATAAAGAGTAATTGTTTTAGGAAAAATCACTAGGTTGATTGGTCATGCTAGAGTGTAATTTTCCTCCAAGATTCCATTCATAACAGCCCCATATGTCGGTTGATCATGGCCTC
Source organism: Pinus tabuliformis (assembly GCA_031772625.1). Taxonomy (NCBI): domain Eukaryota; kingdom Viridiplantae; phylum Streptophyta; class Pinopsida; order Pinales; family Pinaceae; genus Pinus; species Pinus tabuliformis. The sequence continues at coordinate 1,081,433,638 of CM062818.1, forward strand.
AGATGTTGATCCCCAGATGTATGTGGAGAGAATGTGCCAGATATTGGAAAAGCTCAAAGTAGTTGTGAGTTTTTGGGAAACCTAAGGGAGGACGTGCATTCAACGACCCAACACTAACTTCATGGATTTTGTACAACAGCATGATATTATGGTATAAATATATCAGGAATATGCATGATATTTGAAACAATTGCAATTCACTTGTCACCAATTGTGTGTACATCTTTTGAAGTGGGATATTTTGTACTCTCTAGGATATTCTACTCGATAAAGTCATATGATGCTTTACAAATGAAGTTTCATCGATTAATATGAATCTTGCAAGATATTTTTGAACCAAAAAAGCAAGCAAACCCTCAATATACAGTTTTCTTAACACACTCAAAAGGTTACCCAGCCCCAAAGATTCATTTTGTGCCCTTTCAATCTTCTATATTTAAATTCAAAAAACATTACCCAATCAGCTTATAACTAACACGGTATATCCCAATTAAAATTTGCAAGTTTCCAACCAACTATTTCTTATCAACTTAAAGAGTATCTCGAGGCTAAAGTAACTATGATTCCACACCAACCCAACTAAGGGAGAAGAACTAAAAGAACTCACCATTTGAAAACATATGATCCAAAGTTTGTGATTCCCTTCCCACTCTTTCCAACGCCGCATCTAGGCATCAGCAGGACATGTAGATATCAGTAATAACAGAGGAAATAATTGCATGCAGAGATTAAAATAGTAAAACCCAAGGAAAAATTTCAACTAGGCATTATTGGAGAAAATAATCGATCTCCTCTTCCACTTACCTTTGTTCTTGCTAGCACGACAGTTAAAATGCTATATAAAACATGGAGAACTGCCAACATAAAGATGAATATGTGGAGTTGATGCATGCCACTTTGGGAAACCAGAGGATACTTAACCTGAATACAAAGGAGCACAATTATCAAGTAAAATCAAGATGGTTTAATTTCAAGATGGTCTAAATCACCTTGATCTCAGTAGGAAAATCAAACTTGGATAAAGAAACCATGAGCATTAAGACTAAGAGTAGGGTGTGGCCTTTACATGTGTGGAGTTACAATATCTGCTACCCTCATAAGAAACTAAGACGTGCCTCCATGGGACCTCTTGTTCAGTAGACATACATTCCCATCAAGTCCATCAATCCATACCCACCCATATCATAAACAAATCCATTTTTATGGCTAAAAGGCAATGGCAGTGGAACACACTTATGAGCAACCTAAAACATTAAAATCCCTAATGTTAAAACCCTAAAATATATTAATCGAAACCCTAAAGGTCAAGATTGAAAGCCCTATCAGCCTTTGTAGAAATAAGTAAAATTGAACCCAAATGGAGGTAACCACTAACATTGGTGGCGTTCTGCTTCCTGGGAGCCTTTCCTCTAGTGGACTTATGAGCACCATGGAGCCAAACTAAAACTTTGAATAAGGATTCAAAGAAACAACCTGCTCTGAAAGAAGTCGACATATCCATCAAAATCAAGGCATCTGAGAGGTGAGCATCGAGTTTCCTGTAACTTCTTGCTTCATTCACGTAAAAAACCATTGCCTGTAAGTCCAGCAAAGGCCACTTTGTATGAAAGAGGTTCTTCCACAACTCCTCCTGGATGGCCTAGAGGCGCGAGATGGAGGTGGCCTTGGCTCGACATTTCCCTTGCAAAATCATGTGCCATCCTTCAGTTCTATCGTCCATAGTTGTTGATCTTGAATCTGGTGATGAATTTACAGCTGGATGAGTTGGTTAACCACGATAATCGCACAGTAATATGCATGCCCAACACATACACCAATTCCCACACCTTGAAACCTCGAAACTTGATTATGCCAAGTTCGGGAAATATGACAAGAATTTGGCATGTTAAACCAACGGGACGAAAAACAGCCCAAATTTGACTTGTTAAGTCAATAACGGGAGACACTTCTATCATCTAACGATTCATCGGACAGAGCAGAGAGATGACAAGAGGGAAGGGAGGGGAGTTCATCCTAGAGAGAACGCCTTACGACGTAATAAATGAAAATTAAAACAAATAAATTTGAAATGAAAATTATTTCAGATTCTTCAATTAAAGAGTAAATAGTTTTTTGATAACCACTTTCAAACCCATGAATACCATCAGCAGATGCCTAAAATTGATCAAAGATCTCGTTGATCCCAAATTCCACAAAAGAGTTTACATGGTTCCTTGTTAATGCGGAAAAACATACATTGGGGAAACCAATCGATCTATCCTAATTAGGAATCAAGAACATGTCGCCGACATAAAACACAACCGCTTTAAAACCTCAGCTCTGGTTGAACATTCCAGTAAAACCAATCATCATGTTTGCAATGAAAACTCTAGTGTGGTGGCCAAAATCAATCATTACCAGCATAGAAAATTTAGAAAAGCCATAGAAATAGGTAAACACCCTAACAACCTCAATCGAGATGAAGGATGGAAAATAAGTGACAATCTGATTCCTACTTTAACCTCCTAAATCGCCCTCCCCTAACATCTCCCTTCCCTCTTTTCACTTGACCTTTCACCTCGATTTCTAACCTTACTTCTCTCTCTCTACACCTCCCATTCTAATTAATCACTAACCCTAATTTTAATTTTAATTTTTAATTTAGGTTTTAACTAAAATTGTAAGATATTTGTATATTTTTAATAGTATTTTTTTTTTAATTCTCAATTAAAATTATTTTTATTTTAATCTTAATAAAAAAAAGATTAATATTAATATTAAGATTAAGATTAAGATTACTAATAATTTTTAAAATTTAATAGAATTCTAAATTAAAGTTATTTTTATTTCAATATTAATTCAATTAATTCCAATTAAATTAAAATTATTAATTGTAATCATTAGTATTATTAATAATTATCATTAATTATTAATTATCCTTCCCTAAGACATGATCGTCTACCATCATTCCCTTTCCATCACTACCTCATACTTTTATTTATTCATTCCATCGAGATCTGTCTTATACACTTATTGATCTATAGTGGTGGTGATGAGTCGCGGTGGATGGCTCAAAACGCCGATTCAAACAATTATGGATGTGATGATTCTGGAATAAAATTCTACACAAAATACAAATCGCAGAAGCCTCAAAACAATAACTTCTTATTATTTTTAGTTTTTTTAAATTAATTGTTTTTCTATGTATAATAACAACTTTAAATAAAAGAATGTTAACAGCTTTTCCTTATATCATTATTATATAATAAAATCTTATTGTCATGAACGTGATTATCATATATTTATTGAAATTACATTTTAGTAGTGGGAATTTAAAATCAAATGCTTTGGTCTTGGTGAATCCTTTAGCTACTCATAAAGGATAAACAATTCCAATTTGAATCATTTCTCCAGAGTCTTATGGCTTAGAATTAAGAACAATACTAATCTTTCATGAGTCCATCTGTGGATTTTTTTCTACATACTATATTTGCTTGTATTTCTTGCCTATTTAGCTTGCTCGCATTCACTATTTGCTTAGCTTACTTAAATTTATGGATAGTGTATATGTGTCTTTATTATGAATCCAATATGAAGAAAATTGATTCAATACAGAATTGATTTTTTATTATTGGTAATTCAACGTTGAATAAGTAGTGTTCAATTTAAATATTCATTTTTGTTAACAACAAATAATGTTATTTTTGTGTTCTTTTCAAAAAGGGAGTGATATTTATTTTAAGGAAAGTTGTGTTGTTAAAGTTTTCTTCTTCTTCTTGGGGAAAAGGGGGGTACATTTTAGTGATATCCACAAAACAAAACAATATATATTTTGATTGTCTTTAAAAAAAACATTACTATTGTTAGAACAATTGGACTAATTACCTTGTAAAGAAGAACAATTTCATTGTTATAAGAGATGACATTCAAGGGAGTTTCATTGTATCTTAGAAAAGACATCGAGGGGATGAACAAGTTAATAACCCTATCAAATTCCCTCCATATAATTTCTATGTAAATTGTAAGTAAATAGTCCTATTAAATTACCTCCCTATAATAATTATGTAGATTGTAATAGGAGTAAACCAGTTGACTTGTTCAATTACATCTAAAATTCTAACTTAGAAATCAGATTTTTCAACTAAAAAAATTAACACAATAAAAAAATTGTAATATATAAATTATATATGAACTTTAAAATTATTTTGTATTGTAATGTAAAGACTAACTTATTTTCACATATCAATATTAAAGTATTAAAATAAAATTAATTTTTTAAATTCAAATATAATTTTTTTTCTTGTTTAAGGAGGCCATAATTTTGCCAAATCACTAAAATTCTTGTAAGATTTTGAAAAAATCGGACATCAATTTTAAGATATCTAAATTAAGTTAAGTTGTAGTTGTTGAGTTTCAGGATTTTGAATCTTAGTATTTTTAATAGTGCTAAATCCATTTCCACCATATAAAATAAAAGCAAAAATAAAAATTTAAACACTTTAATTTCTTGAAAAATTCTTACCAAATTTTAACCAGAATTTTGTTGCGAAATTATAGCCTGGCTAGACAACGCCTTTGAAGTTACCCTTATGTTCTTGCATCAAATAATAGGTGATGTTAATAAATCGGAGAGCGAATGAGTCAAGGCAGAAATGTAGATATTGTGTATAGGCACGGAGTCTTCACCTCTTTCTAGAAATGCAATCAATTTTCATACACCATCTACAGTGACAAAAGTATTACCTAACAACTGTATTTTTCAACGCAAATGATAATTCCAATGATAGACTTTAATAAGTGGCCTCTATGTGGCAATGAGGACCAACGTTTATTCATCATCCTTTCTTATTTTGAACTCACGGCATACCACGCTTACATGTCTCATTTTTTATTTATTTTGCAACATCTTTTAATGCCAATGGTACATTCTGAAATATTTTAGATGAGTTAACTTGCCAAAGTCAACTTGCTGGCTTTTAGATATCCGATTTATTTTGGAAATATTGCAGCCGTGATCAAATTGACTTATAAGTCTTGCTTTTTTACTGGATATTTGGAGATATTGCAGCGGTGATCAAATTGACTTAGGTAAGTCTACTAGCTGATTTTTACGGGATATCTAAATTATTTTAGAAATATTGCAGCCTTGATCAAATTGACTTAGCAAAGTCAATTTTCTAATTTTTATTAGACATCTGAATTATTTTGGAGATATTACAGCGGGGATTATTTTTTAAATAATATTTATATTCTATTATATGATAGGCTTGAAACAATCACATTAAAATTCATCACATTACTTATGGAAACTGAATATGGATAGGAAAACTCATCCAAACACAAAATAATTTTTAAATAATATTTATATTCTATTATATGATAGGCTTGAAACAATCACATTAAAATTCATCACATTACTTATGGAAACTGAATATGGATTGGAAAACTCATCCAAACACAAAATAAACTCAATTGACAAGCAATAATCATTTAGATTTATTCTGAAACTTTAAAACAATCATGTTGATTAATGATATGAATGTCTTATATATGGCCCAGTTGGTTAGACTTCCAAGGGGGTGGTTCGTCACTCCTAATATGCTCTAGGAATGTCTCTTTCTTATATTTTGAATACTTTTTATTTTGGTAATTTTTGCTTTGAAGAAATAGGTCTGCATTCTTGTTGTCTATTTTTCAAATTTTATAATCTTTTTGTTTTCTCAATATAATCTCAAAATTTTGAATTTGTACTATTGATCTATCACTAATTTAGTCTTCCTTTGTACTATTGATCTATCACTAATTTAGTCTTCCTTGAAACAAACCAATAGTAAAAAGAGATTTCTTAAATAATATTTTTTTTAAATAATAAACCACCAAACTTTCACACAAAAAAATTAATTATATAAATAAACTTTTTATTGTGTAAAAGCTCCAGCATACTCATGCTAGATTACATTCATCATCTATATACATGTATTGTAAACCATATCCATTGTCCATTTGGTGTTCGCTCGACCACCTTTGTAAGGACCTGCAGTCCTTGAATGCACTCCCGGCTTGAAGTGCAATGACGATATGGAGGAAGGACGAGCTCAGACTACGTATGCAATGAGGTTATGTTATAATGAACGAATAAAGGGAGGAGAGCGCGCTGTTTATAAGCGTGGGGAGCTTGGAGGATCACCCACGGGGCCAACCTACGAAAGTAGTGAGGCCGACTTATGTTTAAGTGTAATTGCGATGGAGATGAGGGCGTGGGCAAGTCGGCTGGGCAGCCAAGACTTCACCCTGCCACTCATATAAATTAGCACTCATGGAAGCTCATTTGGATATCGCTCAACACAACGAACTCGCTCAACATGTGAAAGAAAAGGCACAGGTCTAGTGTGGAAGCAACAAAGAAGAGGAAGGCACAGTTTTGGGCGATGCGCCTGTTCTTGGGCGAGGTCGCACGGAGATAGCATCGTTTCTTGGTTTGGGTGAAGGGTGCGGGTAGAGGTCGCCCGTCAATTGGAGAAGGGCGTGCACGGGTGTGGCTCCCGGTTGTGCGAAGGAACGTCCGACGGTGAAACAAAGGCGTGGGCGCCCAGTTTGTGCGACAACTTGGCACAGGTTCTTGGGTGACTCGGGTGAGCGCCCGCCCGTCATGCAAGAGTGCACGGTGTGACTTAGTGAAGTGTTGAGATTGTGAACAAAGGTGTGACTCGTGTGGAGGCGCCCGTGTGTGGCGACTTGGTTACGACGAGACGCGCCCAAGTTGGCAAACAACACGATCGTGCGACGAGGTGAACAAAGGGTTGGTGTGTCGTGCGGAGGTGCCGACGAGCTGGGCAACCGAGTTTGCCGAAGTTTGAAAATTGGCTAAGTGTAAATTTGGGGTTTCCCAAGATTTAATTTGTACTTTGTAAAAGTGAAGATTGTATAATATATTGATTCGGGCAGACTCATATTGCAGGGAGTTGCCCTTCCGTTTATACTATTATGCATTTCTCTTGTATAGTGTTGTTTATGTGACTGTTATGGACTTTCACTTGTATAAAAGAAACATAATAATACTTGGTAACGAAAATAAAACTAATTATGGAATGTTAGGCGTAGTCTATAATCGTAAGTATTGGTGAAAAGAAAATGATTGGTAGTGTCGCACCTCGCTATAAGCGGTTGAAAGACTACTGCAGGTGTAGGGGCGTGACAAGTGGTATCAAAGCTCATGGTTGGAGCTGGTGTACTGAATCAAGGAGCTGATTCTATGAAGACCAAAGACTTGAAAGGGAGTTCAAGTTTTGCGAGTAACAGGTGGAATATCAGGGTGATTCAGGTGAATGGTGAAACAGGTTTAGCAGAGGTGAAGCTTAGTGCTTGGACCAAGCAGAACGATAAGGCATGGCAGGTTTGGAAGAATGCGAAGGGAAGCTCATGCTTACCTTATATAGGTTGAAGCGGATGAAAGAGGAGAACCCCCGGATTCGAGATAAGCTTGAAGTCTTGGAAACGAATGTTGAAGACGAACTTCTTCAACTTGGTTGGACAATGGAGTAAGATGAAGTTGCAGATTGTGCTGACAAGGAACAGGAAGCCGTGATGACCAAGGATGTTGCAGATGTGACAACGATGGAGGATGAACTTAAGATTGATCAAGTTGGACCAGGATCGTGCATTTTGCAGACATGGATAGATGAGGATACTCACATGGAGGAACCTCATGATGATGATGTAAGTACAGTTGATACTTGTGTTTCACTTGAGCATTTGGTAGATGGACCGTATGCAAGGAAGGGCAAAGTCAGTTTGCCGATGCTAGGGAGGATCTTACCATGGATGACTATGTTGAGACCTTGTATGGAGAAGCAAGGATTGTTGACTGTTGCAGGACTTGTTGGGGTTGTTTGTGACCTTATGATAGAAGGTACAAAGGCCCGTGACAAGGGAGGAACGTAATGATCGTTGTGGAGGGATTGGGTCTTGCTTTAGCCACATGGAGCATTGGCTAAGTGCTCGGCATGACTCATGAACACATTAGAGGAGGGCACACACTTGAAGTATTGATCAGGAGCTCAGGACCAAGTGTTGTAAAATGGTCAAAAATGAAAGTGCTCAGAGCTGATTGGAACCTAAACGATCGGATAGAGCTCGTCTTCCTGATTCTGGCGCTGCAAACGGTTCGAAAAACGGTCGTCGTATGAGGAAGTTATGCCAAAAACAAAAATTTCCCAATAACATTGAAATTTTGGATTTTTTCAAAAAAATTTAAAATAGAATATTCTAGAGAATATTCTTTTTAGGGCAGCGAATGGCAAGCTACCACGTGGCAGGCCCGGAGGCTGCCACGTGTGCATGGTAACGTCAGCATATGTATGGGCATTGGTTTCGGGCAGGCCAATCATAGGATGCCACGTGGCAGGCCCGAAGGCTGCCACATGTCCATGGTGACGTCAGCAGGTGGTATGTGCTTTGTTTAAAATTTTGGTGGCGGTGTGGTTTGAACCTAAGACCTGTTGTCTCCAAACGCTATGCCTTACCAACATGCCACATGGGCCAAACTTGATATATTGGCATAGGCAACTTCATTTGAACGTTGAACTTTGAATGGGTGGGCACCAAAGGGGGTCAGCCCCTAAGGGCCAGCCCCCATACCATGCGACCTTGGGCCCATAACCTAGGGCTTAAGCCCCAACCGCCAGCACATTTAAACAGTCATCGTGCAATCCGAGGTAAACCCAAAACCGCCAGGAACGTTCACATGCGCATTGAAAGCCACTAACAGTTAGCTGGCAGTCACGGTCATTATGGCGGAGTGTTTGGCGGAGCGCGCCAAATTTAGCGGCCGCTCCATATTTGGCGGGGTTATCTGGCAGTTAGCCAGTTTTAGCTGGAGTGATTTTAGGCCAAACTGACAGTTGGGAGTAAATGGCCATAACTTTGGCTAGGAAAGTTCGTTTTGGACGATTTTTTTTTTTTCGACCTTCTGAAGCCATTGGCACAGGTTTCACAGCCATCTGAGGTCATTTGTAGGTTTTTTAGCTTCTTGGAAGTTCTAGGAGCCACTAGGGCCAAATCAGTTTGGGAGCTGCATTGGGAATTGTGCAACCAGTGACTGTGGAATGAAGGTCATTCCTGAAGGTTTTCAGCATTCTGAATCCATTTCTACAACTCGTTTTGCTTGTTGATGCATTCTTCTCACTGTTTAGCTTCAGGGAAGCTTTCAGGACCACTAGGGCCATTTCAGTGCTTGAGCTGTTTGGAGGCTATGTTCATCCATTTTTGGTGATTCAAAAGCCTATGTCTGCTACTTTCGACCTTCTGAGTCTAATGGCAGAGGTTTCAGAACCAATTGAGGTCATCTTCACCTCGAAATTCTCCATGCAAGTCTGAAGGGCCACCAGGGCCAATTGGGGAAAGTACTGTATAAGGTACAATTTCACTGTTTAGTGTTTGGGAAAGAGCATGTTTAGCTAATTCCTATCTTCTGATTCTGTATTTACAGTCAGATCTGTCCTTCGAGACACCCATATTCTTGTATTAGCCTTTGTAGCATTTTTAATACAAGAGGACAAGCCTAGTTGGAGAGGCTTGGTCCAGCAGATGTAGCCCAGAAGGGGTGAACTGCTTTATCATTTTGATGCCTTAATTCTGTGAGTAGCCGAAAATGGTACCCATACAAAATGCTAAACCGTCCTTCGCAGGTGATGTACTTCATAATTTGGAGGCTGACTTCGCTCCAGAGTGGCAGTAAGTTGGTTCTGCGAACCCCGTTCTTATCCTCTGAGAATTGCTCCTCTGGTGGGAAGAATTCCTTCTTAGCCTGCTGGCCTAATTTCCTCTCTTCTTTGTCCCATGGTACCCCCATTGGGAGCTTAGTAACTCGGCTGATGAATTGTGGGGTGAGTCTGAGACTCAAACCCCTGAAATTGACAGTGGCTACTGTCTTTGATTTTGGCTTTAGAGCCCGCAAGAACTCCTCTGCCACCTCATCATCATACCCTTGAAATTTGTCGCAGAACGACATCCATTGCGCGCGAGTGAACAGCTCTACCACCTCAGGTTTCTCTCTTAGTTTCTTTGAGTCGGTTGGTTCCTTTCTGATGAACCCACCCGGCATGGTGAAAAACTGCTACGTTAGCTGAAGGTGGCGGATGCGCAAAAACTAGCCTTTTGGGACAGAGCGTAGAATTACGCCTCTGCCACGCATACAATTTACGAAGACTATCTCCAGACGAGCCTCAACAGGGCTTAATTACAAATCATATCCTGTAGGAAACCTTTCATACACCTCGACGACAATTCATGCAAACGACAGACAACACTTGCAATTCTTTTATGAGCAGACTGTAGAACGTCGACTCCGCCACCCTCGAAACCAATTGCATGGGAGGCAAGGTTCAGGCTTACCTTTTTAATTCGCCACCTTTGACGTGAAGAGCCCAATTTTCCTCGTGGCAGTGAGCTTCTTGTAGGAGCAGCTTTCCTGTAGAAGCAGCGCACGAGTTCTGGAGAACACTGTAGTGGTTCTGCGCCCTCTGTGCTGCTATCAGACGTTCGAACGGTTGAAGACTTGGAGTGTCGAGCTTCAGAGGAATTCGGATGCTCACTCGACTTCTAAACGGCTGATGATAAATGCGTGGGGTGGCAATCTAGCCGATAGATTTGAATCCGACGGAATCCGTGGCGCGGGGGTGAGCTGTCCCTGCCGGACCGTTGGACGACGTCACTTAATCATTCTACTGCAAGTTCCCTGACTGCCGCATCATTCTCCGCAGATCCGCCGCCGTCATTTCTGTTAAAATGCACTTCTCCCCGACTGGATGGTTCTCACGTGTCCACTACCCGTTCCTTTTTGCCACGACCACCTTTTACACATCTGACTAGACCATCTGACTGGTCGACGTGGTCAGCCGAATGGCCATACGACTGCTCAACCCATTCATTTCATACTTGCAAACATTTCAAAGTAGTATTCATGTAATTCGACGAAAGAAAGGGCGAGGCACTTACATGTGCGGCCGCGGCATGATTCTTCAGGCTTCAGGATGACGATGACTAGATTTGCTTGTTGCTGCTATTTGCACAGGCCCGGAGGTTCCTCGTCGCAGGCTGCTGATGATGAAACTTGTGACTCGGTTGCATGCGCCCGCTTTATTATTGCATGTTGCAGGTGATTGAATGGTGTACACTCTAGTTGGCTGAACTGCTACAGGATTCCTGTAGGATGTCCTGTAGCAGTTTTTCCTCCTCGGGTGCATGCTGAACGGTGAAGATAGTGGCATCACGATCTCGCTCGCAGGGCCCTTGGATAGCTGTGATGAGTATTGCATGGCATCTCGGCATTTTTTCATTTAAGAACCGCTCCCTCTTGATAATTCAACGATCTGTTTTGATTGTGCAGGTACTTTTATTGCATGTCAACTGGGGTGGTAGAAGGAGGTGACAGCAGCGTGTGATGGAGAAAATAGTAGCTTTCATGCCTCCATGTCGAACCTTGGCCGTTAGATCTCCCCACACAATTAGTTCTGGGCTGTCCAAAACTTCTACAGGAAGTTTCCTGTAGAAATACAGAACTTCCTGTAGAAAGTCTGTAGTTTCCTGTAGAAGACTAAGCTGTGATGAAATCGTGCCCATACCTTGGAGAAGATGAGTGTTTTCGGAGGAGGTGCTGGTGAGGTCACCTGGTAGCATGATAAGGACCCTTGACTTTGAGTTGAGAGACCTCCTCTCCTTCATAGAATACCTGCAACCTGCATGCATTGCCACATTGTGAACTTGTTGTCCCTGTTTTTTTTGTTTATTGTTTTTTTTCTTTTTTTTCCTTTTTTTTTTTTTTTTGAAAGACAGCAGGGGCGCCTCAATGAGGTTTTCACCCTTGCCATCTGCCTTAAGCGCCTCAGAGAGGTTTTCACTCAAGGGTCTTTTTCAAATCTCTTTCTTCCTTTTTTTTGAAAGACAGTAGGGGCGCCTCAATGAGGTTTTCACCCCTACCATCTGCCTTGGGAGCCTCAGAAAGGTTTTCACCCAAGGATCTTTATTTTTTTCTTTATTTTTTTTTTTTTTTTTAAGATCATTCAGGGTATGCCCAAAATAGAGGCAGAACCCTTCTCTATGACCAACACTGATTTCTCCACAATTTTGATGAACTCTTGTCTTGAGAGAGGTTTCCTGTATATCTTTAGTCGATGCCCATTGACAAGCATGGGGATGGCCTCCTCATCAATGGTCCGAATAAGAACAGATCCATTGTCATGACATTTCTCCACTGCATATGGTCCCAGCCATCTGGTTCTCAGCTTCCCCTTGAAATCTTTATGCCTGGAATCATACAACAGTGCCCAATCTCCTGGCTGAAATTGCTTGTCATTGAGGTGTTGGTCATGCCACACCTTTCTCTGAAGTTGAACCACTTCTGAGTGAAGGAGGGCCTGCATTCGGTGCTCGTCCAATCCATTCAGCTGCAATAACCTTTCTTGTTGGGCAAGGCTGAGATCTAGGTCCAGCTGAGCTGCCATCCTCAAAGTGTTGTACTCAAATTCAATTGACAACAAAGCTCTCTTTCCATAGACCATCTCATAAGGTGTGAAGCCGGTTGTGGTCTTCCAAGTGGTGTTGTAAGCTCATGTGGCCTCAACCAGGGCGATCTGCCCAATCTTTCCTACTGCTGCTCACCACCTTAGTCAAAATCCCTTCCAATGCTCTATTGGTGACTTCCACCTGCCCATTTGCTTGAGGATGATAGGGGGTGGAAGTCCTATGCTTGATTTTGTGATGAGCTAGTAGGTCTTCAATTAAGTTGGATGTGAACTGGCTTCCTTGATCGGTGACTAGCTCTCTTGGGTAGCCAAATTTGTAGAAGATGTTTTCTCTTCAGAACTCAGCCACCTTTTCTTCTGTTGTTGCTTTGATTGCCTTAGTTTCTGCCCACTTTGTCAGGTAGTCTGTGCACACAATGATGTAAGACCTTTGCCTCGAAGGAGGGTTGATTGGACCCACAAAATCCATACCCCACTTCTCAAATGGCTCAAGAGTCACTTGAGGTTGGAGAGGCATCTCATCCCTTTGAGTCGGTTTCCCCATCCTTTGGCATCGGTCACATTGGCTGATATGCCTTCTGACATCTTGATGAAGTGTGGGCCAATAGTAGCCTGCCTGCAGGATTTTGAAGGCAGTCCTCTTTGCTGCAAAATGTCCTCCACAAGGCCCATCATGACAGGTGAGGAGGATATCAAAGACTTCCTCCTCCCTTACACAATGCCTTAAGATCTGATCAGGGCCAAGCTTGAACAGGTTGCCCCCGATCCAAGTGAATGAGGCACTTTTTTTTATGATTCTGCTCTTCTCTCTTGAGGATAGGTGCGGAGGGAACTGTGTTGAAACAAGGTAGTTTGCTATATCAGCAAACCATGGAGAGAGTACTGAAATAGCAAACAGATGTTCATCGGGCATCTGGTCATCCACTGTTCCATCCTCATCTGCAGATAAATCCAATCTAGACAAAAAGTCAGCAACAACATTTTCTTTACCTGGTTTGTCAACGATAGTCAAATCAAACTGCTGCAACAAAAGTAACCATCTAATAATACGAGCATTCACATCTGGTTTATTCATTAAATATCTAATTGCAGCATGATCAGTATGTACAAATGTTTGATAGCCAGTGATATAATGTCGGAACTTGTTCAGTGCATGGACCACAGCCAAGAATTCTTTCTCAGTTACGGTGTAATTCAGTTCTGCTTTGGATAAGTTTTTGCTAACAAAGTAAATGGCATACGGAAGTTTTTGTTCAACTTGTCCTAAGGCTGCCCCTATGGCTTTGTTCGAGGCATCAGTGTGGATGTGGAAAGGTAGGGCCCAGTTTGGACCTCTCAGGATTGGGGCAGACACCAACTTGTCCTTTAATTCATTCAGAGCCCTCTGACAATCGTCAGTCCATTTAAACTCCACATCTTTTGCCAAGAGGCCAAACAATGGTGAGGCTAGCTTGCTGAAGTCTTTAATGAATCTCCTGTAATACCCTGCTAATCCTAAGAAACTCCGAACATCCCTTACCTTTTGAGGAGGTGGAACCTTCTTGATGAGAGCAATTTTGTTAGGATCCACCTGTAACCCTTGGCAAGAAATGGTATGGCCTAGCACGGTCCCTTCAGTCATCAAGAATTCACATTTTTCAGGACTAAGGGACAGGTTCATCTCAATGCATTTGGTTATGAATTTTCCCAGATTGGACAATGCTTCCTGGAAGTTGGACCCATAAGGAGTGAAGTCATCCATATAGATTTCCATCGCATCATGGACCAGCTCAGAAAAGATGCTCAAGACGGCTCTCTGGAAGGTAGTAGGAGCATTGCATAGTCCAAAGGGAAGAACTCGGTAGGCAAAGGTACCCCAAGGAGAAGTGAAGGTGGTCTTATCTTGGTCTTCCGGGCTGATTTGGATTTGGTTGTACCCGCTAAACCCATCTAGGAAAGAGAAAAACTTCTTTCCTGTCAGTCCATCCAACACTTGATCTATGAAAGGTAGAGGAAAATGGTCTTTCTTGGTAGCTTTGTTCAGTTCTCGGTAGTCCACACAGATTCTCCACTTCCCATTTTTCTTGGGAACCAACACCAGAGGGGACACCCATTCGCTATCTGAGATGGGGTAAATGAATCCGGCATCCAACAGTTTTTGCAATTCTTCCTTGACGATGTCCTTAAGGGCTGGATTCATTCTCCTCTGGGGTTGCCTAACCGGTTTACAATCCTCTTTGATGTAGATGTGATGGGTACAGACCGAAGGATGGACTCCTTTCATCTCCTTATAGCTCCAAGAAAAAGCATCTAGATGACTGGCCAACAGACTACACAGCTCCTTTTCCTAGGAAGGAGATAGGGAGGAGCTAATCTTCAACGTTCTCTCAGGGCCGAACTCCACATTTTTTACTCTGGGAGTGATAGGGTTGGTCGCACAAAGGTCCACCAAGGTGTTGGCTTGGGCATCCTCCACCAATTCCTCTAAGGACAGTGCACTGGGAGGTGGATTCTGGATCAAGGTCTCAATCAAATCATCCTCGGTTGGGGGGTCTCCCCTAGTGGTGTCTAGGGTGCACAAAGGTGTTGAGTACACCTCATCCTCTTCTCCTTCCTCCAACCAAAGTGGTAAGTCATGCTCTAATGAGGGTTGGGCAGGAGGGTATAGGACTAGCTGCTTGGACATAGGACCATTTTTGATGGTCATGTTTCCTGCACGGCAGCTTATGTAAGCATCTGCAGTGGCTAACCAAGGCCTTCCCAAAATAAGAGGATATCCAGTAAGCTTTGCCTTTGGTTGCAGAACCAAGAAATCTACGGGGTATTCCCAAGAGTCAACAGAGACCAAGACATCCTCCGTAATCCCTTCGAGAGTCACGGTGGAGCGATCTGTTAGTTGTAGGACTGTCGAGGTCTTCCTCAAGGAACCCTGAAGGTTGAGTTTAAGCATGGTATCTCTGGTCATCACATTAATGGCAGCCCCCAGATCAATCAAGGTGTGAGGTATGATGGTGCCATTGATGTGGACATCTACTACAGGACTCCCAGGATCTAGATACTTTGGGCAGATGACTTGTCCCAACATAAGGTCAGACAGTTGTCCTATGACATTGATGGTTGAAGCATCCCTCTTTCACCTGCCTGGGTGTTTGAAACACTTTTCCTTAGCCAGTTTGTTGTATATTGGTACATCTTTGATGGCTTGAAGAAGTGGTATTTTCACACACAACTGTTTGAGTTCTCCCAGAAGCTCACCCTCCTCTGGGTTGGGTTGTGTGGTGGCTGCTAGTCTCTCAGGAAAGGGTGGAATAGCCTTTGGTTCGCTTTCCTGTTTATCTTCCTCGTCCTCTGGGGGAGGAGGTTGGCGATCCGGAAGAGCCTTTCCAGACCGTAGATTGATCTCCTAGATCTCCACAGCATAGGTAGGGCATGATGTTTCCCTAGTATATACCTGCTAGGTCTGTCTGTTGTTGGGGTTCGGGTTCGGTTGAGCAGGCATTTGAGGTTGCCTTGGAGGAGCAGGAGGTAATGGTTGTGGTTGAATTGGTGGTGGAGGCAAAATGGTGGGAGGAGTGTTGTACTGGGGCCTCCACCCCGATTGAGGTGCATTCCACTGAGGCTGTGGCTGGGTATGTGAGTGATACGAATGAGTAGTGGGTTGAGTATGGTACTGAGGTGGGTAAGACCATGGAGGAGGCATAGACCAGGAAGGATGAGCAGAGGGACCCCAGGAAGGCATAGGAGTAGATTGGTTGGGGCTGTAATAAGCTTGGGGTGCCCCTTGCATCCCCTGCTGGTAAGGTCTAGGTCCTTGTGGCCTCCTTTGGTTGAGGAAATAGAGAGGTTCGGTGGGGGCTTCTGTCCCTTGATACATGGCTTTAAGCCTAGGTAAGGTTGGACATTGGTTTGTGGGGTGGTCCTCCTCACAAACAAAACATACTTCAACCGAATGTAATGGGCATTCGTTCTTAGGGTGTTTCCTTGTACACCTACGGCAGAAGATAGCCAAGGCCCTCTCAGCTTCTTCCTTCTTCTGCTGGATCCTGAATGTATCAAGTTGCATGGCAATGGTCTGTCTCACCTCACTCTTGAGATCCTCTAATTGATTTGCAAACTCATGTTTGGAGAAAGGAATACCAGCTGAGAGGAGGTTTCCTCTACCTCGTTTCTGGGCTGCCCTAGAGTGGTTTCTAAACACAGTCTTTATGTCCTCATAAGGCAGTTGGTAAATATCTCCTCCAACTAGCATGTGAAGGGTATCTAAGAGGTCTTCAGTGACTCCTCGGAGCAGGACCAACTTGAGGGATTCAGGGTCAAGTGTGCACCTGGCCCTTTTATAGCTAAGTTGGAACCTTTCCTCGTAATCCTCTAAGGACTCATCATTTCCCATGGTCATCCGAAAGATTTCTCCCTTGGTTTCCTTGGACCTACAGTAGTCTCGGTACTTGGTATTGAAAGCTTGCTGCATCTGAGCCCAAGTGGTGATACTGTTCCCAGGTAAGCCCATGAACCAGCGTAATGCTGCATCCTTAAGGGTTGAGGGGAAGAGTTTCAACTTCTGCTCATCTTCAGTATAGTCATAGGTTTGACAAAGGACAGCAAACTCAAACAGGAAGGTATCAGGATCTTCAGTAGTCAGTCCATGCAAGTGAGGTAAAGTAGAAGGGCTTATGTTCTTCATTTTCATGTCTCCATTGGTCTCTCGGATGGGGAAGGCACCTTCTATTCTCTCATCTTCTCCCCTATTGTCAGCCATAGCTTCAGATGGAATGGTTTCTAACTCTTCTTCTGCTATAGGATCTTCGTATATCTCAGGAGGTTCACCTATAGGTTCTTCTGGATCACTGTCACCAAAGAAGAGAGAAGGGTGACTCAGTGATGTGGTGGGGGTGTTGGGTAAGAATTTGCCTGTTTTATCTCGATTCCTACGAGGCATGAAATGGAAAGACTTTTGATTGCTTTTGTTTTTTTCTCTGGTACCTGAAAAAACTGAAACAGATTGATCTACAACTAACTATCTTGCTGAAATGAAAATGCAGAATTGAAATGAAAGCAGGAAAGAACAAATCTACTTTGCTCAAATGAAATTGCAGGAATGGAAACGCTAGTCTACGCTTGTGAAAATGAAATTGCGGAATTGAAATGTTAATCTATGAAAGCAGGAAATGTCTATGCTACTTTTGCAGAATGGAAATGAAATAAACTACTTGGCAGAAGGCGAGAGTAGGAAAATAGAAGAAAAGCAACAATTACTAATACTCTGACGCTTCCCCGGCAACGGCGCCAAAAAGATGGTGGGCTCCAATATTGTAGCAATAATGCTACAACTCCTAGAGCTTCCTTCTCTAGTTTTATCAACCCGGTAGTTCGTAACAAACTTGGAAGCGACGGTGCTGTATGCACAAGTACTAGCTCTTGTCGCAGCTGTCACTTGGTCAGCTGGCACAAGTCCGCTAGGGCTCAAGCCAACTTCTATGAGTTCTCAGAAGAAGCTTTTTAACCGATGAACGAAAGCTATCTCAGAGGAAATTAACCTACTGTAGGAAGGAACTGAAAGCCAACAAGAAATGAAAACCCTAGCAAACCCTAATTCTACCAGCTAGTCCTACTTATGCAAAGGTGGGAGTGAAACCAACTGAAAGGGGTGCCATTACTTCTAGGAAGGTGAGATGCATGTGTCTAGACTACTTTGATCTAAAGAAAGCATATTTTTGTATTTTTGTTCAAGTTGTTGGAATTATTATGTGTGTGTGTCTAACTGGGTCTGGACTGTGCAGGGATAGATCAAGGAGGGAAATGCTTGGAAAAGGTCAGGAAGGCTCAGGGAGGGTCTAAGGAATTCCTAACATCCTTTCAGAGAAGTTCACAAAGTTTAGATGCCTGGCAACCGTGTTTACAAGCTTCTACAGGAAGTCTGCAGGGGTTCTACAGGATGTTCAGAATTTCTACAGGAAGTTCAGTAATTCCTACAGGATGTCCTGCAATAGGATTTTTGGGGGATGGATGAGTGGAGGAGGTTATATGGATGGACAGGGAGGTAAGAGGGGAGCTTGTGATGGCTTATGGACAGGGAGATGAGATGAAGAGGGGGTGTGCACAGCTGGTTGGTCTAGAGGAGGTTAGGGGAAATGGAAGGCCGAAAAGGTAGAGTCACGTGGGTGATAGAAGAGTTAGGAGGCAAGTGGTCTAACTGAGAGATGAGTGGATGGCCTAGGCATGGCTTAGAAGGATAAGGGAGTGAGGGAGTAGTACTGCACAGTGTAAATGAAACAAATCATCCATGTCTTGCACATAACCGAAATTTCATCAACCTATTCTAACTGTTTTTATGAAACACAGAACAACAACGTGATTTTGTAAGGAAACTCTTGCATGGTACTGAAGCAAAGATTCATTCCACAAGATCTGAACGCATGGACGCTGCTACAACCGAGAACATCACATCAAAGCTTGCATGAACATGTAAAACAATGTTTTTGGTGGGTGGCACGGTCTGCAATTCCAGTCCCTAAACAGAGGTGGAAGTGAGTGTGCAGTCAACCCTTTTTGGAACTCTGATTAACTTCAATCTCCTTACTCTAATCTACACTACTGAAAGCAACTTTGTTCATAAAACTAACCTACTTAACCACACCAAGAAATTCAACTCAGCAAACTGTGTTTCCAAATGCATGTAAAGGAAAAGAAATACAATGCTGAAAGAAAGGTAACAATACAAAGGAAGGAGGCCTATTGCTCTCAGGTTGGGCCCAACCCCGAGAGCTATGGCTCCTCTAAGAACTCAGAACTGAACTCAAATCTGCCTGCTTTTCATTAAAAGATAATAGTCATAAGTCAAATAACATGCCAAAAATGGCTTACAAAGAGCAAAACAGAGCTATCAGCTCGTAGTTCAGAGTATGCAACAAGGTTTCAAAAGTCCCCATCGAAGGCTACAGCCTCATCATTTATACATTACGAGGGCCAAGCTGGCCTCCTAAATTAGTGGGGTTTGGCTGACCAAACTAAGAGTGATCTACTGCTTCCTCAAAATCTGTTTGGCTGCCTTCTAGCTCGGTGGTGGTGGCTGTTGGAGCTCGGAGTTGTGGGTGAAGATCACGAGGAAGGCCATTCAATGTTGTGGACAACCTTCCTACAAAATCTCAATCCCCTCTTGGCTGTCTCCTAGCCCTCGTCTGCATGGTTTTGCTCCATTAAATGTCAAAAAACCTGAAATAAACATGTGTTAGCCACCTAGGAATAGTGACTGCCCTCATTCGTACAAATGACATAAATATACTAAAAAATGATGCATAAGTTATGAAAAATGAAGGGTTGAGCAAGGGTAGTTAGGCCAAATGAGCCCAAAATGTTACCAAATTTGGGGCTCATCAGAAGTCTTGGTGGAACCTTTAGTGGGGGAGCTATGATGGAAGGGACTCGTGATGTGATGATGATATGGTTGGGTGACCGAGTTCACTAGACCAAAGATTGTAGACTTGGATGAGGATGACCAATTGTTGTGATGGGTCTACCTGGTTGGACAACATGGGCAACTTGGTCATGGACATCAGGTTGGAGACATGGAGCATGGCAGTCTTATGCAGGGACATTATGCAAGAGCACTTATAGAGGTGTCACTTATGGGCATCCAATGAGGAGTGCCAAGGCAGGGATGTTGTGCAGGTGGATTTGCTGTTGTGACATGGAGGTGTTTTACTTATGAGCCGATGGAGAGGTTGTGCACTCTTGTACGACAAGGCCATGGACTTGGATGGAGTTGTGAGCAGACTATGGAGCATTCCTACTACATGGAGAGTTGAGGCATCGTGAAAAGACCTTTTGGCTGAGACTTGTATGCTTGCTGGGATGTTGGTTGGAGATGACTCATGGAGCTCATGATGACATGAGGTTGTGACTTTTGGAGACTTCATATGGTGGACTTGGAGGATCTGATGCATTGAGGAGCTGAGGTCAAAGACTTTGATGCAGAATGGGGTGCATACTTTCAATTACATGTATGGGAATGGCTTGAAAGAGTGACTTGATGTGGAGGATCGATATGAGACACTTTGGAGTGATGGGGTTACAACGATGATGATGCCTTGGTGACAACACTTGGGCATGGGTCGAGCCAAGACTTGACCACTTTTTGCCACATGAGAGCTGATTGATCTATGATCATGGGCAGCACATGGATAGATGAGACAGGTGTATACTTGTTTCTATGGCAGACTTGAGGAATGGCACATACAGATATGATGGAGGTTGCTTCATGGACCTGGATGTGGCACTTCGAGAGTCGGAGTTTGATGAGATGGTCTCTTCATATTGAGGAGGCACACATATGGATGATGATGTCGGGGTAGATGTGGCTGATTTCATGCAACACATTAGTACCAGACATCATGGACAGCATGTTGCAGATGAGATGGAGACTACTTCATGGACCTGAGCATGGCTTACACTTGTATGGAGATGGATTCTTGATCGAGTTGAGGATGTGACAGGGATGTTCTGAGAAACGATTGATGGTGGCGTGAGGATGTTCACTCTCATGGTTTGAGCGTGACAGTTGGATTGATCACCCAACTAGTTCAAACATGGGGTCGCGAAGTGTACAGAGATGTGTTAGCATTTGTTGGAGTATCATGGTAGCGGTTCACATGATGACGATACATGATGAGGCCGACACGAGAGGTTGCAGGAAGCATGTAGCTTGGATGGAAGGGCCAGCCTTCCATGATGGGGAGCAGTGTGTGGAGATTGCGACGAGATGGTCGATGGTCATGGATTGAGATGATTTCCGGTGTATGACATACCGATGAGGTGTATACCTTGGCATGGTGATCTTTGTGATAGATGGTTGCTGAGGCAAGACATGATGGAGACAGCAGTTGTATATATGTTGCAGGGATGTTTGCAGTATGTGGAGGAGTTGACATCATGGATAAGACAGTTGTTGATGATCTTGGTGGATGGCTACCAGGATGGCATGTTGTCGAGGACGACAACGACTTCGGGTGGAGGAGGATGTAAGGACCTGCAGTCCTTGAACGCACTTCCGGCTTGAAGTGCGATGACAAACAGAGGAAGGACGAGCTCAGACTACGTATGCGATGAGGTTATGTTATAATGAACGCATAAAGGGAGGAGAGCGAGCTATTTATAGGCATGGGGAGCTTGGAGGATCACCCACGGGGCCGACCTACGAAAGTAGTGAGGCCGACTTATGTTTAAGTGTAATTGTGATGGAGATGAGGGCGTGGGCAAGTGGGCTGGGCAACCAAGACTTCACCCTGCCACTCATATAAATTAACACTCATGGAAGCTCATTTGGATATCGCTCAACACAACGAACTCGCTCAACATGTGAAAGAAAAGGCGCAGGTCTAGTGTGGACGCAGCAAAGAAGAGGAAGGCGCAGTTTTGGGTGATGCGCCCGTTCTTGGGTGAGGCTGCACGGAGATAGCACTGTTTCTTGGTTTGGGTGAAGGGCACGGGTAGAGGTCGCACGTCGGTTGGAGAAGGGCGTGCACGAGTGTGGCACCCGGTTGTGCGAGGAGCATCCGACGGTTAAACGAAGGTGTTGGCACCTGGTTTGTGCGACGACTTGGCACGGGTTCTTGGGTGACTCGGGTGAGCGCCCGCCCGTCGTGCAAGTGTGCACGGTGTGACTTGGTGAAGTGTTGAGATTGTGAACAAAGGTGTGACTCGTGCGAAGGTGCCCGTGTGTGGCGACTTGGTTACGACGAGACGCGCCCAAGTTGGGCAAACAACACGATCATGCAATGAGGTGAACAAAGGGTTGGTGAGTCGTGCGGCGACCATGCGGAGGCGCCGACGAGCTGGGAAACCGAGTTTGCCGAAGATTGAAAATTAGCTAAGTGTAAATTTGGGGTTTCCCAAGATTCAACTTATACTTTATAAAAGTGAGGATTGTATAATATATTGATTCGGGCAGACTCATATTGCAAGGAGTTTCCCCTCCCTTTATACTGTTGTGCATTTCTCTTGTATAGTGTTGTTTATGTGAATGTTATGGGCTTTCACTTGTATAAAAGAAACATAATAATACTTGGTAACGAAAATAAAACTAAGTATGGAATGTTAGGTGTTATCACAAAATCAGTACTAAGGGCTGCTACCTAGCAAGATTTCATGTAACTATTTCAACCAGACTTTAGACTAAGGATTAGCCTCCTTAGTCAGAGAGGGCTCTCTCACAGACTTCTGATAAGAATCAATTACAAAAACAGATGGCTAACTCTTTACACATTTTATGAAAATAAAGCTGGTTGGAAAAACAAAACAACACTTCTTCCATTGGGCTCATGGAGTCATACACTTCAGCAGTAGACTTTTAATCACTCAATCATAGAAGCCAAGGCATATAATGTTTAACACTCAAAACATTTCTCAAAAAGAACCACAACTCATAAATATACACAGGAAGTCTGAGCACTAGGTGAATTCAGAGTGATTGCACATTTAGTGAGCTGTAAAATATATAAAGGATAATGACAAAACTTCACACATTCTGAGCATTTAAACACTTGATGAATCTTGGGAAGAAAAAGTAATTCTTATATTACTGTCAAAAGTCTTCTTACACAAGCTGATAAAAACTCTGTTTTTTCATAAATCTCCAACCCTACTTACATCAGAGTTTTCACTATATATAGGAAAACCCAAAACTAAAACTATCTTGAGTCTCCTCAACAAGCATGAGGGGAGAACTCGTTGCTCTACCATTAATTAACCTTATCTATTTCTAAACAAACTTATTAAATACATGAAGTGGTTGGGCTGTAAATACATAGAATCCCAATTACATTGCAAGTCCAACTCTATCTCCTCGTATGCATGATTCTCCTTGGATCCTTGACAGCTGTACAATTTCTGTTGTGGCTGAGATATGTTGAGGAACATTCACTGAACGAGCTGACCTTCGGGTGCTAGCTGTGTAGATGGCTCATAAATTAGTAAACCTGAACACCCTATTTTCACGGTCCCTGTCTTCCATTCTTCTTTACCATTAAAAGACCACACTCCAAGCTCTTTAATCCTTTAATAACCACGCATAACACCATATGCCTCATGATCTGGATGCCTTGTGGAGTGAACAGGTGTGCTAGCCAAAATCTCGGTAACCCTACCAGAACCCTAGTATTTCGGTCATAAAGTGCCTTTAAGAGAACTTTTAGCAAAAAACAAAATATTTCACTTTTTCTTCAAAACTCACACCTGTCACTATTTGAGCTGCTATGATATCCATGTATAATCTCCCTCCTGTCCTCGAGACATTCCTTTCAAAATTCGCTGACCTCATCATCAAATTTCATTATTTCCTTATAAAACAGCGTTCTACAGTAGTTTCGTAGCGCGCTACGAAACTACTGTTTCTTGCCAAAACAAAACATATTCATCTTGCAGCGCTTTCAGCTTAAACTCATGACTTCTTCAGATATTTGTACAGGTGCATAGGGACCTAAATAACTTCAAAATGATAGAAGTTGAACCAAAATTTATCAAAACTTTGAAAAGTACCTTTCTTCTTAAGTCAGTGAGCTAGTTTACCTAGCTTCTTCTTCAAACTGCTAACCTCCTCCTTCAAAGCCTTATTTTCTGATCTCAGACACATGTTCAGCTTTCTCACGTGTTTTGCTTGTTTAAGTGCTGGTATCATCCATGAGAATACATCAGACCCTGAGCCAGCTTGCTTCAGTAGACTTGTGCTGCCTTTTAATACAGCCCTCCTATAACTAGCATATCTCATTGCACTTTCTTTAGAAAAACTCTTTGTCTGAACCACCTCTTCCTGGGTCTTTCCTGCCTGGTTCTTGATAGCAATGACATTCCCTCCTTGACTAATAATAACCTTTTTACTTTTGTCTTTACTCTTGGCTGCATGCACTGTTTTAGTCAAAATTTCAATAACCTCTGTACTAGGCATTTTTACAGCTGCCTCCTCTTTATGCACTTTCTCGGCCTCTTTCATTTGTCTTCTTGTAATTGGCCTTCTTGGTTTAAACACATATTCTTCACTTGGCTCCTCAAACCGTAACCTCTTTGAAGCCTTTGATTTCTTCATGCTCTCTGGTGAAGATTGGGTTAAGTCAATGTGCATTGGTTGCACTGGCTGATCTTGTTCAAGTTCCATTGGCTCAATCTGCACTGACTGATCTTGTTCAAGTTCAATTGCTTCAAGTAAATCAGTTAAACTAGCTTTTGACACAGGACTCTCTTCAACAACAATTGACTTACCCTTCTCCTTGCTCAACTGACCTCTGGTTTTTACTCTTGATCCCTTTTCAACTTCACTTGGTGCAGGTGCATCCTTCTTCTGTTTGACCTTCTCTTTTGATGATGATTTAGGTGTCTCCTTGATCACCACAGGCTTGACTGGTTTCTTTAACTTGGTTTTGGACTTCTTTAGATCTTTCACCTCCTTCCTGATCTCAGCCAGAGTAGGTTCTTCAACTGTTTTCTCCCTTTCCCTAACAGGCAATGGAGTAAGGCCCGTCTTGCTCTGAAAACCCGCCATAAAAATAAAGGAGTCCCAATCTTTACCAATCTTCTGCAAACCATCTAACACTAACAACTTCACCAAACCATGATGGAACAGTGATGTTTCACAGTCATCTTTTTTCAACTGAATTTTATCACACATTTTACTTAGGCTTCTGAATAAATAGAAAGGGATATCAATTGATACTTTGCCTGTGAAATGTAACAAAAGCTTAAAATGATATGAGTACACTTTGTTATACCTCCCTTCGCATGTTAAATACTTTTGGATGCATGTGAGGAGCAGGGCAAAATGTTCCTTCACGTAACTCCTTGGCACAGCTTTTGTGAGATCCTCGTTTACATAAGGTTCCTTCAAAAATTCCTTACAGGGGCTCATGTCGAATTTAAAATTTTTGAACCATTCATGTCCACCTCTAGGAATCTCAGTCACCTGAGAAATAGCTTCTGGAGACACAGGGAATTCTAGCATTGACACCTTAGAGTTTAAACCAGTAAAATTCAATGCAAATGCCTTTGTCACCTCTGCGTGCCCTCCCTGCAACTTCTCGCAAAACCTCCAGCAACCAGCCTCTCTAAACGCTTTTGCTACTCCTTCATCCCTTAATGTAAGATCCAGCCCCACTGGTTCTGTTCTGTGGCACCTACCGGATCGATGTTCCCTCCTTTCCATTTTACTTTGAAAACTTTCGAACAGAGAACAAACAGCAGCTTCAACTCAAAAGGAGACTTCGAACTTTGGAATGCAGGCTCGCTTGCAATTCAGGTTCTTTTAAATGAAAACTCGGGCTCTTTTGCGCTTCAATAGTCTTGTCATACAAACAATCCAGTTTACGCACTAATAACCATAACATGACACTACCATACATCATAAAATCACTTTGAATGATGCTTATGCGCGTGATTCTGAACCTTATGGCGGAATGATGACTCATAATGACCTGGAGAGGATATTAACTGACAATATATGGACGGACCTAATGACTCATTCCCCCCAGACTTGACATTTCAAGAAAACGCGCTGCAAAATCCCGAAACCCCGATTTCGTAGCGCAGACAGTAATGAATTAACAAAAAGCGCTACGAAATGGCTGGTAAATGAGACGCTACAAAAAGGCGGAAACATCATTTCGCTGCCAAATTGGCCAATCAGACTGCGCTGCGAAACTGCGCAAAGGACAAATGACGCAAACAAGACAAGACATGCCTTAACCAAATATGATAGAGGATGATTAACGGTTTTTTGCAATGATTCACAACAATACCTTTTTAAATCATAATCCCTAAGTGACACACATAGGATCATAACCACTAGACACACATTTTTTGACAATGAAAAATTTTGTTGTTTGGGACAACCTTATGTACATGAACTGTAGTTCTAAGTGATAACATTAGGCATAGTCTACAATCGTAAGTATTGGTGAAAAGAAAACGATTGGTAGTGCCGCACCTCGAAATAAGCAGTTGAAAGACTACTGTAGGTGTAGGGGCGTGACAACCTTTGTGTCATTCACCGGTCATGTTTATGTTTGCCATCTGGAATATTTTATGAATATAAATAAAATTAAATAGTTAATTTCGTTTTATAGTATTTTTAAAATATTTTAAAATTTATAATTAATATAATGATGTTATTTATTTAATTATTCAAATATATATAACTAAATAGTTATATTTTTTATTTCTATTTTAGAATTTAAGTTTATCTTTTTCTTTTTTTTTTGTAAATATGAATGAATGACTGATATTTTAATGTATATCAAATTAAAATTTGTCTATGAGATCACGAGTCTCTCTGTTTTTCACATTTTGCAATTTAGTCATTTTTTATTTAAATTGATGATGAGCTCATCCATCTTTTTAATAGTGCCATCGTTGAAAAGACAATTCCAATAGACTGATGCTAACATATTGTCATAATTTTCCATGTCTCTGAAAGCATCACATTCCAAAATGAAATGTTTTATTGTCATAATTGTCCCCGATGTCTCTGAAAGCATCACATTCCAAAATGAAATTTTTTTCCGATTCCACTACCCCGGATGTGCAAAAAGTACACACCCATTCTTCCCAAGCTTCTTTAAGTCTTTTCCACTGTCCCATTTCACACCAAAGTTGATGTGAGTTAGTTCTTAATTGAGCAATAAGAACCTTTGCTCTCCACGGAATGTTAGCTCCAATGTACTCTTTTTTTGGATATCACAACTGAGGTTGAATTCCTCAACATAGTACTTTCTTTCTACCTAATTATTTTCCCAATATACGCTTACAGGACTTTTCCAGAACAAAATTATTTGACTCCTTGCTATTTGTGGGACATGCATTGAGGTAGATATTCCATTTTTGCATCCATTTGTTGTTTTGTCTCATCCATGTTTCCTTTCTTTCACTCATGCCTTCATTGAATATAACTTTAGGCCATCTACCTACTCCCATTTCCTCAATTATTTTTAGATATCTTATGAGAAGCACCATAGAAATTGCTTCAATGCGAGTTTCTCTTGTTTCACTCAACATTATCTCATAAGGAACTGAACTTTTTATTTTGAACTTGCTCATGATCAAGCGTTTTTGGATTTTCTCAATTTGTTTCCAGTTTGAGATGAGGGTGCTCCTATCCCACAATTCACACCCATACAACATCACTAGACAAAATAGGAGTCCAAAAAGCACTTTAATCATTTTCCAATCCCATAGATCTACCTCTCTACGTCTTTTTTGAAGAGAATATAATGATTTCCACCCTCCTAAAATTCTTTTCATTTTACAGTCCTCCCAATTAAGCTTGTTGTTGAAATCAATCCTAAGGTACTTGTACTCATTTACTTCTTCAAGAATGTTTCGTTCAATGAATAACATATGTTAGTTTTGCTTCCTTTTATTAGAGAAAATCATTATTTTGGTATTATTGGTGTTGACTTGCATCTCCACTACTCTACAAAAATTCTCAAGGGCATATAGGTGCATTTGCAATCCATGTGCCAATTTAGCAATCAATTAAAAGTCATCAACATATAAAACAAGCTTTATCACAAAATCCTTCAACCGAACACCATCTCCACATTGCATATTTAGCCACTCTTCCAAAAAAAATCAATTGAAGGCATCATGCCACGAGCATCTCTTATGCATACATAATCTTGCCCAAGATTGGACCATGGATTTGTGGGGATCAAACCTCCACACATAGTTGTTGGACCACAGCTCTCTAGAATACTCTTCTAATTTATCAATATATAAACCAAAAAGAGTAGGGGATAAAGGGTAGACTTACTTGACTCCAAAGTCAATTCTAAAGCTTTCTGAAATTCTTGTTGAAGTTCTAATTTTGACTTTCACCTCTTCCTAAAGCCTATGGACAACAACTCCATAATGCAAAGGAATTTCAAGTTTTTCCATTCAACGCCACAATTTATCTCTAGGGATCATGTCAAATACCTTTTCGAAGTCAACAAAGCAGCAAAATACTTCTTCTTTTTCTCTTAATGTATTTCACTTTCCGAATACATTTTCCATTAGCTCTGCCTCCTTCACATGATCAGGTTGTTCGAGCTCCTTGGTGTTTGGCTCAGTTAGCTTTGATGAAAAAAACAAATACTCTCATGTTTTATCATGGTGTGATTTATGTCCATTGTCACTGTATGGAATCCTACCGAAGTTTAAATTCATTTTGGTTTGGCTTCCATTGACAGAAAAATGTCTTCAACGCTTTTGATATGATATGAAAATTTCTTATTTTTATTAGGATTTTTTTTAACTGGGTTGAGTTTAGGTCGGTGTCAATCTTAATGTTGGATGGAATAACAATCTTACCAGTGGGAAATTATTACTAGGATTTTGTGAAGCTTGGTTGAGCTTGGACGCCTCTTGGGATAGTTTAATTCCCTTAAAGGTAGCTCCCATCCTGAACCCCTCCCCATAAAATTTGAACCAATGATCTGGTAAATACTAAACTAACCACTAGTTAAATAAAAAATAATAACTTACCTATAATTCTACTTATTCTATATAACCGCCATAAACATAATTTTCCATTAAGATTCTAGCATTTAAATTCAACAATGGCCTTAAAAATCGGTATCTCCCCAAAACTACACTTTGTACAAGTTTTATATCTACACTTTGTACAAGTTTTAGATCGAATATGGACATTTGAATTTATGGATGTTGTAGACTTTATATTTTTCAAAATAAATGTCATTAGCTTGAGAGTAATTTAAAATTTAAATGGAAATTAAGTTTACATTGTAAATTGTCGATGATTCTTATGCAAGGTAAAGTTTGCACATGTATTGAATTAAGGGTGTTGTCTATTGTGGCCACAATTTCAAGTGGAAGACAAAATTCTTTTTAGAATTTGGTGAAAAAAAAAATCAAGAAACCTAAAGAGTAATTCTTGTTAGAATCTTGTGAAAAAAAAGTCAACAAACCTAATGGGTCTTTGAATCGTTTTTTGATGATGGAAATGGATTCAACACCATCAAGAACCTTTAGGACACCCAAAATCTTAAAGCTTGACAATTGTAAGCTGAATTCCCAAGAATTTCTACTAGATTTTCTCAAAATCCTCCCAAAATTTCCATTATTTTTTAGTGAAATTGTAGCCTCGTTAGATTATGGTTTGAATTAAATTATAAATCACAATATTTGTCTAAATTTGAGATCTAATTACAATGTTACTATTATATTTTCTTAGAGGCAATGCAGAGTTACAAGTATAATCTTACACAATTAGTCTTGTGAATATTTGAGTGAGTTTTTTTTAGTTTTTTTTTAATGGCATTGAAATCATAAAAGTTTACCAGAACAATGAGTTTTTTTTAGTGTTTTTTAATGGTATTGAAATCATAAAAGTTTACAAGAACCATTAATTCTATGATCATTTCATTTTTTTAATGAAGAAGTATGTTATAATCTTTATGTTTGTTTTTAGGATTGGTATTAGGGATTGTAGTTGATTTTAATGAAAAAAAAAAAAAAAATTGTGTAAAGATGTAGTACTATTTAAAGTTTGATTTTATTTATGAAAAACTATATAGAAAATGGGTCATGAGTCATCATTAGAAATTCAAAGATGATACTAAATTTTTTACATCCAAAATGCTCTTTCAAGAATCATACTTCACATCAACAAAGAGGTTGAAAGGTTTGACATGCTTAGGTTTGAGATGCTTAAATATGATCATGGATTGAGATCAATGAATAGGAAATTTGAGAATCTCACATAGCAAATGTTACATGCAAGCTTAAACAAAGAACCAATCATACTTTGCATCAACAAAGAAGTTGAAAAAATTGAGATGCTTAAATATGATCCTGAGTTGTGATCAATCAATACGAAACCAGAAAATATAACTTCGCAAATGGTATATCCAAAGCTTGAATAAGGGACCATGAGAAACAAAAAAGGGAGGGGGGGGAGGGGCTAGAAATGATTATATATTGTTCAATTAACGTTTATTAACTCAAAATGTATAGATTAAGAGCCTTAAGTTAATTACCCTTATTAATTATGACCATATTTATTTTGGATTTGAGATATGCATGTTACATTATAGGCATGTCATCTCACATGTGTTGCCCACATTAAATTTGTTTAGATCGAATTTTACACATAGGCCTATTAATTTATGCAGTAAATTAATGAGTGTGACACTTAATTATTTATATGAGTAAAATAACAAAAAAAAATTAAATTTTTGATAGTGTGAAATCTATTTCCACCATTAAAAAACTAATTCAAACAATTAAATTTCTTGACACAGCCTTTTAACTCTCACATATGGGGGATGTTCAGCGTTACCCTTATGTTCTTGCAAGTTACCTTTAAAAACGAGTGGGACTGACGGTGATCCTAATAATAGGTGATGTCAATAAATGGGAGAGCGAACGAGTGTAGTCACATTCGTTCTAGAAAACAAATAAGAAATGTAGATATCGTGTAGGTATAGGCACGGAGTCTTCACCGATTTCTAGAAATGCAATCAATTTTCATACACCATCTACAGTGACAAAAGTATTACCTACAATCTGTATTTTCAACGCAAACGATGATTCTAAGGATAGACTTTTAATAAGTGGTCTCTCTGTGGCAATGAGGACTAACGTTTATTCATCATCCTTTCCTATTTTGAACAATTGGATGGCGTGAGTTAGCTCACATGTCTTTTCATAAAATTTGTTCAATTTTTTTTCATTTTGCAAGATCTTTCAAATGCCAATTGTAGATTCTGAAATATTTTAGATGAGTTAACTAATCAAAGTCAACATGCTGGTTTTTTAGATGAGTTAACTGATCAAAGTCAACTTGCTGGCCTTTACTATCCGAATTAATATGGCACCCGTGGTCAAATTGAGTCAGGAAAGTCAATTTATTGATTTTTTATCAAATTGACTTAGCAAAGTCAATTTATTGATTTTTACTGGATGTTTGGAGATATTGCAACGCTGATAAAATTGACTTAGCTAAGTCAACTATGTGATTTTTACTGGATATTTGAATTATTTTGTAAATATTGCATCTCTGATGAAATTGACTGAGCAAAGTCAAATAGTTTATTTTTATTAGATATTTGAATTATTTTGGAAATATTGTACTAGTGATTTTAGTTTTCTTAAATAATATTTATATTTTATTATATGATAGACTTGAAACTAAATATATCAAAATTGTCATATCACTTACAAAAATTGAATATGACTAAAAAAACCTTCCCAACCACAGAAAATAAACCAATTAACCAACAATAATCCTTTAAATTTCAAATTCTAAAACTTCAAAACAAACATGTCCTAGCTTCATAGATTTCCATGATTGTGGTTCATCACTCCTAATATACTCAGGAATGTCTCTCTAATATTGTGGATACTCTCTATTTTGATAGTTATTGGTGTGAAGAGATAGACCTGCATTCCTGTTTTCCATCTCCCAAATTTTGTAATCTTTTTGTTTTGTCAAATGTTAGGATAATAATAAAAAAAATCAATATAATAATATTGGTCTGCTCTTCTTTCGAACAAACCAATAGTAAGAAGCAATATCTTATGTAATGTCTTTTTTAAATAATAAACAACAAACTTTCACACAAAAAGGTTAATTAAACAAATAGGGTTTTTATCATGTAAAAGCTCCACCGTACTTACGCTGGATTACATTCAACATATATATACATGTATTTTAACCCATATCCATTGTCCATTTGGTGTTCGTTCGACCACCTTTGTGTCATTCACCGGTTGTGTTTATGTTGGTCGTCTGTTTATCTCGAATATTTTATGAATATAAACAAAATTAAATAGTTAATCTTGTTTCAAAATATTTTGATGTTGTTTATTTAATTATTAAAATACACATAATTAAATAGTTGTATTTTTTTCCATTTCTATTTTAGAATTTATCTTTTTTCTATATGTAAATATGAATAAATTATTGATATTTTAACGTCCCGGGTACTAAAAATAGTGTATGAGACCACCAATCCCTTTTGCAATTCAATCATTTTCTTATTTAAATTGATGATGAGTTGGCCCATCCTTGTGCCCTTGCTGAAAAGATAATGCCAAGGGACTAATACTAACATATTGCCATAATTGTCCCTGATGTCTCTAAAAGCATCACATTCCAAAATAAAATGTTTTTCCAATTCCACTGCCCAGAAGTGCAAAAAGTACACACTCATTCTTCTCAAGCTTCTTTAGGTCTTTTCCACCGTCTCATTTCACACCGAAGTTTATGTGAGTTAGTTCTTAATTAAGCAATAAGAATCTCTTCTCTCCACGGAATGTTAGTCCAATGTACTCTTTTTCTTGGATATCACAAGTGAGGTTGAATTCCTCAACATAATACTTTCTTTCTACAACTCTTTTCCCCATATACGCTTACAAAACTTCTCTATAAAAAAAAAAAAATATTTAACTCCTTGCCATTTGTGGGACATGCATTAATGTAGACATTGCATTTTTGCATCCAATTGTTTTTTTGTCTCATCCATGTTTTCTTTATTTCATTCATATCTTCATTGAAGATAAATTTAGGCCATCTACCTACTCCCATTTGCTCAATTATTTTTAGATATCTTATGAGACACACCATAGCAATTGCTTCAATGGTAGTTGCTCTTATTTCACTCAACATTATCTCATAAGGAATTGAACTTTTTATTTTGAACTTGCTCGTGATCAAGCATTTTTGGATTTTCTCAATTTGTTTCCATTTTGAAATGGATGCGTTGTTATCACACAATTCACACCCATACAACATTACTGGACAAACTAGGAGTCTAAAAAGCACTTTAATCAATTTCCAATCAGATAGCTTTGTCTCTCTACGTTTATTTTGAAGAGAATATAATGCTTTCCACCCTCCTAAATTCTCTTATTTTTTAAGTCCTCCCAATTAAGCTTGTTGTTGAAATCAATTCTCGAGATACTTTTATTCATTTACTTTTTCAAGAATGTTTCCTTCAAAGAAGAACATATGCTGGCCTTGCTTCCTTTTATTAGAGAAAAGAATTATTTTGGTATTGTTGGTATTGACTTGCATCCCCACTTCTTTACAAAAATGCTCAAGGGAATATAGGTGCATCTGTAATCTATGGGTTGATTTAGCAATCAATACAAGGTCATCAGCATATAAAAGAAGCTTTATCACAAACTCCCCCAACTGAACACCATCTCCACCTTACAGATTTAGCCACTCTTCCAGTTTTTTTCAATTCAAGGCAGTGTGCCTGGAGCAGCTCTCAGGCATACATAGTGTTGCCCGGGATTGAACCGCAAGACTTGTGGGGACCAAACCTCCACACATAGTCATTAGACCACAACCTCGAAACTACTCTTCTAGTTTATCAATATATAAACCAAAAAGAGTAGAGGATAAAGGGAAACCTTGTTGTACTCCAATGTCACTTTTCATGCTTTCTGAAATTCCTATTGAAATTCTAATTTTGACTTTCATCTCTTCATAGAGCCTATGGACGACGACTCTATAATGCAAAGGACTTTCAAGATCTTCCATTCTCCACCAAAACTTATCTCTAGGGACTGTGTCAACTGCCTTTTTGAAGTCAACAAAACAACAAAATACTTCCTCTTTGTCCCTTAATTTATTTCACTTTCCTAATACATCCGCCATGAGATCTACCTCCTTCACATCATCAGTTTTTTTGAGCTCCTTGGTGTTTGGATGAGTTTGTTTTGATGAAAAAACAAGTACTCTCGTGTTTTATCATGTTGTGATTTATGTCCATTGTCACTATATGGAATCATAGCGAAGTCTAAATCAGTGCGATTTGGCTTCCGTTGATAGGAAAATGTATTCAATGCTTTTCATATGGTAATAAAACTTCTTATTTTTATTAGGATTTTTTTTAAACTAGGTTGAGTTTAGGTCAAGGTCAATCTTAATATTGGATGGAAGAACGATCTTACTAGTGGGACACTATTACTAAGATTATGTGAAGCTTTGTTGAGCTTGGACGCCTCTTGGGATAGTTTAATTCCCCTAAACGTGGCTCCCATCCTCAACCCCTCCCAATGAAATTTAAACCAATGATCTGGTGGATACTAAACTAACTATTGGTGGATACTAAACTAACCATTGAGATTTCAACATTTAAATTCAATAATGGCCTTAAAAATCGATCGCTCCCCAAAACTACATTATGTACAAGTTTTAGATTGAATACACACATTTGAATTTAATGACATTTTTCAAAATAAATGTCATTATCTTGAGAGTAATTTAAAATTTAAATGAAAATTAAGTATACATTGTTAGCCATTGATGACAGTTGTCCAAGGTAAAGTGTGTACATGTATTGAATTAAGGGCATTGTGTACCAAGACCACAAGTTCAACAAGACAGTGAAAATCTCACTGGAATTTGGTGAATTTCTTTTTCAAAAAACCTAATCCTCGGAGTTTTTGAATCATTTTTTTGATGATGGAAATGGATTCAGCCCCATCAAGAACCTCTAGGACACCTAAAATATTAAATCTTGACAATTATAACCCAAATTTTCAAAAAAAATTGCCATATTTTCTCAAAATCCTGCCAGAAATTCCATTATTTTTCGAGCAAAATTGTAGCCTCGTTAGACTAGGACTTGAATTAAGTTATAGATAACACTATATATTAAGTTATAGATAGCACAATATTTGTCTAGATTTGGGATCTAATTACGGTGTTACTATTATATTTTCTTAGAGGCAATGTAGAGATACAAGTAAGTAATCTTACACAATTAGTCTTGTGAATATTTTAGTGAGTTTTTTTTTTTAATAGTATTGGAATAATAAAAGTTTACCAGAACCATTAATTCTTTGATATTTTATTTTTTTCAATGAAGAAGTATGTTATAATATTTGTGTTAGATTTTAGGAGCGGTAAAAGTAAGAGGGATTATAGTTTATTTTAATGAAAAAATGAAATTTTCTTTTGATCAGTGTGAAGTAGTACTATTTGAAACTTGAATTTTATTGATGAAAAACTATATAGAATATCGGTCATAATTTGAATTCTTTTGATGAAAAGTTATATAAAAGATCGATCATCATTAGAAATTCAAAGATGATACTAATTTGTTTACAAAAAGTTTTATGCTAAGCCAAAGTGCTCTTTCAAGAATCATACTTCACATCAACAAAGAGGTTTAAAGGTTTGAGATGGTTAAATATGATCACGTGTTGAGATCAATGAATAGGAAATTATAGAATCTCACATCGCAAATGTTACATGCA
Organism: Pinus tabuliformis; assembly: GCA_031772625.1. Classification (NCBI taxonomy): domain Eukaryota; kingdom Viridiplantae; phylum Streptophyta; class Pinopsida; order Pinales; family Pinaceae; genus Pinus; species Pinus tabuliformis. The sequence continues at coordinate 1,081,469,370 of CM062818.1, forward strand.
AACTTGAACAAGGAACCAATCATACTTTGCATCAACAAAGAGGTTGAAAGGTTTGAGATGCCTGAATATGATCATGAGTTGAGATCAATGAATACGAAACCAAAGAATATCACATCACAAATTTTATATGCAAGCTTGAATAAGGAACCATGAGAAACAAAAAAAAAGGCTAAAAATGATTATAAATCCCTTCAATTACTATTTATTAACTCAAAAATATATATATTATGAGCCTTAAGCCAATTACCGTTATTAATCATCTACATATTTATTTTGGACTTGAGATATACATGTTATTATAGACATGTCATCTCACATGTGTTTCCCACATTAAATCATTTGTTATGGGAAGGTTTGGATGGCATTTTGCACATAGGGACATCAATTTATGCAGTAAGTCAATCACTGTGACACTTAATTACCCACACAGGTAGGATAACAAAGACTTTCTCTAGTGAAATTGCGTTGATTTATCCTTTGAGGAGCATTCCAATGCTTCAATGTAGGTATACATCTTAATTGGCAATTCCTCTTAGCTCTCATAAACTTTGAGTTAATTGGTTTCTATCTCTATGCAATTTCAATCTCTTACTGCTATATATTTGGAGGTTCCCTTTTTTTGTCACGAAAACAATTAGGCATTCTTCTGGATAGCACAATGGTAGGATTTGGGTACGCTCGAGGTATTTAGTGGAAAAGGAATTGGCTTCAGGTTAGCACTCTCTGCATCAACTCAATCTGTAATTTTGTTGTTTTTGGGAGACCGGGGCAAGGTGTTCTTGGATGTTTGGTTAACCAATTTGAGGCACCAATTAAGTATGGGAATGACACATAAAAATGCAAGGCATTTCCCTATTTGTGATATTTATAAACTCAAAAGATAATTAATAACTTGTGAAATTATCTCCTTTGAGAAAAATAAATAAATAAATAAATTATAGTTGAGGTGGCAACCCAAACTCAACCCTAGCAAGAAATTTGAGACAAAGGAATAAGTATGTTAATGGAGGAAATGCATCAACAAAACCAGGAAATCATAGAATTAAAGAGAGAATGTTTCTTTCTTAGACATACAGTTAATGAGTTAAAGAATAAATGTACCTTGCTAGATATATTGTTAATGAGTTGATCAATTATCATAACATGGCACATTCCATGGTTCATATTTCAGTTGAATATTTAGGGAATATGGAAGGTGAAACAATCAAGAACCATCTTGTAGACATGAAAATATAGCTTCTTGATCAAAATCTAATTAACACAAACCTTAAGCTACATTTACCTAGGCCATTCTTTAGCCCCCCTTTATGTATTTCAAAATCTATTCGCTATAAATTGTTTATCTTAAAATATACCCCTATAGGGTTAATCAAGATGAGTATTTTGAACTAGGCTAGAGCATAAGGAAAAAAAAAACAACTTGATTAAACTTGCCTCGGAAATTATGTATTTAAGGCACTAGTGTGTTGAATAATACTGGTGCAACAATTTTGCTAGTATAAATATAACCATTGTTGTAAGATAATAAGAATAATTATGTTTGTTTTATTTATTTAAAGGAAAGGGTTAGTTCAATTAGTTGGTGTCATTGTTGTTAGGATATTGTTGGTAGTTAGATGTAATGTGTAGGTTCATCATTCAATTCTTATAGGTTTAGATGTGCTAAGTCTACACCACTTGCTTCACATTGAGTGATCCAAAATGGATGTGAACAAGTGAATATTTATAAGACTTTATACATGAAAATTTAATTTGACAAATAAGGAAGACTTGTAAGTTATCAACAAAAAATACAAATGTAAATGTGAATGAGACAAAAGAAGAAAAACAAAAAATAAATGAAAAACAAAGATAAATTGGTAGAAAAAAAGAATCAAGAATGAGAAATAAAATGTCACTGTCTATTGGCCTTCACATTAAGCCAACCCTCCTTATTTATTTTCATAATTAACTCTCAAAAGAATTTTTGTTATCCAAGAGCAGGGTGCACAAATAGCCATGAGTAATCAAAGATTTTCAAAATGAAAAACTATGCCTATTTTCCCATTTGAGTTTCTAAGATATCATGTATTTAATTCGTGCGAGTGAATTATGTATTTAATTCGTGTGAGTGCCTAGTTCAAATCCATACTCAATTATCTATTCATTATGTTAAAGGTAATAAATTATGCACAATAGAACATAGTCATTTTCCTTTGTTGTGCCAAGAGGTGCTCTGCCATCCAATATGGGCTAGATGTTGTAGTGTGTGTTAGATGAAGCGTGAAATCTTTTATATATATATATATATATATATATATATATATATATATATATATATATATATATATATATATATATATATATCAAATCAATTAAAAATGTAAAAAATAATGTAAAAAATAATAAAACAATTCAATTCAATTAAAAATGTAATAAAAAGTAAAAATAATAAATCCATTCAATTCAATTTGATATATATGTTATATTGTAATTTTGTTTTTATTAATAAAATTATAAACAATTTTTGAATAAAAAACTCATAATATGCATGTCATATTAAAATAAATTAAAATAATAATGATTCATATTGTTAACTATAATATTTCAGAACATATAACTTACTTTTATATCTAGAGAGATTTGATCCCTCTCGGTGTTTAATAGATCTAGAATTAAGATGGATCTAGGATGGTTTGATATATATAAACTCAGTAGTTAAGACAACCTACTTGAAGCTGTGGTGTTATATCATAAAACCCAATAAACTCCTTTGTTATACAGTAAAACCCAATAAGAATATATACCTCTATATTTGCAAGAGTCAAGGATATTAACTATCCTCGGTTTAATTTTATTTTTAATGTTATCTTTCGATCTCCTAAATAAAACTCAATAATAATTGTATCTAAACTAAGTTGTTATGAACATCTGAGAGACATGTTCTAGTGATTTTTCATGCGGAGGTTAAAACTAACATTTGACACAGTCTAAACTAAGTAACTCCAATAAATTTTAATTCAGGAAAAAAAAATATAAAAAAAAGGTAGGATTGCATACACCATATTTTATTATTTTCATGCTTTTGTTTCTCTTCACACTCAATAGTAAAATTTCAAACATCAAAAATAAAATGAATAGCATACAAAACATCGTAGAAGAATCTAATCTTTAAAGGCTATGTAACAAAATGAGCAAGGTCGTTTTTTCCCAGTTTTACTTGGAAGATATGCATCCACGGAGTTGTAAAGTCTCTGTGTAGTGTGCCTTTATTGAGTGTTTTTCTTTTCCAAATCGGATATGAAAATTCTCAGGGCTATGATATTTGTTGTGGAAATTAGGATTTATTTTGTTCTACCTAAAAGATTTTATTGCAATGAATGCCTCACATTAGCGAATAATACTCTTAAATAGGCTACATTAGAGAAGAATACCATAGACAAAACCATGGGTTATGAAAACCTGGAGCCCAAAAACCTCCATCCATAAATTTACTATTTTATCTCAATTTTATTTTAATTATTAATTATTAATTTTTTATTTTATTTTGTTCTTTAATTTTATATATTTATTTATTTTTTAATGTAATTCGACCATTAGAGAAGAATACCGCACTAAAAATCATGCATTGTGAAAACCCGAAGCCCAAAAACCTCCATCCATAAATTTACTATTTCATCTCAATTTTATTAAAAATATTAATTATTAATTATTTTATTTTATTTTATTATGTAATTTAATCATTAGAGAATAATTCCATGGGAAAAATCATGGGTTGTAAAAACGTGGAGCTTCGATTTCTGATGAACCAGGTCTCCTTCCCATGGCTCGTCTATTTTCCTCCTCTAACCAGTCTGGCACCTGTGCTTTCTTGTCTTCTCATCTTCCTTCAACGTTGAACCTTCCAGACCTTCCTCATCTTCGATGTATGAATTCCTCTTGTTGTGACATTAGTGCAGCTCCCCGCTCCTACGTTGATCCTTCATTTAGTGCTCCTTCCCTTATTAACCATCCTAATTTAATGTCTCCTAATCTTCTTTACCCTAGAAATTATTCTCCCATTCATTTTAATGATAACTCTAATAAATGGCTGAATAATAATAATTTAATTATTAATGATTTAGATAATATAGGTTTTAGTAATAAAAATTTGGTCAATGCATTTGATAATATTAAGGGTCTAAATAATTCTAAGTTTATTAATATTCTCAACCACCATACTAACAACTATATTAACACTAGTGATAATATTAATACTAGTGATAATAATAATAATTTTGGTATGAATAATAATAATCATTTTCATCATCATCGTCGTCGTCGTTGTCGTTGTTGTCATCATCGTCATCATCGTCTCAACCCCCTTTATAACAATACTAGTAACATTAATAATACGAGTGATAATAATAATAATATAGAATTGAATAATAATAATAATAATAATAATAATAATTTCTCTTCTTCTCTTTTTAAAAATGTTATTAATCTCTCTAGTAAACATTTTGGTCCTTCTATTTTTAATCTTTTAAATAAGGGTCTTAATTTTTCCCTCGCCCCCAATAAGATTCCCATTAATGACATTATTTGCAACATTGAATTTGGTATTAAGGACCTTCCTGATAATGTTAAAGAGGTTATAAGGCAAGATTGTGTTATCGTTCTTAGGAAGGCTAAGCCTCCCAAAAGAAACATTAGCAAAGATGAATTTCTTTCCCTTAAAGCTTTAAAGGATAACCCCGACATTGTCATCCTTAAATATGACAAAGGTGGAGCAATTGGCATTCTTGATAATAGTGGTAGTTACATCAAGCTTAATAAGAATCCTATTAAAAAAGTTATCAAATAAATATTTACCTCCATTAATTCCCTTAAACCTCTTTGTAAGAAGCTTATTGAAAACAATCCCCTTACCCCCAGGATTTATGGCCTTCCAGAGATTCATAAGGCTAGGCCCCCCCTTAGACCTATTGTTAACACAATAGGTGGGCCTACATATCTTCTCGCTAAATTTGTAGCTCATAGACTCAAACCTCTTTTTAGTCACATTGATTCCTTTGTTAAGGAATTTGCTTCCTTTGTTAAGGAATTGAAGGATATTATGCTGGAACATGGTGATTTATTGGTGAGTTTTAATGTTGTTTCCCTTTATACATGTATTCCTATTCAAGAGGCCATTGATGTCATAAATAGGATCACTAACAATGACACTGCAAAATTAGTTGGCCTCTGCCTCACCTCTACTTTCTTCAGTTTTCAAGGTGAGTTCTTTGAACAAACCTGTGGGGTGGCGATGGGTTCTCCTCTTTCCCCTATAGTTGCTAACTTATTCATGGAGGATTTTGAGGCTAAGGCCTTAGCCTCAGCTCCATTTTGCCCTAAAAAATGGAAGAGGTTTGTTGATGATACTTGTGTCATTTGGCCTCATGGTCGCAAAAAAGTGGATTTGTTTCTTAACCATCTTAATTCTTAATCAAACTCCATCAAATTCATAATGGAGGTTGAGGTGAATGGGTGTCTTCCTTTCTTAGACATCCTTCTCTCCAGAATGAATGATGGTTCTATTTCTCACTAAGTCTTTTGCAAGAAAACTCACACAGAACAATATCTTCATTCCAGTTCTCATCATTTTCTGGCACAAAAATTGGGGTTCTTAGTACTCTAGCCACCCGTGCTTTAAGAATTTCGGATGAGATGCACCTAGAAGAGGAAAAATCTCATCTTCTTAAAGTTTTTAAAAATAATGGCTATAACAGATCTCAAGGCCTCAAGGCTTTCCAAAGAGCCCATAAAGAGTCGAGGGTTAAGCCTCCTAGTGATGGCCCAATCTCTAAGGTGCAGCTCCCGTTTATCCAGGGGACCACTGATAGGATTGCCCATATTCTGAAGAAGAATAATGTCTCCTCTACTTTCAAGCCCCTTAATACCATTAGAAATTCTCTTAGATCTATTAAAGACCCTATTGACCCCAAGGACATGAAAGGAGTCTACTCAATCCCATGTTCATGTGGGGTTCCCTACATTGGGGAGACCGGACGCTCTATTAAACAGAGAATCCAAAATCATGTTGTAGACATCAGGCACAATCGATCTCTCTCATCAGCTCTTGCAAAGCATGCAAATAAATATAAGCACCATGTTTGTATTGAGCATGCGAAGGCCATTGCTAAGGTTGATCATTTCCACCATAGGAAGCTAAGAGAGACTATTGAGATTGAGAAACATGCTATCGATCTCAATAGGGATGATGGGTGGAAATTGAGTAAGAGATGGATTCCAACTCTTTTATCTTGATTATTCCCCACCCTTTTTTTCTTTTTTTTAGATAATGAGTAATTTCATATGTGTATAAACTATTAGTAAATATTATATTATATTTTATTTTTATTATTCTATTTATTGATTTATTTATTTATGGAATAGAAATAGGGTTAGTTTGTATTATTAATACGTTTTTTATTTGATTTTGGTAATTTTATAAATAAAAATATATAATTATTTAATATTATTAATAAATAATTTCTTATCTGGTTATTATAATAAATAATATATATAATAATAATTTAATATTATTAATAAATAATTCTATTTTTATTAATCTATTTATTGACTTATTTAGCTATTTACGAAATAGAAATAGGGTTAGTTTGTATTATTAATACGTTTTTTATTTGACTCTCGTCATGCTATAAATAAAAATTGGTTATTATAATCAATAGTACATATGAGTTATGGTAATGAATAGAGATGGAGTGCCTGCATCAACCTCGAACCTGCATTGAGGTGGGTTAGGATTTTTTCTAGGTCTCTTTGCACACCGCCTGCTGCAGCCATGCTTCCTACTTGCTCACCACCACCTCCAATTTATCCATTGTGGTCTCCCAGGTGCTATCCTGCATCACTAACTGTCCTAGAAGCTGGCGCATACATCTTGTGGTTTGTCGGTTATGGAATATGGAGATGGATCAGGTAGACTACTCAGAAGATCCCTTTGCATCGGTTCCCATTTGGACTACCACACCCCTCCCCCCCCCACCCCCCCAATAATAGATGTGTCCTTGTCTTCGCTTCGTGCTTCCCATTATGTCTTCCCCCATGCAGTTTCCATGCCCTTGCTATCAGATCCCAACCCCTCGTGTCTGTTCAACCATCTGCCCAATGTCCTCCTCCTCCCTCTTCGGCATCCCTACATTTCTTAGCCTCCTGTATAGACCTTGGTCCCTCTTATTACCTGTAGAGTTATTATATTTCTCCCCCTGTTGGCGTTTCGACCTACCCTTCTTCCTCTGTGCCAAAACAAAACCCTTTGGATATACCCTCTAGTCCTTGCTCATCCCTTCTGAATACCCTCATTTCTAGCCCTCCCTCTTCCAGCTTCTTCGAAGGGACTCCATCTTGTCCGGAGATTGGTGATACTGACCAAAGAGCAGATGAGTAGGAACTCCCACCAGAACCCTCCTTGGAAGCTCGGCATGGCAATCAAGTAAAGCAGGGTAATAAATCCAAGTGTGTTAAGGAAAAGAATCAGGACGTATCACTCCGCTTTGAGGAGGGTATTCAAATGGGGGAAGTTGTAGATACTTCAGACTGGGTCCTAGTTGGACACATTCGAGTAGGCACCTACTCATCAGTCAGGCTTCACTAGTGGATCTTGGAGATTTTGGGGCACATTCTAACAAAACTTCTGACTGTTACCACCTTGGCACGTGATTGGTTTTCCCTACACTTCTAGAGGGTTAATTACACATCATGGGTACTCTCCAAGTATTGGCACATTGAGCTCACCCCAGTTCTTCTCAAGAGATGGAGCCCTATATTTGATCTAGAGAGGGAACAATTGGGAGTTAGACCCCTTTGGGTAAGACTCTGTGGATTTCCCTTAAATTTTTTTATCTGATGACATATTCAAGCACATAGGCAATGCTCTAGGTACTTATCTGGATCATGATAAGTCATATATTTCATTTGGTAACATGTCCCTGGCCTGGATACTAGTTCATCTGGAAACTAGGGAAGGATTAGAGGAACATATCACTCTCTATTAGAAGCATTTCACTCACATACAGATTCTGGACTATGAAGGGGTACCCTTATGATGTCAACGCTGCCACAAAGTTAGGCATCTCTATAAGGAATGACCTCTAGTAAAGAATACCACTACTATGGATCATCAGGCGTTGGATCAGGAGAACATCCCGGATGCACCAAATCGTCCTGCTCCCTCGGGCACTATACCTATCACTATTGCAAAGGCTCGCGAGAATAAGCGTGGCACATCTTAGTTCAGGCCTCCCTCGCCTCCTCTCACTAGGGAACGAGCGGCGATTGCTGCTGCACTTTCTTCAGGTAATTCCAATCTCTTCTCCTTTTTCAATTCCCTTACATCTTCTACTTCTATGTTATTCTCCATTGCATCTCATTTTAGTGTTTCATCTGTATCTTTTCCCCCATCCTTTACTTTCCCCTTGAATAAACCCTCTCCAATCTTTTCTTGTACCCCTCCCTCCTTCCTGGAGCACACCCTATCGAGTTCATCCTCAGGGGCATTGGACTCCTCTATCTACTCCCACTCCTATAACCTCTGATCCTTGAATCACCCTCCGATCCAAGATTCTTGTGGTATTGGCTTTATCTCCCCTCCTGTGCCTCTGAAACCATCTTGGGGTCACCCCTCCTCCATTTCGAAAGTTATTTTTCAAGCTGCTATTGATGTGGTTGTTGGTCATCAACTAGCTATTGAACGGGTTCTTAGAGCACAGAACACCCTGGTATCATCCCCCCAATGAAGTGGCTCTCTTTCAACTATTGAGGGTTAGCTAGTCTCATCAAAAAATTATCCTTTCGCAGACTCTTGAATACAGAGAGGGTGGATGTAATCTTTTTAAAGGATACACTCGGGCTAGTTGAACACATTATCCCAACCCTTGAATCACTGATTCCCAGATGGAAATTTCATTCCTTGGATGTGAATGGGAGATCTAGAGGCATCGCATTGGGATTCAATCCCAGAAAGGTCAAATTATCCAATATCTAGGGAGGGATTGGATACATTGAGGCGAACATTTTTTCATCTGATCTATTCTTAAACATTTGGTTGATCATTGTATATGGCCCCTGCCACAACCGGGTCACCTTCTGGGAACATCTCCTTAGATCAGGTCCCCTCCAAGCTGATAATATCATTTTGGGGGGTGATCTCAATTTTTCAATTGGATATGTTGAATCATGGGGACACAATGCACAGATTGATTCCCTATTTGATACATTTGAATCCCTCCTTGAGGATCATGGGCTAATTGATATCCCCTTGGATCGACTTTCGCTGACATGGAGAAACAAGAGGACAAGGGATGCAATGTTGGCCCGAATATTGGATTGCTTCCTTATTCAGGAGAGATTATTAGGGAGGTGTTGTAATTACAGATAGTGGGTTGGATCGGGTGATATGTCATATCACTCCCCCATATATCTTGAAATCAGTGGCCATGATCACAAGCCCAAAGCACCTTTCAAATTCAATGCAACATGGTTGAAGGATCCAGAGTATATTCGTCTTGTATCTGACTATTGGAAGGCCAATCCTCCTAGTTCAAGACGGAACATATCGGAGGGGTTCTCACATAATATCATTAGCCTCAAGTGTATTTCTATGAATTAGGCCCATAACAAACGATTGCATGATGATGAATCCCTTCGAACAATTGAGTCTGAGATTACAAGCCTAGAGGATGAACATGGAAGAGGTTATCTGTCTGATGATTTTAAGACACATCTTACTTCTCTTGTTGCTGATCGGGATAAAATATTGAAGGACAAGGAAGAATCACAGAGACTCCGAAGCATATCTATTCAATTGAAAGAAGGGGATGACAATACGAAATTCTATCATAAATTTTCCAATGGACATTGTGCTATCAATATTATTTGGAAAATGACAAATGATCAGGGACAACGGGTTCAATCATTTCAACATTTGGCCTCTCTTGTCTCATCACACTTCTGGAATCTATATAGGTCTCCACGTAATGTATCGTTGCCTGAAATCATAAGAGTGTCTCATTTATTCCCCCGCTATGTGAATTAAGAGGATGCTAAGGATTTTCTTAAGCAAGTTTCGATGGGGGAAGTAGAGTCCGCATTTAAATGGTTTAAGAAGGACAAGAGCCCTAGACCTGATGGATGGCCTGTGGAGTTTTATATAGACTTTTTTGATATACTTGGGGAGGATATTCTTAGCATTATTGAGGATTGTCGTACTTCAGGTCGCATGTATGATGCCTTCAACTCCACCTTTATTGCCCTCATACTGAAGACTGACTGTCCTGAATCCTTCAATGATTTTCGACCAATCTCGCTCTGCAACTATATTGAAAAAATAATGGCAAAAATCATTGCCAACCACCTTCGACCCATATTCTCAGCACATATCTCACCAGAGTAATTTTCATTCTTCAATAATCACTAAATACATGATGCAATTGGCACATCACAAGAGGTTCTCCACTCTATCAAGACTAAGAGATTGAAAGGTATGATTCTAAAGGTTGATCTTTCTAAAGCTTTTGATCATGCACGCTGGCTATATCTTAGAATGATACTAACACATTTGGGTTTTCCTCCAGATTTCGCCAATTGGATAATGTGTTGTATCACTAAGGTATCCTTCAGTGTTCTTATTAATGGATATGCTTCTCCTTTTTCTCATGCGGAAAGGGGACTCAGACAAGGATGTCCCCTCTCCCCACTACTTTTTTTGCTTATCGTGGAAAGTCTTAGTAGACTTATATTTGAAGAGTGTCTCTTGGGGCGCATACAAGGCATCAAAATCACCAACGACTACACATTAACACACTTATTATTTGTAGATGATGTCCTACTTTTCCTAAATGGGAGTATTGGGGATCTAACTAATTTTTATATAGTTATGCTGCTATTTAGCATAGCCACTGGCATGGAGATAAATGATAGTAAATCTACCATTACTACATCTGGTTTCTCTCCCCATGAGATTCATTTCACTCTTCACAGATTCCCCTTTACCTTACAATCTATGGATGATGGACTCAAGTACCTTGGGTTTCGTCTAAAGCCTCTGCATTACAGAATTGCAGATTGGATATGGATGGTGGTAAATATCGAGCGCAGACACAATATCTGGCATCATAAATACCTCTCAAGAGTTGTTCACCTTGTACTCATCAAATCTGTTTCGGAAGCTACTCCTGTCTATTAGATGTCCTTGGCATGGATCCCAAGGGGCAACCTTATGAGAATACAAAAACTATGTTGCAAATTTCTATGGAAGGGAAGACAGGAAGGACGATTATATGCCTGGGTCCATTGGGAACTGATTGCCCTCCCTAAGAAATGGGGAGGGTGGGGTTTAAAAATCATGTCTCATTTATCCTCTGCTCTTGCAGCAAAATTGGGGTGGACGATTCTCACAACTAGTAGTCTATGGACTGAGGTTGTTCTCCAAAAATACATTTATCCCCTTCATATTCTGGATTGGATTAGACTACCCTCTTGGAAGAGGACTGGCATCTCGACTATCTAGAAAGCGGTTCTTAATTCTATATCATATATCTGTGATGGGCTAACCTGGAAAATTAGGTTAGGTTCCTCTATCAGAGTTGATATGGACTCCTAGATAGGAAGTGGAAATGAATACATTCTACCACAGGAATTGATTACATACCTATCCAATATGGGTATCACCCATCTTGATTAGATTGCAGATCCTAAGAACTCCAATCTCTTCTCTCAAGCTTGGAAAACAGCTATCCAACTAGACATTCCAAATATATGGCATCAATAATGGTTTAACTACATTAACGCTCTCACTGAAACATATGTCAGGATTATCAAAGGGGACGATGAATTGATTTGGGCAAAGGCTAAGCACGGCAATTATATCCCTAAGGATGGATACCCTGTCATATTTTCAGCTTATCGACCACCAGTTCTTTAGAGGTGGTGGATCATACTATGGAAGATGAAAGCACCCCCCTGCTCACGACTATTCATGTGGATTGTTCTCCAGAACAAAGCCCCCACTAGGGATAACCTTATGAAATGATCCTTTAATGGACCTTCATGGTGTTTTTTATGTCGTCAAAACTCTAAAACCGTTGATCATCTTTTTTTACATTGTCCTGTCATAATGGATCTCTGGGGACTGATCCTCTCGTCTCTTCCACTACCCACCTAATGGCAAGGCAATTTTATTCAGGAGGCTTGGAATACTTGGTGGTCGATGGTCAAGCCACTTAAGGCTCGGAATATTCCAATCCGTGTTTGTTGGGCCATTTGTCTTGCTAGGAACAAGCTTATATTCAGTAACATAACTCCTCTCTGGAATCTTATCTCTGTTCGGGTTCTGTCCATCTATTCCCTTATTCCTGATGATGATCCTCTTATCTCCCAGTGTACTATTATCCCTGAAATTATTAATAAAAACATTCCCTGGGCATACTTTGATGGCTCTGCACAAGAGGAGGGATGCGAGGAGGGGGGGGGGTGTGGTGCCATACTATATCTATCTAACACTCATTTTTTCAAATTCCAGATGGGGTTGGATAATGAGACAAACAATTTTGCAGAACTAATCACCCTCAGACACCTTCTACAATTTGCATTAGAAAAACACTGTAGACATCTACAAATATTTGGAGACTCCAAGATCAATATTAATTGGTTCAACAATATATCTATTTGTCATGCATTTTCTTTGAGGCAAATATTGGATGATGCACTTTGTTTAAGGGTTGAATTTGACAACATTGTTTACCATCATATATACAAGGAACGTAATCAAGTTTCCGACCATCTTTCCAAGGAGGTTGCGATTAGGCCTAGGGGTTCATGGCTGATCCTGGAGCAGTTGGATGAGGACCATTATCAGTATTACCACAGGCCATATATTGACATCAAAGTATAGGGGTGTGAAGGGCCTGTTTTTTGTATATATTTGATCTCAATCCCATATATATTCAGACTGAACACTATGTTGTCTATATATATATATATATATATATATATATTGACATGTCAACATGCTATCACTATCAGCACTCCCAATGGGAGTTTTTGTACTCTGTATTTTTGAAGGGCGAGTCACCCCAACTTACAACATATGCTTCTATAAGCATCTACAACATGTAATTTTCTTATATTAATGAAAATTATGATTTTTCCTTAAGGGGAAAAAAATCAATAGTACATATATAATAATTTAATATTATTAATAAATAATTTCTTTTTTTCACTTACTGGTTCACGGATACCCGGGTCAGTGGGTAGCCGCTACGTCCAGGGTTTTAAACACTGAGTGGACGCCACCCAAAGGGCATCAACACCCCTCGGCCTATTTACTGACCTAACCCCAAGAGCTTTCGGGATTCGACCCTGTGACCTCCCATTGGCGAGGCACTTGATTTGACCCATTGAGCTAACTCTTGGGGCTTAATAAATAATTTCTTATTTGGTTATTATAATAATAATATATATATATATATATATTTAATAATTTTAATACTATTAATAAATAATGAAATATTTATATAAACAATTAACGACTAGTTTATAACCGCTAGCCTTTAATTGGAATTTAAAAATTAAAAATTTATTAATTTATTAATTAAATAACTAATTTACTAACGGCTAGTTTCTAACGACTAATTCTGGACTTTGATGCATCCTTGTTATTTATTCATTAGGATCTATGGATTTTTTCACCTTTGTCCTGAGGATGAACCACATTAGCTGGTTTGAAACGTCGACCAAATAATACTGATGTGATTAATCCGAAAGACATGCTTACTACATTATGGATCACAAAAACCTAAGATCTAATATTTATTTATTTTTAAACTTTTTCTTTTATGTAATTTGACCAAGTCAAAAATGTTTACATAACATATGCATACTTATGAGTCCGACATTTAAAAAAAACACATATTTAACTCCTACACATCTAACATCTAATGCTTACACATCTAACACCTACAAATCTAACATTTAGCGCCTACATATCAACCTCACATTGGGTTGTATAGCGCCTCTCGACGCAATTAAGAATGGAGTCGTCTAACGAGGCGGAGCAATTGCCCGGACGGTCAAAAGTCGTTGGAATCTGGGCAAAAAAATTTCAAAAAATCTTGTAAAGGCAGTGTTTGAATCGTGTTTTTGATGGTAGAAATGATTTTAGCACCATCAAAAATGTCTAGGACACCTAAAATTTTGAAGTTTAACAACTATAACTTGGATTTACAAAAATCATTGCCAGATTTTCTCTAAATATAACCAGAATTTCCATAACTTTTCGGGCAATTCCTCCAGCTAATTAGACTACGGCATTAAGAATAAAAGAAATTGTATAGAGAGATGTGAAACTTGTATAAAGAGAAATAATATTATTAAGAAACAACATAGATTTATTTTAATTTTACATATATCAAGTCTTAAAAAAGATCCAGTATACCTAATTGTAAATTATTATTTTATTTTTTTTACATTTTGAAAAATTTAATCCTTTTTATACTTAATAAATCTATATTAATCATTAAATTATTAAACATAAAATTTGTATGGATTAAAAAAAAACTTAATTGTAAATGTAAAACAAAAATTCTCTAATTACTTGTCTTTCAAGTTGATTTTACATTTCTAATTTAATTGTTCATTTGTTAGAGAAATTTCATATATAATATAATATAATTTAATATAATTGTTCATTTGTATGCGTCTTTAAGAATATAAAAGGTTTGCCGTATAAAATTAAGTGTTTTTGCTTTATACTAAAGGACAATTCTCTTATCCATATCTCCAGCCCAATCTGCATCAAAAAAGCCATGGGTGTCCAAAACTCTGTCCAATCCTGGTCTTCCTTGGTAGCACAAACCATAATCACTAGTGCCAAAACCCGCTTCACTATTGTCCAATGCTCCTTCCCTAGTTTTGACATAAACCTGCTCAATACTCCCACTGCATGTGCAATGTCTAGTCTAGTACAGACCATTGCATACATCAGGCTACAGACTGCACTTGCGTATGGAACGCGGGACATGTCCTCTTCCTCATCTTATGTCTTGGGACACTATTCAACAGATAAATTTACACCTACAGGAATAGGAACCTTCACCGGTTTCTTATCTTGCATATTAAACCTCTGCAATATTGTCTCAACATACTTCCTTTGGTTTAACCAGAGCTTCCTCTTTGCCCGATCTCGTTTAATTTCCATGCCCAAAATATAGTTTGCAACACCAAGATCCTTCATGTCAAATTTGGAGGACAATTGGGTCTTCACATCCTGGATAATTTCTTTGTCATTTTCAATCAACAACATATCATCCACATACAAGACCAGATAAATAACACGGTCACCAATTAATTTAAAATACACACAATGATCCACTTTGCTTCTGGTGAAGCCAAGTCCCCGTATAAATGTATCAAATTTCTAATACCACATCCTTGGTCACTGTTTTAACCCATACTGAGTTTTTTTTAACCTGCATGAGAGTTCTTTCTTACCCTTCACCGTAGAGCCTTCACGTTGCTTCATGTAGATCTCTTCTTCCAGATCCCCGTGAAGAAATGTTGTCTTCACATCCATCTGTTCTACCTCAAAATCAAAAGCAGAAACAACAGATAAAAGTAATCTAATAGAAGCTATCTTGGCAATTAGAGAAAAAAATATCACCAAAATCAATTCACGACACATGGGAATAACCTTTTTCTACCAACCAAGCTTTATATTTCTCCACTTTGCCTTCTTCATTCATCTTCTTCTTAAACACCCATTTGCTTCCAATGGGTTTCCTTCTAGCTGACAACTCCACAAGATCCCAAGCCTCATTGTTGTCCAAAGATGCCATTTCATCAACCATGCCTCTTTCTATAGTTTTCCATCCTCTGAATCTACTGCCTCCCTAACAGTTATGGGATCATCATCTATAATAGATAAAGCAAAATTTGAACAAAAAGCAGATGGAGTATACCTTTCTAGCTGCCTTCTTTCTCAAACTGATCTTCTCACAGCTGGAGTTTGGGGCTCTTCATCTTCTAATTGCTCTTCTGTTGTAGAGTCTGATTCTTCCTCCTTTAGCTCAAACTCTATCTTCTCAGGTTCCTTTGGTAGGAATTCATGTTTAATAACATCTTTCACCTCTTTAAATACCACATATCGGTTGTATACAACCTTCCTTTTTTTTGGGTTCCAAAGCTTATAACCTTTTAAACCATCCTTATACCCAATAAAGATGCACCTTTCAGATTTACTGTCCAGCTTGGTTCTTTTCTTCTTTGGAACATGTACATATGCATCACAGCCAAATACCCTCAGATGTGAAAGAGAAGGTTTCTTACTAGCCCATACCTCACGTGGAGTCTTATCCTCCAATGCTGATGAAGGTGATATGTTGACCAGGTAACATGCAGTCTCCACCGCCTCTGTGCATAATTCTTGTCCTAACCTAGCACCACTGAGCATGGTTCTTTCCTTTTCCATCAACGTCCTGTTCATTCTTTTTGCAACTATGTTTTTCTGATGTGTATATGGAGTAGTCTTCTGTCATGTTATACCACACTTCTTACATAACTCTTCAAATTTCTTCTTGCAAAACTCTCCACCATTATCTTTCCTCAACACCTTTATCTTCTTCTCTGGTTGGTTTTCCACTAGAGCCTTAAAGTATTTCAACCTGTCAAATACTTCATATTTCTTCCTGAGGAAATATATCCATGTATTTCTTGAAGAGTCATTTATAAATGATAAATAATACACAGACTTACCCAGTTATGGAACTGACATAGGTCCAAACACATCACTATGCACAAGCTCTAATATCCATTTCGCCCTCTTAGCACCAAAGGGGAAACTCATCCAATTCCGCTTCCCATATACACAATGTTCACATAAATCAAAATCCAGAGAGCAATTAGACATACCTTCTACCATACCATTACAATGAAGTATTTGAAGGCCCTTCTCTCCAATATGTTCAAGCCTTTGATGCCATAGCATGGTCTTTTCACTAGAGACCACTAGATTTTCTGCTCCACTTTCAGGAACCATAGAATTGTTGCACCCATCAATAACAGTACTACCCAGAAGCTTGTACAGAGTTCTAATCCAAACTCCCCACATCAATATTAGTGCTCCCCGAACCATCTTGCAGGTGTCTTTCTTGAACATTGTTTTTACACCTGGATTTTTTGCCAATGTAGGAATATGTAGAACACCTGAAAGTGTTCTAATCCTTCCACCTTGCAACTTTAGCTTGAATTTTCCACATCCAATGATTCTAACATTCATATCATCCCCTAAGAAGACATCACCATCATCATATTTCTTGTACTCTCAAAACCACTCCCTGTGGAGTGTGAAGTGAAAGGATGCACCTGATTCAATCAACCATGCCTCATGATCTACATGTGTACTTGAAGAAGAAGCCAAGTGCACATCCCCACCTTCATCTGAGGTGGTTTTCGTCTCTGCAGAAGGATAATCATCACATCCATTTCCTTTCTCAAGAGCTTTAGATCTACATTCCTTTTTGAAGTGCCCTTCATTTCCACATTTCCAACACACCTTTACAAGTTTTCTTGGAGATTTAGATCTCCCTCTAGATTTAGATCTCCCACTCAAGGACTTATTTTTATTTTTGTCCTCGTCCTCGTATAGACAAGGCATCTCCATTATATCCCTCCATATTTTTTTGTCTCATCTCCTCCGATAACAAGGATGAGACCATTTCACCAAACTTCAAGGTAGTTGTATTGATACCTATAGCAACAACCAGATTATCTCACAAATCTGGTAGAAAACACAACAAATTGATGCACTTATCTTCATCTGAAATTTTAATATCAACAGATAACAACTGGCTTACCATAGTATTAAAGGAATTTATATGCTCTATCATCGAGTCTACATCCTTCATCCTCGGGTTATACAACTTTTTCCTTAGGAACAGTTTGTTCACCAAAGACTTAGATTGGTACAAAGTTCCTAACTTGTCCCACAAATCCTTCGGCGTAGATTCCCATGATACATTCAACAATACTAAATTTGAGATACACAATCATGTTGTGCTCTTTTCTTTCCGATCCAACTTCCCCCAATCTTCATTTGACATTGTTGTTGGTTTAGTACCTAGATCTACTGCAATCCATTGATATTTATCCACTAGCAAATCCTCCATCTTGAGTTTCCATAACTCAAAACTCTGACCATTAAATTTATCGATCTCTATCTATCCACTGCTCATGATCTTCTTTCACTGCAAGAATCGATCTTGCATATCTCCCACTGAATAGGGTCTACCACAGGCCCAAGCAAAACCCCTTAGGAACAAAGGCATCCCCTTGAAGTCGAAACAAATCTGCTACCAAATGTAGGTTTTTACCCTGTACAGAAATTACCTGCAAACGACTTCTTAAGAAAATAGAAAATAAATAATGACAAGAATATAGAACAAATACATTGAGATTTTCCCCTAGATCACAAAACCAGGACTACCAGATTGATTTTTCATTATTCCTTTCGATGTTACTATATATATATCTATATATATATAGATATATATAGATATAGATATAGATATAGATATAGATATAGATATATAGATATAGATATAGATATAGATATAGATATATGATGATGATGATGATGATGGTGGTTAACGTCCACTGAGACCAAATTGGTCTATCGGACCTACAATTTTCTTAATTTTTACTTGTCTGGCTCCTCGTATTTCTTGGCGAGATTGGTGTTGTAGCTTTCTTTTTTTTCTCTACGGTCTTCCAACTTCCTTTATCTTGCATCTCCTTCATCTCTTCTGGTTCTTGGAGCATTGGTGTCTTAGCTTCGCGATCTATTGTGTTCGTTCTTTTGAAGATAGTCGGAGAAGAAGTTTGGTCTGGGAGATCTGCTTTGCTGTTAAATGAAGATTTATTTTATGAGTTATTCGAATCCTCATAACTGTTGATTTGCTGGGGCGGGTTTTCTCCTTGCTTGTCTTGAGAGTTGTTTATTTCTTCTCTGCTTTCTTGTGACTCAGAGTTTTCTCTAGAATATATATATATATATATATATATATATATATATATATATATATAGATATAGATATAGATATAGATATAGATATAGATATAGATATAGATATAGATATAGATATAGATATGTCGAAGCATCTATAAACTCCAATCCATAAACCCTGGATTAGAACATAATCGTAGTTTCCTTAACCAGATCTACAAAATACCATGGGCAGAAAACCATCATGCCTAAAACCATGTGCGAAGTCCATGCACAAAACCATAGGTAGGTCTGTCCACCTGATATAAGGTCCAAAAAAAAATTCCCGAGGCGCTGCCCCAAACCCCGTGAAGGGGGTCTACCGCCCCCTTACAAACCCCCTGACACCCCCCCACTGCACCCAATGGAACGAAGGGGGTCTAGCCACCCCCAACTTCGCGCGTGTGGCTAGTCATGGAAAGAATATAACACACACCCAACATTAATGAACGTCATATAATAACCTGCTAGTCCCATGAATGATCTGACCTCATCCGCATTCCTAGGAGTTAGCCACTCCATGATAACATTAATCTTTTCCAGGTCTACATCTATACCATCCTTGGAAACAACATGCCCCAAGTAATGAATCTTAGTCTGAAAGAAACTGCACTTGCTAAGCTTGGCATACAACTGATGCTCTCTCAACATTCTCAACATTGTTGCTAAGTGTTTTGCATGCTCCTCCTCATTCTTGGTGTATATCAATATATCATGAATGAACACTATCACAAACTTGTCAAAATAAGGACACAACACACTATTCATTAAACACATGAAAGTGGTTGGAGCATTAGTAAGACCAAATGAAACCACCATGAACTCATAATGCCCATACCTGGTATGGAATGCAATCTTGTAGATATCTTCTTCTTTGATGCACACTTGATGATATTATGATCTCAAATCAATATTTTAGAACATTGTTGCTCCCTTCAACTAATCAAACAAGTCATCAATCCATGACAAAGGATACATGTTCTTGATAGTCACCTTGTTCAACTACCTGTAATCAATGCACAATCTAAGAGTACCATCCTTATTCTTTACAAATAACACTAGTGCACCCCAAGGTGACACACTTGGCCTTATGTATCCCTTATCAAGCATTTCCTTAAGCTACAACTTCAATTCCACCAACTCCAGAGTGCTCATCTTGTAAGGTTCCTTTGATGCTGGTGTTGCTCTTGGTATTAACTCAATAGAGAAATCCACTTCCCTATGAGGTGGTAACTCTGAAATATCTACAGGAAACATATCCTGAAACTGCTGAAAAATAGGATACCTCTTCAGGACTTCCTCATCCTCAACATCCTTTCCTTCATCATTGGAAATATGCATTGCAAACAATACACAACGCTTCCTGCAACTATGCTTAGCTTTCCTAGTTGTAACCATTCTCACTGATGTAGGCTTCGTCTTTCCCTGCAAGATTCTCTTCTCTCCATCATCACCCAGGCACTCAATAGCCTTCTTAATGCAATCTACTTTGTTCCCGTGAGTAAACAACTAATCCATGCCAAAAAAGATCCCAAAGGAAGCACATTTAGATGTGTTGATGTAGGCATAACATTCAACTCAAATGCACAAACTTTCACCCAATGATGAACTCTTTTCTTAGTCCCTGCAGCCAACTACACCAACTAAGACTCTACATGCACTTCTTTATTCAAGCCACACTTATCCACCAGGTTAGGATTAACATAACTATAATTAGATCCAGGATCAATCAAAATGGAAACAACTCGATCAAAAATCTTACCTTCCATATCAATAATGGATGCTTGATGATCCGCCTACCTATTATCAAGTGTTGCATAGATATGAGGAATGCTCTTACCAACATCCCCAATTTTTTGTGCCTCCTGAACATAGTAGATCTATGGCTTGCACCTTGGTACAATGGACAATCCTTCTTTCGATGATCCTTGCCACAAATCCAACACTACAATGGTTCTTTGCCACTATCTTTATTCTGCTGCTCTCCAAACTGAGGTCCATGCCCCTTCTTAGTTGCATTAAACTTCTTGTAAGGAGCCACATTTTCTTTATCACCTGCATCCTAAGATCTTCCTCACTTCTGAGGCCATTTTCCATTAGCCTTCTCATTCCCCTTCTAATCATGCTAGGGCTCAGACTTATGCTTCGACTGCTCATAACAATGCTTTAGTTTCCCAATGACTTCCTCCAATGACCAAGGCTCATCACACTCAATTTGATCCTTAAAAGTTAATGGAAATCCAATGATGAATCTTTGAACCTTTTTCTTATCATCCTTGAGATAAGGCATATACCTCAACAACTCGAGAAATTTGGTAATGTTCTCTTCATCTGTCATGGAACCCATCTTCAACTCATATAACTCCCTGGACTTTCCATCATAATATCTCTCAGACAAGTACTTCTTCTTGAAGAGTCTTTTAAACTCATGCCAACTCAAATCTTCTACCTTGATGCCTCTAACATGCTTCACATCTTCCCACCATATATATGCTTTTCCCTTGAGACTGCAAATCACTATCTTGGCTTTCATATTCTATGTATAATCATGCATTCCGAAGAATTTATTCATCCCAAGTAGCTATGCTTCTGCATCTTTTGATTTCTTCATCTCTCCATCAAATGTAGGAGGCTTGACTTTCTTGAACTCCTCTGGTAGATACCGCTTCTCACTCCTCCTATAGGGATGATGGTGATGATGACAATGATGTCTCCCTAAACTAGAACTGGAATAGAGCCCATAAGCACTGCCTCTCTTGTCAGGTGTATCCAACCATCTTCCACCTCTCACTGTATCATCTCTATCCAATCTATATTCTGATCGAGACCTGATACCATATGCCCCATTAGTATTTTCATCCTATCCATAACTAATCCTTGGCTATGAAGATGAATCACCGTTGCTGGTTCAAAACGTCGATAAAAAAGAAACCTAATGCGATGTATCCGAAAGATAATCTACATAATCCTTAGTTATCCCCATTTCTACAAATATGATAGGCTCTGAAGGATCATTGCATTAACCTCGACTTTCTTTTCTTGAGCTCTGGCAAGCCTTTCCTGTGTCTCAATTAGCCTATTATTATCTGCATTGCAACTTTTGATTTCTTCCTTCAATCTTCTCAATGTATCTGCTATGTCAGGAGAATACTCATTTCCTTGTTACTCAGTTGATCTGTAGGGAGAGTCACATGAACTGTAATCCACCATTCTGCTCATCATCTTTGATCTTCTTCTTCCTACAAACATGCCACGCTAGATAAACCAAATAGAAACATGATCAAACATACATTAATGAAGTTCAGGGGAGGTTATCTCGTTTGCAAAAATCAATCTAGATTAGCATGATATACATGTATATACACATAATGACATCAACATGTCAACATATCAACATCTCAACATCATGCATGATGGCACAAACTGTAACATCGACTATATACATGACAACCATAGCCATTGTAATGCATGCATATAAAAAATACATACCACTGACATGCATGCATAACGATCACATCTAGCCCATCCATTCCAAGTGTTTGAACTTGGAAGCTATGATACCAAACTGTAAATTATCCCTCCCACATTAACCCACTTTTACAAGCTCTCCAAGGTAAATGTGAGCTGAGTGTTACTATGACATGACCTAACCTCCAAGTTCCAGTGATGGAAGTGGGGTCTACAATCTGACAAAATATTTACCTCCCTTAAGGACTACAAACAACTTAGGAAGCTACCAACCATCCTAAGTGATCAATCCCCGAGCCAAAACTCTTTTCATTGAAGAAACTCCCCAACCCCACCCATAACACTGCATGCATGCGGTTAGGAGGCTATAACCACATGCACAGGCCTAATTACCAACAATTATGACTCAAAATCCCTTGTTCAGAGCATGAAGTTGCAAGATCTATGCCACTTTTTCAGGAAAACCTCCATACCATTGCCTATAACTACCTATAAGTTTCTAGAAACATAAATGACATGATAACAAGGCTAACCATTCAAAACTTGAACAAGATCCTGACCAAAACAAGCCTAGCACATGATAGGAATTTCGTCAAACACATGATAAACATATAAGATACAGGTCATGAATTCATATCTGATCATAAACTCTTGAACCTCATTTGAGAATCACTAAGAAGGCTCAGTGCCCTCTCAAACTAGTTTCACAACACTTGTTAGCCCATGCATTCATCACCATTCAATAAAATATCAAATCATGAAAGATATCCATAGATAGAGCACATCATAAAACCATGCTTATAACCAACATATAACCAAAATATCATCCATGGAAAATCAACATAATAACAACTAAAAGTGCTCATAGATCACAATAGGAAAATAACTCATATTAACATAAGTAAAAGGCAACCAAGTATGGGACTTCCATGTACCACCCGACCATAGATTGGGTGGAACTTCTTTCAGCCAATCACTCTTGTGCCATATTCCAAGCATGAATGTGGTATCTCATGGGATAAACCAAGACATAATTCAAACAGGGAATCCAAATGTTAAGCCACCTCCACCCTCAAGCTATCGTGATCTCACCTAAACTGGCCCTGAGATCACAAAGCCAAACCAAGATTGGATTCCTCATAATTCCTTCACCATACCTTGAAGAATTTTCATGTCTCCGCTCACTGTCGAGGGTTTCCCAGAGAAAACCATCTCCACCCCAAACCCTTGGGATTTTGCTGAGACCACCTCACCTAGTTCCAAAACGTGTCGTCAAGCCAAATCTCAACCAAGAATGTATCCTATCACACCATGGATATCCAAGAAATGGAAAGGCAAGACTAAAAGGTTTGTCAAACCAAGAAAAATGACAACAATGAATCAAATAAACAAATGCATGTACCATGCATTTACATCCCCACAAGGAAATTTCACATGCAATCTATTACCTGCAAGATCTTCCTGTTGAAGTTGTTGATCCAACCTTTCCCTTGCTTTCCTTCATTTTCCTTTGCTTATCCTCTTCCTTCCTTCCTTCCTTACTTTCCTTTCTCCAAATCCAAGTGAATGCTAAAGTGTTCCAAGAATTCTCTAAGTGTGCAAGAGTGTGAGAGAATGAGAGTGTCCTCAACTAAAAATTGTCAAAAATCTAGCAACTGATTCTTTGATTCCTTTAATCATTGATAGACCCTTTTTCTTTCATTTTTCTCTAATTTCCCTTGCATGCATATTTGTGTCTCTTCACCTTCCTTTTCTCCTATTTTCCTTATTTCTCATAATTAAATGTTGATTATTTCCCCTTTTTCTTTGCCAATTTCCATAGCCATTATTAAACCACAAATGATGCCCACTATATTGTTTACCCAACATTCAGCTTTGAATCTGTGTCCCATGACCTTGGTCTTATTTTTCCTTTATTATCCTTTATTACATGAACTTTAACCTCTGGCTGTTACAGGATGCCACTTCTCAAGCACTGAGTTTGAGCTAAATACACAACATATTATGGCCACTAAGGGGCCTACAAAGCACAAAGAGGGACCTATTCACTACTTCTTATGGTTTCCTTAGTGATCCTCCCTCTTTCTAGTGATTAATGTGCACAAACATAATCAAATAGGTGATTTCTTCTTGGTCTACTTGAATTGGGGGAGGGCTCTCTTTATGGTTTTCCTTAGTTATCATAATCCACACCCGAACTCTGTGATCCAATTTCCAAACATAGGTTTAAAGGTTACATGGTTACAGGTTCATAATGGTTCGAGTCTCCTTTTTTTGTTTTGGTCTCCAATCACTACAATCCTCCACCTCTACTCAGTAGACTTGTAACACTCCCTTCCACCACTTAGGCTAAACCAACTCTGTGGAAGGTGTTACTTTCATTTAACTGAAGTTCCAAGGTGTCATTAAGGAAATGGGGTTATTCCTCTATCCTCAACTTCCTCAAAACTAAAAACTAATGCTGCCATTTCGACTGGCTCATTGAGAGCTTTTTGATGATATAAATTTATCATGATCCTAGCCAAGGATTAAAAGTTATGGCCATTTGAACTCATCCCTTTTTAAACCTCACCTTGTTAGCATGGCTACCACATGGCGCTCAACGTGTGGCCCACGTGGCTTGCCTTATCAACATATGAATCCCATTTGGTAGTCCACATATTTCCCCCTGCCATGTATTATGCCACCATGGCTTATGCCATTTCATCCATGCTTGGGCCCACTAGACCAACTCCGTAGCTAGTTTTGCACCCTTTTTTATATTATAAGTGATCTCTCCCCTTGATGTATTTTCCCTAGACCACTATGTGTTGCACATTACAAACAGGTTGAGGATAAACAAACTTTCTACATCAATAGACAGGTAGATTCTCATTTCTTGGTCTCGTCAACCTCGCCCTCTTCTCAACAGTACATAGGTTCCCTAAGGTCCAAGACCCTAAGGTTTGAGATGAAATTCCTTACCATTATATGTCGGGGACATTCCCATCTCCCTTGGTCATTAATATTGACCTTTTTCCTTTTTGCACATTATATGCCACCCCAAGGTGTGAGATGATGTCTTTCTGACATCTACCGCCCCACCCCAAATGCTAACACACAGTTTGCATGGGATCATACCCCACTTGGCCATGGAAATATATACATTCTCTCATATATTAATGGGCTTCATTATATCTCTCGACTTTGTTCCTAGAGGGAACTATCCATCCCGAGCTTTCTTTATATATATATATATATATATATATATATATATATATATATATATGTATATCACAAAGTCATAAATTTCAGTGCCTAAGAGCTACACTATACCCTCGACACTTAGTTGAATATGGGTTATACCTCTTGAGCTTTACCATTGTTAATAGGGTACCTAGTGTAGCTCTTAGGCATTGAGATTTAAGACTTTATGATATCCATGTCTAGGGCCTTTGTGCATTAGTATAACAACTCTCAACGATAAGTGAACCATAGCCACACATATACATATATGTATATAGACATGTAAGGGTGCGATTTTCTTGTATTTAGCTCAACGACATAAGCCATTCACAAACACAAGCCGCTCATATAACACAAACCATTCATTACAGATCTAACTAGTGACAACAAAGATTATGCATCTCTCTCACCTAACAACAATGAATATGCATCCATAAACATAGAACATGCATCCTCATTACATTACCTAGGAATAGGCATTCCTCATCAAAATACACAGGAATATGCATTCCTCATCAAGATACATAAGAATAAGCATTCCTCATCAACAACACAAGTTATATAATGATAGCGATAAATAATTACATTGTATTGAGATACACAATAACAAAAGTAAGAAACTTATATTACGAATTATATGGCTGGCAACTGAGAGTGGGACTTCAACTCTCCACCCAACCATAGGTTGACTACACAATTATCCTTTATTGCAACCACCTAACCATAGGTTGACTATACAATTATCCTTTCTTGCAACCAACCAACCCCGAGCTGGATTCTGAGTTTGAGGAGGTAGTTTGCACAATATTTCTCAACCATTCACTCACATATGATGAACAAAGCCCATTTCTCAGGTGTTCTCAACAACTCCTAGCTATTACACCACAATGACTTTAAAATCCAACAACCAAACAACACATTGGTTTAAGTAGGGCACAAAGAGTTTCAGTTTGGCCTTGGAGAGAGATGTGTATAAATATAAAGGAGTTTTGTCATTTGCATTACTTCTATAGGAATAAGTGCGCACTTGCCAACAACTTCTAAAAAATGCTCACACATGTGTTCTCAACCCCTAATGCTACATTAAGTGTTATCAACCCATTGGCTCTGGGGTGCCTCAGCCTTTGAGTAAGCCCTCAACTAGCATAGTCTCCAATGGTTTTTTTAGCCCCAGGAACATATCCATGGCCCTGGTTTTTCTCATCTAGCAAGCGCCCATGGGTTTCTTAGTCTATATATCACATGGGCATCTGTACTCCACTGAACTCTCTTATGGCATTTAAACACACAGACATGCTTAGGCATTAACAAGCAATATACGGGCACAACTATTGCCCCTTTTTATCATAGGGAATACTCGTGCACCTCTACAAACCTCCCTTATCACACGAATCACACGTGTGATCAGACAAGATTACACAAACATAAGAGATACGCAGACAAGAGACAAAAACCAATCCCTCCTTCTCTTGTTGCTTTGTGCATGCTCTCTCCTCCCCTTGCACATAATACCCCCTCCCTTCTCCTGCCTCCTCTTTTGCCCGACCAACTCCTCTTGCATGTTGACCCTATCAACACGACCCACTAGGTGGCATGTGGACTCATCCTTTGATCAGGAGGCCATTCCTCCATTAACTACCTTGGGTATGGCCATCTCCTCTAACAGGGATTTAGGTGGTAATTTAAATGCACGATATGGCCTACAAACAACTCCTGCTGCTGCAAACCTCTGGATCCATGTCCTGTCTCATATAGTCATCTTTTTTATTATGCACATTAATTTACATCAATTTTACAATTCCTAATAACATTTACAAGAGGGTTGACAAAAAAAAGGGTTGTCATACGAACTAACTCAAAAAAATGAAAACCTCTTTTTCCCCATGAGTGTTGGTTCACATAGGAGGAGTCCCCTTCTCGAGATGTGGATTCGACTAAGACTTTGTTGTGAGGCACGTAGCCCATTCATGGGTGGCTCTAGTACCTCATCCCCATCCTCTCATACTTGCTTAGGAAGTTGGTAGCTTAAGAGGAACATTAGGTTTCTAAACATTAAATTCAAGGAAGACAGGAAGATTCCCAATCTCCCTTATGGGTTTCTTACAGAAGCTATGCTTCTAGACATCGGGGCCAGTATAGGAATTATTTAGTTCTATTAGTTTATAATTAAATAAAAATGTTTGCATTAGATAGTCTTAGCAATATATCCATGATAACTCTCCAACATTATCATCCCTTAATTACATTACAAAACTTGGGGATTAGAAAAAGGGATATTACAGGTGCTCCCCTGAAGCCCTATCCTTCTTAGAAATAAGGGAAAATTTTCAAACACAGGAGGAATTTTCATATATTCACCTATTTGGATTTCAAGGAAAGCCTTTGATGCTTCCAATCTATGTCTATGAAAAGTTATTCTTTGCATAAGTGTGTCAACAATACACATATTTAGCACATTTCTTCAATGAGAAAAGAAAAGCAATTCATACCTCTATCCATTAGACTTGGCAACTTTATTTACAGAACATCTCACATATTGATGAATATACCACATACATAGATAATTTAAAGTAAAATGAGTTAGAAGTAGTGAAGGGTTTCGCCCCTCACACTATTTTTTTACAACGATCTCAATTTTGTTGGATGTGGTGTTGTTTTTCAAGTAAGGAAAACGGAAGGTGGGGGAGATAATCAAGGATTTTCTGATACTCCTCAATATTTCAATGAAGATCTCAATTTTCCACAAATCAATTAATAGGCCCCATAGACAACATGAACACCATGCTACACGTGTTGGTTACAATCGTCAATGGTCACAAAAGAGCGCATCTATGTCGAAGATCTTGTCTCAAAAGAAAGAGTTGAAGAAAAATGCTAGAAACTTTGTTGGAAAAGATGGTGATGGAGATCACCCAAAATTTAATTTGGAAAAGACTCACATTGTTGCAGTTAGTTCAAAGAGAAAAATAAGTAACACCTCTCTTGGCACCTATAAGTGTGTATATATATATAATTAATTAATTAATCTATTTCCTAAATATGTCCTTGTGGTTAGGGAAGTGGAATTGAATAACCTTATATTTATATAATGTTTTACTTATCAACATCACATCAATATTATTTACATATATAATTTTTTGGTTTTTAAAATATTGTTTAACTTTCTTTTTTTTTAATATATTTAAATTGGTTTAGAGTAATATTATGTTATTAAATGCTTTTATATTATTTGGTTTATTAATATTATGCTCTTAAATGTCTTTATAGTTTTTATTCTAGTTAAATGTTGTATGGACAAAGTGTAATGTATATGGTCTAATCTAAAAACATTTAAATCCAACCATGTATATTTCGACATTTAATACATTACTTTGAGGTAATCATGTTTATCGTTATCAATGAAATTCCATGGTATATCTCACCCTAGTCTAATATGTATATGACTTCCAAATAAGAGGTCAACTACAATTCCAAAATACTAAATTTTATCTCACAATCCTTTCTCTTATAATGTCCATTTGTTTGGTTACATTGGAAAATTTCCCTAAATTTTATCTATCATACAACTTTGTCTATTTGGTTATGGAGGAAAATTTCCACTTAGTTATATTAAAAAAAAAGCTATAAAGTAAATTTTCTAGAATGAATACCATGCAACAGAGAGTAAACCCTTGATCCCAATAATATGTTGGTCCTAATAGGTAAAAAAAATAGGAGTAGTCTACCTAGGCGGAGGAATGGGCCGGTTTCTGTCACCACCCGGAAAAACCTTCGGCTTCGATCGCCGGAAATTCTTCCGCCCAGCTCCGCCACCCGCCGCGGGTTCTGTCCAGCGCCGCCGCGAACTTCGCCCAGTTCAATTTCGTAGATTTCCACATACTAATAAACATGAATGCGTGGTGCAATGGTAGTGCGTCTGACTCCGGATTACAAGGTTACGTGTTCGATTCACATCAGGTTCGATGTTGTGAGTTCGTTTATATTTTTGGCCCTTTTTCTTTCCCTAGTCGGATCTGTCCGCGCAGAGCGCGATAGAATAGGGACGAAGAAGCCATTCTAGGGTTCTGGGGTTCTGCCAGGGCCAGGAGTCCTTACTGCGTCTAGCAACCCTACCATGCGCTACAGTAACCAAGGAATGTTGTTACAACTTTTGTTCCGTTAGTGTATGTCTGTCCAACATTAAATTCTAATTCTCAGAGAACCCATGGAACCCCCGGGTCCTAGTTCAGTTTCACGGCGGTTAAACCCCATGTACAAGATATCTGGAAATTCGAATGAAGCAAACCAGAAGGAACAAAAAATTGGAATGATTCGCCAAAGAAGAGAGGAAACAGAATTTGCATGGGATTTGCCAAAGAAGAGAGGAAACAGAATTTGCGTGGAAGTTAATTATTTTCCATAGAACATCTGGACCAAAAATAAACGACCTCACAACATCGAACCTGATGTGAATCGAACACGTAACCTTGTAATCTGGAGTCAGACGCGCTACCATTGTGCCACGCATCCATGTTTATTAGTATGTAGAAGTCTACGAAATTGAACTGGGCGGAGTTCGCGGCGGCGGCGGCGGCGGGTCGCGGAGCTGGGCGGAGGAATTTCCGGCGACCGGAGCCGGAGGTTTTTCGGGGCGGTGACGGAAACCGGCCTATTCCTCCGCCTAGGTAGACTACTCCAAAAAAATAAACTACAAATCAAGTTTCCTCGAACAAATATTGTGTGAGAGATGGTAAAATGTTGTGGTGGTTTATGATAAGGTCCTTATTGGAAAAGAAATAAGAAGGTCGAGAAAGGTATTAATTAGCTTCTCCTTACATAATCCAATTCTAAAAAAGAATGGTATGATTCTATTGATAACTTTGAACATTAAAGGCAAGTAGAATATTTTGTTAGCTTTTGAAACGTCAATACATGGTCTGAATGCCATGAAGAAGAGTGTGGGTGATATTTAATAAAACACACTTAAAATCATTTTGGATTCTTCTCTCATGGGATGAAAAAAATATCATAGACTAATTCAACTCTAGAAGTGCTTAAAATTGTTTATTGGATTGCATTGCACACATTTTTTTAATATCTAATTTGACAATAAAATTGAGGTTTCTCTATGCAAAAAGGGCATTAATCCCTTATGTATGTTACAAAATCATTTTATTTTCTCAATCACATTATTGGGTTCTCATATATATTAAAGCAAAATCATTTTATTTTCTCAATCACATTATTGGGTTCTCATATATATTAAAGCACCATCCTGAACAAAATTGGTTATATTATTTGGTTAAATACATCATAAATTTCATTTATAGCCCTATGTCTCTCCATTTTACAAGTAAAAATAGAAGATATGGCATGTTATGCTTTTGATGGTTCATTTTTCCAAATAACATAATTTCTGGTTAACTACAATGCATCTCACACCAAAAAGATAATACACCTCCTCCTGGAATATAAGAATCACCACAAACAATCAAGAAAAAACCTAGATGCTTCTACATGGTCTCTCTCTGGCTACAAAGAGAAACATTCAAGATCTAATTATCACGAGTGACTCTGCTATCCTTTTTGCACCACTTCATCAATGACTGTCTTCTGTCTGACATCAAACTCCAAGACATTGTAAAAAGGATCTATCATATGCTAGGAAGCTTTCATTGCCAAATCATTTATTCATGTCCATAGGCAGAACAACAAGAAGGTGGACCTCCTCATGAATGAGGGGGTCCATCTAGCAAAAGGGAACCTTAAAGTGGATGGAATTCTAAGTTTAACCCTAGTTCCTTAACCCTGCCTATAAACCATGTTTGTAACTGTTAGTTTCTAGTTGGTCTTTTTTGGAGGATCTAAAAGCTAACATTTTTAGAACAATGTAATAAACATAGTTACCAATCAAACGGGAACTATTACCTCAAAACGGGTACTCTAGCCCAAAAACCCCCAAAAAACATGAAAAAACAACCCAAAAATGAAAAATTTGTATTCCAGAACGATGTTTTTTTTTAGGATAAATTTTCAACATTTTTTTAAATGGAAATAAAAACCATTTTTTTTTTTGCAAAATGGATGAAAAAAACACCCTTAAAAAAATAAGTGTTGATTTTGGAATAACAAAAAAAAAAATTGGGTTACAATTTTGACATTTTTTAGTAATGGAATTAAAGATAAAATATCAGGACTTTGAAAAACTGTAAAATTCCAACAATTCTCGGACATGATGTTAAAGATAAAATATCATATCTCAATCCTCATAATGGCAACAATTTCCATCCATGCTGTTAAAGATAAAATATCTTGTGTAGGAATTTACCGGGACGAAAACTTGTTAGATGCCAATGGGTTTACAGAACCAAGTTTGGACTAGATGGAAAAGTCGATAAACATAAAGCTCGTCTTGTTTCTAAGGGTTTTTCACAATTTGAAGGCAATGACTATACTGAAACCTTCTCCCCTATTGCCAAAATGAACTCTATCCTCCTTGTTCTTTCCCTTGTTGCCTCTTTCAAATGGGAAGTCCATCAGATGGATGTTAAATTTGCCTTCTTGCATGGGGCCTTGCATGAAGAAATCTATATGGAACAACCTCCTGGCCTTATACAAATAGACTCCAGCCTTATATGTCGGCTTAAGAAATCCCTTTATGGTCTCAAGCAAGCCCCTCGGGCTTGGTATGCCAAAATGGATAGCTTTCTTTTAGATACTTGCTTTTCTAGGTGTCATTCTAACAATACTGTCTACACAAAGAAAGTGGGTAAGTCTCTTATCATTCTTGTTATTTATGTTGATGATATTATCCTTACTGGTAATGATCCCAACCTTATAAACCATGTGAAGTCCAACCTTAAAAAGCAGTTCGAAATGACAGACTCAGGACACTTGCATTATTTTCCTGGTCTTCAAGTCTTGCAATCCAAGGAGGGTATTTCCCTTTCCCAGTCCAAGTATGCCTGCGATCTTCTACACCACTTTCACATGGAAGACTGTAAGACAACCCCTTCTCCCTTTTAGTCTAGAGCCAAAATTTCAGTCACTTGTACTTCCCCTGAAGTTGATGCTACCTTATACCATTAGCTTGCAGGAAAACTTTTGTATCTGACCCATACTCGTCCTGACCTTTCCTTTGTTGTTGGCCTTATTGCTCGGTTTATGCAAAACCCACATGAAATTCATTGGAAAGCAGCTAAAAGAATACTTCGTTATGTTCGAGGTACAGTTCAGTTTGGGATTCATTACAATGTAGAAGCATATCCTGTATTGGTTGGTTTCACTGATTCCGATTGGGCTGGTGACCTTGATGATTAGAAATCTATTGCAGGTTATGTCTTCAATCTTGGTTATGGACCTATTACATGGGCTTGCAAGAAACAAAGTGCCATTTCTCTTTCTTCAACAGAAGCAGAGTATCATGGCGCCGTAGAAGCTAGTAAAGAAGCCCCGTGGCTTTGTCAGATCCCATCAGAGTTTGGCTTTCAGCAGTAGCATCTGCTACACTTTGGTGTGATAATCAAAGTGCCATTCAACTATGCAAAGATCCAGTCCAACATCGGCGCAACAAACACATGCACTTCATGAGAAAGCTCATTCATGACCATGTTCTTGAAGAGCAATATTGTTCAACAGATGATCAAGTTGCAGACATATTTACAAAAGCTCTCACAGAGGCGAAGTTTACTAAACTTCGATTTATGATTGTAGTTCAGGAAGTTGTCACTAAGGGGGGATAGGCTCTAATGCCTCCTTCCTTCTCCTATTGTGTCATATTTGTACATCCTTCAATCCTATCCCAAGTTGTTCTTAAGGGGGGATGTTAGGATATTCCAACACACAGGAAATAGTTAAGTATAACTTGGTCTAGTGTAAAGTTAGGTAAAGTGTGTTTCTTTACTATGTACTTTTGTAACTTACAACTCGACGGTCACGATATGTTCTAGACATGAAGTGATTCAACGATTCATTCTCTCCTCGGTATTACCGACACTTGATCCGTGGCTTAACACATGATTGGTCCATGATCTCTATTCAAAGAGCATGGAGGGTCATTTGTAGGGTGATCGTTCATGAGAGAAGCTTATGTAAATTTTCTTTCTTTTACATTAATAAATTGCCTAAAGTGACCGCGTTGGCTCAGGCCGTGGACTGTTTCTCTTTTTGAGGGTTTTAACCACATCAAAAATACTGGCGTACTGATCTGTGATCTGTTTGTGAGTGGTGTCCT
Organism: Pinus tabuliformis; assembly: GCA_031772625.1. Classification (NCBI taxonomy): domain Eukaryota; kingdom Viridiplantae; phylum Streptophyta; class Pinopsida; order Pinales; family Pinaceae; genus Pinus; species Pinus tabuliformis. The sequence continues at coordinate 1,081,503,335 of CM062818.1, forward strand.
TTGGTGTTCTATCTAAGAAACTTACCCTGTAAATTCCTACATCTTGACTCTAAAAAACCCTGAAATTGTAATTGTTTTCAACCATGGTATTAAAGATAAAATATCATGACTTAGAAAAACATTAAAATCTTGACAATTTTTTAACCATGCAATTAAAACCAAAGATTATGACTACAAAAAAATCTCAAGTTTTCAAAATATTTCAAGCATGACATTATGGAAAAAATTTATGACAAAAAACTTTAAAAATGAACACCCAAGAGTAATTTATTCTTTAAATGCTAAATATATAGCGATTTTAAAATCTTAGCCTAAGACAACTTGATACATTGCAACAAAAATTTAAAAATCAACCATCAAATTGACACGTAGTGTAGGTGAACTCGACCCGTTGTAATGAAAACTTAAAGACCAACCATGAAATTGATACATTGTGGGGACAGACTTGATTCATTATAACAAAATTTTTAAAATCAACCATCAAATTGCCCATAATGGGATCGGGTTGCTAGACGAGCATCGACACGGACAATGTAGAAAAAAAATAAAAATAAAAAATAAATGTATAAAGAAATAAAAATGAAAAATACAAAAGAAAACAAAAATTCAAATATTGAAAAAAATAAAAACAATAAAAAAACACAAAAAAATAATACAAAAGAAAACAAAAATTTTAATATTGATAAAAAAAACACAAAAAAAAAAAAAGAAAACAAAATTTAAATATTGAAAAAAATAAAAGCAATAAAAAAAACACAAAAAAATACAAATAAAAATTCAAATATTGAAAAAAATACAATAAAAAAACACAAAAAATAATACAAAAGAAAAAAATTAAAAACAGTGAAAATAATGCAAAAGACACCAAAAATTCAAATTCAAATAATAATAATAATAATTGTTTTTTAAAAATAATAACAAGAAATAAAGCATATAAAAACCTAAAAACATGACAAAAAAATCAACTATAAAAAAGACAAAAAAAAATGTAAAAAAAATAAAATTAACTTATAAATATCATATATATATATATATAATTAAAAAAACAAAAATAGACATAATTTAACAAAAAAATTAAGAAATCAGTCTTTCGGATTAATCATATCATAAGGATTGGGTCGACGTTTCAAACCAACTAAATGAACCACATTAGTTGGTTCGAAATGTTGACCCAATCCTTATGATGTGATTAATCCGAAAGACTGCATTCTTAATTTTTTTTTGTTAAATTATGTTTTGTTTTTTTTGTTTTTATAATTATTTAAATTTTTATATTTATAAATTTAATTTAATTTATTTTATTTTTTACATTTTAATATTTTTTTGTCTTTTTTATAGTTCATTTTTTGGTCATGTTTTTAAGTTTTTTTTTTTTTTTTTTTGCTTTATTTCTTGTTATTATTTTTAAAAAACAATTATTATTATTAGTAGAATAGACTAGTACTATGTAATGAAACATAACAATAACAATTGGGCAATGTATTCTATGTAACAATTCTTTTGGCATTTCACCAAATTGGAATCATATCCATATATTGTGGAATCATATACATACCATAAATAATCTTCACCAAATCTGGGGTGAGTTTGACTTGCAATTCCTTAGTTGAGTGCAGGCTGGTGGATCACCTTAGCCAATTACCACTGGATGTGAGTTATGGCTAAGCACTGCATAATCCTACACAAAACTAGCAAGTAAAACATTAAGGTGGTGGTAAGGTGATGGTGGTGCATCATTAAATTGGTTGGTAGAACATCTTGTGACGATTAATATGAGATCATCATAAGATCCCAGTAAGCCTCGCTCTAACACCATTTTGCCAACGATTTGATCTTCATGAATTATCTTATCAATTAATCTAACACCTTGTGTATATTCCATTTGATCTTCACCAGAGCACAATCATAAAAAAAATCAATTAATCTAACACCTTGTGTATATTCCATTTGATCTTCACCGGAGCACAATCATAAAAAAATACCGCCATATATGTAATGAAGAACATGGCATACCATCATGTACTAAGTCAATCATTGACTTAACTCATGATAGATAATCTTCATCCCATAAAATATGGTGTTTTGAAATTATTTCTAAAATTATATGAAATCTCATGTTCTCCTTTTACCATTGAATAAGTTCTAAATTATATATGTTAATATCAAATTCCCATTTCAAATGGTGAGACCTAAAAAGTTTTAAAAAGTCCTCCAAGCCCCATCAATTTAGAATTGTGTGAATATTTGGGTGATAAATAATAACTAAATACACTTATTTTTAAATTACTTATAAAACTATACATTACATTTTATTTTATTTTAATTTCTGAACTAGGTTGATTCTATGCTGAGTTAGTTACAATGTTGAAACTATTTGGTAAATGGCTATCACGAAGTCTCGAGAGTTTAATTCCCCACAAAGGTGGTTCCATCCTTAATCCCTCGTATGAGATTTGAACCCATGAACTAAACCCCACACAAACCAATTAATCTACACCCCATAAGTTAAACAAAACATAAACATAAACATACACTCACATCAAAGAGGATTTGATATATAAAACTTAAAAAGTTCTAGAATTTTAAGCCCTAGTCTAATGAGACTTGAAATTTACCCAAAAAATCATGGAAATTTTGGAAGATTTTGAAAAAGTTTGGCAGAAATTTTTGTAAATCCAACTGAGGACTGTCAAACTTCAAGATTTTGAGCCACTCAGGGGTTTTTGATGGTGTTGAATCTATTTCCACCATCAAAAACACCATTCTATTTGATGGTTTTTTTTTAATTTTTTTTTTCAGATTCCAACATTATCAAAAAAAATTAAACGCGTCTGTCAAGTTCTTCCATTTCAGATTTAGATCCAGTGCTATGATTTGGAGCAAGGCGAGATCAACCTGGTCTGATTATCGCTGCACCATTAATTCTTTCTTCGCGTCACTAGTTTTTTTTCCCATCTTTTAGAATTTTAATATTTATAAGCTTTTATTTTTTAAGATTTTGACAACATATTTGCATTTGGCTGATAGTTGCCTAGACAATCACAGACAGATTATTCTGATGGACTTTTAGATTTAACGTCATTGTTTGCTCAAATTAAAAATATTATATGTTGTTAGATCTAAATATTATATGTTATTATTGGTGACATTATAAATGACTATATACTATGTTTTTATATTAATTAGATTTCCAGTGTTTTTTTCAACTGAACAAAAATTTGCCGCCTCAAAGCCCCGTCAATCCGCTATTATAAAACCTCAGTGTGTTAAAACCGTGGAGTGCACAATTCACTGTCAAAGATCAATCATTTGGTATGCTCATTGACCCGAAAAACAAAGGTAATGCTCATTTGCCATCATTCTCGCTTAAACCTTATCCTCTTCGGCATAACTCTGAAATCGGGTAACCAGATTATAGTCGAGCAGCCGATTGCAGGAAGCAGTTGATGAAGATGGCGGCCGATTCTCAGGTTGCAGAAACCAAAGAGTTTGTTCCTTACACGAAGGAAATCGGCCATCAGGGTCTCAAAAAGTTGATCCTAAGAGAAGGGGAATCGTGGCAAACACCATTCTCCGGAGATGAAGTTGAAGGTGAGCTTTCTTCCTTACACACACATGAATTTGCTGATTGTCGAATGATTTTTTCTACACAGCAGAAAATTACCAGGAGGAGGTTTATATGGTGATGAAGAAGAAGAAGAAGATGATTAAGGTGCACTGAGGTTTATATACGAATGCTTGTATTCCGTTGCAGTACATTACACTGGCACCCTTCTGGATGGAACGCGTTTCGATTCCAGCTTAGACAGAGGAACCCCTTTCAGATTTAAACTTGGCCAAGGTAAGTGACTGTGTTCTGTTTTCATGCGTTCTATTAGCAGCGCATTACATTACATTGATTAATGCGAGTAAACATGCTCAATGGGTGTGTGTGCAGGTCAAGTTATAAAGGGATGGGAACAGGGCATTGCAAGTATGAAAAAGGGCGAAAAGGCCATATTTACAATACCTCCAGAGTTGGGGTACGGAGAGTCAGGGTCTCCTCCCCTCATTCCCCCAAACGCCACACTCCAATTTGAAGTGGAAATGCTCTCCTGGGCAACTGTTAGAGATGTCTGCAAAGATGGAGGCCTTCTCAAGAAAACTGTAAGGGATGGAGAGAGATGGGCATACCCTAAAGACGCCGATGAAGTTCTAGGTATGTATTGTTATTTCAAGACATGGACATGCATTTATTCATTAGTTACATGGCTGGCTTTGGATAATATGGCTAGGTAAAAAGTAAACGGCTGGTTTTGTGTTATATAAATTTTGCTGCAGTGACATATGAAGCAAGGCTGGAAGATGGAACTGTGGTCTCCAGATCATCTGAAGGGGTTGAATTCTATGTTAAAGATGGTACGCCAATTCGAAGTCAATCCCTCATATGTCTCCTTATAAACTTTCAGCTAAGGAACTCCTATAGTTATTTGGGTAACAATGGCACCCATTAGGTCTGCATAACACTAGGAATTCACATTGAGTAGATTGAATTTGGTTTCCTAATTTGCTCATATTTATCTATCTATAGGGGTTAATCATTCAAGGCCGTGTGTGTGTTGGCAATGGCCACTTTACAGGATATTTGTGTCCGGCGCTTAGCGCAGCTGTGAAAACAATGAGGAAGGGTGAAAAGGCGATACTGACGGTGAAGCCTCAATGTAAGCTATAGTCCATAGGGATTTGTCTACCTTCTGGTTTTGAAACATAAAATCTTATTTCTCCTGGCAAAACATCCTAGCTCATATTCTCTAGATTATCGTTAATTGGTCGTAGAAAATCCCTTACTCTGTGTTTTCTTACTGAATTTAAAACTTTGATGTGAAATTAACACCCTTTTCTTTACTTATTTCGTGGGGTAAGGCAGGGCTTGTATATTGTTAATTATAAAAAAAAGTTCCTTACAAAAATCCCAATACATTTAAATATCCATGCAAAAGAGGAAGGAGGATGAGGATTTATATAGTACCAGCCCAGATCCACCTTAACACAAGATCTGTCGAGCACTAAGAGTAATAAAAAAGAAATTAAAATGCCAATCTTTGGGGATATCAGAATGGATGTTACACATCTCATCCATGTTTGGTTCTTATGTTAAAATTCCTCTAAAATATTATGTTAGACCAGCTTATGCCACATGTCCTGTCTGCATTAGAGACATGGACATTGTACACCTCCTTAATACTGGGTTGTAGAATGCACCTTGCATCACATGTGGCCAATACTATAAAATGCTAATATTGGTAATAAAAAATGTCTGATCTTGCCAACCTTTACACAAATTAGTATTTTGTGTAAAAGAAATCTACTTAATCAAGGATCTTGAAGGAACATTTTTTTTTCCCTTTGTGAAGTAACACCATAATTTTTGGTATGACAAAATACTCAACTATCTCAATTATAACAAAAACTTATGTTGGATTGGTTTTTGGGACAGGGGAATGACGGGATGGAGGGACGCATCCCCTGAACAGCTAGAGCGCACCCCCAAAATTTTCAGGGGACAATGGGTTGGGGTAATTTGGTGTCTGGCTTGGCCGTGACTTTAAAAATAGATAATATATATATATATATATATATATAAAGCATACTCCCAAAATTTTTAGGGGGTGACAATTTTATATGTATTCACTATCAACATTTGTAGTTGTTTCAAGTTTGTGCACATAACAAGCTAAAATTTATGGTAATATGCAGAATCGTCACACTTGCCAATTATGAAAAATCTCGAGCAATTTAAAAAAGGTTAAGTAATATTCCATTATTACCTGCCAGACATGAGCTCTAGCTTTAGGTAACTTCAGTGTAACTATTTTCTATTATTGCCTGCTAGACATGAACTTTAGCTTTAGGAAACTTAAGTGTAGTTATCTTCAATTTGCAATAAGGTCTATGAAGGATTTATCAGACAAAGAACTATGTTTGTAGCAGTTTTTCTTCCTTGTATTTCTTGTTAATGATGATTATGTTAAACATAAAAGGCATTCCCTTTTCAATAGGTTTTGCAAACTTTTACAGCTGTGTTGCAACCACTATAGAATACTTTGGTTCTGTAAAGAGATTAAATTCATATTTCAGATTAATAGGAATTTATTTAAACATTTAGTATGCAATCCAAGTCACTACTATCTGATTCTTTTCACAATGCTTGAGGTTGGGATGGTGGAAGCACTGACCTTGAATGAGTCCTGGAAACCCATGTACAATATGTAAAAGATGAGATGATCTGGAAAATGAGAAAACAAGAGCGATAACCACAAGGATTAACATTTTGAAATGTTGCATTTTTTTTGTATTCTTGACATGGAGGCTTCTTGTTGTAATTCCACTAAAAATATAATATCTAAATCACCAAAAACCCAAGTTGAAACCCGTCATACAAAACCCATGCCTTGAGCTTTAACTTATATAATGAATTCAGATTCAATGCAATACAACAAATATAATGGATGGAAAAATGATCATATTGTTCAATCATCAATGCCCATGATTGTCAAGACTCAAAACTGAAGATATATGTTTGGATTATCTCTTAAATCTGCCTAGAAAATCCTTGAAATCTGCCAAAGAATGTGAAAATTTCATCTATCACAACAACTGGAAATTAATTTTCTAATTGTTAATTTATTTAACAATTTATTTGTTGTCTGCTACGACAAATATCAAATAATTCACATTGTGATTTTCACAAATAAACTGCGGAAGAAAATAGCGTTGGAAACTGAGAAAATTCAGCACACACACAAATTTTACACGGTTATTTTTGGACAAATGTCCTCAGAAAAACTCAATATGGGAAAACCGGTGCAACAGTGAGGGTTTTTATTAGTATGCAACATCAAAATTCTGAGTACAATCTGGATGCCGAAAACTGACAATCCACAAGAAGAAAATCTGGCAAAGATATTCCCTAAGCAACCCCGCCACTCGCGTTGCCTGCACTCATGCGTTCCTGCACTGGGAATAACTCAGCCTCTTGCTGCTGCCTCTCCAGATTTGGAAATCTTCCTCTAGATCACTGTCCCTGCCCCTCACTGACATTGCGTCCCTCTTTGGCTCGAACTCTACTGTTGCTAGCTTGATCTGCACAAAGAACTACTGCTCTAGTGTCTCATCCCCATCACCACATCGATCCCTTCTTATATCTCCCTGTTGGGACTCTAACAACCAAGATTAAATCTTAATAGATGGCTCAGATTATTTCTAGATCGATCCGTGTGAGTTTTTGGAGAATTTTCACATTGACTTAATTAATACTGATTAATTGACCAATTTTCCTACGTTTAGACTTAGGGAACATTAAAAAATAGGTTAATAATCTATTTAAGTCATCTCTATGTAGAATTTCCAGAAACGATTTTTGGGTTATGGAGATGTCATGTATTTTAACCCCTCCACCAAGTTTCGTGACTAGAACACATCCATGCTACAAAAACTAACAAAGAATGTCTTGAAATCTACAAAGAATGTCCTGAAATCTACCTGGAATGTTCTGGAGAACCAACAAGTCCTTGGGTCCTTGATGAAGTCCCCAGCAGTTTGGGGGCATTTCCTAAGTCACAAGTCTCCATAACAAGGTAAAGCAGGGTACACGGGTGTTTTTTTCTGACAAAGGGGAGGCAGGAACGGAGTACAGGTCCCTATGCAACATAGACAAAACCAATCGTTTGTATAAAGGAGTTCATCATCATTTCATATTGTAAATAATTGACTTGCAGAAAATGCCATATCCTGTTAATTTTCAAGCACAATCAGTCATTCTGTAAGCGACATAGATGATAGGACAACTTTGATATAATTATTAGCTTCAGTGGAAAAATAGCTTAAGTTATAAAGCCCAAAGCTATGTGTGACCTGTGATGACAGGAAGTATTGTTCGTTAGCACTTACAACATGAATTTTATTTATTTCGAAAAGAACTTGAAACCTTCTTCATGTAGTGTTTTTCTGCAGCTCCTTTAGCACTTGCAGCATGAGTTTTGTGATTTATGTGTTTTGAAAGGGCACTGAAACCTTGTTCCGTTTATAATTTTTCTCAGAAGTTCCTGTTCAAGGGATGAAATGCTTTCGCTTAAGACGCTTGTTTCCTATTGTCTTTTAACTTCAATATTCAAAAGCACTTGACATTTATAACTAAATAGTATAATTAATCACAGTTGCTTGACGTGGTAGAGTGACAACATTTATTATAATATAATCATTCATTTTAGCATGCTCTTCCTTTTTGAATTCTGAGATTTTGTGGTTGTCCAGATGCTTTTGGAGAGAGAGGGTTTAAAGTTGATAATAAAGTTACTGTACCCCCGAATTCAACTTTGACTGTGGATGTTGAGCTGGTTTCTTGGAAAAATGTTGTTGACATTACTGATGATAAGAAAGTGCTGAAGAAAATACTGAAGGAAGGGGAAGGCTATGAAAGGCCGAATGAAGGGGCTTTCCTGAAAGGTATCCAATAGTAGTGGTTTCTAATTTTTGGTGTGTTGTTGTTTGGAAGACTATTTTTTAATTGATAGCTTGGCTATCTACATTACGGAAGGGTTTTGACTGATTGGCATGGTTTCTGTTTCTCGTTATTAGTCTTCTAAAGAGATATACGGGATTGGTTGCCTGAACTGTTTTCTGAATTTGGCAGTTAAGTACACAGGCAAACTAGAGAATCGCACTGTGTTTGAGAGGAAGGGATCCGATGAAGAGCCATTTGAGTTCATAGCTTCTGAAGGTATTGGTAATTAGTACAAGGATTGGACAAAGTGATGCTAACATTAATGATAACTGTAGTTTCTGTTAAAATGAAAACAATTTACAGCACTCTCCGGAGTTGCACTATTTGAAAGTGGTTGTGTATTTTGTGTAGTATAATGTATTTCATCTGAAAATATAGAACATTTACTGTGTCAAACTTACAATTTAAAGGCTTTCCAATTTGCTTTGGCAGAGCAAGTCATTGATGGATTAGACAGGGCAGTTATGACAATGAAGAAAGGTGAAATTGCAATCGTGACTATATTTCCTGAATATGGGTATAAAGACACCCAAACTCAGAGGGACCTAGCAGTTGTGCCACCAGATTCAACCCTTATATATGAAATTGAGCTGATTTCGTTCATCAAGGTATGGCTACTTATCCCAGTATCATGAAGCTTTTTTCATATTGAAGATTTTCAATTGTATCTCATATATCTTATCGGGTTCTGTAAATAGGAAAAGGAGTCATGGGACATGGACACGGCTGAGAAGATAGAGGCTGCTGGAAAGAAGAAGGAAGATGGGAATGCATTATTCAAAGCTGGTAAATATTTAAGGGCCTCAAAAAAATATGACAAGGCAAGTTGTTGGCCAACACTTATAGATAAATATTGGAATTAAATCTCACAGAAATCTGGGTATATTCTGACCTGTTGTGTAGAGATACATAAAGTCCATAGAAGGCAGGGTACATGGTGACATTTTGTTTTTAGTTTATTAATAAGCTATGTAGTAAGTAAACGAAAGGTATTTTAATATAGGGACTTGTAGAGGTTTCTAGAATACATTCTGATTGTCTGGAGAACATCAACTATTCTCCTTGTCTGCAGGCTGCAAAGTATATTGAATATGACAATGCATTCAGTGAGGATCAGAAACAACAAACGAAGGCTTTAAAAGTCACATGCAATCTAAATAATGCAGCCTGTAATCTTAAATTAAAGGAATACAGAGAAGCTGCTAAATTGTGCTCAAAGGTACATGGTCATTAGTTGATTCATTCTTTTCATTTGGTATAAACAAATTTTCTTAACCATTGCTTATGCTGGTATACTATTTGCAGGTGTTAGAGGTTGACTCTAAAAATGTGAAAGCCTTATATAGAAGAGCACAAGCATATATTGAGACGGCAGATCTAGATCAAGCAGAGTCTGATATAAAAAAGGCACTTGAAATTGATCCAAGCAACAGGTGTGTAAAATCATCAGTGTCTTTCCAGTCATGCCTTTGAAATTTTCGTTTCATACCTTTCTGGGAATGCTATGCCGCGTTTTCAGAGTTTTTCTGTTCCACAAAAGGAGTTGTTTTGGAAGGTTTGTTTGGAAAAATCTGCAATCTATGGTTTTGGAGGAAGCAACACATTTCTGTAGGATAGGTCTTCAATCTATCCTTGCAGGTCACTAATTATTAGCTTATATACAAGTTGCACCTCATTCTTATACATCACAAAGGAAAACGTTGTTTATTCTTCCCCTTGATTAGTGCGAAGGCATGCAAATTGATGTTTATTTTGTTTCCATCTGACAGGGATGTGAAGATGGAGTACAAGACACTGAAAGAGAAACAAAAAGAATACAACAAAGAAGAAGCTAAATTATTTGGCAACATGTTTAACAGGACGAGCAGGTTGGAGGCATAATAAAAATTTATTGTACAGACATAATTCTAAGTGCACCTGCTATCCAGGGTATCTTCTGAATTTCATCAATCTCCTTAAATTTTACCCGTGCATGTGCGAGAATCTAGCTTTCAACCAATGTTGTTAAAGAGCAAAATTTGAGTCTAGTGATATTCAAACTGGAAAGCAACGCTAGCATGGCACTGAGGTAGAAGATGAAAGATGACGTATTTGCCTTTAGTGACATTCAAACTGGAAAGCAAAGCAAGCATGGCACTGAGTTCGGATAGGAAAAAAAGATAAGATGACATATTTGCTTGGAATAAGCCATGAAAGCATAGGTTAATAGGGATTATCTTTTCTATCTTTTTGATTTGAACTTTTAATTATATTCCCACATGAGAGAAGGTGATAAATAATTCTAAAGTTGGCTTAATACATAAAAGCTTTTATAAAAAGGCATCGGCGAAGATGCACGGTGGACATTAAGCATGAAGATCATGTATTGTGGTAATAGTTGATAGAAGAAACCTGGACATGTCTTGTGGCTAGGTGCAGATTTTTATGATACGTGGTTTGTTTCTCCAAATGTTTCTTTTATTGGTTGCCATAAATGTATACAGGTGGCTATTGTGTGAAGCGGCGTGGGTTTGGAATGGTGAATTTTCTTCGAAGTAACAAGTAGGCTGAATCTTAACTTTCTTGTTTGGGTTTATTGATGGCCGTTGTTGAGATAATTTAGAGTCTCAGAGATTCTATCCACTGTTTGGAGGGGCTATTTGAAGAAAAATCTAGGTTAAGATGTTTAAGCTAAACCTCGTATAGATGATAAGTAAACTTATAGATGATATAGATGATAAGTAGATTTTTGTTTTTCTAAGTAAGAATAGAAGACTACATCTCAAGTTTCTTGTTTTAGTTTAGTGATCACCACCGTTTAGATAGTTTATTGATCACCACGGTGTAGATATTTAGATAGTTTCTAATATTTGGAGTGGTTATTCGAAGATAAAAAATGGGAAGATATCTAGATTGAGATGTTTAATCTAAGCATCTTAATTTCTATATGTTAAGAAATTTAATCGTTATTTTTTTTGCCCTTGGATTTAATTTTGATTTATAGTGAACGTGAACTCAAAATTATGAGGTGCATGGCCAATTTGGTAATTATGGTAAGAACTGTTGTCCTACTTAATTAGGAATCCATGTTAGGACTTAGGAAGCTAAGGTGCTATGCATATGCTCACCAACTTGGCTATGTTGTGCAATTTTAATTTTGAGTAAATGATGTGAATTGATTAAATCAACATACAAGCTTTATTGTGGGGATTTTTCTAAAATAATAAAAACACATGACAAGATGAAATGAACATCTTCTCTTAGGTAAAATTTGTCATTATACCGACCTTAACTTTTCACTCGTCAAATTAATGTTGATTTAGGAATGGATCTATTAAAGCTTTCCAAACATATAAATAAAATTCTAAAGAAAACCAAATAATTCCTTAATTTTTTTCTAGGGTTGATAAACCATTGTTGGTCTCAATGGACATAATAATTGTCATCATCATCATTGGCCTTGGCTTTGGTACATGAGTTTTCTTTTTCATAGGTGTATGTAGGCCAAGAATACGATTCATGAGAGTCGAGTCAACTCATCTACCCATATCTCAAAAATTGACATGGACTCAATTTCACAAAGAAGCAACACCACCAAATCAATAGGCCCTTGGCTATGCAACCTTTGACCTCAAAATTATATTTAATCATTGAGATTCAAAAGGGCATTAACAATATGGTGTCACTACTTGCTTCTAGCTATCCTACAAACTCCACAATTTACACCCATTAGTGCATTTTGGTGTTGTATTATAGATGGTTAGGATTTGACCATATGGTTGTAACTTGGAAAAATATATTCATTAATGCCTTTGAATGCCCTATTGCATTTAGTTACCATTTGAAGATTTGATTGCAACTCTCTTCTTAGAATTTGTACTTGTATATGTATAAATTTGGTCATCCTCAGATCTTTTGACATTTCATTTTTTTTTCTTTTGTTATGGGTGCTTGTCTCACAATCCTAAATAAGATTGAAATTCAAAGGTTCTTTTGCTCTACAACTTTGTCCTTTCTCTTTGAACATTATACTATAATCTAATGGCAAATGTTTATTTATAACATCATATCTCCTTGTCTCATGTGGAATATGCCATTTCTTATTGAACATGTATGGATTGGTATTACATTGTATAAGGTCTCTTTTCCTCTTTTAACTAGTATTTCTCAAAGATGTTTATTGTCTCTTTTGCTTTCCCTACTTGCTTGGATCGAATGGTACCAAGACACAAAAATATATTAGTGATCATTGTGCATATCCTCATTTGGACTCTATTAACTTATGGAATAAACAACGTCAATCTATTTCAATAGTAGCACTCTCTTATGCAACATGCTTTAACCCTGATGGACACTAGCCCAAAGACCTCCCTGAAAGAGGAGTAAGACCCCTTGACATCCACACAAACAATGATCAGTGAGGCACATCAAAATCAATACAATGAACTTTGTGAATAGTTTGCTCAAGTTATGATATGATTAACCTTGTCAACATCATTGAATTTGCAAACTCGAGCTACATAGGTCTTTTGGAGGTTGAAGCCTTTCTATATGCAAGTTAACCTAGACATACCTCTATTTAAGAGTGATATCAATGCTCAAGTGTTCAAGGATTTGGCTTAAATACATTTCTATGTGAACAAGTTCTTCAATAGGAAGATCTCATTCATGACATTGGAATTTTCACCCTATTTCCTCATTTAGTGGGAGGCATATGTTCCTAAGGACAACATGAAGCCAAATAAGAACTTATTTATCGTTTGTCCTTATATATTATTTTGAAGATTAGTGCATATATTGGCATCAACATCAATAGAAGCAAGGATACTCTGTGGTCTAATACATTTAGGGATACTACATTATGCCTATTTTACTATACACATGGGATCAGAAGAAGGTCAAGCTTGATGTACAAGTTGGTATTGCATGATATATTCACTACAATGGAATTCCTCACCGTCAACACCCTAAATCATATCTGCCTAGCCTCAATGAAATTTGAAGTCAAATAACTCTCAAAAAATGCCATAGCATCCATCAATGTCTTGTTGATTCCTCTCGACAAAGCAATTTGAGTGGATACAAACTAATGATGGTTTCTCATGACATGTTAGTGGCAGTGCAAACATGAAAAAACAACAAATTTTTAACCTATAGGGATGATCAAAGGTTCTTTCACAATGGATTTGAATATTGTGTAAAGAAATAACATGTAGGAAAATGAATTAACATTTTGAATTATAAAAAAGATTATAGAAAATGTATGGTTGAAGTTTGTTTGTTTTTTAAATCTTTGTCTTATAATAGTGTAGTGTTATTTTTCATGCAAATTATAATGCATATGTTTTCTTTTGTTGTAACATTACCTAAACAATGAAATTTCCTTATTTTCTTTTGAAATTGTATATTTGAAATCTACATAGTCGACTCTATGTGTTTGAAGTTTCATTGACAATAGATTTGTCTAGTCAATAGAAAAATAACATAAAAATTAGGGTTATTGAGAGGTATCTTGAAAAATGGAAGTTTTAATGTATTTACAACCCAAACTTCCAAGTTTGTCATCTCAAACCTATATATGAGGCAACTAACTCTGCAAACACATTCTCTACAATTGTCACTCCCACTTAAAAAAAATTGAAATGAAAAGAATGTGAGCATGTTCCTAAAAGCACATGCACATTCACAAAAGCATTCACAATTTTGTGATTAAATTCTTTTGCTCAATGTATAACCCTCATCTCCAACTAGGGATATCAATGACATTAGAGGATTTGAGCATTAAGTATGTGTACTAGGATGGAAACTTGAGCCTTAGGTTGTAAAGGTTGCTTCAAAGTATAAAGGCCCTTGGATCAACCACTTGAACCACAACATTTGATATCTTGAAGGCATCCTTGTCTTCCAAGTAGGGATATATCCATTGTCAGAATATTTTGAGCACTAATTATGAGTCTCGAGGCCCTTGACATGGTCATATGAGGAAACATGGTGATTGGACCTTAAGTAATATTTTTGAAATACATGGCTATGAAAAATACCTCAACCACCACACAAGACTTCTTAAGGCTATCCATCTTTTCCATAAATGATTAGAAAGCTCAATTTGTTCCACATTAGAATCAAGGCAACTAACAATAGTGTTGCCATCAATGGCAATGGAAAGAGTAGAAATTGTCCCCGAATTAAAGCTAATATTAATACAAGTGGGCTTTCAACAAGAAGAAACAACTTAAAAATTATGAACATATCACAAATTGACAAAGCATGAAACACACAAATCTTGAGGCTTGATCATGCTTTTTGGTGGGTCATACAAACAAGATAACCAAAAATGCAAGACTATCTAACCTTGTACACATTATTATAGTAGTCCAAGCCTATAACAATAAGGGTGTCAAATTGAGAGTTGGAAACATACCTTAATTAGAGGAAATTTTAGCCTAAAAGTGTCCATGAAAATTTCACGTAATTTCCATGTCATAATATGTAAACCAATTAAAATCTTTTAAATTTAAAAAGACGTACATGTAAATATTTTGGAGGGAAAAGAAGAAAAACTACTTATTTTTTAATTGTATTTTTGGCTTATCTTTTTATAGGGTTACTCAAATTTCAAGTGTGTACATTCGTTGGATATAGAATTAAAGTTCGCATCCAATGAATACTTATCGTGCGTACTTTTGATATGACCCACATTGATAAAAAATTAATATACATTAAAAAAGTGTGTTGAACATGTTTTTTTAATATATCTTCAATTTTTATCAATTTGGTTTTTTTCAAAAGTATGCATCACGGGTATCCGTTGGATGCGAAATTTAATTCTTCATCCAATGCGTGTCTACACTTGAAATTTGAGTAAACCTATAAGGAGATAAGCCAAAAATACAATTAAAAAAAAAGTAGTTTTCTTCTTTTCCCTTCAAAATTCATAACTCTTATTTTATTATTTTAACTATTATTTTATTATTTTTCCTTAGGAAGCCACTTTTAGGCTCAAATTTCCTCTAATGCAAGTGGACATTTGGAACAAACATTCTTGACCTCTCTTTTGGTAGACTTTTGGAACAAACTTTCTCAACTTCTCTAATGTCATTTTAGGTAGTATCTGCAACAATATTATTGTTTCGATCATGAGTAACAACTATTGTACTCTCCTTTTTCTAATAGATGGGACATTGATGGGTAAAAATGACAAGATAGTTAACACTAATTGTGAACAAAAGCATGTAAAATAAATGACTATTTAAAACGTATGTGAGGGTGCTACACTCAAGATTCCCCTACCCCCCAAGTTTGTTTTACAATCCAACACATCTTCCTATTAATTGTAATAAGTGGGGACTTTTGGAACACATGAGAAAATATCGTGCCTACCTACAGAGAAAACCTAGTTGGCTATGTTGTGTGCACAACCAACTTTCTTTTACTCATCCTTTCTTAGCAGATATTAACATACATTAGATCTTTGCACTAGAAAAATAGAATAAGGAAATCACTACCAATTATTAAAGTAATCTAGTTAATGTGGAAAACCTAATCAGATGCACATGAATATAAATAAGAGAACATTGTGATTACACATCACAAACTCTAGTTGACTATGTTGTCACATAACGAACTCCCTTTTTAATTGAAACTAACATGCATAAGATTTATGTGTTGGAATAAAACAATAAAGAAAATAACCATCAATTATTGAACTAATCTAATGAATGATTAGTTGTGAGAAATTGGCAAAGATCATGTTGTACTATGAATAAAATAGATACAAGAGCTCTTACTTGAATGTCATTTACTTATGCAATTGGGTATATATAGTTATCTCTCATCTTAAGGATTTTGTTGTAAATACATGTGTATAAGTTTAATTTTGATTTAGTATGCTACATTAGGAGACAAACAAATATTTAGTTATCAGTAATTTCACTGGTAATAACTGATGTACAATTGTTGTTTATAAAGTTGTATTTATGTTTTATTTTATGAAAAATAATTGGGAAATTAATGGTTGAAGTATAAATGGTTGAAAGAGGAAAAACACTGCAATTTATTTTAGAAATTATTTTATTCATTAGCAAGTCCTAGGCATCTAATTTGGGTGATTAGATTTAATTTTGAAATTATTACATTAACCAATTCAATGTTCCCTAGAAGACAAGGAGTTGTTTTTAGAAGTGAGAAACAAGAGCTCTTAAATGAGCTGTTAACTACCTGCCACTTGCCACTTGTTGGTGAGATGGAGGCAGTTAATAGATGGATAATATTTTTGGAATTTTTGGCTTTTGTCTCAAAAAATTTCTTCAGAGAAGAATGGGGAGAGACTAAAGAGAAGCATACATAAAATACAAAGAATTGCAAGCCTATTTGCTTAGGGGGACCAACAAGAGACGTGTCAAGTTTGGAAGAAGCCAAGTATTTGACCCTTAATTTTGTAGGAGAAATTTCCAAGTCATTGTTTATAACTTGATCTATGGTATATATATATATATACCATAGAGTTTACAAACATAGTGTCTCTCTCGAATAACTTGTTGCGAATAGAGTTAACTTTTATAGAATAAATAACATATATTAATAAGTCCAGTACAAGAACTTAACAAATATGCCATTTGGTACAAAAAGACATAAACAATTGTGTTTCGTTTTTCTTAGGTATTATTGCCTGTCAATACAACAAAAGAGAAATTTTCTAAGGAAATTGTAGCTTCTACAACACATGGTATAACAAACATTGAAAAAAAGAGATAGGCCAATAAGACAATAAACATTGTCTTCAATAAATCATATTCACCTTGCTCATGAGAACCTAGGAAAAAAACTGAGTAATATTTCCAACTTGGATAGAAAAATATAATTGTAAGTCAATAATGAAAATTTTAGAACAATTTTAGGCGCCGCTAAAAAGCATGAAGTGGTAAGATGAATTGATATGTACCTGAAAACAACTAGGTTGTATATTACAAATTTAATATCATTAGCTATTATAAATATTAAGAAAAGAAAGATTTCGTAACAAGAATTTTGTTCAAAGAGTGAAGTGAAGAGAGTACCTTGCATGATTTTGGGTTACTATAGACCCCCATATGGAAGAAGAAAAACAACAAATAAGTGTTGTACCATAAACCAAAATGGGGTAAAGTAAAACATAAACCCTGTAATTAATATATAAAAGAGAAAAAATAGAGAAGTTGGAGAAAAACAATGAAACATATGCTTGTAATAAATAAATGTATGTAAACCGAACGCCTTCTGTAAATTTGAATTGGGGCTTACTTTACAAACAATTAAAGGAAAGGGAAACAAGAACCCTTCACTATAGCTGAAATCCTAAGGGTTGAAAAAGGAGAAAACTTTGCCTGTAACCCTACTAGGTATGAACAAAACAACTGTTAAACGAGGACAAGAAAACAAAAAAAGGATCTAGCATCGAACAACAGTCTCGTTGTGCCTGAGATTATGTGCATGGCCAACAAAAATGGAAACTCTTACCGTATTTAAAAAAAAAAAAATCCTAAAGCAAAGAAAGAGGAACTTCCCTCAAATAACCCTAAGACATTGAAATATCTAAAGAAAACAAATATAAGAATATTAACCAGAGGGTTTATGCTTCCAGAACTAGTTTTTTTAAAGGGAAAAATAATAATAAAATAGGGATTCTTTTAACTGATAGGCTTATCCCTTGGGTTGTGAAATCCATTATCAGTGACCATCCACCTCCTTAGAAAATAATCTTATATGTACCATTGCAAGATTCTAAATGCCTACCAATCAACCCTAAGAGCAACATTGTTCAAATATATATCAGTAAATTGACCAAACAATGCATAGAATTAGAAAAATTGAAGTTAATCGACCAATTTTTCATCTGATTTAAATAAGAAATACACCTGTGAATAATATTTGAACCCGAATCAATAGATAAATTCCTCCTTTTAACAATTTGCAGGGTCAACTATTATTGTATGACAAATGGTAGACATATTATTCAAGAAGGTGGCTCAGAGTACACCTATAGTAAGTTTATTGAAGATATTGACGACCACCATTTAAACCCTAATGAAGGTCTTACCGCAGCAAGCGACATGACCTAGAAAGACTTGGCGTAAAAATGAAAAGATGAAAACAATTTCAGGAGGTCATTGAAACCGTCACCATAAACCTAATTGCTGATTAACCGTCGATTTAGGTTGTATAATCTAAGTCGTTGATGGAGTGGTCATAAAACTAAACACATGGCTAACAAAGGAAGTCTTCCTACTTATGAAAGAAATAATTTGGAAACATATTGAATACGCACATGGATTGCAGACTGTTGGGTCCCTATAATACTAGTGATTACCCCATTACTATTGTAGTTATACCCCTTATTAATATTGTTGTGCCCCTATTGCCCCAATATTGTTATTACTGTGCCCCATCGAATCCCTCTATTGTTATTTTGTGGCTTTATATTATTATTATTAGGTCGGCTGGATTATATTGTGACTCCTTAGACTCCTATATATAGAAAGGAGGTTTTGTCATTTGAATCATCCAAGAATTGTTCATTTATGTAATGTAAAGGAGGTTGCCCCCTCGAAGAGGCTGAATTCTAAGGCGTTGATCTATCTTTTCTATCTTTTCTTGAGCTGGTTTCATAACATTTGGTATCAGAGCTTTGGGTTCTAGGGTTTCGTTGCTCCAAACAGGTCATCGTGGCATTTTTGCTATAACTTTTTTTTGCGACGTTTCAGAAGTTGAAAAAAAAACCCATTTGAGAAAAAATCACGTTGAACCTCGGGTCCGAATTTTAGAGCTTTTTGCACTATATTTATGGAGATATGATCTGAAGAAGTTGGTCTTTTTGCAGACTCCTGAATTACATTCCAAACAGGTGACCTGGGGAAAATCGTCATAACTTTCTCTCTGGGGATCGGATTGAAATTTCGTAAGAAGATACAGAAAGAGGATGGACTCTAGTTTCTTGTTGGCATTTTTCAGATCCAAAGGTCGAAACAGTGACTCGTGGCACATCGTACAAGTTCGCTCTACTGAACTAGTCTATAATCAAGTCACTGTGGGAGATTTTGCATAACTCTTCCTTGGAGAATCCAATTTGGGTGAGACTTGTGGCATTGGAAATAGGACACAGAGGGCTACTGCAGGTCACAAATTCAAAACTAGATGATCGAAAAGTACAGAGATACATCAGAGGCAATATCGAGCTCCTACAAAGTGAAAAAAGGTGTGTAGATTTTTTTAAATTTTTGCTTAAGATCGGTTTGAAAATTATTTTGAAGGAACTATTATCGGTAAATGATGCCCCGAGGAAAGAAAATGCAAACACCTAGTAAGGAACCTGAAAGCTCTAGCATGACTCATGAAGAAGAGGAAAAAATGCTACATGATATATCAAAATTACAAGAACAAGTGCAACAAATGTCACGCTCACAAAAGCTAACAGAAGCTAAGATAAATGGCATGGAATCTAAGATAAAGGGCGTGGAAGCTAATATGGATGATTGGAAGACAGATTTGAAGACAGACATGGAAGAATTGAAGATAGATTTGAACACAAACTTGAAGACAGGCATGACAAATATGAAGACAGATTTGACAAATTTTCTACAAGAAATACTTACTAATGGTGAAAAGGTAGTAAAGGAAACTCATGATGCGAACAAAAGAAATGTTAATCATGATATCATAGACTCTAATGTTGGATCGAAGACCCACCATATTCCAAAAATCGATATGAGGAAGTTTGATGGCAAGGATCCCGCAACATGGATATTACAGATGGAGCAGTTCTTCGATCTCAATAATGTGCAAAACACACAAAAGGTACGTATGACAACTTTATATTTGGAACCAAATCAGTTTGTATGGTATCAATGGCTTTGCTCTCGTAAACAATTTATCACTTGGGCAATTTTTACGGAAGAATTGATAGCACATTATGAGGATACAAAAAGCAACACTTTTTTTAGCCAATTGATAAGTCTCAAACAAAAGGGTTCAATAATGGAGCACATTGAGGAGTTCCAAAAATTGAACATAAGGGTAAAAGATATTCCAGAGGAGCATAGGATTGATGTGTTCATAGGGTCTTTAAAGGATAATATCCAACATGATGTTCGCCTTTGGGAACCTGATTCATTAGAGAAGGCATTCAGGTTAGCAAGAAAAATGGAAAGCAAAATTATGGCAACCAGGAAGCATACCACTCACAACTATAAAGATGGAAGTGTTGTTGCCCCTAGTCTTCCACAACCTATAAGGTTGACACCACAACAATTGGAAGAAAAAAGAGCAAAAGGGCTTTGTTACAGTTGTGATAGCAAATACACTAAAGGTCATAAGTGTGCTGAGAAGAAATTATTCTACATAGATTGTGAAGAGGAAGAAGAAAAGGAGCAAGAAAGGTCAAAAGAAGAGGATATACTCCAGGAACAAAGCCTAGATGAAGAACAAATAAATCTGACCATATCTTGTAATGCATTGGCGGGAATTACCACTCCTCAAACCATCAAGATAGAAGGACAAATCAAGAAGAAAAAGGTAATAGTGTTGATTGATTCAGGAAGCACCCACAATTTTATTCATTGTAGGGTAGCAAAAGAATTGAATTGCTTTCTATATCCAGCACCAGAGTGTCAAGTAATGATTGCAAATGGAGGAACAATAATTTGCTTTGAAAGTGATATAATATCAAGCTATCCATGGGAGAATATGTATTGACTAGCCCAATGCTTTCCATTCCAATGGGAGGTGCTGATGTTGTACTAGGAGTCCAATGGCTACAATCCTTGGGTACAATAGCTTTTAATTTTCAAGAACTTTTCATCAAATTTTCTACGGAAGGAAAGGAAGTTGAATTAAGGGGTATTGCAGGGAAACCAGGAAAGATAATCAGCTCTAATGGTATGACAAAGCTTTTAAAAAAGGAGCAAAGAGGTGTAATTGCACAATTATGTTCGCTAGATGTTTCCACATTGGAATCATCTATTTCTCCAGATCTCCAAAAAGTCTTGGACAATCATTCCAAGGTATTTGAGACTCCCAAAGGTCTCCCACCTATGCGTGATCATGATCATGCTATTCATCTGATTCCAGGAAGTGTTCCTCCAAACATCAGGCCGTACAGATATCCCTATGTCCAAAAGAGTGAAATTGAACGTATGGTTGCAGAAATGCTAGAGGCTGGTATAATTCAACCGAGTCAAAGTTCTTTCTCTGCTCCAGTAGTATTGGTGCACAAGAAGGATGGATCATGGTGCATGTGTCCGGATTATAGGGAGCTCAACAAGCTCACTATTAAAGATAAGTTCCCCATTCCTGTCATTGATGAATTACTGGATGAATTGCATGGATCAATTTACTTCACCAAGTTGGATCTTCGTTCAGGATATCATCAAATCAGAATGAAGATTGAAGACATTCCGAAAACAACATTTAGAACTCATGAGGGTCATTATGAATTTTTGGTCATGCCTTTTGGCCTTACCAATGCACCTTCAACATTTCAAGGTTTGATGAATTCAATTTTCAAACCATTCCTTAGAAAATTTGTGTTAGTATTTTTTGATGATATACTAATCTACAGCAAGTCTTGGAAGGATCATGTTGAACATGTTGACAGGGTGCTACAACTATTGGAGGAGAAACAATTATATGCAAAAAGATCCAAATGTTTCTTTGGAGTCCAGGAGGTGGAATATTTGGGTCATATTGTATCTCATGAAGGAGTTAAGGTAGACCCTAGCAAAATTAAAGCCATTAAGGAATGGAAAATCCCCACATCCATAAAGCATCTGCGAGGATTTCTTGGGTTGACAGGGTATTATCGCAAGTTTGTTAAGAATTATGGGAGAATAGCAGCACCTCTAACAACATTATTGAAGAAAGATGCATTTTCATGGACTCCGGAAGCAACAAAGGCCTTTGAACATCTTAAAGAGGCAATGTGCCAAGCACCGGTCTTAGCTACACCGGACTTCACAAAAACCTTTATTGTGGAATGTGATGCTTCAGGAAATGGAATTGGTGCTGTTCTAATGCAAGATGAAAGACCCATTGCTTTTGAAAGTCGTCCAATCAAGGGAAAGTTTTTAAGCAAAGCTATTTATGAGAAGGAAATGTTGGCAATACTCCATGCACTTAAGAAATGGCGACCCTACCTAATGGGAAGACACTTCAAGGTAAAAATGGATCATGATAGCCTTAAATACTTTTTAGAACAAAGATTATCCTCTGAAGAGCAACAAAAGTGGGTCACAAAGATGTTGGGTTATGACTTTGAAATCATCTACAAAAAAGGGAAGCAAAATGTGGTGGCAGATGCACTCTCAAGAAAGGATGAGGATGTGGAAGCATTGTTGTGCGCCATTTCTATTATCCAACCAGATTGGATAAACGAAGCAAGGGAGGAATGGAAGAATGACGAAGAAGTGTGGGCACTTATTCGAAAGCTACAACAAGATTCCAGTACGTCTGATACATTTAGCTGGGAAAATGATTCGTTATGGTACAAAGATCGCTTATACCTCTGTAAGAATTCCCAGCTAAAACAAAAGATTCTTATGGAATTGCACACTTCTCCCTTAGGAGGGCACTCAGGATTTTTAAAAACTTACCACAGGGTTAAGAAGGAATTTTTTTGGGATGGCCTTAAATCAGATATTCAAAAGTTTGTGGCGGAATGTTTGGTTTTCCAACAAAATAAAGTTGAAACAATTAAGACACCGGGTCTATTACAACCTTTATCCATTCCAAGCCAACGTTGGGAGGAGGTTTCAATGGATTTTATCACAGGTTTACCCAAGTCTGAGGGAAAGAGTGTCATCATGGTGGTAGTTGACAGACTTACCAAGTATGCACACTTTTGTGCATTATCACATCCATTTAAAGCCAGTACAGTTTCTACTGCATTTATGGAAACAATTCAAAAGCTACATGGAAACCCAAAGATTATTGTAAGTGACAGAGATCCCATTTTCACTGGAAATTTTTGGACAGAATTATTTTCTTGTCTTGGTACTCAGTTAGCTCATAGCTCATCTTATCATCCTCAATCTGATGGGCAAACTGAGATAGTAAACAAATGTTTGGAAGGATATCTTCGTTGCTTTGTATCTGATAAACAGACACAATGGGTCAAATGGTTGCCTCTGGCTGAATGGTGGTATAACACTTCCTTCCATACAGCAACAAAAATGACCCCATTTATGGCACTTTATGGGTATCAACCACCATCCATCACATCATATTTAAGAGAAAATTCTAAGGTTCAGGCAGTGGAACATCACATCGAACATCAACAACAAGTCCTCCAACTCTTAAAGGATAACCTCG
The DNA here is from genome assembly GCA_031772625.1 of Pinus tabuliformis. Classification (NCBI taxonomy): domain Eukaryota; kingdom Viridiplantae; phylum Streptophyta; class Pinopsida; order Pinales; family Pinaceae; genus Pinus; species Pinus tabuliformis. The sequence goes on from CM062818.1 coordinate 1,081,527,195, forward strand.
TGTTGGCACAGAATAGAATGAAACAACAGGCAGATCAACATCGCAGTGAAAGAAGTTTTGATGTAGGTGATTGGGTATTCCTACGGCTACAACCATATAAGCAAATGTCCCTCAAGCAAGCTAAGAAGGATAATAAATTATCACCAAAGTATTATGGTCCGTACAAGGTGTTGCAAAAGATTGGTACTATGGCATACAAATTGGAGCTTCCTGCAGCTTCTCGATTGCACCCAGTTTTCCATGTTTCATGTTTAAAGAAGGTTATAGGCGACAAGCTCCCAGTTCAAACAATATTGCCAGAACTTGACGAGGAAGGAAAAATTATATTGGAACCGGAAGCAATCATAGAAACAAGAACTCGACAGCTACGAAATCGATCAATTTCAGAGTATCTTATCAAGTGGAAGAACTTATCCGCTGAAGATTCCACATGGGAGGATGAGAATTTTATGCAGAAGTATCCAGAACTACTCAAGCGTTGAGGACAACACTTTTTTGAAGGAGAGGGGCATGTTGGGTCCCTATAATACTAGTGATTACCCCATTACTATTGTAGTTATACCCCTTATTAATATTGTTGTGCCCCTATTGCCCCAATATTGTTATTACTGTGCCCCATAGAATCCCTCTATTGTTATTTTTGTGGCTTTATATTATTATTATTAGGTCGGCTGGATTATATTGTGACTCCTTAGACTCCTATATATAGAAAGGAGGTTTTGTCATTTGAATCATCCAAGAATTGTTCATTTATGTAATGTAAAGGAGGTTGCCCCCTCGAAGAGGCTGAATTCTAAGGCGTTGATCTATCTTTTCTATCTTTTCTTGAGCTGGTTTCATAACACAGACATAACAAAGATCCCGCATTTTTTTTTAATAATGAAATTATCACAATATAACTTTAGCCTTATAGTATGAGCAAGAGGAAATGGTTATTGCAATGTTAAATCATTGGCGAGTCACAAACATAATGAAAGCTGGTGAATGGTGGAAACATTATAATCATGGAATCATAATTATGCTACCATCTAAACAAATATTTATATGACACCAAGCATTGTTTTAGGGACCAATACTATAGTAGTTCAAATAAGAATTTTAATGATATAACTCAAAAATGATAACATACACACTAGAACGACTATGTAGTAACATTTATGTATGAAAGTTACCATATAAAGGAAAATATTTGGGAAGAAGATTGATGATAGAACTATTACATAGACATTAATGATGGACATTGAAATATTTTGTCATTTACATATATTACACATCAAATGTGAAATGAGGGACAATGCTAGGTTAGAATTTGGGAAACAAATTTTTTCAAATGGATAATAAGAAGGATAATTAATTTTTATAAAAGAAAGCATGAAAATCCGCAACGAGAATGTTAACCTGTGCAAAAGTAAAAAAACATTAATGATAGGTCATAAATGACTGTCTATATATATATATGTATATATAAATAATAATTAAAAAAATAGTTGATCTTATAGAGTCTTTACAAGTGGTACCAGAGCCAGGTTACAACATTGGGCCTCTCTTTGGTCCTGAAAATTGAAACTGATATATCTATCGTGAACAGATTTCATAAGAGTGTTAAGGAACTAAAAATGGTAGAAGAATTTAATGGACAACTTCTATGGGATCACCAAGAGGTGAAGCAAAACATGGTACCGAACTGGGAATGGTTGGAGACAAAACCAATAATGCAGAAGGGAAAAATATCTAATTGCTGTAAGTAATAAGGAATCTCAAAATTGATTGGAAAATATTAAAGCAAATCAGGAAAGGTTGGTCAAAGCTAGAGAAAACCAAGAAGAAATTAATTGATACTTGTTAAGAAAACTAGAGAATGGAAAAGATAGTAAAAAGACTCATAGGAAGAGACATATAAGTAAATATGTTAGTACTACAAGCATAAATAATTCAGAAACATCTAATGATAATAAAACCAATGATTCTACTAATCAGTATGAATAAAAATAAAGCAACATCACATCCTCTTCCTAAAATAGAAAATCATCATCTCAGCTACAGGGAGAATTTAAGAAAATCAGACCTCCCAATTTCGATGGCAAGTCAGAAGAAGGAGCAGAGGCATGACTCCTCAATATGTCTAAATATTTTGAAGTTTACAATTATCCAAGTAATCTTAAGGCAAGGTTTTCCACCTATCAGTTGACTAGTAAGACAACCTTATGGTGGGAAGAAAACAAAGAAGATAAAAGAATTCTAGGTAAAGATTTAACCTGGAAATTGTTTAAAAAAGAATTCAAAAAGAAGTATCTAACTAAGAGATATTTTGATGAAAAAGCTAGGGAATTCCATGAGTTGAAGTTGGGACAACTCACCATGGATGAATTTGTTAGAAATTTCATGAGTCTGTTGAGGTATGTTCCATACTTGAAAGAAAGAAAAGAAAAGATCCAAAGATTTTTTAGTTGTCTACCTTTCTCATATAGAGAAAGAATTGAATCTGATCAACCAAAAACAACGGATGAAACTATTAGAAAAGAAAAAATGTGCTTCAACGAGATCATGAAAAAATGATAAAGTTATAAAGGATAGATGTCAAAGAAACCGGAAAACTTCAACAGTAAGAAAAAGGGGTTTAAAAATGCCACATTTACAAAAAATGTGCATGCAAGAAATTATAACAGAAGTTTTAATCAACAGAAAACGATGGACAGAAAGGAGGATCAACTGTGGGCAACAAAAATTTCAGCAAATCTGTAAGACCACCCATAAAGTGTTGGGGCTGTGGCGAGAATCACAAGTGGAGAGATTTTCCATAGAACCCATTAAATAAGAAAACAATGCCAAATAAAATTCAAGAAGCATCAACAATAAATGATGTAGCCTGTAATACACCAAAGATCAACATAGCAATAGATGGGAGACAAGCATATCATCAATCAATTATGGTAGAAGTACAAGGTGGAACCTGTTGTGGCCACAATTACCACCCTATTAAAACATGCTTTGATAGAAAATTTTAAATGGGTCCCCTTGAAGCTGGATTTCTCACTTCCCCAAATGATTTTCTTTCTTCTCAGAAACTCTAACTCAATGCTGGGTTAACCCTTCAATTCTTAATGGTAAAGACCTCCCCTTGAAAATATCTCTGTAGCATGATTTATTTATAACTTGCACTCTCGTTCCCTCATCGGACCTTTCTCAATCCTCATAAGTGTCTCTTGCAAAATAGGCCCACATATATAATCGCTCCTACCCTTACTAAGGCCATTCGTGCACTTAACGCACAAAACCCTCTATTGCACCTCATTTGCCTTCATAACTCTTTTTAGTGAAATGCTTCTCAAAGCATACATGAATCATCCCTTTTTGCTCATCGCACTTTGCCTTGATCAAAGGGCGAAGGTTGGTTTATCATGAATGAATAAGAGCGATGCGAGTAAGTCCTCCACCGCATCTCAAATCGCTAATTGGCCACATTAACAGAGGTATATTATGTTTCAGATCCGGGACCCATCGCTAATCGCTATTGGCAGGGTTCGGAATCTATGTATATGGTGCACCACAACCACCCGGACCCGCCGATGATTATAAAACCGGGCGCATTAATTTTCAAGTCTGTTCTTATGGCTAGATACACAGGTTTTTCGCTTATATCCTTATGTCTCTGAAAAAATGTTGAAGTCGGGGTTTTCCAAAGGGAAGGGTAACATTGCGGACCCGAAGGGATTTATGAACCTTAACATATATGTGTTTTGGGTCCGCAGCCCCATCACATATCGCATATCGGTGGGAGCCCGGGTCTTATGCACATATGCATCGCGATCTGCCAGACCCGATGGTATTATCAATTATATTTCATATATGTTTCGGATTCGGGGCTATATCACACATCGCTATTGGCCTTGTCCCAAAGCTTATATATATAGCGCACCTTTGTCTGCCGGACCTGCCGATAAGTGTGAATCTGGGCATATAATATTTCAAGTCCGGCCTAGCGGTCAGACTCAAGTTTTCCTGTGTGTTTCTTTGTTTTCGAAAGATATTGAGGGCAGGGATTTTTCAAAGAAACTCTGATAGGGGTGATGTTGCGTGTAATGTGCCATCGGGATGTGCCATTGCGACTCGTTCACGACACGATTTTTGGCTAAACTAGGGGCCATTTTCTTTCACGATAGCTCCTTTTGATTTCTTAGTGCCTTATCATTTTTGAGCGTTTCTATCATATTTTATAATCACAACTAATACGAATTATCTTTGCAGGCAAGTTTGAGTAGATCCGGCCGCAGATGAAGGCGTTGTATGTTAGGATGACACCTCTGCGCCATTGGTGTCGGTATTGCAAAACACACTCTGCTAAAAGGGAGACGGACCTCCATAGTGCATAATGAAGGTGCTCTTGTAGTTTAGTGGAAGCGTTCAAGACAACGCTAATCCACCAAGATGTCATCATCACAAGATACATTACAAAGCATGCCATATGTGGGGATGATGGAAGCATCTTCAGTTTCTTTCAAAGAAAAGACAGAGAATGATAGCCACTCCTCACAAGTGCTAAGAAATGATACACAGTCCTCCCTTGTTCCAAGGAGATCCATTCATTTCCCCAGGAAGGAGAATGCTCCACCAAGGGTGACCTCAGCTTGTCGGCAGTTTCACCAACCTTTCGCATCTGTACATACTGATTTGTGTAACGACAAGAGGGAACTGAAAGGTCATGGAAGGTCGAGGGTCATTCAAAACCGCATAAGTACTACCTCCGAAGAAAGGAGAAGGGCTTTTGATTTTCAAGAAGAACAATTTTGCTTTATTGTTAGTAAGGAGGACTGTTTTGGGGGAAGAAGGAGCCTTTCGTTTCAGACTTATGTGATTGTTCTTTTATATGTTTTGGATCAGAGTTTTGTTTCTGGCATAAATGTAAATGTGATTTGTATTTATGCATATTGATGACTTACAGTTCACTACTAGTCTTGTTAAATTGAATGTGATTCAGTTTCATGGTTAACTTGTGAATGGTCTCTGATTTGAAACTAAGTTAAACATCAGTTGCAAGTTTTAATTCCATAAAAGAATGTGGATTCCTACATGAGTGATTGGATTGCAATTTAGCTTTAATACAGTCTTGTCCAACCGTGAATTCAGTGATTGATTCATTTGGACTTGAATCTATACATGATGTTTAATCTTCTTTATCACGCTCCTGCCGAACATATATATGATGTTTAAACCTCTGTATTATGCTTTTGCAAGATAGACTAGATTAGAGTAGTTAGAAGTAGTATAGATAGGATTTAATACATAGAGGTTAGCTGCTTTATTTTGTTGATTTAATTGAACTCTTCCTCTCGGAAGCAATCTTTCGACATGTTCAAATAGTTTACGGGGTCCCTTAAAACCCGTCGGAGCTAGCCATTCCAAACAAAAGCAGGTCTAATTTGGGCTTGCGATCGGGTTAGTTCCCCTTGTTGGCATAGCGCATATTATCCCTGTCAATAGAACCAAAGGGAGAGTTCCTATTAGAGCCACTGCATATTCTAGACCGGAGGGTGGTCACACTCCGGAATAAAGAAGTAGTGCAATTGAAGGTTCAATGGAAACATTTCACTTCAGAAGAAGCAACCTAGGAATTTGAGGATGCTTTTAAGGAAGCTTGTCCTTCTATGGTTTAGATTCTGAAATGGCTTCCAAAAGAAAGAACTCATTGAGACACCGAGACAATTTCAAATTGAAGCGAGGGAGGATGTGATATCCCCCAGCTTAAGGATTTTGTTGTAAATACATGTGGATACGTTTAAGTTTGATTTAGTATGCTACATTAGGAGAAAAACATATATTTAATTATTAGTAATTTTACTGGTAATAACTGATGTACAATTTTTATTTACAAAGCTGTATTTATTTTGTAGTTTATGAATAATTTTTTTTGGGAAATTAATGGTTGTAGTACAGATGGATGAAAGAGGAAAAAGGCTACAATTTAATTTAGAAATTATTTTATCCATCAACAAGTCCTAGGTATCTAGTCTGGGTGATTACATTTAATTCTAAAATTATTATATTGGCCAATTTAATGTTCCCTAGAAGACAAGAGTTATCTTCAGAAGTGGGAAACATAAGCTCATAAATGATCAATTAACTACTTATCACTTGTTGGTGAGGGGGAGGCAGTTAATAATCACTCAAAGAGTGGTAGATGGATAATAATATGGAATTTTTGGCTTTTGTCTCAGAATTTTTCACCAAAGAAGAATGGGGAGAGAATGAAGAGAAGAAAAAATAAAAATATAGAGAATTGCAGGCCTAGTTGCTTGGGGGGACCAACAGTGGTTGTGTCAAGGTTGGGAGGAGCCAAGTATTTGGCCCTTAATTTCCCAGGAGAAAATTGCAAGTTGGTGTTTCTAACTTGATATATAGTATATAAGGATATTTATTCTGTTATGAATGTTTGTTTTCATTTTTTAAACAGAAAGTAAAAGAAACAGATGATTTTATTTGTCATTTGAAATAAGAATTCATGAAGCTTTTCTTCATTTACATTCTATATTCGTAACTGTATAATTATATAGGAATAATAAATGGTTTAGAGATAGATGTAAAATAAATGGTGGGAAGAAAACAAAGAAGATAAAAGAATTCTAGGCAAAGATTTAACCTGGAAATTGTTTAAAAAAGAATTCAAAAAGAAGTATTTAAATAAGAGATATTTTGATGAAAAAGCCAGGGAATTCCATGAGTTGAAGTTGGGACAACTCACCATGGATGAATTTGTTATAAAATTCATGAGTCTATTGAGGTATGTTCCATACTTGAAAGAAGAAAAAGAAAAGATCGAAAGATTTTTCAATTTTCTACCTTTCTCATATAGAGAAAGAATTGAATTTCATCAACCAAAAACAATGGATGAAACTATTAGAAAAGAAAAATTATGCTTCAACCAGAGCACAAAAAAATGATAAAGTTATAAAGGATAGATGTCAAGGAAACCAAAAAACTTCAACAGTAAGAAAAAAGGGTTTAAAAATGCCACATTTACAAAAAAGTGCATGCAAGAAATTATAATAGGAGTTTTAATCAACAGAAAACGATGGACAGAAAGGAGGATCAACTGTGGGCAACAAAAATTTCAGCAAATCTGTAAGACCACCCATAAAGTGTTGGGGCTGTGGCGAGAATCACATGTGGAGAGATTTTCCATAGAACCCATTAAATAAGAAAATAATGCTAAATCAAATTCAAGAAGCATCAACAGTAAATGATGTAGCCTGTAATATCCAAAGATCAACGCAGCAATAGATGCGAGACAAGCATATCATCGATCAACTATGGTATAAGTACAAGGTGGAACCAAAGGGAGAGTTTCTATTAGAACCACTGCATATTCTAGACCAGAGGGTGGTCACACTTCAGAATAAAGAAGAAGTGCAATTGAAGGTTCAATGGAAACATTTCACTTCAGAAGAAGCAACCTGGGAATTTGAGGATGCTTTTAAGGAAGCTTGTCCTTCTATGGTTTAGATTCTAAAATGGTTTCCAAAAGAAAGAACTCATTGAGACACTGAGACGATTTCAAATTGAAGCGAGGGAGGATGTGATATCCCCCAGCTTAAGGATTTTGTTGTAAATACATGTGTATAAGTTTAATTTTGATTTAGTATGCTACATTAGGAGACAAACATATATTTAATTATTAGTAATTTTACTGGTAATAACTGATGTACACTTGTTATTTACAAAGCTATATTTATTTTGTAATTTATGAATATTTTTTTTTGGGAAATTAATGGTTGAAGTACAGATGGATGAAAGAGGAAAAAGGCTACAATTTAATTTAGAAATTATTTTATCCATCAGCAAGTCTTAGGCATCTAGTCTGGGTGATTGCATTTAATTCTAAAATAATTATATTGGCCAATTTAATGTTCCCTAGAAGACAAGGAGTTGTCTTCAGAAGTGGGAAACATGAGCTCATAAATGATCAGTTAACTACTTATCACCTGTTGGTGAGGGGGAGGAAGTTAATAATCACTCAAAGAGAGGTAGATGGATAATATATATGGAATTTTTGGCTTTTGTCTCAGAATTTTTCACCAAAGAAGAATGGGGAGAGAATGAAGAGAAGCAAAAATAAATATACAAATAATTGCAGGCCTAGTTGCTTGGGGGGACCAACACGAGTTGTGTCAAGGTTGGGAGGAGCCAAGTATTTGGCCCTTAATTTCCTAGGAGAAAATTGCAAATCGGTGTTTCTAACTTGATATATAGTATACAAGACTATTTATTCTGTTATGAATGTTTGTTTTCATTTTTTAAACAGAAAGTAAAAGAAACAGATGATTTTATTTGTCATTTGAAATAAGAATTCATGAAGCTTTTCTTCATTTACATTCTATATTCGTAACTGAATAATTATATAGGAATAATAAATTGTTTAGAGATAGATGTAAAATAATTCTTATAGAGAAGAATCACTTTCGTTAATTTGAAGCACTAGTAGATATGAATGAGCGTTAGTTTTTAACTCTTGACTAGTATGGACTGAATTAACCAATACATAGTGCGCAAGTTTGCATGAGGTCAAACAGAATATGTTTTTTCCACTGGAAAAATTGTAATTTTATTCATATTGAGTAAAATTACATGTTGTAGATGTTGCAATAGCATAAGCTGTATCAAAACTTGTCCCGCTAAAAACAGGATCTAATAATAATTAACTGTCTATCTATGCTTTCCTACCTTTCTTTTTTTCCACTTTCCGCCAGCCTTCATTGTTGGGCGGCTGTTACAATAGTCATTTGTGCTTTGTTTGTGGCAGCCAAGATTTCTTTTTCAGAATCTGAGCTTGCTGTAGAGTATGCTCGCTTGTTGCCTCCAATTTCTTGCCCAGGGGTGTGTTTCTCACATTGCTGTTGTGGGTTGCTTGTCTTTGGATCTATTGCATATTCAATCAGATTTTCATCATTCTGTAGGTTGTGTGGAAAGCTTTCTTTGCTGATTTCTGGATTATTTCTTCCATCTTCTGCTTCTTGAAGTATACTGGTGGTTTCTGTGTTCTTTTCCTCTTCTATATCCTCTGCCCATGTGGCTGAAAACTGCCATCCTTTCGGCTTTGGTGGCTGTCTTCTTTTCCTATCTTTTTTGTTTTGTGGGCATGCACTCTGAAGATGACCAGTTTGTCGGCATATGCGGCAGCGGAAGGCAGTGTTTTCATAATCAAGTGGCTGTGCCCATTGCTTTTCATTATGGAGTAAGAGAATGTGATCTGGTAAACCTTGACTGAGATCAACCTCCACACAGATCCTGGCAAAAGTATAGATATCCTTGGATAGGCGCTCATTGTCTACTTTTAAGAATGTCCCCAAGGCATTGCCGATGCCTTCCAATACTTTGAAGTGCCAAAAGTGTAGAGGTAAGTTATATAATTTTACCCACACTGGCATTTTGGAAACCACCATGCTGTTTGGGTCGAAATCTGGGAACCAAGATGTCATAAAAAGGCCAGCATTACCCCAGAACCATGGTCCCTCATTTAATGCATATTCCTTGTCTTTTATGGTGTCGAATTTGACAATAAAAAATCCCTTTGAACATAGATGGATATCGCAATTTTCTGTCCATATGGAGTAAATCCATTGACGAAGGGCTTCTGGTTTGGGCCAAAAACCATTAAACCTGCATATCACTGCTTTAGTTAAATAATCAGCATGTATTTCATTTACCTCAGGTATGGCGATTGTTAATGCAAGGTTCTATGTTGTCTGCTCGACAATGTAGGCCCCTGGGGTTGTAGCTTGCTGTTCTGTTTTCGCTTGAGGTTCCATCTTCCCTTTTACTGCATCTTTGAAGGAAGCAGGTCCTTTTGAGCTTGTGCTGGAACAGCCTCCACGGAGTCTTGTGCTAAGACAGATGGTTGAGTCATTGCCTATACCGTATTCTTTTAGCTTGCGCTCCTCCTGCAGTACTTTCCTGTGTAGAGTAGGAGTTGTTTGCATGGTGGGATTCCAGTCCTTTCTTGTATCCTCTGTTTGAGTGTTTTTGTCACCTCCCATTTCCCTATCTTGATGCATATTGTGTTCCCTCCCATGGATCTGATAAAGAGAGTAATTTTTCTTCCTTCGAGCATATCCGATGTAGGTGCTTTAGGCTCTAATGTTGGGATGTTTTGCTAATTCGGCACAATCATCACATCTCTCTATTGCCAGCTTCGTTCTATGATCAGAGGCTGTGATCCAGAGTTGAGTGGAGAATTTTTGTTATCAGGGATCCAGATCTGGCTTTGGTGTAGACTGATTTGTTTATTGAGCATCAAAAACACTTGATCAGTGGTGGATCTAAGGTTTTTACCTGCATTCTGTTTGCCTTTTTGTTCTTCTTGAGCACATTTGACATGTAGTTTAGGCCAGAGGGATATCTTGGCAGTTGCATGCCCCCAAATCTGTGTTGAATGCAGCGATCCATGGCCAAAAGGAGGTTATTGGTGAGTGTGCCTCCCGATCTGGAATTGGTACAAGCTGTTCCGTCTCTTGTGTGCCAGATCTTTTGGATCCTTGACAGATCTGTGATTACAGTGCCCTTTATTAGTGAGAGGGATTGTTCCAAGTCCTTGCAAAAGCCATTCAAGATCTGCACTAGCGAAGGAAGGATCCAGTCGCCGCACTCCAGTTTGCTCAGGTCGTGCCAGCGTTAAAGTGTTGCAGACTTAAAAGGGCTGCTTGCAACCAATGTGGGCTATTACAGGGCCGAATCTGATTGCCATGATCACCATTGTTCGGAACCCTCGTTCTAGCAATCCAGTGACCGGATACCTCAGATCTGGTAGAAAGAAACTCCATTCCGTCAAGCTGTACCACAGATCCGTCTCCACTCCTCCCCTTCGGTTTCTTGGTTCCCACAGCGAGTTGTTAATCTCCTCATGCACCTGATTTGTCCGTGGATCTGCTTCTGGGACACAACCAGAGAGAGAAACCCCTACTGCGTTTGTGGCGGATCGATATACTTTGCTTGTGGAGAGAGGTAACCCAGAGTGTGATTTCTGATCTTGATGCTCCGATTTCCTTTGCCATTTCAGATCCAACACAGATATGATGCTCTTTTGATTTTTGATCGCTTCATACTGCATTGTAGTGGCCCACGGATCCAAAACCCTCTCAAAGCTGCACCTCCGTTTGCCTTTGCTCGATCCATTCGGTGATGCTATGCCCCTTCTCTCCTCTGCGGCATCGATCAAGGAGAAATCTGCGGTCTCTGTCACTGCCATTACCTCTCGGCCTGTCTCTTTTTTGTTCCATGTTGGCGCTGGTGCGCTTCGGACCAGCGATCGAAACAACGATCCGAGTTCTAGTTCTCTTCGCGGAGCAGATCATCCCGATCTCAAAGTTCCAACCACAAAGTTCACGCTTGGATCTCTCACCTAAGACTTATGTTTCTCAATGTCAAAAATTTCAGAATCCCGTCAAACAGAATATGTTGTAAAAGAGGAGAAGAACTTTTGTTATAAAAAAATACGTAAACAAATGTTAGAACAAGGCAATGGATATATTTTTCTAAATGCTTGGAATAAGATGATAACTATTTATTTCTTTCATGATACGTCAGTAATGAGTTACATAATATGTACACGAATGAACTATGTATACAACAAAAATGCTTAAGTAACCATAATTTTGGAAACCATAATAACTAGAGCTATTTTAAAAAAGGAGAGAAAAATTTTATTTGCAAATTTCATGGCAGAAGCTAAAGAAACAATAGTCGTTGAGAAGAAAAATAATTAATAAGAGATAGCCTTTCCAGAATCATTATATGGCTATACATAGGGTAGTAAATAACAATAAGAAAATATACACTATGCTTGTAAACTCTACGGTTTATATATATACAAATATAAACCGTAGAGTTTACAAACATAGTGTCTCTCTAGAATAACCTGTTGCGAATAGAGTTAACTTTTACAGAATAAATAACGTATCTTAATAAGTTAAGTACAAGAAGAACTTAACAAAGATGCATTTTGGTACAAAAAGACACAGACAATTGTTCTTTGTTTTTTTAGGTATTATTGCCCGTGAATACAACAAAAGCGAAATTTTCTATTGAAACTGTAACTTCTACAACACATGGTATAAAAAACATTAAAAACAAAGGGGCTAATAAGACAATAAACATTGTCTTCAATAAATCGTATTCACCTTGCTCATGAGAATCCAAGAAAAAAACTGAGTAATATTTCCAACCTGGATAGAAAATGTAATTGTAAGTCAAGAATGACTTTTCTAGAATAGATTCAGTCACCACTAAGAAGGATGAAGTGGTAAGATGAATTGAAATGTACCCGAAACAAAACATGTTGAATATTACGGAGTTAATATCATTAGCTATTATAAATATTAAGAAAATAAAAATTTCGTAACAAGATTTATGTTCAAAGAGTGAAGTGAAGAGAGTACCTTGCACGGTTTTGGGTTACTCTAGACTCCCATCTAGAAGAGGAAAAACAACAAATAAGAGTTGTGAAATAAACCAAAATGCGGTAAAGTAAAACATAAACCTTATAATTAATACATAAAAGAGAGAAAATAAGAATTCAAGGGAAAATAATGAAACAAAATGTTTGTAATAAATAGACGTATGTAAACAGAATGGCTTCTGTAAATTTTAATTAGGGTTTAGTTTACATACAATTAAAGGAAAGGAAAACAAGAACCCTTCGTTGTAACTGATATCCTAAGGGATGACAAAGGAAAACACTTTGCTTGTAACCTTACTAGGTAAGATAAAAATGAATGTTAAACGAGGACAAGAAAAAAAAAATCTATTGCTGAACAACAGTCTCGTTGTGACTGAGACTATGTGCATGGCCAACATAAATGGAAACTTATATTATTTGGTTTTAAGAAACACTTACCGTATTTAAAAAAAAATATCCTAAAGCAAAAAAAGAGGAACTTCCCTCAATTAATCCTAAGGCAATGAAAGATTTAAAGAAAACAAATATAAGAAAATTAACTAGAGTGATTATGCATTCAAAACCACTTTTTTAAAGGGAAAACTAAATATAAAATAGAGATTCTTTTAACTATGAAGCTTACCCCTTGGGTTGTGAAATCCATTAACAATGACCATCTTCCTCCTTCGAAAATCATCTTGTATGTAGCATTACGAGATTCCAAATGCCTACCTTGCAACCTTGAGAACAACATTGTTCAAATATATATCAGTGAATTGACCAAACAATGAATATAATTGAAAAAATTGAATTTAATCGACCAATTTGTCATCCTATTTAAATAACAAATACCTCTGTGAATAGTCTCTGAACCTGAACTAAGAGATAAATCCCTCCTTTTGAAAAATTGTAGGGTTAGCCATTATATGATATGATAAATGGTAGTCATATATTCAGGAAGGTGGCTTAGAGTACACCTATAGTAAGTTTATCGAAGATATCAACACTCACCATTGAAACCCTTATGAACTTCTTACCATAGCAAATGACATGACCTATAAAGACTTGGCGTAAAAATGAAAAGATGAAAATAATTTTAGGAGGTCATTAAAACCCTCATCATAAACCTAATTGTCGATTAACCGCCGATTTGGGTTGTATAATCTAAGTCGTTGATAGAGTAGTCATAAAATTGAACATGTGGCTAACAAAGGAATCCTTCTCACTTATGAAAGGAATAATCTAGAAACATATCAAATATGCACATGGATTGCAGACATAACAAAGATCCCATATCGAAAAACAAATTTACGAAATTGTCACAATATAACTTTAGCCTCAGAATATGAGCAAGAGAGAATGGTTATTGCAATGTTAAACCATTGGAAAGTCACAAATATAATGAAAGGTGGTGAATGGTGGAAACGTTATAATCATGGAAGCATAATCATGCTACCATATAAACAATATTTATATGCCACCAAACACTTTTTTAGGGACCAATACTATAGTAGTTCAAATAAGAATTTTAATGATATAACTAAAAAATGATAACATACACACTGGAATGACTATGTAGTAACATTTATGTATGAAAAGGTCCTGTATAAAGGAAAATAATTGTGAATAAGATTGATGATAGAACTATTACATAGACATTAATGGTGGACTTTGAAATATTTTGTCATTTATATACATTACACATCAAATGTGAAATGAGGGACAATGTGAGGTTAGAATTTGGGAAACAAGATTTTTCAAATAAGTAATGAAAAAGATAATTATTTTTTATAAAATAAAAAATGAAAATCTGTGATGAGAATGTTAACATGTGCAAAGGTAGAAGAACCTTAATGATAGGTCATAAATCACTGTCTACACTGTTGGAAATAATACTAAGAGGGGGGGGGGTGTGAATTAGTATTAGTCAAGTCAATAATCTTTTTCTTTTCTTACTCAATTTCATATACGCTACTTCAATGAAGGCAACCCATGTGTGTACACAACTGTGTTTAAGGAAACAAGCGTATATCCAGCAAACTAATGATTATGTTAATTCATCATATGTTGATCTTTAATCTAAGTATTAGTACTTTATTAAACAATAAACAGTAACCATGTGCAGTTAATAACAGAAAAAACCATCACACATAAGCATCACACATCAACACCAAGATGTAAGGTGGAAACCCAATGTGGGTAAAAACCACTTGCAGCTGTTGTCTTTGTCTTCTTTTAATAATAAGAAAATTTGTTTACAACAATGTACTGGTGTAGACTCATACCAATACGCAGGCTTCTACCTGCAGAAGGCTACAACCTTCTTTCGTTCTCCAGCTTCTACTGGAAGGGAGCTACAACCCCCTAGCTCTTGTACTAGCCGATATATTTACTAGTACGTAGGTGTTGACCTACAAAAGGCTACGACCTTCTTTCTTCCTCCAGGTACCACGTTTCATAAATTTTCAGACTGGATACTCTTGGAACACAACACCATAATCTGAAGGCCACGTTTCATCCAATTTTCATACTGGACCCATCAACAACATTGAAGCTCAAAATCAATCACCACTGTAATACAACTATTGCATTACCCATTCATTGAATACTCAATCATTACTATTTGAATCATCAGACAACTTAATCATTGAAACCCTGTCATCAAAACACAATCACTAGAACACATAGTAGAACCCAGAACTCTGCAACAATATTCAGAGCTAATTGTATCATAAAAAATCATGCATCAGAGTGCATACGCTACTTGGAAGATCCGAACAAGCGTGTATACACAACTTCACCAAAGCGAACCCGCGTATATGTCATCAAATACTTACTTATAACTTCCCTGCACTTCCCGACTTCAGACATACCCATATCATTACATACAAAAGGATAATATGTGCGTTAGCAACTAGATCTAGTCCATCAGATCACATAAAGATAAGTCATTATGATCCTAATCCATTATCATCCATCAACACTGAAGCTAATTACAATCAACCAATCTGAATATGCATAATACTGTCATCAGTAAAAATTCACCAGAACTCAGAACTTAGCATCAACAACCAGAACCACTTGTAACTTCAAACATCATAGTTCATATGGTATGCGCTACTTAGATGTGTCTAACCTGCATGTATACGTGCTTTTATCAAAGTCAACCAGTGTATACATCTGTAAATATTCATTCATAATTTTGCAGCTATTCTAGACTTCAGTTATACCCAGATCATAATATTTATAGAACATCACATGCGTCAGTATACAAATCTAGAATAAGCATGATCAAGATTCATTCCAAGCCATAAGATCCCGATCCATCATTAGATATTGTCCTCCATCAACCGCTGAGATTCCTCCTTGGCTTAGATCAAGCAAAGCATCATAAACCCATAACCTGCATACTGGATCTCACACTTCATCAGATATTCGAGACTTGCATCTTGGCCTAATGATCTTCTCCTCCTTTTATAGTCTTAGGCCTTTCTCAATACCATGGTCCAAAACCACGTAGGACCAATACCTTGGACCCAATACCTGGGGTCAATACCTCGGACCAAATACCATGGACCAAATACCACGGACCAAAACTAAGTTTTCTAACATGTACGTGCCTTTCCTTCCGTGAAAGTTGTGTGTGTACGCTATATGCGCCTTTTGGTCTGCAAACCTGCGTGTATATGCGGCTTGGTATATAGTGAACCTGCGTATACCTTTATTTCTTCATTCTTGTTGTTTACCTGCTATACTATGATCTTTCATCTGAGAGAGTTTCCTTCTGAACTGATTCCTTGACGCTGCCCTGCATTTCATCACATCTATAAATACTACTGTCATGCATTCTATCACATCTGCTATCTCTTCTGTAGATTCATCTAGTTACCATGTACAAGTGAGTTGTTCCGCTACAAGTGGGTTGCCATCATGTACAACACATTTATCATAGTGCTAACAATCTCACCCTTTGGACTTGATGGCAACAACAACACCAAGTCACTCTCCCCCTTTGACATCAAGGGCAAAGGGCGGACCAAGATCTTCTCCCCCTAGAAGAATTTCATATCTAAATAGTTGAATTCTTTGATTGAACTCCCCCTTTGTTCATGCTAAGATATACTATATCATCCATGCTCCCCATGAGCAGATGCAGAGTTTGCAAATATTTTCAAGAAAATAACATGACTCTATAACTCAACTATGTGAGTTTGACCTTCCCATCACCAATGACTCATACATACATTCATTCTCCCAACCAAGTTGGGATAAACTTGACTCATCCACCCAACCAAGTGGGGATATACCAGATACCAATTGTTTATACATGACTGAAATATTACATCACCCTTCCCATGCATAGTGGGGGTACAAATTACATCATATGACCAAAAGGAATTCATCAAAAGACTACAATAGACAGAGACAAACTATTACATCATGGGTCTTGATATGGCCTTTACATCGAATGCTATACATGACATTTATAACAGAGACCAAATATCTAAACATGACCATGATAGTCATTAGCAACTATCATACAATAAGCATCTGCCAACATCATTCAGACCAACAACTTGTATATGTCCATCATTAGTTCCCAAGATATGAGAATTTCAACCTGTGACAAAGTATATCTGCATATAGATATCAACTCATCCTCTTGATTTCATCAAGATCAACTTGCTTTGTTTACATAGTAGAAAGAGACTTATCATAACCTCAACATATGTCATATCTCCAATCATTCACATCATACCATCTGTATGTGAAAACACCATAGTCATCATCTATAATATTGTCTTTAATAACATTATGATCTTTCCACAAGAACCTTCAATATATCTACCATGTATCATCACTAGCGAACATCCCACATATGATAAGCATCAACCATGATAATCAACATATGTGAGTATCAACCAATCATCATAAGGTAAGAACTCAAAATGATTAAGTAAGCCATGTCTTCGAATATCCATTTCTTCAAATAGCTATGTCTCCATGCAACCTGTAATAACACCATTCTCTTGGCCAACCAAAAATATGCAATTTAAGTAATCATCCATGTATCCATCATACTGTATATCCATAAAAAGAGATATCAATATGTATCTAGCAAGCCATGACCTTATGGTCATTTGTCAAGATTTCTTGATATCATCAACAGCAACAACCCTCAACCATGTGAGAGCCAATAACTATAGGAATCCTGCATCATAACTATACTATATGATCTTTATGCATCTTTGAAGATATGATGACAACATCATAAAGAAATGAGTTACTCATCATCAAATAATGAAATCATCCATAAATATGATCTTAACACCAACTATGTGACCCCAAGACTCATATGAGATTTTGTCATGGGCAACTCATAACCGTATGATAGCAAGATGTATCATTTAGCCATATAAGCATCATCATCATTGATTAGGTACTAAAGACTTCAAAGCATAATGCCAACAATGCTTTATTAGAAGCATAGCATGTTCTCCCCCTGAACCTTTTCCATCTGTTCACTGTCAGATCTGATCATGCATATATCATCAAGAAGTATCAAGGCATCATCATCAATAAGATATACATCAAGTTAACTTGTGAGGATAAAAAAAAACGTCTTATGAGTATCAATTATCAACAGATTGTAACCATAATCAAACAGAGCAAATAATTGACAGAACCATATCATACCCTTTTTCTTGAGTCTTTCCCATTGCTTTTCCTCAAACTAACATATACGCGACTGTGCAATGTCTAAATCGCGTATATACACGACTTCTCTTCATGAAACTTTCGTATGAGATTTAGAACACTGAAGTTTCACACTTTCAGCTCCCTCTGAGTCTGTCATGTTTGTACATTGTGCTGTGCCACATCTTTCTGACTGTACTTCCTTCTTCTTCCATATCTTCAAGTGTGATGATGTTTTCTCCTTTTGGTATGGTGCCCATACTTTGTTCCTGCATTCCTTTGCTATATGTCCAAGCTTGTTACATGCATAACATCTCATATGTTTCCTATTCCTTCTATAACACTCAATGGCTTTGTGACCAAACATATTGCAAGCAAAACAATGTCCCTTAAAGTACCTGTAATGTGATGATTTTTTTGTGTGATGGTCTTGAACCATTCTACTTCTGCATCTGGCTACACCATGTCCAAAATTATAACATTCAACCTTATTCATTTGAGGAAATAACCGTCTTTCACTTCCATGGTTAGGAGTAAAAGATTTTCTTTGAAGATTTTCATTCCTTGGTTGTTGATGGGATTGTCCTCTCATCTCCTTATTGAGCATTTTAGATTTTGCATTAAAGTTCCTTGTCTTACTTTGTGAACTAGCTTCACCTTCAACAGATTCATGAAAGCCAAGACCAGTTTTGATAGTAGGATACCTTTGATTACTAATAATATCATCCAAGATCTTAGTACTATCTTGAAATTGTAAGAGCTTATCCTTTTCTTCTAATTTATCTTTTAGAATATTTACCTCAACCTGATGTTGCTCTTCCTTTTCAAGATACTGCTTCTTCATGATTCCTTCATATTTTCTTCCTTCGTCCAATTGATGTCTTAATTCAAGAACTTCGTTTTCTTGTTTTTCAAGAGCTTGGAGTAGTTATTTATTCTGCTTATTTGATTCTTGAAGATCTTCTTTTAGCGAGAGGATCTTAGCTTCAAGACTTTCATAGTAACTGGATCTATCTCTGAGTTTCTTGATTGTTGTGCTCCTTTCATTTACTTCATTTCTTAATGATGTCACTTCATTCTGTAGCTTTTGACATTGATCTTCCTTTTCCTTGAATTGCTTCCTTACCTTGTTTCCTTCCTCTAGTTGAACTTTTAGTTTGGTAGCCTCTTCTTTGAAGGCATATTCGCTTTTGCCCAATAGATCTTGTTGATATCTAATTTTGTCTGTAAGCCTTTTAAATTCTACCTCTATTTGATATCTTTATTCCTCACCCATAAGAGAAAATTCAATTGTTTCGCTATCACTTTCATCATCTTCAAATGGATGGAGAAATGTATCACCAGAGGATAACAAATTCATACATGATAGTTCTTTTACTTCTTCATCTTCATTCTGAGGTGATTCAGAATTTGAAGAGTTGCTTCCACATATTCCCCAATCGATTCTCCCACTGTCATAATTCCTTTGAGATGTCTTCTTCTTCTGAGGTGCTTTCTTCTTCAGCTTCTTTCCTATTGTTCTATGGATCTCCTTCAAGTGATCAAACTTCTACCAAAGGACCTGCTCTAATACCAATTGTTGGAAATAATACGGAGAGGGGGGGGGGGGGGGGGGGGGGTGGCGGGGGGTGAATTAGTATTAGTGAAGTCAATAATATTTTTCTTTTCTTACTCAATTTCATATACACTGCTTCAATGAAGGTAACCCGCGTGTGTACGCAACTGTGTTTAACGAAACAAGCATATATCCAGCAAACTCATGATTCTATTAATTCATCATATGTTGATCTTTAATCTGAGTATCAGTACTTTATTAAAAATTAAACTGTAACCATGTGCAGTTAATAACAGAAAGAACCATCACACATAAGCATCACACATGAACACCAAAATGTAAGGTGGAAACCAAATGTGGGTAAAACCACCTGCTGCTGTCGTCGTTGTCTTCTTTTAATAATAAGAAAATCTGTTTACAACAATGTACTGGTGCAAACTCATATCAGTAGGCAGGCTTCTACCTGTAGAAGGCTACAACCTTCTTTCGTTCTCCAGCTTCTACTGGAAGGGAGCTACAACCCCCTAGCTCTTGTACTAGCCGATATATTTACTAGTACATAGGTACCGACCCACAAAAGGCTACGACCTTATTTCTTCCTCCAGGTACCACGTTTCATAAATTTTCAGACTGGATACTCTTGGAACACAACACCATAATCTAAAGGCTACGTTTCATCCAATTTTCATACTGGACCCATCAACAACATTGAAGCTCAAAATCAATCACCACTATAATACAACTATTTTATTACCCATTCATTGAAAACTCAATCATTACTCTTTGAATCACCCAACAACTTAATCACTGAAACCCTGTCATCAAAACACATAGTA
Organism: Pinus tabuliformis; assembly: GCA_031772625.1. Classification (NCBI taxonomy): domain Eukaryota; kingdom Viridiplantae; phylum Streptophyta; class Pinopsida; order Pinales; family Pinaceae; genus Pinus; species Pinus tabuliformis. The sequence continues at coordinate 1,081,547,707 of CM062818.1, forward strand.
GAACCCAGAACTCTGCAACAATATTCAGAGCTAATTGTATCATAAAAAATCATGCATCAGAGTGCATACACTATTTGGAAGATCCGAAAAAGCGTGTATACACAACTTCACCAAAGCGAACCCGCGTATATGTCATCAAATACTTACTTATAACTTCCCTGCACTTCCCGACTTCAGACATACCCATATCATTACATACAAAAGGATAATATGTGTGTTAGCAACCAGATCTAGTCCATCAGATCACATAAAGATAAGTCATTATGATCCTGATCCATTATCATCCATCAACACTGAAGCTAATTACAATCAACCAATTTGAATATGCATAATACTGTCATCAGTAAACAGTCACCAGAACTCAGAACTTAGCATCAACAACCAGAACCACTTGTAACTTCAAACATCATAGTTCATATGGTATACGCTACTTAGATGTGTCTAACCTGCATGTATACGTGCTTTTATCAAAGTCAACCAGTGTATACATCTGTAAATATTCATTCATAATTTTGTAACTATTACAGACTTCAGTTATACCCAGATCATAATATTTACAGAACATCACATGCGTCAATATACAGATCTAGAATAAGCATGATAAAACCATATAGAGATGATTCATTCCAAGCCATAAGATCCTGATCCATCATTAGATCTTGTCCTCCATCAACCGCTGAGATTCCTCCTTGGCTTAGATCAAGCAAAGCATCATAAACCCATAACCTGCATACTGGATCTCACTCTTCATCAGATATTCGAGACTTACATTTTGGCCTAATGATATTCTCCTTTTATAGTCTTAGGCCTTTCTCAATACCATGGTCCAAAACAACGTAGGACCAATACCTTGGACCCAATACCTAGGGTCAATACCTCGGACCAAATACCACGGACCAAAACTAATTTTTCCAACATGTACGTGCCTTTCCTTCAGTGAAAGTGCGTGTGTATGCTATACACGCCTTTTGTTCTACAAACCCTCGTATATACGCGACTTGGTATATAGTGAACCTGCGTATACCTTTCTTTCTTCATTCTTGCTGTTTACCTGCTATAGTGTGATCTTTCATCTGAGAGAGTTTCCTTCTGAACTGATTCCTTGAAGCTGCCCTGATATCTCTTCTGTAGATTCATCTAGTTACCATGTATAAGTGAGTTGTTCTTCTACAAGTGGGTTGCCATCAAGTACAACACATTTATCATAATGCCAACAATCTCCACCTTTGGACTTGATGGCAACAACAACACCAAGTCACTCTCCCCCTTTGACATCAAGGGCAAAGGGCGGACCAAGATCTTCTCCCCTGTTATCGGGAATCTAGTGTCCACTCGGAGCTGCTAGTCCCACTAAGACTGGTAGCTATCTTAGAAACAAACAAACTAAAACTACTTTCGCTTTCCTTTATGAGAAGTAGATAAGAGGGGAACAAAGGACACCAACCTCAGTCTTGCAATTGGTTCCTTGCTTGGTTCCTCTCCCTTCTGACAGATCCTGGTCGCTTTTCCTTCATCTACCCAGCTTCAAAGAGCACCTGTGGAATCAAAGCAGCATTATACTATCAAAGAACAGAGATCTACAATCATAAGAAATATAGGACCAGATATATATTGACCACACAGATGCATATATCATCAAACTTACAAGAATGTGGAGGAAAACTTGAATCGCTTTATTAATATCAAGAATAACAAAGAGGATTACAACCAATTTTTCTGACCCAGCATCATCCTCCCAGCATGAAAGCCCTTCTTCACCTCATGAAAAGCTTATATCACCCAACACTATGATATTCCACCAAGAAACCAACAACACTTCCTTACAAGATACAAAATTCCAGCCTCTGGATCTCTGGGATGAGGGATCCATATATAGATGATTGCAGGGGGGTGAGTCAGCTTCTGGGATTTTAATTATTGTCCTCTCTCTAATAGTTCTTGATTCCACTTGGAGATTGATGATCTCTTACTCATCCCTGGGCGAATTCAGAGAGGCAAGTGTCACATGATAAGTTTCTGGAAGATTCCATGATGATCCATTTTGCAATTGTCTTTGCCATTTGTCTACTCTCACCCATTGCACCCTATAGAAGGGTTTTCCAGTATGCATCACACCCTTTACATTGAGCAGGTGAGATGCATCGCACCCTCTGCACTGGGCAGTCTATATGGTCCAGCTTTGACCGGTTCTGAGCAGTTTTCTGTGGAGAACTTCTGGGAGATGATGTAATCAGCTGACCTTGTTCCTTTAGGGTGTGAAGAAAAACTTTTAGGGACTCAGGAGCCCTTGGTTTATGGACATGTATGATTGGGGTTGCAGTGCCCAAAAATGTCTATAATAGTTGCCCCCTAAAGCATGAGGTCGTTTATCTTTTGATGTCGGGTGAAATGCTTTATCATGAGGATCCGAAGTTTTTTCGAGCTGGAAGGCGACCTGTAATAAGATACAATACAATACATTATCTTCATAATATTTTCATGATCTAGCTGAGGCGGGCATTCCCATGCTCAACTTTATAAATTCATTTTCATGTACATAAGACAGACAATCGTTTGTGTGGCAGACTGATGATTCTGATAGCGCCATCATCCTTTGATTCAGATGATCATCTGTGCAGCAATGATGTACATTTGATGTCTTTATTTTCCTGAATGTATCGCAACCCAGATGGATGAAACTAGATCCGGGGTCTTCAAACTCATCCAATCTTCACTCAGAGTACAAGTCGATCCATGTGAAAGATGTTCTGGAGTCGAACATGGAAAGAAATCGCCTGATTACCAGCCAATGATGTAAGCTGTTAACAGGTGCGAGAGGAATCACCGATAATGATGTGGACCCTCAAGGTACTACAGTACAATTCACGTGGTGTGAAAAAGGGACTTGGCGTCGAACGCCACACAAAATATTTTGGTCAAAGGCCATTGATGTAAACCTATCGCCGGAGAAACTTGCCATTGAGGTATGCAAGCTTCAAAGTACTGAAAGGGTTGTTCCTAAGTCGACTTCTTGGATAATGAGCTGATGTCAACAAGAAGCGACCCGTCGTAGGAGGGCCTTAATGAATCCCACATCTACGACACAGAATAGAGTAAATGATTTTAGAGGCGAAAACGATCTGATGATACAGGGTTCAGGGTGGCGGTCATGAAAGAGTGGAGTGTGAATGTATTGCAGCAGATGAGACATAGGTGAATTCTCTAAGCGACTTCTCTTGACCATACCGGCGACACTGACATGGATTGGTAGCGTTAACCCCAAATATGGATGGTGTGATGGACCAATGGTGATATGACCGGTGAATGGAATAACCCAACCTGACTCGGATGTGGAGTGAAAGTGTCATGTTCAAGAGCGACTTGCTACCAATAAAGTTTCTTCAAGTTTTCTTCCCAATTTTTCCCCAGTCATTCCTGACAAGTACCTCTTTATTTTTATCAAGCTTGAGGAGGATAACATATGATTGTTCTATAATTTTCCCTTTGGGAAAACCCGTCGCTATGTTTTAACGAGCCTAGCCACAGTGAAACTCGTTCTTGTCTATATGGACAAGTTTGTCGCTATTTGGTTTTAACGAGTTTAAAGACAAAGATAACTCAGTCCTTTTCAATTTTAGAGAGTCTGAAAGGGACGTAAAGGAAACTCCAATAATCCTTTTTCGTCATATAATCCCTTAAGTTCGAAAAATTATAAAATAATACTAAAGGGATGCATTTTTGGTAATTTTAACAAGTCGAACAAAAAAAGCGCTCGATTTTTTGTGTAATAATCCCTTAGGTCCAAAAATATTAAAATCTAGAGGAGGGATAGCACTCCCAGTAGCTTTAACGAGCTAGAGAGGCTAATTGCTCAACAATCTTTTCATATTTTACAAGTCAGATGAAAAGAGCTTAAAGGAGACTCGTTTTTTGAGGAACGAGTGGTAATTTCAGGTAGCAGCTGATTCCAGGTAAGGTTTGGAATTTTCCAATCACGGCAGTGTCACAAGGATGGCTAATAGGATCACTCTTTGCAGCTGTTCCTCAAAAGGGGTAAACAATCAAATGGAGGTGAATGATCGGCTAAAACAGGGTGGGGGTGATGATGAGAACACGACCAGGGCTCAAACGCTGATGATAATGCATTCACAATGGTTATTTACCGGGGATTGGTTCATTTTTTAATGAGATTAAACTCTGGGGGAAACATTTGCTCATTGCTAAGGTTTAATTTTTAACGAGATTGAACTTCGCATAAAAAATGCTCGTGATAAGTTTGCATGCCCCCGCCATAATAACGCAAATTGAGGTGCATGCCCCCCAAGCTTCATTGCATTCAACACAGTGGTTGGAATGAAGGTTTACCTTCGAGATATTTGAAAGACTCGACTTGTAAAGGGAGTTGTTTCATTTTTTAATGAGGTTGGCACAAGATAGGAATCGTCCTCGGAATCCACCGTATTTACAGTATTTGATAGAAAATCAAAAACTGAAGGATGATTAAGGTTGCTGGAATAATCTTCATGGTAATCCAGAAGATGGGAGCGATGGTGGTAATCTTCCCATGGTGCCCCGTCAATCATCATTGATTGAACAATTCCTTCGTCTGTATAATGTACTTGTGACCAAGAATCTGAAGGGGTGCCATATTCCTTAGACCTATCTATCCAAACACTCGATGAGCGTTGATTTGGGTTTGCCCCCCAGGCCAAGAAAATTGATTGCTACAATATTTCTATTAGGGCGATGATCCATGCTGAAAAAATGTTCAGGAATATTCTGAATCTAGAAGATATCATGTTGCAGATTCCCACTGTGGCCACTTCTGCCAGATTGTTTGGAGGCGTTAGGGAAAAAGTCCCCATCAATGTAGGGTCTTTTAGTAGGCCTACTCCGATATTTTGAAGCAAATGAGGGCTTCCGTGGATCATCGGAATGCTTCCCATAACTTGTGAACTGTTGGGGAGAAATTTTTGTTGGTCAATGATTGTAATTCCTCCTTGAAAAGGAAATGCAATCTTTCTAAAGTATGTCGACACAACAGCAGCCATAGCATATATCCAGGGCCTTCCCAGTAGGATGTTGTAATCGAGGTTTCCGTCGATTTCTTCAACATCAATTTATACCGTTTTGACCCCCAGTTCGACTTGCAAGTTACTTAAAATCCCATATGGGGTGTATGTTCATCCATCAAATGCTTTTAATCTCGTCGAAGATCGTGACAAGGGTGGAGACCCTAAAGTTTTCTAGCAACTCATCGACATAATACATGTAGATGCCCCCTCATCAATAATTTTTCAATGAACAGTTTTGTTGAGGGCTTTCACTTGAATAAGGAAAGCTCGTTGAGCTGGTAACTGAGGGTCATATCCTTTGTGATTAAAGGACACAAGATTGGAATCCATTGGGTCAATCCCACCTATCGCTGATAATAAAGCCTGCTTTTGGGAGGGGCAATTTTGTAGTACCTCAAGTGTCGACATAGCAGACGACGATTGGGCCAAGTCCTCTACTATATTATAATGCTGTGCTGCTCTGGCATGATGATTAAATGTCAATTTGTGTACTACTCCCTTTAGCGGCTTTATCGTTAGCTCAGGAATGATGGGTGGCACAACTTCGGTCGAAGTTGTTGTCGAACTACTAGGCTGTTCATTAGCCTTGTTATTCGACAGCTGTGGATTCCCGTAATCTTTATTCCTTGTCGATATCAAAGCATCATTTTGCTGCTTTGAGATAGACAACATAAGCACTTGGGATCGGGAAGCAGAAGAGTTCCTCTCTGTCTTTGTCTTTGCCGCAAGATCCACTAAACCTGATATTGATCCCGATTCAGTTCCTGCTCCTGAAGCAACCAGATTGGTTCCCGGGTTTGGAAATGGATTAGTCAATACCGCTGAGGTTTTTGAACTCTTAAAGAGTTTCTTAACTTCAGCTTTATGTGGACAATCTCTCGTCCGATGATCCTCATCGCATATCTGACACCCCGCAGGGGGTTTCCTTTGCCCAGAAGGGTTTGCAGAAGATTTTTCAGGAGATGACTCCTCCTGCTTCTTCTTTCTCCCTTTCTTTTTCTTCTTGCCCCCTGGTTGCTTCAGTTGTTTGCCTTTGTCGGTCGTCACAACATTTACCTCTGAGGCGAGAAGTTCTTCATTTGCATTTTTATCAGAAATCTTACGGGATTTCTTAGATGTAGCCTTTGTCGATTTTGTGCTTGTCGTACCTATCACGCCATCGCCATCATGAGAGTATTTGTTTGATTTAGGAGGGGGAGGAATGGAAAATTCCGGTCTAGGAGCATCAGGTATTTTATCGTAGAGCGTGCTAGACTGAGTATAGATCAAGTCTAGATATTGTGCACGAGTAATGACTTGCTCTTCAGTGACGACTCCTGCCTTTGCCACATCTTCTGTGATAGAAGGTAATAATGACTTAATAAACCATTCAGCTAATAACTGATTAGGAACATATGTTTTTACCATTCTACAATGACGTCGCCACTCATGAATATGATCAGATATGTGAGTGGCCGTCGTTTGTTTGAAATTGGTAAGAAGATCTGTTCCCATTTCATACCTTAAGGGTAACTGAAAATGGTTTAAAAAGGTTGTGGATAGGGCGCTGAAGTTATTGTTGTAGGGAAAAGTATCCGATTCGGATGACCCTATCCCACTCTAAGGGTGATAGTACCTCAGCAACAACTATAAAGAAAACTACTTAAGGTTTACTTCTTTATGAAAGCAAGAGAGAATGAAGAAATGCACTAACCGTTGCCTTGCGCTTAATGTCGAATCCAAACTCTTCTCTTTGCTGCTTGCTCCCAGCTCCTTGCTCTTTTGCTGGCCCAGCTACAATGAGATCCTACAAAATAACAAAGAAGGAAACTACAAAAAGCATGCAATCATAACTGATTCAAGGATTAGCATAAATCAAATATACAATTATCACAATACATCATTGAAACAAGTGCATACAGAAGAACCTCAATAGCTTTTATTAATGGAAGAAATAAAGTTCTGAGAGTGTTACAACCATTGAAGGCCCCAATCCAGCAACACCTCCCAGCAGAAAGAATTTCTCCTCTTCACCTCCTTCAAGCAATCACCCAATAGTTCTATAGTGAAACCAACAGCATATCATTACTTTGCACAAAAATTCCAGCCTCCTGAGCTCATAGGAGAGAGCTCAATATATAGATGAATTGAGAAAGGATGAGTCAACTTGCAACTGATGTGTAGCTGCCTTGTGTCCTCTCTCTCTTCAGTTGATCTTCAGTTCTTGAGTCCACTTGGAGAACCTTGCTTCCACTTGGAGAAACAGAGCCTCTGACTCATCACAAGGCGAAATCCCTGATCCAAGTGTCATTTTTGGAAGATTCCAGAGCAATGACTCAGTGTGCCACTTGTCCCATCTCGCTCAGCGCAGGTGGCCTTTGTTCCACTTGCTTTGCAACGCAGGTACACCATGGAGGAGTTGAGTTTCAGCGCAGAAGCCTAGTGGAGCACCTGCTTTGATTTCAGGATTGCTTGTTTTTGAGTGTTTTCAGGTGGAGAACTGATCTGAGAGCTGTTGGTTTGCTGACCTTGTTCCTCTAGGGGTAGGAACATCATGTTTAGGGACTTTGGATCCCTTGGATTATTGACAATTCATGCCTGATGCTGCAAGGCACAAAATTGTCTATAACAGATGCCCCCTAAAGTATGAGGTCGTTTATCGGGTGAAATGCTTTATTAGGAGGATCCGAAGTTCATTCAATCTGCTGAGAAGTGTCCTGTAATAAGATACAATACAATACATTATTTTTCATTCTTTTTCATGATCTAGCTGAGGCGGGCATTCCCATGCTCAGCTTTATAAATACATTTTGGTACATAGAACAGACGATCGTCTGATGATAGACTGATAATTCTCTGCTGAAATTATCATCCTTTGAGAAGGATGATCATCTGCTGCAATGATGTACATATCAAATGTCTTTATATCCTGAATATATATCGCAGCCCGGATGGATGAAACTAGATCCGGGGTCTTCAATCTCTTCCGATCTTCACTCGATGTACAAGTCGATCCATGTGAGAATTTCTTGAAGTCGAACATGGAAAGACATTGCTTGATTACCGGTCAATGATGTAAACCGTTAACAAGCGTGAGAGGAATCACCGATAAGGATGATGACCCTCAAGGTACGGCAGTACAATTCACATGGTGGGAATAAAGGACTTGGCGTCGACCACCATGCAAAATCTTCTGGTCGAAGGTCATTGATGTATACCTGTCGCCGGAAGTGAGAAACTTGCCATTGAGGCATGCAAGCTTCAAAGTACTGAAGGGGGTGTTCCTAGATCAACTCCTTGGATAATGAGCTGATGTCGACAAGGAGCGATCCGTCAAAGGAGGGCCTTAATGAATCCCACATCAGTGACACGGAACGGAGCTAGTGATTGTGATGAGGTGAAAACAAACTGTGATGTATGATTCAGGGTGGCGGTCATGAAATGGATGAAGGACAATGTATGGCAGTGGATGGGACTCGGTTGACTCTTTGCAGAACAACATCTCTTGAACATATAATGACACTGATGTGATGGATTGGTAGCATTACCCCAAATGTGGATGGTGTGGCGAGGACCATGGTGATGAGACCGGTGAATGAAATAACCCAACCCGATGTGATATGGAGGACAAAGTGTCATGTTCAAGAGTGACTTGCTACCATTAAAGCTGTGAGGTTCTCCCAATTTTTCCCCAGTCATTGCTGACCAGTACCTCTTTATTTTTATCAAGCTTGAGGAGGATAACATATGCTTGTTCTATAACCTGCCCTTCGGGCAAGCCTATCGCTATGTTTTAACGAGCCTAGCGATAGGGAAACTCGTTCTCGTCTAAAGACAAGTTTGTCGCTATTTAATGAATTTAACGAGTCTAACGACAAGGATAACTCGGTCCTTTTCATTTTTAGAGAGTCTGAAAAGGTACATAAAGTCAACTCCAAAATTCCTTTTTCGTCATCTAATCCCTTAAGTCCGAAAAAGTATAAAACAATACAGAAGGGATGAATTTTCGATTGCTTTAACGAGCCGAAAAAAACAAGCGCTCGATCTTTTTGTGCAATAATCCCTCAGGTCCAAAAAGATTAAAATCTAGAGGAGGGATAGCTCTTCCGGTCGTTTAACGAGCTGGAAGGCCAAAACTCGGCAAACTTTTCATATTTTACGAGTCAGTGAAAAGAGCTCAAAGAAGACTCGTCTTTTGAGGAACGAGTGATAAACAGGGATAGCAGCAGATTCCAGGTACAGGTTGGAATTTTCCAATCACGGCAGTGTCACAAGGATGGCTAAGTGAAATCACTCTTCGCAGCTGTTCCTCAAAATGGGTAAACAAACATATGGAGATGAACGATTGGCCAAATGAACGGATGGAGGTGAGACTGCAAGAACACGACCAAGGGCTTTAATATGGCTGTCAAAGGTTACATTTACCAAGGTTATTTACCGGTTCATTTTTTTCTGAGTGAGCTTGAACTCTAGGGGAAGATTGCTCACAACTTATGTTTATTTTTTAACGAGCATGAACTATGTGCTAAAACTGCTCGGATCTTGCGTTTATTTTTTTAAACGAGCATGAACATTGCTAAAACTGCTCGATTATACCAGTCTTAATACAAGGAACGCCTCAGGTGAGGTAGTCATATTTAAGGAGCTATACCTCACTAGTTACTCCGATTTGGCAAGTTTTAACTTTTGCCCCACATCCTTTCTTTATGCAAGTTGGAAACGGCTAATCCTACGAGTTTAACGGGTTAGACCTACAGGTTTAAAGGGAGGACCTAAAAATTTAAAAAAATAAATAGTCGTCCCGCGCTTGCACTCCAAAAGGTTCGCATGCCCCCAGGTATAAAGTATAATTTCAAGGCTACCCCTCCTCTGTCCCACCTCTGTTTTTCTACTTGTCGTCTTGCTATATTTTTAACGATACTTGTCTTCTCGTTATTTTTCGGTGCCGACGGTACTTGTCTTCCCATCAGTTCACTTTTTGATTTTTGCAAGATCGCAACAGATAAAACATTGGCGTTACAGAGGGAGGTTTGCCTCTTACTTATTATCCGAAAAATGGTTTTATTCGCTGCCGCAAACTAAACTCTCTTTTTCGGCGATGTCTATCATTAGGTTGCTAAGGATGGTGACTACTTGTTGCAGCAATTTCATCTCTTTCTTTGGAGGCTGCCCCTACTTATCCTTCAAAACATATGTTTTAATGGGTGAGGCTTGCCTTCAAAGATGGTGGCTACTTGCCGCCACAAATGGATCTCCTCCCTCAGGAGAGCCTACTTTTTAGACAAAGGGAGCGAGAAGCTGATTATCTCACTCACATAACTTTGACAAAAGAACTTTATCCTAGAACAACCCTCTCTTCCTTCCTTCGGACGGGGTACAGACTAGTCCCATTCTTCTGCGGAAATTAACTTTATACCCAAGGTTTCCTCTGCCCAAGGCAGGCCAGGGTGCATGCCCCCTGGGTCCCAGTTACATCTTTCCGAATCACTCGCATTCATCGGGAAGTAGAACCGGGGGTGGAGGCATTCCTTGAGTGAATAAACCGTTAAGGGATGGTATTTGACTATTTGCGATGCGTGATCCTGGAAATGAAAGTTGGTCTACGAGCTTGACCATTCTTCCTTCGTGCGGAAAACACATAACTCTAAAGAGTGAGGACACTATCGCCTCCATGCAATATATATAGTCTCGTCCAAGGAGTAAGTTATAAACCAAGGGTCCCTGGACGACCATGACGTTCATATGAACTGTCTTCCCCTTCAATGTAACTGGAACATTGGGGAGAATCCCTAACGGGCGACTGGTTCCTTTATCAAAACCCGATAGATTTCTCATCTCAGGTAAAAGCGTCGGGGAACCCAGTGCTTTCCAAGCAATAGAGGAAAGGATACTCACAGATGCCCCTTCATCAATGATAGTTCTAGCCATCACCATTCTGTAGATTTGGACGATGATTCTGAATGGGATACTGGCTGGTAACCGGGGTCTGCCTAGTTGATTCCAATCAAAGGATACAACTAGGTTGCTTGGTGGTGGGACCGAATACACGGCCGGATACGACCCTGACGATGTTCCTTCCTGCGATAAAGGAATGGGCGCATTGCCCTGATGCTCATCAGAGTCTGTGTTGATGAAAAGAATATGGACGGTGTCATCCTTATCCTCTTCAGTGAGGGTGTCATTTGAAGATGGGTCTTCAATGACGGAGTCATTTGAGGGTGAAACCTCTGAAGGAAGAACCGGGTCAACTGCCGTTTCGACCTTTAGACTTTCGTCTGGTCTGGATTCAGTAGGTTCATTCTCAATGACCGACACTTCAGCTGACCACTTGAGCGGGCCAGCTGGATTTTCAACTATCGAGGGATTAGGCACGAGTTTTTGGTATCCAGGAGGAAGTCGTAACGGTGATACCGGACGATCTTCCAAAACTCTCTTCGCCTCATCTAAGAATGGACATCGATGGATGGCGTGATCGCCCTCACACAACATACAGGGTGATCTTGGTCTCCCTTTTCGTCCTTCACTCTCGCTAGTTGATGGACTGCAATCAACATGACTACCAGAGGTTGATGCTACCGGATTGTGCAACCTGGGGGACCAGTCCCTTAGTATCCGGGGAATACAAGGACAGTCACGGTGGAAGTGGGTCCCTTTGCAAATGACACATGGCGATTTAGGCCCGGTCGGTGCAGTGTGTGGATTTCTGTCAGATGTCTTTTGCTTGCCCCCAGTCGCCTTCGCCATAGCCCGCTTCTGCTTCTTTTCTTTCTTCTTCTTTTCCTTCTTCTCCATGGGAGGCTGAATTTTGCCGGCTCTACCTTGCGAAGATGAAGGATCAGAGGAAGAATTGTAAGAAGTGGAAGGCTGGTGGGTAGCTCTAGACTGGTCTGGCTGTTGATTCGACTGCTCAGGATTAGTGGTGATCTGAACTACATTAGTTGAAAAGAGCCATACAGGTAGGCCAATCGTCAATCCTGGAAGTGACAATGTGGCCATATGAGGCGCACCAACATCTCCCCAAGAGGAGAAGGGATTGGGACTTCCGCCAAGGTGACTTCCTTGGTTGGTGGGCTCCATACTTTTCAACTGAAAGATCAACGTGGGAATAACAGGTGATTATGTTCCGATTAAAATAAATTTTATTAACGACGCTTTTAGACACAACTTTGCTTTTTCATGTTTTAAGAGTCGAGAAAAAGCTAAAGATGACTCTAGTCTCCTTCGATGTTTTAACGAGCCCGAAGTGACAAATGCTCGGATGGACTTTTTCAGTTATAGAGTTTGAAAAAGGCCAAAAGAAACTGCTCTGGAGTTCTAGGCAGAGGGTGTGCCAAACTTTTCGCGAAACCACAAAATACGTTTTACGGTACGAGTGGTCGATCTTCGTGAATGCTGTGTTCACTGCATCGCGATCAGTAGGGCGGCCGACACGGCTTCCTATGGATAAAGGCTTTGTTCCTATAGGGGTCTCCCAATATATACGCGACGGTACGTGGGAGCACAAGTCCGTATTAGTGCCACCGACTCTCAGGAGGAATCACCCACCTTCGTAGAGATCGACAGTCACTACGTTTAACGACGCCGGAACACGTCTCTACCTAGACCTCTATGTGTTTGCGTTATGTTACAAAGCGTTGTTATGTAAATTGAATTTATTTTAATGTTGATCTTGTTTAGCAGTTTGCCTTTAATGATCACCACGAGATGTATGTAACAAATTCCTGAATGCAGTCTAAGATGAGAAGCAAACTTTTCAATCTTTCAACTTTGAAAATCTTAACTACTGAGGGAGAAGAAAGGCAAATCTTTTCACACATATCATAGAGCACACACTAATGCAAATTTTCCTAAATCAGCATGCAAACAGTCAAATGCAAAATGCATGTATTTTCTTTTCCCTTTCTTAATGTTGATGTATTACAAAAAGAAAGTTGTTATATAACTTTGATTTCGATTTCAAGCGAAAGTAAACAAGCTAGTCCAAAATCAAAAGACACCTTAAGATTTACTTGTTTAATCACTGGAAATACATGAAATCAAACCATAATGACGAAAGTAAAAAGACTAATCAGCTATGGACAACAAACAAGCTAACTCTTTAGATCAGCAAAATGCCTAACACAGGTTCAGATCTAAGAGGCCAAAGCAAGACTGGTTAACTTTCGTTATGGGGAATTGTAAATGATGTAAGAAATACAAAAGAACAAGTACATTTTCGTTATATAACAGAGGCGGAATGATGGCAAGTAAGGTTGGTTTCAGAATAGGTACAAGAAAGACAACTTGCTGCAAAAACTATAGTGAAAACAGGCAAGAAAAAGGGAGGAAACCCCAACTGCACAAGGCAAAATTGGGCCAACGCAGGTGCTGCTCAGCCAGTCTGGCTCTCAGCGCAGGTAGCCCCTTCGGGACCTGCGTTGCAAAGCAGGTAGCCTGTGTACTACCTGCTTTGGAAAACGAAAGTTGCGTTTTCTCAGTTTCCGGGTCACAATTTTCTCAAAAATTCACAGTTTTTGCTCAAATCAGAAGCAATCAGTCAAGAACACACTAAGGGATGACAAGGAAGGTGAAAAGCTATCACTAAGAGCTTACAAGGATCCTTGTAGATCAGCTCTTCAAATCATGAACATGCTCAGAAATGAGCTAGAGTAGCTGCCCTCTACTTCGCTTTTGATATAGTCAAAAGCTTTTCGATTTGGTACTCTTTTGTTCAGGAAATGAATAGCAAAATACTACAAACAATCAAACAGATACGATCCCTAGCGGAGTCGCCAGTTTGTTGTAGGGAAAAGTATCCGATTCAGATGACCCTATCCCACTCTAAGGGTGATAGTACCTCAGCAACAACTGTAAAGAAAACTACTTAAGGTTTACTTCTTTATGAAAGCAAGAGAGAATGAAGAAATGCACTAACCGTTGCCTTGCGCTTAATGTCGAATCCAAACTCTTCTCTTTGCTGCTTGCTCCCAGCTCCTTGCTCTTTTGCTGGCCCAGCTACAATGAGATCCTGCAAAATAACAAAGAAGGAAACTGTAAAAAGCATGCAATCATAACTGATTCAAGGATTAGCATAAATCAAATATACAATTATCACAATACATCATTGAAACAAGTGCATATAGAAGAACCTCAATAGCTTTTATTAATGGAAGAAATAAAGTTCTGAGAGTGTTACAACCATTGAAGGCCCCAATCCAGCAACACCTCCCAGCAGAAAGAATTTCTCCTCTTCACCTCCTTCAAGCAATCACCCAATAGTTCTATAGTGAAACCAACAGCATATCATTACTTTGCACAAAAATTCCAGCCTCCTGAGCTCATAGGAGAGAGCTCAATATATAGATGAATTGAGAAAGGATGAGTCAGCTTGCAACTGATGTGTAGCTGCCTTGTGTCCTCTCTCTCTTCAGTTGATCTTCAGTTCTTGAGTCCACTTGGAGAACCTTGCTTCCACTTGGAGAAACAGAGCCTCTGACTCATCACAAGGCGAAATCCCTGATCCAAGTGTCATTTTTGGAAGATTCCAGAGCAATGACTCAGTGTGCCACTTGTCCCATCTCGCTCAGCGCAGGTGGCCTTTGTTCCACTTGCTTTGCAATGCAGGTACACCATGGAGGAGTTGAGTTTCAGTGCAGAAGCCTAGTGGAGCACCTGCTTTGATTTCAGGATTGCTTGTTTTTGAGTGTTTTCAGGTGGAGAACTGATCTGAGAGCTGTTGGTTTGCTGACCTTGTTCCTCTAGGGGTAGGAACATCATGTTTAGGGACTTTGGATCCCTTGGATTATTGAGAATTCATGCCTGATGCTGCAAGGCACAAAATTGTCTATAACAGTTATCGAATTAAGCTCTAGGAAATTCGATATACCATTCTGTTGCCGGACCAGTTAACGTTCGCTGAAAAAGGCGAAGCCTGATCGAATCATCGTTGAGAGTGTTGGATGAACACCACAGATGAAAGGTCATCACATGATTCGACGGGTCTTCACCTGGATTTCCATTAAATTTAGGAATATCTGACGAAAGTTTATGTGGAATCGCCGGTCACCAAGGGGCGTAAGCAATTGGATAATTCGTCAGCCAATTTAGATCTGGTAATTCTAGAATTTCTACAAAGGGAAACTGTTGATTCAGGTTAGGCGAAGCATACCTAGGATTAGATGGAATCGCCTGAGCAGTGGGTCTTTGCATACCAGCATAATGTATTTGATGCTGGTAAATTTGAAAGGTTGATGGGAATAACCATTATAGTATGGTTGTTGATAACCGCTTTGGAAATGCGGTTGCCCATTACTTACAAAGACTTGTTGCTCAGGTCCTTGATATGATTGCTGGAATTGTGGTTGTTGAGATTGAACTAGCCATGGTTGTTGGACCATTTGGTGTTGTCCAATACTGGATGATTGACCAAGATGAGGAGTCATAGTACTTGTTTGAGCCCGAGTCGCTCTAGATAAGGAGGCACTAACCTGAGGTTGTGATTGAATCGCTGAGACAAGACGTTGTTGTATTGCAACTTGATAAACTTGGGGTTGACATACAACAGGTAGCGCTTGTACTTACGATGCAGTCACGGTAGCAGGTATAGTGGGAATATTCGACACAGGATGGATTGGTTGCATTGAATATACAACCCTTGGTTTCTGAGGCAGTATTGGTACCCAACTGCTGGATGTCATTCCAGTTTGACCTGAACTTTGTTGTAAACTCCCATATGGTTGTTCTCCGGGAGGGAACAATGAAAAGGCATACTGTCCTCCATATGGTGGCAATCCAGTACTTAAAGGGTATATTGGCCTTTGAAGACACATTGGATCAATTTGTTGAGTTTCAACATAAGAAATACCAGATGAGAATCCAGATGAAGAAATAAGAACTAATATGTTGTCGAAACAGTCCCTGATTGGACTCCGGCTTGTTGTTGATAACTTTTCGGGACAGATGGTATACCGGCAAACATCGTTGGAGTAGCAGCAGGAGGCTCTGCTGTTGCTACATCAGATGACACAGTCCTGGATGTCGACGGTTGTTTAGACATATCTAGTCTATCCAAAAGATTTTTTAGCGATTTCGATTGACTTTCTTCCACGATTGCGGATTACTCAATCAACTCAAAATAAAGGGGAAAATGTTATTCTGAATTAAATTAATTTTAGACGCTTTGACACAACTTGCTTTTTCAATTTTTAAGAGTCAAGAAAAAGCTAAAGATGACTCTAGTCGCCTTCGATTTTTAATGAGCTTGAAGTGACAAGCGCTTAGATGGACCTTTTCCTTTAAGGAGTTTGAAAAGGAACGAAAGAGACTACTCTGGAAATCTAGACAGAGGGATTACCAAACCAATCACAAAACTGCAGAATACTTTTTACGGTATGGCAGTCAATCTTCCCGAATGCTGTGTTCAGTGCATTGCGATCAATAGGGTGGTAGACACGGCTTCCTATGGATAAAGGATATAGCCTATTGTGGTCTCCCAATATATACTTGACGGTACGTGGGAGCACAAGTCCGTACTGGCACTTGTCGTCTCAAAGAGGAGGAATCACCCAACCAACAATGAAAGCGACAGTTACCAGGCTTTACGACGCTGGAATACGTCTCTAGCCTAGACTTCTAGATGTTGTGCGTTAGGTTCCAAAGCGTTTTTATGTTCATTAAATTTATTTTACAGTTGATCTTTCTTAAGAAATTTTCCTTTCAGGTTCACCGAGTGATGTAGATATACAATTCCTAAAATGTAATGTAAGATGATAAACAATCGTTTAATCTTCTTTTTGCAATGAAAATCCTAGCTACTAAAGAAAGAGAGATGATATTATTTCAACATACAGCAGAGAGCACACACTAAATGCACTGTCCTAAATCAAACCAACAAGCAGTCTAAATGCAAATGCACATGCATGTATTTGTTTTCAGCTTTCTTAATGTGTGAATGACAAGAAGAATGCTAAGTACAAATCTGAATGATCTTTTCAAAGTGACAGTACTAACAAAATTATCTTCAAAACGAAAGGAAGATAATGATGACACTTTGCGGCTTTGAATTGAAAACTGCTTTCAACACTTGAAAAAATACTAATCCAAATCAAATACAAGAGTAACTGTATAATCGACCATCAAGAACAATAGAATTCTTTTCTTTGACTGAAAACGACGCTTGCGACACTTCCAAATCAAAATATGACAATTTGATTACGCTACTTTTTGTAAAAGAGAACTGTAAATGGCGCACAATACATAAAGACATTCACAATTCTTTGTACTATGGAGGCGGAATCATGCAAAGGAAGGGAGTTTCCACAGGGGTATACTAATCACAGACAACAAAACTCCTGAATAAAGCTGAAGAGAGTGAACACAAAACCAAAATCTGGGAGCAGAAGAGGTCTTGTCTGATCAACGCACCTGCAACACAGGGAAAGTGTGATGCAACGCACCTATTGCACATGGGAGGTGCGATGCATCTAGATTCCCAAGAGGAGAAAGTGCGATGGTCCAGGGACGAGACTTCAACTTGGTTCCGGGTCACAGTTTGCAGCTTATTTAAGGGATTTAGGCCGAGCTAATGATAGTCAGTAAATAGAAATCACAAGGGCTGATCTAATGAGGTTACTAGAGCCACCATTAGGGCAATTAGGATGTTTGCAAATCGATTGTTCAGTTTATAAACAAAACCTAGAGATAGACTGAAGCAACGTTGATCTACTTTGCACTTGCATAGCAAATTCAGTTCAAAGGCTAGATGGCTTAACTTCAGGCTCCATCTGTAAGTTTATAAAACAAATAGATATAGACAAGCAAACAATCTATTCACTCCCCAGTGGAGTCGCCATTTTGTTATCAGGAAATCTAGTGTCCACTCGGAGCTGCTAGTCCCACTAAGACTGGTAGCTATCTTAGAAACAAACAAACTAAAACTACTTTCGCTTTCCTTTATGAGAAGTAGATAAGAGGGGAACAAAGGACACCAACCTCAATATTGCACCTGGTTCCTTGCTTGGTTCCTCTCCCTTCTGACAGATCCTTGCCGCTTTTCCTTCATCTACCCAGCTTCAAAGAGCACCTTTGGAATCAAAGCAACATAATGCTATTGAAGAACAGAGATCTACAATCATAAGCAATATAGGACTAGATATATATTGACCACACAAATGCATATATCATCAAACATACAAGAAGGTGGAGGAAAACTTGAATAGCTTTATTAATATCAAGAATAGCAAAGAGGATTACAACCAATTTTTCTTACCCAACGTCATCCTCCCAGCATGAAAGCCCTTCTTCACCTCATGAAAAGCTTAGATCACCCAACACTATGATATTCCACCAAGAAACCAACAACACTTCCTTACAAGATACAAAATTCCAGCCTTTGGATCTTTGGGATGAGGGATCCATATATAGATGATTACATGGGGGTGAGTCAGCTTCTAGGATTTTGATTAGTGTCCTCTCTCTGATAGTTCTTGATTCCACTTGGAGATTGATGATCTCTTACTCATCCCTGGGCGAATTCAGAGAGGCAAGTGTCACAGGAGAAGTTTCTGGAAGATTCCATGACGATCCACCTTGAAAACTGTCTCTGCCATTTGTCTACTCTCGCCCATTGCACCCTACAGAAGGGATTTCCAGTATGCATCACACCCTTTACATTGAGCAGGTGACATGCATCGCACCCTCTGCATTGGGCAGTCTGTATGGTCCAGCTTTGACTGGTTCTGAGCAGTTTTCTGTGGAGAACTTCTGGGAGATGATGTAATCAGCTGACCTTGTTCCTTTAGGGTGTGAAGCAACACTTTTAGGAACTCAGGGGCCCTTGGTTTATGGACATGTATGATTGGGGTTGCAGTGCCCAAAAATGTCTATAACATCCCCCTAGAAGACTTTCATATCTGAATAGCTGAATATTAATCATGCTCCCCCTAGGCACATGCTGAATTCTTTGATTGAACTCCCCCTTTTTTCATGTTGAGATGTACTATATCATCCATGCTCCCCCTGAGCACATGCAGAGTCTACAAATATTTTCAAGAAAATAACATGACTCTATAACTCAACTATGTGAGTTTGACCTTCCTATCACCAATGACTCATACATACATTCATTCTCCCAACCAAGTGGGGATAAATGTGACTTATCCACCCAACCAAGTGGGGATATACCAGATACCAATTGTTTATACATGATTGAAATATTACATCATCCTTCCCATGCATAGTGGGGATAGCAATTACATCATATGACCAAAAGGGATTCATCAAAAGACTACAGTAGACAGAGACAAACTATTACATCATGGGTATTGATATGACCTTTACCTCAAATGCTATACATGACATTTATAACAGAGACCAAATATCTAAACACGACCATGATAGTCATCAACAACTATCATACAATAAGCATCTGTCAACAACATCCAGACCAACAACCTGTATATGTCCATCATTAGTCCCCAAAATATGACAGTGTCAACCTGTGACAAAGTATGTCTGCATATAGGTATCAACTCATCCTCTTGATTTCATCAAGATCAACTTGCTTCGTTTACATAGTAGAAAGAGACTTATCATAACCTCAACATATGTCATATCTCCAATCATTCACATCATATCATCTGTATTTGAAAACACCATAGTCATCATCTATAATATTGTCTTTAATAACATTATGATCTTTCCACAAGAACCTTCAATATATCAACCATGTATCATCACTAGGGAACATCCCACATCTGATAAGCATAAACCATGATAATCAACATATGTGATTATCAACCTGTCATCATAAGGTAAGAACTCAAAGTGATTAAGTAACCCATGTCTTCGAATATCCATGTCTTCAAATAGCTATGTCTACATGCGACTTGTAATAACACCATTCTCTTGGCCAGCCGACAATATGCAATTTAAGTAATCATCCATGTATCCATCATACTATATATCCATAAAAAGAGATATCAATATGTATCTAGCAAGCCATGATCTTATGGTCATTTGTCAAGATTTCTTGATATCATCAACAACAACAATCCTCAACCATGTGAGAGCCAAGAACTATAGGAATCCTGCATCGTAACTGTACTATATGATCTTTATACATCTTTGAATATGTGATGACAACAACATAAATAAATGAGTGACTCATCATCAAATAATGAAATCATCCATAAATCTGATCTTAACACCAACTATGTGACCCCAAGACTCATATGAGATTTTGTCATGGGCAACAAATAACCGTATCATATCAAGATGTATCATTTAGCCATATAAGCATCATCATCATTGATTAGGTACTAAAGAATTCAAAGCATAATGCCAACAATGCTTTATTAGAAGCATAGCATGTTCTCCCCCTGAACCTGTTCCATTTGTTCACTATCAGATCTGATCGCATATATCAGAAAGAAGTATCAAGGCACCATCATCAATTAGATATACATCAGGGTAACTTGTGAGGATCAAAAACAACATCTTATGAGTATCAATTATCAACAGATTTTAACCATCATCAAACAGAGCAAATAATTGACTGAACCATATCAGACCCTTTTTCCCGAGTCTGTCCCATTGGTTTTCCTCAAACTAACATATATGCAATTGTGCAGTGTCTAAATCACGTATATACGTGACTTCTCTTCATGAAAATTGCGTATGAGATTTAGAACACTGAAGTTTCACACTTTCAGCTCCCTCTGAGTCTGTCATGTCTGTACATTGTGCTGTGCCACATCTTTCTGACTGTACTTCCTTCTTCTTCCATATCTTCAAGTGTGATGATGTTTTCTCCTTTTGGTATGGTGCCCGTACTTTGTTCCTGCATTCCTTTGCTATATGTCCAAGCTTTTTACATGCATAACATCTCATATGTTTCCTATTCCTTCTATAGCAGTCAATGGCTTTGTGACCAAACATATTGCAAGCAAAACAATATCCCTTAAAGTACCTGTAACGTGATGATATTTCTGTTTGATGGTCTTGAACCATTCTACTTCTGCATCTGGCTGCACCATGTCCAAAATTATAACATTCAACCTTATTCATTTGAGGAAATAACCGTCTATCACTTCCATAGTTAGGAGTAAAAGATTTTCTTTGAAGAATTTCTTTCCTTGGTTGTTGATGGGATTGTCTTCTCATCTCCTTGTTGAGCATTTTAGAATTTTCATTAGAGTTCCTTGTCTTACTTTGTGAACTAGATTCACCTTCAACAGATTCATGAAAACCAAGACCAGTTTTGATAGCAAGAGACCTTTGACTACTAAGAATATCATCCAAGATCTTAGTACTATATTGAAATCGTAAGAGCTTATCCTTTTCTTCTAATTTATCTTTTAGAATGTTTACCTCAACCTGATGTTGCTCTTCCTTTTCAAGATACTGCTTCTTCATGATTCCTTCAGCTTTTCTTCATTCTTCCAACTGATGTCTTAATTCAAGAACTTCGCTTTCTTGTTTTTCAAGAGCTTGGAGTAGTTCTTTATTATGCTTATTTGATTCTTCAAGATCTTCTTTTAGCGAGAGGATCTTAGCTTCAAGACTTTAATAGTAACTGGATCTATCTCTGAGTTTCTTGATTGTTGTGCTCCTTTCATTTACTTCATTTCTTAATGATGTCACTTCATTCTGTAGCTTTTGACATTGATCTTCCTTTTCCTTGAATTGCTTCCTTACCTTGAACTTTTAGTTTGGTAACCTCTTCTTTGAAGGCATATTCCCTTTTGTCCAATAGATCTTGTTGATCTCTAATTTTGTCCGTAAGCCTTTTAAATTCTGCCTCTATTTGATATCTTTCTTCCTCACCCATAAGAGAAAATCAGTTGTTTCGCTATCACTTTCATCATCTTCAAATGGATAGAGAAATGTATCACTAGAGGATAACAAATTCATACCTGATAGTTCTTTTACTTCTTCATCTTTATTCTGAGGTGATTCTGAATCTGAAGAGTTGCTTCCACATATTCCCCAATTGATTCTCTCACTGTCATAATTCCTTTGAGATGTATTCTTCTTCTGAGGCACTTTCTTCTTCAGCTTCTTTCCCATTGTTCTATGGATCTCCTTCAAGTGATCAAGCTTCTACCAAAGGACCTGCTCTGATACCAATTGTTGTAAATAATACTGAGAGGGGAGGGGGAGTGAATCAATATTAGTCAAGTCAATAATCTTTTTCTTTTCTTACTCAATTTCATATACGTTGCCTCAATGAAGGCAACCCGTGTGTGTATGCAACTGTGTTTAAGGAAAAAAGCGTATATCCAACAAGCTAATGATTATGTTAATTCATCATATGTTGATCTTTAATCTGAGTATCAATACTTTATTAGACATTAAACAGTAACCATGTGCAGTTAATAAAAGAAAGAACCATCACACATAAGCATCACACACGAACACCAAGATGTAAGGTGGAAACCCAATGTGGGTAAAAACCACTTGCTGCTGCCGTCTTTGTCTTCTTTTAATAATAAGAAAATCTGTTTACAACAATGTACTGGTGCAAACTCATACTAGTACGCAGGCTTCTACCTGCAGAAGGCTACAACCTTCTTTCATTCTCCAACTTCTACTAGAAGGGAGCTACAACCCCCTAGCTCTTGTACTAGCCGATATATTTAATAGTACGTAGGTGCCGACATACAGAAGGCTATGACCTTCTTTCTTCCTCTAGGTACCACATTTCATAAATTTTCAGACTGGATACTCTTGGAACACAACACCATAATCTAAAGGCCACGTTTCATCCAATTTTCATACTGAACCCATCAACAACATTGAAGCTCAAAATCAATCACCACTATAGTACAACTATTTTATTACCCATTCATTGAATACTCAATCATTACTCTCTGAATCACCCAACAACTGAATCACTGAAACCCTGTCATCAAAACACAATCACCAAAACACATAGCAGAACCCAGAACTCTGCAACAATATTCAAAGCTAACTGTATCATCAAAAATCATGCATCAGAGTGCATACACTACTTGGAAGAGTGGAACAAGCATGTATACACAACTTCACGAAAGAAAACCAACGTATATGTCATCAAATACTTACTTATAACTTCGCTTCACTTCCCGACTTTAGACATACCCAGATCATTACATACAAAACGATAATATGTGTGTTAGCAACAAGATCTAGTCCATCAGATCACATAAAGATAAGTCATTATGATCCTGATCCATTATCTTCCATCAACACTGAAGCTAATCACAATCAACCAATATGAATACACATAATATTGTCATCAGTAAACAGTCACCAGAACTCAGAACTTAGCATCAACAACCAGAACCACATGTAACTTCAAACATCATAGTTCATATGGTGTACGCTACTTAGATGTGTCTAACCTATGTGTATATGCGCTTTTACCAAAGTCAACCAGCGTATACATTTGTAAACATTCATTCATAATTTTGCAGCTATTCCAGACTTCAGTTATACCCAGATCATAATATTTACAGAACATCACATGCGTCAGTATATAGATCTAGAATAAGCATGATCAAACCATATAGAGATGATTCATTCCAAGCCATAAGATCTCGATCCATCATTAGCTCTTGTCCTCCATCAATCGTTGAGATTCCTCCTTGGCTCAGATCAAGCAAAATATCGTAAATCCATAACCTGCATACTGGATCTCACTCTTCATTAGATATTCGAGACTTACATTTTGGCTAATGATCTTCTCCTCCTTTTATAGTCTTAGGCCTTTCTCAATACCATGGCCCAAAACCACATAGGACCAATACCTTGGACCCAATACCTGGGGTCAATACCTCGGACCAAATACCATGGACCAATACCAAAATACCATGGACCTAATACCACCGACCAAAACTAAGTTTTCCAACATGTACGTGCCTTTCCTTCCGTGAAAGTGCGTGTGTATGCTATACGCGCATTTTGGTCTGCAAACTTGCGTGTATACGCGGCTTGGTATATAGTGAACCTATGTATACCTTTCTTTCTTCATTCTTGCCGTTTACCAGCTATACTGCGATCTTTCATCTAAGAGAGTTGCCTTTTGAACTAATTCCTTGAAGCTGCCCTGCATTTCATCACATCTATAAATACTACTTTCATGCATTCTGTCACATCTAATATCTCTTCTGTAGATTCATCTAGTTACCATGTACAAGTGAGTTGTTCTGCTACAAGTGGGTTTCCATCAAGTACAACACATTTATCATAATGCCACACACACACACACACACATAGATATATATTGGTTGATATTATAGAGTCTTTACACTATACCACAACCTCTAGTTGTGTCCCCAAGTCGGTCCCCAAGAATGTGTGCTTCTATGAGAGTGCTATCTTAATACATGGTGTATGCAAGTGTGATATAATGAAACAAACTAGCATGATTAGCATGAAATAGTGAATTGCAATGCAAAAAATAAGGGTGTGCAAGGTTTTAGCCCAAGTGGTCTACCCAAGTTTGATACAATATAACCCTTACTCTATTTTAACACCGTATAACCCTAGACATTTGTTTTTTCATAAAGCATGGGAAGCTCAACATGTTCTTCTCTAATGCAAGGAATCACTAAAGTGTGCTAAAGCACTATTGTATTAAGTCAGGTTTTATAGAGTTGATGCTACAATATGGAAGTTGTAAAACTAAATGATTGATGTAAATTGAATTAATATGAGTGGGATTTGATGTGTGGCATTGCAGAGTGAAAGCAAGATGGGTTGAATTAGCACAAATGTTACAAAACTAATTCAAACAAAATTGAACTTAGCTGACAATTAGAGAGGAAGCTCTATTTTTCCAACTTGGTTTTGATGCCTCACAACACCTCACTACGTCATCTACAATCTTTGGCATTGGCTAAGTAATATGTTTTGTGGCATGATGAGTACGCAACTCGTGTATCTCAAGGAAAATAAATCATGATATGGATTTTGAAAATGATGTTTGAAACTATATATTCAATATGCTAGCTACCTACCACAAAGGATGAACTCTACAAGGTTAGGTTGGAAGTTAATATCTTTTCAAGTATAATTATGGTATAGATCATCTAAATAGTGTTTGAATCCTTGTTAGAGAAATATAGAGTTATAATATTAGAGAATTAGAGAAGATAACCATGAATGTGTCTTGAACTACCACATGTGACTCCTTTAGGATATCCTTGGCTTACTAGAGGGGGTGGAGACTAGAAATAGGTTTATAGGACTAGGAATGGGCATGTAGGTATAATCAACATCAATGGAGGAAGCCACATCCCTTATTCCTTAAA
This sequence comes from Pinus tabuliformis, assembly GCA_031772625.1. NCBI lineage: Eukaryota > Viridiplantae > Streptophyta > Pinopsida > Pinales > Pinaceae > Pinus > Pinus tabuliformis. The sequence goes on from CM062818.1 coordinate 1,081,573,013, forward strand.
CAAAGCTCCTTAAATGAAGCACTATGAAAAAAACATAGTATCACAATTCTCAGGGGGGTCTTTGGCATTCAAGATGAATATGGATGCCATTGTGAGTTTTTTGAACCATGGATGGGTCATGTGCCTTGATTATTATGACTCTCACACCTTCAAAATGATAAGAAACCAATAATTACAATCCTCTTTGAGGAGGAAATATCATTTTAAAATAAATACAATGAACAAGACAATATTTGATTATCATAAGACTAGGTCTCCTTAGTATATATATAGGAGACAAAGCGTAGAATAATAATAAAATGGGACCATGAGGGGTTCTAGCCTACTTAACAATATAACTATAGAGATGTAATCACTTAATATCGAGGGATTAACAAGATGTTTTTGTATTAACATGGGGCTTATATAGGGCTTAACAGGGCGCCCCCCCCCTTCAAAGAAGTGTTTTCATCAACACTTGACTATTTGTGGGTGTTTCTACATGAACAACTCTTCTTCCCATGTCACTTATTCCATTGCAGGTAGGTTCTTCCATTTGATGAGGTACTTAGTAATTGTTCGATTTCTCATCTGCTTAGTCCTTATTTCCAAAATTGTTTATGGTCCTCGTAATATTTTCCCTTCTTCATTAATCTCTTGTAGAATATTTTGGATTGGGATATTATCACCGATTACCTTCTTTAAGCAAGAAACATGGAAAATTTGGTGTACACATGAGATAGAGGCAACTCCAATTTGTAAGCCATACTTCCAATCATCTAAAACACCTCATAGGGTCCATAATACACCAAATATAATTTATTGTCCTTCTTTTATTGCTCGAGGGACATCTATTTATATGCTTGTAGTCTCACAAATACTTAATCCCCCACTTCAAAATCCCTTTAACTGCGATGTTGATATGCTTGTTGTTTCATCCTATTTTGTGCCATAACCAAGTTTTTTTTCAATAGTTTGAGAACCTCACGTTGGTGTTTTATGTGGTCCTCTATTGCTTGAGCCTTTATATTCCCTTTCAAGGAAATGTGATGGATGGAAGATGATATCCATAAAGTGTCATAAATGACAAATTTCTTGATGAAGTGTGGAAGGATGTGTTGTACCACCATTCTACCAAGGGAAACCATTCGACCAATTGTGTCTGTTTATCATATGCAAAGAATTGTAGATATCCTTCTAAACATTTATTTAAAATCTAAGTTTTCCCATTAGATTGAGGATGGTAAGATGAGCTATGAGCCAATTGAGTACCTAAAAAAGAAAATAATTTAGTCCAAAAATTTCAAGCGAAAATAAGATATGTCACTTACGGTAATCTTTGGTATTCCATGTAGCTTTTAGATTGTTTCCATGAATTCTTCTACCATAGTACTTTCTTTAAAAGGACGAAAAATATAGAAAAGTGAGCATGCTTTATCATTCAATCTACCACTACCATAATGACACTCTTTCCTTCATATTTGGGTAAACTTGTAATAAAATCCATTGAAACTTCTTCCCAACACTAGCTTGGTATGGAAAATGGTTGAAGGATCCCAGGGGTATTGATATTCTCTCCTTTATTTTGTTGACACATTGCACATTCTACCACAAATTCTTGCACATCTGCTTTAAGACCTTCCAATTTTTTTTCTTGATCCTATGGTATGTATTCAAGAACCCTGGATGTCCTCCAATAGAAGTGTGTAATTCCAATAGATCCTTCTATTTGAGTTGATAATTATTACATAAGCGATCTTAATACCATAACAAATCATTTTTCCATGTAATTTTTTTTGCTGCATCAAGGTCCTCCTATATCTATTGAATGATATTGCATATCTTCTCATATTGCTTCCATTATATCCTTGCTTCTTCCACCTAATCAGATTGTGGAATGGAGATAGCACTTAATAAACCTTGCGCGTCTTCCTTCTTCCTTGAGAGTGCATTTGCCACAATAATTTGTTTTTCCATTTTGCAAATAACTTCAAATTCATAACCCAACATCTTTGTGACCCATTTTTGTTGCTCTTATAAGGATAGTCTTCACTCCAAGAAGCCCTTCAAATTATCATGATCTTTTTTTACTTTGAAGTTCCTTCCTATTAAGTATGGACACCATTTGTTAATTATATGTACTATGGATAACATTTCTTTTTCATAGATGGGTATGAGTAATTTATTTCCTTAATATCACTACTTTCAAAAGTAAGGGGCCTTCCTTCTTGCATCAAAACTGCACCTATGCCATGGCCCGAGGCGTCACACTCCAGAATGAATATTTTTGTGAAGTCAGGTGTCGTTAATATGGGAGTTGTACTTATGGCCTATTTAAGTTATTCAAATGATTTGGTTGCTTATTTAGTCCAAGAAAATGCTTCCTTGAATAATTTTGTTAGAGGTGCTACTATTTGACGATAGTTCTTGACAAACTTGCAATAATATCCTGTCAATCCTAAAAATTCTTCGAGTTTCTTCAAGGTATTAGGGATTGGCCATTCCCTCATAGATTTAATTTTGCTTGGATCCACCTTAACACCATCATGTGATACAATATGATCCAAATATTCTACTTATTGAACCCTAAATGAATAATTGGAAGGATTTGCATATAGTTGTTTCTCTTCCAATAGTGTCAAGACCCTAACAATGTGTTGTACATTCTCTTTCCAAGTTTTGTTGTAGATTAGTATGTCATAAAAAAATACCAGCACAATTTTTCTAAGGAATAGGTTGAAAAACAAAATAAATCAATCTTTGAAATGTTGAAGGTGCATTTGTAAGTCAAAGTGGCATAACCAAAAAATCATAATGACCTTCATATGTTCTAAAAGCTATTTTGTGAATTTCTTCTTGCTTCATTCTGATTTGATAATATCTATAATGAAGATCAAACTTAGTAAATAAATTTTCTTTATGCAATTCATCTAACAATTCATCAATGATAGGAATAAGACACTTATCTTTAGTTTCCATTTTGTTGAGATGTATGTAGTCTAGACATATACGCCACAAACCGTCCTTTTTTATAACCATAACCACTGGTGAAGAGAAAGAACTCCGGCTAAGTTAAATGATGCATACCTCTAACATTTCTTGAACCATAAGATTAATCTCAACTAGGTGGTAAACCCTTAGGCATTTCTTCAAATACGTTAGCATGATTGTTGATAACGTTTTGAATATCCACGGGAGCAAAGGATATAGATGTTTGAACATCTCATGAACACAATTGTGCAACAACAACTCGGTTTCCACTTTTTAGCAAGTTTGTAATGCTATTAGAGATTATCACCTTATTGGGTTTCCCTTGGATGCCTCTAAGATCAATTTCCTTTCCTTCTCATAAGAATCTTATGAAAAGATATTGGAAATTAAGGACCACTATTCCCAATGATTGTAACCATTGGGTCCCTAATACAACATAAACACCACCCATTTTTATTGCATTCACATGACTAACTAGTAAATACTCCCCCATATTCAACTTAACATTATGGCACTTCCCTAAAACGTTTATGGTACCTCCATTTGCAATCATCACTTGAAATTATGGCGCTGGGTATACAAAGGAATTACAAAGTTTTTCCAATTTGTAGTTGATGAAGTTATGAGTATTATCTGAATCAATCAATATTGTTACTATTTTACTTTTGACATAACCTTTTATCTTGAGGGTTTATGGATTACTGATGCTGACCAATGCATGACAAGGGATTGTTGGAGTAGTATCTTCTAGCTCTAGATATTGTGAAGCTTATGCTTCTTTATCTTCTTAATATTCACAACATACATAGAATAATTTATTCTCACTACATTTATGCCCCTTATTATACTTGTTTTCATAGTTGAAACATAGTTCCTTTGCTCTTCTTTCATCCATTTGCTGAGGAGTCAACCTTGTCGATTAGGAAAGGGAGCATGATTTTATTTAGAGTTATTAGAGACCAATTTTCTAGTTGCCATATTTTTACTTACAACTTTCCTTTCTAGATTGAAAGCATGCTCTAGATATTTGGGTTCAAAGAGACACACCTTATCTTAGATGATTTCTCTTAAAGTTCTCATAAATAGGTCTAACAAGTTATCCTATACAATATTTTTTACTTAGAGACTCAATTGTTGGAATTGTTGAATGTGCTCTGTAACTTGAGATTTTTGTTGAAGGTTTACCAGTTGAATAAAGAATGTGTTTCTCTTAATATCCCCATAATGTGCTATCAATTCCTCTGTAAAAATGGACCGAGATATAACATAATCATTCTTTCTTTTACAAAGCCATTGATACCATACATGTTGGTTTTGTTCTCAAAACATGGATGCACTATTTACCTTTCGTAAGGATTCCACTTGGTGTAGATAAAAGTATTGCTTGATTTGAAATATCCATGTTACATTATCATTACCATAACATTTCCTCGTATCAATCTTTGGAATGTAGTAGTTCCTTGGTGCTGACTTGAAGCCCTAGTGATGTGAATCTTGGATAGAAAATTCATGATTATGGTTCGGAAATTCAAAATTTGTGCTCTCCAATTGTGATAGCATACTCCCCATATGAGATTGATTCTAAAAAACATGCTTCTCATTATGTTCATGATTCCCATGGATCTCCACGTCCATTTCAGGAAGCCTCTCCAAGAGAATATTTTCCATGGAAATCATGGATTTTTGTATTTCTTCCTTATTTCTTCCTTATTTCATTCATATTATTTTATATTCATTCATTATTTTCATTCATCTTATTTTATATTCCTTCCTTATTTTAATTCAGATTTTTTTCCATTTATCTTTTAATCTTTTCTTGAGAACCTGAGAAATCCACCTTTTCAACATACTTCCGTCCATTTCATTAAGTTTGTTATCTAATTGAGATAACCACATGTAACTCCCTCCTCCCACATCTACCCAAGTAACCATGCCAACGGGGGTAAACATGATACGAGAGGCTACTATGATCAGATTCGACCTACTATGTAACCTTAAGGAAGTGAAATCGACAGAAACATCACACACAATCATCCAACATCAGTTTCAGAATTCTCAAAAGACATGTCATCCACTCAGACAGCCTATCCCTAGGTCCCACTGTTTTTCTGGATCTCTTAGGCCACAATCGCTCTCATGCTATGGGCAAGGGAGTGACCAGAAACCTAAATTCGCTCTCACCGGCTTGCCTGCCAATGACCAGAGACCAAAGTTGCCAGTTCTGTGCCAATGACCTCGGGATTTAAGACACTTTTTCAGGCCTAGAGGCCATGTCACTGCCCAGAACGGAGTGATAGCTTGAAATCAATAAACGTATAGGGAAACAATGATGCAAAAGCCATAATATTAGCAAGACCATAACTAGACCCCTACTAGCGATAACACACATTTCGTCAAAAATATCATCAACATGTAACTTACAAGTGTAAACAACATAATTAAGTGTAGGGATATCATACTTATCTGAGAATCGCTATGAACGATTATTCCCTCATGTCATTTGCTGCATTATCATCTATTACGTCATAGACACATTACCCATTCATGTACACGTAAAAACATGTTGAGAGCCATACATAGATGCTGTCATAAAATATACATATAACCAACATAACAGGAATAGAAATACCATAAACATATAAACAATCAAAACCCACATATACATCAATACATTTACACATGAAAATCAAGGGAATGAATTTCTCATTAATGAATGAAATGAACCAACCGAAGATGGGACTTCCACGTTCCACCTGACCATAGATTGGCTGAGCCAAGTCTCTCTTAAGCCAATCACCCTCATGCCATATTCCAGGCATGAATGTGGGAATCATAGAACACATCAAAAACACCAATCAACATGGATTCCACTGGAGTTCTCCACCTACACCGTGAGGAATTTGAGTGCCTCCTAGTCTCTTAGGATTTACCATGCATCCACAGTCTGATCCAAGGATCACTAGGCCCTACACCGAGACATACTCTAAAAGGCTTTACCGTGCATCCCATCCTAGGACCACTAGGGCCAATGGAGAGAAAATCCACCTCTTGGCTTTACCATATATCCTGCCATTCATCGACAAGGATTCCTAGGCCCACCGAGGCACACAACCTGGCTTTATTGCAACCCATAATCCGGTTCAGGGGTTACTAGGTTAGTGGATTCGTGATCCTTAGTCTGTTTCAGGGTCCACTCAGACCATGTTTTTGTCAATTCGGAGATCCACCCCACACAACTTCGAATCCAATCCGACCATCCCACATAAATTGAATGAGAGAACCCATCTCATCAAAGCTATTAGGAAATGGAAAGGCTAGGTTGAAAATACTGTCACACTTGGAAAAATCCATGCCATGGTAGAAAAGAGACACATGCAATCCCATGCATCCCAAATCTAGCAAGGAAAATACACATGCAAGTCGATACTTACAATGAAGCTTGTTGTAGCTACTTGATCTTGGCTTTCCCTATTTGATCTTTGCTTCCTCTTGCTTTCTTTGCCTTTATTGATCTAATGCCAAATTACTCCAAGAAACTCTAAGTGTCCAAAAGTATGAGAGAGAGAGAGGGAGTAATGAAAGAGCTCTAACACTGAACTGAAAAAAGGTTACCAACTGATCCTCACAATACTTTTTATGGATGAGGCCTCTATTTTCTTCATTTTCCATTATTTTCCTTCATTTTCCTCCTCTCATGCAACTTGTGACCTTTCACCTCCTTTTTCTCCTAATTTCCACTATTTTCATAAATAATTGTGCCAAACTGACATTTTTCCTTTCCAAAGCCTTAGCCATTTCCTTTGCCAATTTCCTTAGCCATAAACAACCAAGTGAACACCCCCTAGGATGTCTTGCCCAACATTCAGCTTAGAATAAGTGTCCCATTGACCGTGGTTATTGTTTTTAACTTTTATTACATGGAATTTTCACTAGGGTTGTTACAGAACCCTCCCCCTTGGAGGACACCACCCTCGGTGTTCGATCACACATATACCTCAACAACCTACTGAAATAAGACATACTGCTCATGGAGTTTTATAACACAGCTCAATGTAGTATTTACAATGAAATATCTACTCAAAACAAAACATCATGACAACATGATAACATACCGCATAATGGAGCTTTATAACACAACTCATTACAATATTTAAAATGATCATCTTGCTAAGCACCAACTCACATTACATCATAACATCATGATAACATAACCACATGATAGCATAGTAACATGACAACATAATCATAATGACATAACACCCATACCACATAGTGGAGCTTTATAACATAGCTCATGGTGGTATTTACATCCATATACATGTGTACATATAGCAACATTACCAAAAATATATACCAAAAACATATACCAAATCATATACCAAATCATATATCAAAACATATACTAAACACCATATCTAAGCATATATCAAAACATCATATAACATATACCAAACCATCATAAAGCATATATCAACCACCATAAAGCATATACCAAACCACCATAAAGCACATATCAAACCACCATAAAGCATATACCAACCACCATAAAACATATACCAAACCACCATATCAAAGCTGCTTTGCCTCAACTAACAAACAAGGAAGGATACATAGCCCACATCTGATCCGCCATCTCCCATGTAGCTTCATTGGGCCCAAAGTGCTTCCATTACACTTTAACTTGCTCGATTGCTTAGTTCCGGAGAATGAGCACCTTTTTCTGCAATATATACTGAGGCTTTGGATGGAATTATCCATCTGGTTCCACCTGTAATACAGACCAATCAATCACATGATCAACATCCTTAACATACTTCTTAAGCAAAGATACATGGAAAACATCACGGATGTTCACTGTTGGAGGAAGTGAAAGTCGATAAGCTACTGGCTGAATCCTCTCAATGGTACTGAAGGGTCCAAAAAACCATGGTGCAAGCTTGGAACATGATCCAATAAGCAAGGAGCTCTTCTTTGGTTTGATACGCAAGTACACCCGTTCCCCAACATGGAACTCCTTGAACAACCTGTTCCTATCTGCATAAATCTTCTGCCTATCCCGTGCTACCTTTAGATTCTTCTTGATTACCTACATCTCCTATTCCATGTTTGCCAACATATTTGGTCTAATCAATACCCTACTAACTATATCACCGCAACTGATGGGAGTGTTACAAATCCACCCATACAATGCCTCAAAAGGGCTCATTCTCAGTGACTCTTGATAACCATTGTTGTATGCAAACTCTACCAAAGGGAGATACTCTTCCCACTTCCTCTGCTGATGCATCACATACATCCTCAATATGTCCTCTAATATCCTATTGACCCTCTCAGCCTGTCGATTTATCTGTGAATGATAAGCTAAGATGAAGGCCAACTCTGTGCCCAAACCTGTAAATAACTCCTTCCAAAACTTGGAAGTGAACTTCACATCCCTGTCTGACACAATCTTCTTCAGAACACCATGTAGTCTAACCACATCTCTAATGAATACCTGTGTTACATCACTAACTGAGAATGTAGACTTCATTGGAATGACGTGTGCAACCTTTGTTAATCTGTCCACAATCGAATCATGTTGTTTCACTGTCATCAGAAACCATGTGATGAAATCCATGGAAAATGACCTCCCATTTCCACTCTAGAATCACGATTGGTTGTAGCTGTCCATCTAGATGTTTACACTCTACTTTCACTCACTAATAGTCGAAACACCTCCCCACAAACTCTGCTACATCCCTCTTCAAATTTGGCGAATATAGAATCTCTTCACTGCTGTTAGTGTCTTTTGATAACTTGGGTGACCTGAATAAGGTTTTGCATGAAACTCCCTCAAGATCACCTTCTTGAGCTCACTGCTATCTGATACATATATCTTGTCTCAAAACCTAATCAATCCATCTTTTGTAAGACAATAATCCATTTCCTGTGCACCTGTGCCTATACCTATACATGTACCTATACTGCCACATGTACCTGTACCACTACATGTACCTGTACCTGCGCATGTAATATCACCTATACCTATACCACCACCCTATTGCAATCTTGCACAATCTCCATATACTTGACATCCTGCTGACCTTCCTGCAAGATCCTATCCTGTAAATGTATCCCATAGGAGCTCATAGCTTCCAAGTGATGTACATGTACCCGTTTGTTGACAGCATATGCCACCCTGTTCTCTTTACCTTTGATGTACCTGATCTCAAAATCAAACTCGATAATCATGGCCAACTATCTAGTTTGCCCAACATTCAGATTCGGCTGATCAAACAGATACCTCAACCCAATATGATCACTCATAAGTACAAACCTCCTACCAAGAAGATAGTGTTTCCACATCTTCAATGCATGTATGATCGCCGCTAACTCAAGATCATGTGTCGGGTAGCTATGCTCATGCTCTTTTAATTTCCAGGACTCATAACATACCACCTGTCCATCCTACACAAAAACTCCACCAAGTCCTCTCTTACAAGCATATGTGCATACCACAAACGATTTGTCTAGATCTGCAATTTGTAACATTGGTGCATGTGTCAACAACTGCTCAAGATGCTCAAAGATAGCCTCACACTCCTCTATCCATTTAAACTTCTTACCTTTCTATGAAATGATGTGATAGGATAAGAAATATGCAAGAAGTTCCTGATGAACCTCCTATAATAGCCTGCCATACCCATGAAATATATTACCTCATCCACACTCTTAGGAGCTACCCACTGCATGATGGCCCTTATCTTCTCTGGATCTACTGTAATGCCTTCCTTGGAGATAACATGTACCAAGAAGTGTACCTCACTTTGAAAGAAACTAAACTTGCTAAGCTTAGCATACAACTGATGCTCCCTCAACAACCTCAACAGTGTTGCTAATACTCAACATGCTCTTCCTAATTTTAGAATATACCAGTATATCATCAACGAACACAATAGCAAACTTATCCAAATATGGATGCAACATACTATTCATCAAGTGCATGAATGTAGCTGGAGCATTAGTTAATCCAAATGGAACAACAAGAAACTCATAATGCCCATACCTGGTCCTGAACGCAATCTTGTAAATGTCCTCCTCTTTGATGCATACTTGATGGTATCCGGATCTCAAGTCGATCTTCGAGAACACTGCTGCTCCCTTCAGCTGATCAAAAAAGTCATCAATCCTTGGCGGAGGGTACCTGTTCTTGATAATCACTTTGTTCAACTGCCTATAAGCAATGCATAAAATGAGAGTACCATCTTTCTTCTTCACAAACAAGACCAGTGTGCCCCAAGATGATACACTTGGCCTAATGTATCCCTTGTACAACGTTTCCTTCAACTGAAGCCTTAACTCAACCAACTCATTTGTGCTCATCCTGTAAGGTCCTTTTGATGCTGGAGCTTCCCCTGGCACTAACTCAATAGAAAAGTCTACCTCCCTGTGAGGTGGCAACTCTGTAATGTCCTCAAGGAATACATCCTGAAACTACTACAAAATTGGATACTTGTTCAACACATCCGCATCCTCAACCTCCTTACCCTTATCACTAGAAATGTGTACTGCAAATAGCTTGCACCCTTTCCTGCAGCTACGCTTGGCTTGCATACATGTCACCATCCTAACTGATGTGGCTTATTCTTACCCTGCAAGACTCTGGATTCCCCATTGTCATCAACACACTCAATAGCTTTATCATAGAAGTACCTTGGTTCTATGAAGATGCAATGAATCCATGCCCAACAACATGCTGTATGATCCCAATGGTAACACATTTAGATGTGTTGTAGTAGGCATACCATTCAAATCAAATGTGCAAGCTCTTACCCAATGATGAACTCACTTCTTTATACCTGTAGCCAACTGCACTAACCAAGACTCTGCATGAAATTCCTTACTTAAACCACACATATCCACCAAGTCATGACTAACATATCTATAACTAGATCCAGGTTCAATCAAAATAGAAATAACTTGATCACAAAGCTTACTGTCCATATAAATAATAAATGCTTGGTGTTCTTCCTGCCTATTGTCCACTGTTGCATAGATACATGGAATACTTTGACCAACACCCCCAACAGTTTGCATCTCATTCACACTATATATCTTAGGCCTTCCACCTTGATGCCGTGGAAAATCTCTCTTAAGGTGTTCCTCACCACATGTCCAACACTCCAACCGATCAGTGCCCTCACCTCTATGTTGCTGTTGTTGCTATTGTGACCCATGTCCATGTCTAGCTGCATTAAATCTATTTTGCGGTGCCATATTTTCTTTCCCATCTGCATTCTGAGGCCTTGTCCTCTTAGCCTTCCATTTACCTCTACCTTTGTCTTTTCCCTTCCATCCATGCCGAGATTCATTCTTACAATTTGAGTGTTCATAGCAATGCTTCAATTTCCTAATGACTTCCTCAAGTGACCGAGGCTCATCATACTCAATCCGATCTCTAAATCCTAATGGCAAACCACTGGAAAATCTCTAAAATTTAGCCTTCTCATCAGTAATATATGGTACATACCTCAATAGCTCGAAAAACTTGGTCATGTACTATTCATATGTCATTGATCCCATCTTTATCTGATAGAATTATTTAGCCTTGCTGTCGTAGTATCTTTCTGACAAGTATTTATTCCTAAAAAGTCTCTTGAATTCCCGCCAACTCAGGTCATCTGTCCTAATGTCTCTGACCCACTTAACATCTTCCCACCAGGTCTACTTTACCTTTCAAGTCGAAGATCACTATTCTGACATTCATGTTATTTGTGTACTCATGCAACTCAAAGAATTTGTTCATCCTGAGTATCCAAGCCTCTGCCTCGTCTGGATTCTTCACATATCCATCAAAATTAGGTGGTTTTTCTTTCTTGAATTCATCCGAAAAGTGTCCCCTACCATTCCTCCTATAAGGATGATAGTGATGACGATCATGATGTCTATCAGAACCAAAACTAGAATCGTACCTATACTCATAGCCCCTCCTATCCGGAGTGTCCATCAAACTTCCATCTCTCACTGCGTCAAATCTATTCGACCTGTATCTACCATGAGACCTACTTCCATGTGCCCCTTTAGTTCCATCTCATGTTCGTGGTTGATTCGAAGTTGATCCGAAGTGGCCCTTGTCGTTGCAATTCTAACAAACTCTGAAGAAGTATAACATTAACCTGTACCTACTTCTCTTGTACCTATATGATCCAGTCATTATATGCCTTACAACTCCTTATATCTTCCTTCAAGCTTCTCAATGTAACTACCAAATCAGAAGGGTTCCCAACACCGTATTTCTGTTCGGATTCATAGGGAGAGTCTTTGTAGTCAACCATCTTGCTAGCCATTTGATATTTCTTCCTGCAATGCATAATATGTCAGATAAACCAAATCACAATAAGTCGATGTACCTTTGTATAGTTCAGGGAGGATACCTTGTCTGCAAGATCATCAAATCAACGTGATACATGTATAACATAATCATAACAACATATAGCCATGCAAAAATAAATGTATCAACACATAAACATCACTCTAGCCAGGGTCCAGTCATCAATGCAAGGCCATATCAACAATGCATGCTATGACCTCATGCATGACAACAACCATTACTCCATTGTACACATTTCCACATGCAACTGAAAATATGCATAAGAAATTCCTAATCAACTACACATACAGATAAATTCATGTAGTCGAACATAAGCGATCAATTCTTGTAATCAACCTACAAGACTGATACATGTAATCAAATATTCAAGAATGTAACCTAAAACACAAGGATGTAAGTAGTGACATAAAACAAACCTGTAAGAGACATATAACCATATGCAACCAATCACATACTCATGACAAATAGATTTCATGAAATCAATATCAAATTCTCCATAACAACCATACTACAACCATAATTAATCATCAAGACAATGTAACAAGCACATGAAATGAAAGTGTAAGCGACACACATGTAACTGAAATGCATGCATGACCAACACACACCTAATATCTAGTCCAAGAGTTGAACCATGCTCTGATACCACTCTGTGACACCCTCCTCCCACATCTACCCAAGTAACCATGCCAACCGGGGTAAACATGAGACGAGAGGCTACTATGATCAGATTTGACCTCCTATGTAACCTTAAGGAAGTGGAATCGATGGAAACATCACACACAGTCATCCAACATTAGCTTCAGAATCCTCAAAAGACATGTCATCCACTTAGACAACTTGTCCCTAGGTCCCACTGTTGTTTTGGATCTCTTAGGCCACAGTCGCTCTCATGCTATGGGAAAGGGAGCGACCAGAAACCCAAAGTCGCTCTCACAGGCTTGCCTGCCAACGACCAGAGACCAAAGTTTCCAGTTATGTGCCAGTGACCCTAAGATTTAAGCCACTTTTTCAAGCCCAGAGCCCAGGTCACTACCCAGAATGGAGTGATAGCTTGAAATCAGTAAAAGTACAGGGAAACAATGATGAAAAACAATAAGATGAACAAGACCATAACTAGACCCCTACTATCCATTACAGACATTTCGTCAAACATATCATCAACATGTAACCTGTAGGTGTAAACAACAAAATCAAGTGTAGGGATCTCATACTTATATGAGAATCATTATGAACCATTGTTCCCTCATGTCATTTTCTGCATTAACATCTATTAGGTCATAGACACATTATCCATTCATGTACAAGTAAAAACATGCTTAGAGCCATACATAGTTGCTGTCATAAAATATACATATAACTAACATAATAGGAACATAAATACCATAAACATATCAACCATCAAAATCCACATATACATCAATACATTTACACATGAAAATCAAGGGAATGAATTTCTCATTAATGAATGCAATGAATCAAACGGAGATGGGACTACCACGTTCCACTTGACCATAAATTGGCCAAGCCAAGTCTCCTTTCAGTAATCACCCTCGTGCCATATTCCAAGCATGAAGGTGGGACTAATAGAACACATAAAAAACACCAATCAACATGGATTCCACCGGATTTCTCCACCTACACCGTGAGCAATTTGAGTGCCTCCTAGTCTCTCAGGCTTTACTGTGCATCCACATTCTGATCTAGGGATCATTAAGCCCTACACTGAGACATACTCTCCAAGCATAACCATGCATCCCATCCTGGGACCACTAGGCCCAATTGAGAGAAAGTTCACCTGGTGGATTTACTGTATATCCTACCATTCACCAACAAGGATTCCTAGTCCCACCAAGGCACAGAATCTAGATTTACTACAACCCACGATCTAGTTCAAAGGTTACTAGGAAAGTGTCTCCATGATCCTTATTTCGGTTCAGGGACCACTCAGACCATGTATTTTTCAATTCGAAGATCCACCCCACTCATCTTTGAATCCAATCCATCCATCCCACATAAACTGAATGAGAGAACCCATCTCATCAAAGGTATCATGAAATGGAAAGGCTAGGATGAAAATACTATCAGACCTAGAAAAATCCATGCCATGGTATAAAAGAGACACATGCAATCCCATGCATCCCAAATATAGAAAGGAAAATACACATGTAAGTTGATACCTACAATGAAGCCTGTTGTAGCTTCTTGATCCTGCCTTTCCCTACTTGATCTTTGCTTCCTCTTGCCTTCTTTGCACTTCTTTCTCCAATGTAAAACTACTCCAAGAAACTCTAAGTGTCCAAGAGTATGAGAGAGAGAGAGAAATGAAAGAGCTCCAACACTGAACTGACAAAAGGTTACCAACTGATCCTCATAAGCCATTTTATGGATGAGGCCTCTATTTTCTTCACTTTCCATTTTTTCCTTGCTTTTCCTCCTCTCGTCCAACTTGTGGCCTTTCACCTCCTTTTTCCCCTAATTTCCATTATTTTCATAAATAATTGTGCCAAAATGCCATTTTTCCTTTCCAAAACCTTAACCATTGCCTTTGCCAATTTCCTTAGCCATAAACAACCAAATGAACACCCCCTAGGATGTCTTTCCCAACATTCATCTTGGAATAATTGTCCCATCGATCATGGTTATTGTTTTTAACTTTTGTTACATGGAATTTTCACCAGGACCGTTACACCACAATTATAAGTCTTAATTTTCTTCATGAGCCAATGATGGGGATTCAATATATTTAATTGGTTTAGTGTATTTTTTTGGAGGCATGTTGCAAAATACTAATGGCAATCTTTTTTATTACAACCAAAACATAAACAATATTTTAATCAATAGTTAGGTTAGTGTTAAGTTACGTAGCTTAATTTGGAGAATACCAAAATGACTAAAGCTTTATTGATATATATATATATATGAGATTTGAAGCCTTTTGGATTTTGAAATTTGTTTTGTAATACTATGGTATGTAGTTTTTGCAATTCCATGGGTGTGAACTGAATTTGATGTGCCAACTGAAAGTTATAGTAACTTTCCCAAAACTTGCTGATTTTTTGGCCTCTTCCCACAAGCAAACTTGTATAGCGTGCCATGTGTCCAATTCTTGAAATATAATTTTGGAAATTGTACCTGAGGTACTTCTGTATGTATTCTAAAATTCCCAAAGGTATTATAGTTTGCAAATTCCTAGACAAGAAGATATAGGAAAAATGTCCAGCTAACCTACTTAAAATTTATTTCATGACTATTCACAAACCCTAAATTCCATAGGGTATAACTATGAAAGTATATAAATCCAAATTTTGAAAATGGAACCAACTATTCCTTGAGAGTTCTCCTTAATATAATAAAATTTTAACTTTATGAATCCTCACATAAAAAGTTTATAGCAAAAATGGCAAATTGATATGTTTGAGACTAATTTCTAGAGTATATAGAAACTCTAACTTCCTTGGAGCACATATCCAAAAATATAATGAACCGATATATGTAAATTGAACTAGATGTTCACCAAAATTTCTTCTCAATGTGGTCCAAGTTTCTCAATTTGAATCCTCAAACAAAAAAAAATTGTAGCGAAAAATGTCAAATTAACCTATTTAAAGCAACAAAACCCTAGGATCATGAGGTCTAACACCAAATGTTATGATCCTTCCACCTTAAAATTGATAAGAAACCAATAATTATATTCCTCCTTGAGGGGGAAACCTCCTTTTACAATAAATATTATGAACAAGACAATATTTGATGATCCCAAGACTAGGTCTCATTGGTATATATATGAGACAAAAGGTACAATTATAATAAAATGGGACCATGAGGGGTTCTAGCCTAGATAAAAAAATAACAATAGAAATGTAATCACTCAATATTTAGGGATTAATAAGGGTTTTTTGGGTTAACGTGGGGCTTATATAGGGCTTAACATTGATTGTCATCAAAGAATGAAAAAAGTGAACTTTGGGATCTTTTTTAATCTTCTTGAGTTCAAGAACCTTGAACAAGCCCTGGAACCATCACAAAAGAAATTTGTAAGGTGTATTTGGACTCTGAGTAGGATACAATAAGAATGCGTAGGTTTTGTGTAGTATAAATTTGCCTTAATACATAAATGTGGTTAGAGTTGAACAATAGCCTTATTCCCTAATTGAACCTTCTCACTCAAGCACCATGAACAACACCTAGGCACCATGACACAAGTCCTCTTCAAGGAGTCTTAGCATCTGAGTTGAATACGCGAACCATTACAAGGTTCTTAGCATCATGGATGGACCTTGGGTCCTTGAATATAATCAATGTAGGGAAACAAGACCTCCAACCCTAAACCTTGCTTCTTATGCTTAAGTGTCATGGATGAGTATTCAAACCACCATATATGACATTTTACAGTAACATCACCTCCAATTGGGATATGGGAACCATGAATAAGTCATTTGTTAACCAAGACTACATTTCTATGTCTAACCCAATATTAAGGGAGGATAATAAGGACCATAGTTCCATAAATGAATCTTCATGGGTTCAATCGCCATGAAAGTAAGCTCCAACTAGAAAAACATTCCCTCTATTAGGGATATTTTAATAATGATCTTGGGGACATTACAATATATTGAGTACGACAAATGGGTTTGTGGGTCTTGACAATAGTCAAAGGAAGTATAGTAAGGGCCTGATTCATTTAGGGAAATGTACTGGGCTTAAGCATCATGAAAGATGAATTGGAACACCATATAGAATATTTATATGGGATCTTTGTCCTTTGAGTGGGTTATGAGAATCGCCAATTTATTTTGGGTAGTAGTGAGGGTATAGGGGCTGTGACCATGGCCAAACATAAGAAAACAAGGGCCTTATGTAGTAAAATGAACCTTATTATCTTAGTATCATCAACAAGGCATCCAACCATGACAAATTCCTCATTTATGGGGTATTTCACTTTTAAATTTTATTTTAGGCACCATTAGGTGGTTTTTTGCAAAGCGGATGGGTCTAGGGATCTTCACTTTGGCGGAGAGAAATACATAGGTGCTATGCCCTTAAAATAATGTTTTAGTGGTAAAGGTTTTTTTTTTCAAAGCATATTAGGGTGAAGGAGTCATACATAGTAAACATTTATGTAAAAACAATATGCAATTGCTAATAGTGTGTGTGTGTGTGTGTGTGTGTGTGTGAGTGTTCCAATAAATTCAAAAAAATAGGTGAGGTTATCACTTTTCCTCTATGTGTAAACAATATAGTTTGTTTAGTTATACCTCTAAAGTGATAAACCTAGTGTTTTAGACTGCATAAACAAGTGACATACTTATGTTTTCAACTCCCTATTATTATCTCCATTTTGGATGGGGTTCTTAATTATGTTTCACATATTCTTCATTCATGACACTAGACAACTTTATAAACATATGCATGTGTGTGTGTGTGCATGCACACATGCACACATATATAGAGAGTAGTCTTCTATTTTTTTCATTTTTCTTTTTACAAATATCAAAATTCTAAAATTCTAAAATGTATATATGTTATTTTTTTTGTACTTTTTTATTTACTTGTCCATCTAAAAAAGAAATTATATGATTCATAAATATAAACCTTAATCTACAAATTTTATTAATTAATTGATTGATCATGTTAAGACCCTCAACCCTAGTTTTAATGCTTGGCTTGACAATTTCAAGGCTTCACTAACATTATACTTTTTTTAAAGTGTGAAGTTAGCATTAAAATAATGCAAAAATAGTTACACACAAAAGCTAACTATTATCTATAGTTTTAAAAATTTGTTTCTAAAAAAAATCCATCATTTATATAAAACTTAGATGTTAGTGTGAACATATGCATTATATTTTAGAGGAAAAGCAGCATACCATCGTTATATAGAAGAAGACAATTATTTTAAGTTATACAAAGTTTCCATAAATAAAGTGTATCCAAAACATTAATTAATTTCCTTTGTTTTTATTTCATTTCATCATTTAGACCGTATTATAATAAGTTTTAAATGTTCCTCAAATTATTCCTTATTGTCATTGAGTTGTTATTTTTCAAAAAATCCACTACAAATAACACATCACGAGAGGGAATTATTATAGCTTTTAACCTTGTATATTCAATTTATACAAATAGATTCCTAATAATATACAAAAGGTGCAATGCCTCTCTCTCACATACACACACATTAAAACAAATCTTTTACCCTAGAAACCCAAACAAAAAAACCAGGCATATTTTTCAATATATTCTTCTTGGTAATATTTTGTGGCATCCATAAACCACAAATTCATTTACCTTGGATTATAGTACAACCATATTTTCATAAATAAAACTACAAAACCATGGGCTAAACCACCATACACCACAAAAATCCTAAATGAAAAAAATGTGTGCTGAAATCCACCAAAAACGGACGTAAAAAACCGCCCAAAAAATATTTTTAGGGGCACTGTCCTCAGAACACAACATGGGGGGATTCCATCCCCTTGCGACTCCCCCATTTCACTTGATACAACATACAATGCATGGAGGTAGTCTTGCAAAGAATATAACGCATGCTCAACATTCTCCCACTTGTTCTTTTCTTTATGTATAGGGGTTCACAATAGTACATGATCAACAATCTAGGGAAATAGTGCCCATTGTTTCTTTACACCAAGATAATTTATTGATGCTCACATATTTTGTTAATGAATCTACAAAATTATTCAAAGTATTCACCTTTTGCAATACACCTTCTTGTCTTCAATCATATCTCTCACAAAGTGATACTAAACATCAATATGATTTGTATAGAATGATAAGTTTACTTTTTCACAAGAAATATTGCACTCTCATTATCAAAATCTATCCTTATAGGTTGTACCAACTCAATACTTGAACACAATCTATATAACCATAATACTTCCTTACTTTCATGAGTGGTATTCACGTATTCAACTTATGTATTTGAGAGTGCCACTACATATTGTCTCTTACTCATCCAACTAATTTCTCCTCCATTTGGGTTAAACACATACCCACTTGTGTATCATCTACGATCTACATCCCCAACTTGATATGCATCAACAAAACCATGTATGTCCAACACTTTGTCCAATATTGGTCTTCCTTGGTAGCATAATCCATAACCATTAGTGCCACATAAATAACTGAAAACGCTCTTTATTTTTGTTCAATGATCCCTCCCTATTTTTGACATATGCTTACTCAATACTCTCACTACAAGTGCAATGTTTGATCTAGTACAAGTCATTGCATTCATCAATCTTCCAACCGCACTAGCATATGGAACACATAGCATATTATTCTTCTTCTTATGTCTTGGGACATGATTTGATAATAATTTTACCCCTATAATAATAAGAACCTTTACTGATTACATTCTTACATATTAAACCTCTACAATATTGCCTTGACATACTTCTTCTGATTTAACCAAAGTTTCCTCCTTGCCAAATCTCTTTTAATTTCCATTCCAAAAATTAAATTTTTAATATCCATATTATTCATGTCAAGTTTAGTGGACAACTAAGTTTTCACTTCCTAGATGATTTCCCTACCATTTTAAATCAATAACATATGATCCACATACAAGACCAAATAAATAAGATGATCACCAACTAATTTTAAATACACAAAATGATCCACTTTGTTCCTTGTGAAACCAAGTCCCAATATATAAGTATCAAATTTTTGTTACCACATCCTTGGTAATATATTTAACCCATATAGGGACTTTTCAGCCTGCATACAAGCTCTTTCTTTCCATTCACCACAAATCCTTCGAGTTGCTTCATGTAGATTTCTTCTTCTAGATAACCATGTAGGAATGTTGTCTTCAAGTCCATCTATTCTACTTCAAAATCGAAAGCAACAACAATAGATAAAAAAAATCTAATAGAAGTTAACTTGGGAATATGAGGAAAAATATCAACAAAGTCAATTCCTTCTACTTGGGAATAACATTTTTCTATTAACTGAGATGTGTATTTCTCCACTTTTCCTTTTTCTTTCAACTTCTTCTTAAACACCAATTTGCTTCAAATGGGATCTCTTCCAATTGGAAACTCCACTAGATCCCCAACCTCATTTTTGTCCAAGGTTTTAATTTCTTCAACCATGAAATTTTTGATATTTTTCTATTATTTGAATCCACTTCCTCCTTACTAGTTATAGGATCATCATCCATACCAAACAGAATAAAATTTGATCATAAAGAAGGTGGAGTATGCCTTTTTGGCTACCTTCTTTCTTGAATTAATCTCCTCAATACTAAAGTATGTGGTTCTTGTTCTTCTAATTCATTTTCTTCCTATTGATTTTTTGTAGCATCGGAAGGTATTTCCAAATGGATAAGGAGGCTGCCAAGTCAACCTAAGAAAATAAAAGTAAACAATTTATATTTTTGAGCATCAAGCCGACCTAGGAAGGCGAATGGATGTGTTCCCTGGGGTATTTCACCACATTCGACTTGTATAAATAGGCATCGTGATGCCTCATTTCTACACCATTGAAGATTTAAGCAAGTCTAAGTAAGGAAAATCAATTTTGGAGATCATCCTTTTCTCTCTCTCTTGGCCACACTTTTGGAGGAGAAGTTGATCGAGTTATATATACTTGATTGAGTTGAATGGGTTTTTACTAAGCTATTTGACCTTATATTTGACAATAGAACAATATAGAATTCATTGCAGGAGTTGACTGCATGTTGTAGGGTTGACCTCCATGTTGAACTTTGATCACAAGCTAATTGTTTGACCAACATTGACTCAAATGTTTTGGCTAGTTTGACCAACATTGAATTGCTAGAGATTTGAATAGGTTTTACTGGTATTTGACTTAGATTATGGGCACATATTTTTAGACAAATTTGCTAATTTTGTAAACCTTGCTGAAGAATAAATTCTCATAAAACAAAGTTGTTTGGTTTTCTCCCATGGTTGGTTTTCCCAAGGTAAAAATATTGTTTTTATTGTGCATGTCTATATTTATATGATGTTTACCATTTTCAATACATTTACTGTCGATATTTTTTGAAGTGTAATTTCTCAATGATATCAGTGACAATAATATTGTGTGTAAATCATTAGGAAGTAATTATTTGGCAGAAAATTGTATTCTATTATGCCTCTTGTAGAAAATTCAACATGGAATCAGAGCTTTGTTAAAAGAGAATCCTTTAAAGTCATCTTAAGAGACAAGCGTCCAACAACCTAATTGGATTTTTAGATCTCTTATAAAAATGGAACCAAGTCTTAGAGTTGAAGATAGGTTAGATGGTTCCATCAACTTCAGATCTTGGAAGACCAAGATACTCCTTATCTTGGAAGAGAATGAGCTTCAAAATCATGTGGAGAATGTCATTCCAGAGCCACATGGAGTTGAGGAGAAAGCCAGGTATACGAGGAGTGAAGCCAATACCAAGAGAATCTTGATAGATTCCATAAAGGCCAACTTGATTCCTCATGTTGTTGCATTGAAGACTACTAAGTAAGTATATGATGCTTTGGTATGGTTGTATGACAACAACAACATTAGCATAAATTTAACCTTGAGAAATCATCTCCGTAGTTTCATGATGACTAGATCAAATTATGTTGTCTTTTATCTTATGAGAGTATCCCAGATCATAGATGAGCTTGTAGCCATTAGAGATACCATTAATGATGCAAAGCTTGTTACAGTGACTCTCAATGGATTCCCTTCCTCATGGAAGCCATTTATTCAGGGAATTTGTGCACGAGAAAAAATACCCAAGTTTGATAAACTATGGATTGATTGTGTCCAAGAGAAGGCTAGGTTGTTGTCTAGGAACAACATGCAACATATAAAGGATGAAGAAACTCAAGCCCTTGAAGCTCAAATAAGGAAAGAAAAAGGAAGACAAAACTTTGGAAAGTTTGATAAGAACAATAAAAGTAGAAGACCCTCTTAGGATAAGAAGAAGAAGGACACGTCAAAGGTTAAGTGCTTCATTTTTCATGATTTTGGACACCATGCCTCCCAGTTTCTTGATAAGAAGGATGGAAAATAAGCATGCATCAACAACCAATGTTGATGATGATGATGATGAGCATCTACGTTAGAAGAAGTCAAAGAAATTATTCCTTTAGTATCTACTACCAATAATGATTGTGGACAATTGTGCCTCTAGGCACAAGAAATGTTTTTGAGTTTTTTCTTACAAATTTGTAAGAGAGGGAAATCCATAAATTGCTGTGGATATTCCATTGGACAATTCGTAACAACAAATTTGATAAAATTATACTTAAACATCCCAAATCTACACTATTATAGTTCTATATCTCTTTAGAATTTATAGATATGTAGATTATTGTTAATAGAAAATGCATGCGAATTAAAATTATGCAAAAAATAGAGAACAACGAAATAAAAGCTCACATACACATTTGACACAAGATATGACCTGGGAAACCATTTCGAGAGAAAAACCTAGTTGGAAGGTAAGGTTGCTCAACTTTCTTTCTCTTAATATAAAATGTCTGCGAGTACAAACAAGTATGGCATGTGGCACATGGGCTAATATGGTGGAAAAATCCTCACTATATTCTCTATCTCCTATCCCTCTAAGATATTTTTCTTTGCTCTGGAACAAATGGAATTGAAAAAACGGAAACCATTTTCCTCCTAGTGGCTCGATTATAACACAACCCGATAGCCTACTAATGGTTAGGTTTTACTACCTCAACTCTTTACCAAAGTTACAATATAGATTCTTATAGAGTATTCTTCATCATAATCACGTGTCTAGCTCCTTTTGCATTAATTATGAGGGCTAATGTGGCATTCTCTCAAATTATGGTGGTGAAAATAGGAAGGTCAACTTTTGAGTGGCATAACTTTTGCATACTGACTTTGATTGATGTGATTCTTGTGTCATTGGAAAGGTATATGTGTGTAGAATAGGAAAACTAGGATAAAGAAACAAAATTTTACACCCCAAAAATTCCTTCTATGCCTTAAAAATCTCTCGAATGGTTTCAAACCCCAATTTTCCAAACTGGGTCCCACTAGTAAAAGTGGTCCTATGAGCCGATTCATCCATGTTTTCCACTTTGAAAGCATCGATATGGATGAAAAAAATTATAATGATCCAATCTAGATCACACCTCCCCATTTTGGGAGGCTTTTGGTTCCCAAAAGCTCTTACTAAATAAGGTGCAGAAATTTTTTCGTCCACCTTCTCTCGGGTGTACCATTTAAATTTGTCTAGAAGTTGTCATTTCAACCCAATAAGCCAAAGGTAATGCTACCTATATCTTGTATTTCTAAACATATGTATCTTCTATCAATTAAGCCTAAGCATCTCGTGCCAAATCCTCCACAAAAGGTAGGACATGTTCCTCTTCCGAATCTAGCATGGGAAACTCATAGAGTTTCAGATTCTCTACATTCACAACTGAGTAAATGCACGTATATGGTGGTAAAATTATATGATAGGAATTATCACCCACATTTTATAGTATCTTGAAGGGACCATACTGCAGAGCCTTGACTTTCTTACCAAGCCCCTATAGCCTCTACTTGTTCAACTATATGTATACTCTATCTCCCACCTTGAAATATTTCTCTGTTCTATGTTGATCATGCATGGACTTATATTTCTTTTGTGACCTCTACAATCTATCTTGTACCTGGATGTGGATCTAATTAATATTCTCTATAAGTTTTCAGCCATGAAGGCATCTCCTGTAAGATATTCCCTCACTCCTCCTTGCTACCCATACGCAATGTCCAAAGGTGAAGGCATAAAATATCAAAAACAACTTTTAAATGGGGACTTTATTAGATAGGTGTCGACTAATTTGTTGTAAGAATGTGGTATATACCAGATTTTCATCCTAGGTATTTGGATGCTTCTGGTTGTATCCCCTCATAAGTTGTACCAAATTCATGTTGACCACTTATTTTTTTCCATATGTCTTATATGGAGTGTTGTAGATATCTTCAAATTCATGTCCATATTCTCCCACAAAGTAGTCCAAAATGCAGTGAGAAATATTGTGTCCTTATCTGAAATAATTCTCCTTGGTATCCCAAAGTACACCCATTCTTGTCCAAAGAACAAGTTCGTTACTCCCTTCCCATTGATGGTCTTCTTGTGGGGCATCAAAACACACATATTACTGAACTTGTCAACTACTACGAACAAGTAGTCATGTCCCTTCCTGGTTGTTGGTAAACCTTCCACAAATTCCATGGAAATTCTCTCCCAAGGATGAGTGGGCATAAGTAAGGGATGATATAGACCTTGTTTCTTATTTCCTGGCTTGCTGTTATAACAAAGCATGCATCCTCTAATGAACCTCACTACTTGTTCTTGAAACTTGGTCCAATACACATACCTCTACAAGTTGGCCACGATCTTCCCTACACTAAAGTGCCCTGCAACCATGGAGGTATGAGACTCTCTAATCGACTGCAATTTCTCACTTTTAGGAACACATATCCTATCCATCCTGTAGAGTAACCCATCCTGGAGATGGCATTCAATAGTGTTTTCTCCATCATGCCATGATTCTGAATCTACAACTACTGAAACACCTTCTTGAAGTTCTTATCCTCTCATTATGCCTTTGTATATGCATCATGGGTGAATGGATCCATGTGCATAAGAGTTCCCAAAGTTTTGATCTTTGGTGTGGTTGGCCTTGAAAGAATGTAGGATAAGTTGTTTATGTTTCCCTTCTTGTAATTAATCACTAAATAAAATTGTTGTAGAAACCCCATCCACTTGTAATGCTTGGTTTGTTGTAGCTTACTCTGGGTCTATATGTACTATAATGACTGGTGATCTATGCGGATTATTATATCCATTCACATTAGATAGTGCTTCCACTTCTTCACAGCTTGTACCAGGGCATAGAGCTCCTTATCATAGGTAGGATAGTTAAGAACCACCCCTTGAAATACTTTAGAATGGTAGCATATAGACCTTCCTCCCTACATCAAGATTGCTCCCATAACATTCCCACTCACATCTATCTCCACTTCAAAGTGCTACTGCAAGTTTGGTAATGCCATAAATAATGTTTGATTGATCTTCTTCTTTAGCTCCTCAAATTCCCTCTGTTGACACTTTCCCCAATGGAAGCTCTTTCCACTTGCTGTTATGGTGTGGAGCGGTGTTGCTACCATTGAAAATGAGGATACAAATTTCCTTAGGTACCATGTTGCCACAATGAAACTCCTAATCTCAGAAACATTATTAGGCACCATCCATTTCATGATGGCCTCCATCTTGGCAGGATCTATTTTTAGCTCACCTCCACATATCACATACTCCAGATACACCAAAGATTGTTGTGCAAACCCACACTTCTTGAGTTTTTCTAGCAGTTTGTGCTTCTTTAATGTCTCCAGAACTTGTTAAATGTGATATGTGCCCCTTGCAGGTAGCACTGTATACTAGTATATCATCCAAATAGAAAATAAAAAATGAATTTATAAAAGGGCATAATACATCATTCATTAATCTCATAAATGTAGCTAGTACATTGCATAGGACAAATGGCATGAATAACCACTCATACAAACCTTTCTTGGCTTTGAAGGTGATATTCCAGGTATCTTCTTCTCTAACTCAAACCTGGTGATATCAAAACTTTAAGTCCATCTTGGTGAATTATTTTGCTTACTGCAACTAATCTAATAGATCATCTATCCTAGGTATGGGGTACATGTTCTTGAGTGTGATCATGTACAACACCATTTAATCTATACACATATTCCAAGTACCATATTTTTTTGGCACAATGATGATGGATGGCCTACATAGTAATGTACTCGGTCGAATGACACCCTGGTCCAGTAGCTGTTGAAAATGTCTCTTCACCTCATTTGCTTCTATAACATACTTCCTGTATAGCCCAATGTTTGGAAATGGGGAGTTGGAAAATAGTTGGATCTCATGCTCCACTTCCCTCTTAGCAGGTAACCCTTTAGGCTCCTAGAAAACATCCATATATGCTTGTAGAAACTCTTCCAGTTGTTATTTCTATTTCTTAGTACACCCCTCTAGGGATGCTTTGCCTCTTACTGACTCTTCCACAGACTATTTTTCTCTTAAAAATAATAAAAAATACTTCTTGTTGGAACTGATCAATTCCTTGGCTTGGTTGGAAATTACCAACAATTTTTTTGACTTACTTTTGTGTGCATTGATGGTTAATGATTTTCCATCTCTGACGGGCCAATACTGGTTGGATCTATGTAGGAATATTGTATCTTGCATGTACATGTAGGGACTCCAAAACATGAATCCACATACATCGAGGGGAACCACATCTAGTTCGAATTCAACAATAACATCAACATTGAAGGAAAATCTAATTTTGCATTGTTTTGTTACCTTCAACTCTGCATCCTTATTTACCCACCCTAATGGATATGGTATTAGATGATCACAAACTTCCAACCCCAACTCCTTAACCAATTTTTCTGCAATGATATTTTCCTAAGATACTGAGTTAAACAAAGCATCAATCTTGGTATTCTTGACCTGTATCTTTATATGGAAGAGTTTGGTCATTATTTTATCTTCATATTGTTGAAGGTTACTCAGATTCATGTCCTTATGCATTAATGTACAAACAATCTTCTCATCCACGTCTGAGTTTCTTTCAAATTCGTTTCTTAAATCAATGGCCAAGAGATTTTCTTCTTATTATCGTTCTCTTTGTTCTTCGGGTTATGATCTGGATGCAACTTCCAACACTTCTCCTTTGCATGGTTTTCAATGTTGTAGTGGTTGCAATGATTTCTAGGATCTTTACACTAATGCGTTGTGACTATTGTATTTTTATCTTTTCCCTGTTTATGCTTCTTCCCCTCCTTAGAAGTGCCTCGTTTCTCCTTTTGCTTTGATCCACAGGATTACACTTTCTTCAGGTCTATGTTCTCCAGGCACTATGCTAGTACACAAGCCTCATCCACTAATCTAGGCTTGAACAACATCACTTGCTCCCACATATGGCAGTGTAAACCCGCCATATACTTGAGGAGTACATCTGGGTTCTTTGGGGAGATACCCAACATTATGGCCATCTTTCTGAACTCTATGGTGTCCTCCTACATGCTTTGCCCTGGATTTTTCCCGCAGTAGTGCCATCAAATCCATTAGTCCTATACATACCCAATAGGGTAAAATTATTGACTTAATGAGGGTTTTGAGGTCCTCCCACTTCGTCACTAAAGGCTCTCCCTCCAACCTTAGAGTCTCCATGTGGATTTCCCATGAAGTCAATGCATGGCCTTCTAATTTCAGCCATGCAAATGAAATATTATGTTCTTCCTCAATTTGATGGACACTGAAATACACTTCTAGTTTCCAACTTGTGATTTAGCTTTAGAGTTTCGATCTCACTATGGTAAAACTTGATATCGATATTCACTTCTATTTTGAAAAAGGACTATGATTGATTCACAACACTCGAACTGGGTTGATATTTTTTGTGTCCTTTCTTGAGTTGGTTTTTTGTTTCTTCCTGATCTCTTGATCCCCCCTTTGATTTATCCACTGCATTAGAATCCCCATATTCTCCAAATATCCCAAGCTTATTACTCATGGTCGCCATGAGGAGATTTACATTACAATTTATATTAGTGGATTTCTGTTATAATGGAAAAAACCTCTCATCTATAAGATCACGAGGGTTATTCATATATTCGCTAGCCATGATTAGGGTTTTACATGTTAAATATGTCTATCACATTGAATAGAGATGATGGGTGGAAGATTAGTAGTTGTTGGATCTCGTCTCTTTTTCCCTAAGTTAGTGCCCTTCCCCCTCTCCTTTATTTCTTATGTTGTTTCCCCTTCTTTTAGGTTGATTCGTGAGTGTTTTTCTTTTTCTCTATTTTCTTTTTTCATTGTTCCTTTGATCTCTTGTCTTATTTTAGTTTCCTTATTTTTAATTAATTAATTCCTATTCCTATTATTATTATTATTATTAATGATATATGTATATATATATTCTTTCTTTCTTTCTTTTTAATTATTTATTTATTTATTCATCTCGAAATTATTCTTATTGTATCAAAGTATTAGGATTAAGCTAAAGTAATAATATTAAATCATAGTGATATTTTTGATATTATATCAAAATGTTAAGAATATATGATTAGAAACATTTTTATTAGGACTAGATTTAGTAATTTCTTTTTATTTATTTCTTTTTGAAATTATTATTATTATTTCAAAGTAATAATATCAAAATAATAATAACATATTATTATAAACATTTTTATTATGACTAGATTTATTTTTTCTTTTTATATTAATTCTTTAACGTTCATTTCTCTAGCCATTTTGCATCTCTACAATATATAATTGTTGGTTGGATTAGTATTTTCATCTAAGTCTTGATGATGAACCACACTTAGTGGTTCGAAACGTGTCAACACAAAATTTTTATATGTGATTTATCGAAAGTATTCTTTCATAACATTATGAATAATAGAAGTTTGCATTCTGATACCAATATGATTCATAAACTACTGTGATTCAATAAGATCATGAGGGTTATTCATATATTCGCTAGCCATGATTAGGGTTTTACATGTTAAATATGTCTATCACATTGAATAGAGATGATGGGTGGAAGATTAGTAGTTGTTGGATCTCGTCTCTTTTTCCCTAAGTTAGTGCCCTTCCCCCTCTCCTTTATTTCTTATGTTGTGGCATAATTTCCCAGTTCCCCACTTCGTCACTAAAGGCTCTCCCTCCAACCTTAGAGTCTCCATGTGGATTTCCCATGAAGTCAGTGCATGGCCTTCTAATTTCAGCCATGCAAATGAAATCTTATGTTCTTCCTCAATTTGATGGACACTGAAATACACTTCTAGTTTCCAATTCGTGATTCAGCTTTAGAGTTTCGATCTCACTATGGTAAAACTTGATATCTATATTCACTTCTATTTTGAACAAGGACTATGATTGATTCACAACACTCGAACTGGGTTGATATTTTTTGGATCCTTTCTTGAGTTGGTTTTTTGTTTCTTCCTGATCTCTTGATCCCCCCTTTGATTCATCCACTGCATTAGAATCCCCATATTCTCCAAATATCCCAAGCTTATTACTCATGGTCGCCATGAGGAGATTTACATTACAATTTATATTAGTGGATTTTTGTTCTAATGAAAAAAACCTCTCATCTATAAGATCACGAGGGTTATTCATATATTCGCTAGCCATGATTAGGGTTTTACATGTTAAATATGTCTATCACATTGAATAGAGATGATGGGTGGAAGATTAGTAGTTGTTGGATCTCATCTCTTTTTCCCTAAGTTAGTGCCCTTCCCCCTCTCCTTTATTTCTTATGTTGTTTTCCCTTCTTTTAGGTTGATTCGTGAGTGTTTTTCTTTTCCTCTAATTCCTTTTTTCATTGTTCCTTTGATCTCTTGTCTTATTTTAGTTTCCTTATTTTCAATTAATTAATTCCTATTCCTCCTATTATTATTATTAATGATATATATCTATATATATTCTTTATTTATTTATTTTTATTTATTTATTTATTTATTCATCTCGAAATTATTATTATTGTATCAAAGTATTAGGATTAAGCTAAAGTAATAATATTAAATCATAGTGATATTTTTGATATTATATCAAAATGTTAAGAATATATTATTAGAAACATTTTTATTAGGACTAGATTTAGTAATTTCTTTTTATTTATTTCTTTTTGAAATTATTATTATTATTTCAAAGTAATAATATCAAAATAATAATAACATATTATTATAAACATTTTTATTATGACTAGATTTATTTTTTCTTTTTATATTAATTCTTTAACGTTCATTTCTCTAGCTATTTTGCATCTCTACAATATATAATTGTTGATTGGATCAGTATTTTCATCTAAGTCTTGATGATGAACCACACTTAGTGGTTCGAAACGTGTCGACACAAATTTTTTATATGTGATTTATCGAAAGTATTCTTTCATAACATTATGAATAATAGAAGTTTGCATTCTGATACCAATATGATTCATAAACTACTGTGATTCAATAAGATCATGAGGGTTATTCATATATTCGCTAGCCATGATTAGGGTTTTACATGTTAAATATGTCTATCACATTGAATAGAGATGATGGGTGGAAGATTAGTAGTTGTTGGATCTTGTCTCTTTTTCCCTAAGTTAGTGCCCTTCCCCCTCTCCTTTATTTCTTATGTTGTGGCATAATGTGCCAGTTCCCCACTTCATCACTAAAGGCTCTCCCTCCAACCTTAGAGTCTCCATGTGGATTTCCCATGAAGTCAGTGCATGGCCTTCTAATTTCAGCCATGCAAATGAAATCTTATGTTCTTCCTCAATTTGACGGACACTGAAATACACTTCTAGTTTCCAACTCGTGATTCAGCTTTAGAGTTTCGATCTCACTATGGTAAAACTTGATATCGATATTCACTTCTATTTTGAACAAGGACTATGATTGATTCACAACACTCGAACTGGGTTGATATTTTTTGGGTCCTTTCTTGAGTTGGTTTTTTGTTTCTTCCTGATCTCTTGATCCCCACTTTGATTTATCCACTGCATTAGAATCCCCATAATATCCCAAGCTTATTACTCATGGTCACCATGAGGAGATTTACATTACAATTTATATTAGTGGATTTTTGTTCTAATGGAAAAAACCTCTCATCTATAAGATCACGAGGGTTATTCATATATTCGCTAGCCATGGTTAGGGTTTTACATGTTAAATATGTCTGTCACATTGAATAGAGATGATGGGTGGAAGATTAGTAGTTGTTGGATCTCGTCTCTTTTTCCCTAAGTTAGTGCCCTTCCCCCTCTCCTTTATTTCTTATGTTGCTTTCCCTTCTTTTAGGTTGATTCGTGAGTGTTTTTCTTTTTCTCTATTTTTTTTTTCATTGTTCCTTTGATCTCTTGTCTTATTTTAGTTTCCTTGTTTTTAATTAATTAATTCCTATTCCTATTATTATTACTATTAATGATATCTATATATATATATTCTTTCTTTCTTTCTTTTTAATTAATTATTTTTTTATTCATCTCGAAATTATTATTATTTCAAAGTAATAATATCAAAATAATAATAACATATTATTATAAACATTTTTATTATGACTAGATTTATTTTCTCTTTTTATATTAATTCTTTAACGTTTATTTCTCTAGCCATTTTGCATCTCTACAATATATAATTGTTGATTGGATCATTATTTTCATCTAAGTCTTGATGATGAACCACACTTAGTGGTTCGAAACGTGTCGACACAAATTTTTTATATGTGATTTATCGAAAGTATTCTTTCATAACATTATGAATAATAGAAGTTTGCATTCTGATACCAATATGATTCATAAACTACTGTGATTCTATAAGATCATGAGGGTTATTCATATATTCGCTAGCCATGATTAGGGTTTTATAAGTTAAATATGTCTATCACATTGAATAGAGATGATGGGTGGAAGATTAGTAGGTGTTGGATCTCGTCTCTTTTTCCCTAAGTTAGTGCCCTTCCCCCTCTCCTTTATTTCTTATGTTGTGGCATAATGTCCCAGTTCCCCACTTCGTCACTAAAGGCTCTCCCTCCAACCTTAGAGTCTCCATGTGGATTTCCCATGAAGTCAGTGCATGGCCTTCTAATTTCAGCCATGCAAATGAAATCTTATGTTCTTCCTCAATTTGATGGACACTGAAATACACTTCTAGTTTCCAACTCATGATTCAACTTTAGAGTTTCGATCTCACTATGGTAAAACTTGATATCGATATTCACTTCTATTTTGAACAAGGACTATGATTGATTCACAACACTCGAACTGGGTTGATATTTTTTGGGTCCTTTCTTGAGTTGGTTTTTTGTTTCTTCCTGATCTCTTGATCCCCACTTTGATTTATCCACTGCATTAGAATCCCCATATTCTCCAAATATCCCAAGCTTATTACTCATGGTCGCCATGAGGAGATTTACATTACAATTTATATTAGTGGATTTCTGTTCTAATGGAAAAAACCTCTCATCTATAAGATCACGAGGGTTATTCATATATTCGCTAGCCATGATTAGGGTTTTACATGTTAAATATGTATATCACATTGAATAGAGATGATGGGTGGAAGATTATTAGTTGTTGGATCTCGTCTCTTTTTACCTAAGTTAGTGCCCTTCCCCCTCTCCTTTATTTCTTATGTTGTTTTCCCTTCTTTTAGGTTGATTCGTGAGTGTTTTTCTTTTTCTCTATTTTCTTTTTTCATTGTTCCTTTGATCTCTTGTCTTATTTTAGTTTCCTTATTTTTAATTAATTAATTCCTATTCTTATTATTATTATTATTATATATATATATATATATATATATATATATATATATATATATATATATATATATATATATTCTTTCTTTCTTTCTTTCTTTCTTTCTTTTTAATTATTTATTTATTTATTCATCTTGAAATTAT
This sequence comes from Pinus tabuliformis, assembly GCA_031772625.1. Taxonomy (NCBI): domain Eukaryota; kingdom Viridiplantae; phylum Streptophyta; class Pinopsida; order Pinales; family Pinaceae; genus Pinus; species Pinus tabuliformis. The sequence goes on from CM062818.1 coordinate 1,081,605,829, forward strand.
TATTATTGTATCAAAGTATTAGGATTAAGCTAAACTAATAATATTAAATCATAGTGATATTTTTGATATTATATCAAAATGTTAAGAATATATTATTAGAATCATTTTTATTAGGACTAGATTTAGTAATTTCTTTTTATTTATTTCTTTTTGAAATTATTATTATTATTTCAAAGTAATAATATCAAAATAATAATAACATATTATTATAGACATTTTTATTATGACTAGATTTATTTTTTCTTTTTTATATTAATTCTTTAACGTTCATTTCTCTAGCCATTTTGTATCTCTACAATATATAATTGTTGTTTGGATCAGTATTTTCATCTAAGTCTTGATGATGAACCACACTCAGTGGTTCGAAACGTGTCGACACAAAATTTTTATATGTGATTTATCAAAACTATTCTTTCATAACATTATGAATAATAGAAGTTTGCATTTTGATACCAATATGATTCATAAACTACTATGAATATTCCACTAGACAATTCATCACAACATATTTGATAAAACTATACTTAGAAACCCCAGATCTACACTATTACAATTTTATATCTCTTTATATTTTATAGATATGCATATTATTGTTAATAGCATATGCATGCGAATTAAAATTATGCAAAAAATAGTGAATAATGAAACAAAATCTAACACACACAATTGACACAAGATATGGCCTAGGAAATCTTTTCGGGAGAAAAACCTAACTTGAAGGTGAGACCGCTCTTATCTCTTTCTCTTAATAGTAAATGTTTATGAGTACAAAGAAGTATGGCTTGTGGCTTATGGGATAATATAATGCACAAATCCTCTCTGTATGCTCTATCTCCTATCCCTCTTAGTTATTTTTTCTCAGTTATGTAACAAATGCACTCTAAATAATGAAACCCCTTTTCCTCCTAGTGGTTTGGTTATAACACAACCCAGTAGCCTACAAGTGGTTAGGTTTGAATACCTCAATTCATAGCCGGGGTTAAAATATAGACTCTTCTAGAGTATTATTCATCATAATCACATGGAAAGCCACTTTTCCATGGATTATGGGGTTGACGTGGCATCCTCTCGCATTGTGGTGGTGAAAACAAGAAGGTCAACTTTTGAGTGGCATAACTTTTACATATGGGCTCTGATTGACATGATTCTTGCACCATTAGAAAGGTATTTGTGTGTAGAATAGGAAAAATATGTACAATTCTAGAGAAACAAAGTTTTACCCCCAAAAATGTCATTTTATGCCTCAAATATCTCTTGGAAGGTTTCAAACCCAAATTTGCCAAACTCGGTCCCGCTAATTAGTAAAGGTGGTCTTGTGAGCTGATTCCTCCACTTTTTCCACTCTAAAAGCATTGAAATGGATGAAAAACAATATAATTATCCAATCCAGATCAGAGGGAGTTGAAAATCCTCAAAAACTGCTTCCTTAATCAAGAGATTAGTACTTCATTTTTCTTCTTCTTGATTATTATTATTATTATTATTTTTTGGTGATCCTCTTGTCCTTGTATTTTTCCTAGTTATAATTTTTTCTTCCATGGCACCTTGAGAGTAGTTTTTCATAAAGGAATAATTGTGGAGACTCCCAATGTAATGCTTTATGCAGTAGATGGAAACATCGAGAAGTAAAAAGCTAAATTTTCGGCAAGAGGGTTCTCCAAGAAATAGGGGTGATAATTTGTGAATCTACACACCAGAAATCCTATTGCAATCACTGTTTTATCATCTCATACTTGTTATTTACATTCAACAAGTTATTTAATTACTTAAACAACAATGAAAACATTGTTGTAGCCTACAAATACATACACATCATGAACTAAAATAAACTGACATAATCACACAAGGGACACTGTTATTTTTGGACAATCATCCCCGGAAAAACCCAATTCGGGAAAACCGGTGCAACATATAGAGGGTTTGTATTATTAAGAAGATTTCTGAATATAACTAGGGTTCCAAAACCAGCTCACCCAACAGATAATAAACCTAGCAGAAGTACTTCTATCCGAAGATAGATATTTTGACAATCTAGTAATTGGATGATCAAACCCCACAGATGACAACTGTTGTTCCCAGTGCTGGGCAGCGATGGCTGCTCCAAGCTCTGCACTGGAACTGTGTCACCTCCTCTAAGAGCTATGTCACCCTCCCAGTGAGCCTTCCTTGCTGAAAAGTTGATATGCTGAACTGCTTCTATCTCTGCCCCACAGAAAACCCCAGCACTGCCTCTAAGGGACTGTGTCAACCCTTCTATCTTCTGCATCACCCTCTTTGGAGTTGCGTTATCTCTCTTGCTGTTGCTTTTCCTCTTTGCTATGTATTCTCGGCCTTGGACTGAAGTCCCTTTGTCGAATTTCCCCTCTCTCACTGCAACTTAGACCACTTAGCTCGACCTTCTCAGCAAACCACACCCTAGAAAGATTGAACTCTTTCATCTCTTGGTGTACCTCCAACTGACCCTCAAGCCTCCTCTTATACTTTTCATGTTGATGAATCAACGACCATGATCTAATCTCTAATCAACGACTAAGATTAAAACAGGCTTGATCCTCATCACTTAGAACCTTCTCACCCATATTCTTATTAATACACATTAATATTTTTATTTTCCTAAGTTTAGACTTAGGAACTCATTAAAAAATTTAATTATTTTAATAACTCCTCATCTGGGTGGAATTTATCCAAATTATTTATGGGTTTTGGATATCTCATGTGTTCTATCCCCTCCACCAATTTTCGGAGCTAGAGCACATCCGATGCTACCTAAAATCAACACTCCCTGTTAGCAAGGAATGTGCTCTAGCAATACTCCCAACTAGAAGCATCACACTAATCCACTGCATCGGTCCTTTGTGTTGTTCATGCTTAGACTGCTGTCCTTCATCCACTACATTGTTTCTTCTTGTACTATTGCCTATGACTTTGCCACTATCACTGCTACATATGTATTGCAACTCCCTCTCAAAATGCTGCATCATGCTGCCCATAACACTGCCATTGCTAACTATTGCACTGCAACTTAGTTGCTGAGAAGTAAGAAACTAAAAACTCTTCCAAAAACTTACATCCTGTTTAGTATGGACGCCTTGCGATGTTGAAGCTACCTCTTTTGCTAATCTGTATTGACCCTCTTCTACCACTGCGTTGCTGCAAAATGCTTTGTGCCTCTGGCACTGCTACAACATCCACTGCACTGCCTCAAACTCTGTCGCTTTAGCTATGCCACTGTCACTCCATCACACCTTTCTCTAACCGACACCCATCATTATGCTACTATCATTAAGGGCTCCCATAGCTTTATGTGATCCAAGAGTTTGGAAACCTCAAGGATCCTACCCCTCATGTAGTCCTCTCAACTACAACTCGATGTCACCCCACCTCTTCTCCAGAGGTGCATGAGCACTCATGGCACAATCATCATCCTCGCCTTCCTTGTCCTCTTTCACTAAAGCAACCTTTGATTCAGAAACTTCCCCCTTGCCCTTCTTCTGGGGGCACTAAGTGGCATAATGTCCCAGTTCCCCACAGTTAAAGCATTTGACCTTAGTTATGTCCTTCTTCTTCCTTTTTTGCTGCAATTGCTGTCTTGACGATGCGAGAGTTGCATCCTCCTCCTCCTCCTTCTTGAATCGGGCTCCTTACCACTACTCCCTGTCTTGGTCATCCTTCTAAGCTCTTCTTGTCGAAGAGCTACCCACATCTCCTCCCAATTGGGGAGAGTTTCTTTGCCCAAGATACTTTTGACAAAGGTCTCCCAGTCCTTGGTGACTGCATTCATGGCAGTCCTGACCATGTACTTAGGATCTGGTGTAGACCCCATGGAAGCCAACTAGTTGCGAATCCCTTACAACCTGAGAAGGAAGGGATCGATCTCCTCTCCTTTCTACATTTGGTACTGCCTCAACTGATTTTCTAATAGCATCTTTCGTTGGATAGAAGATCCCTGATACAAGGTGGTCAATTCTTCCCACATCTCCCTTGATGTGTTCTTCTTAGCAATGTGTGGTACTATATGATTTTTGACCCCATCTAGGATCATGCAATTGGCCTTGGCCTAGGCCTCCTCGTACTTCTTGAACGGATCAACGTCGACTGGATCAACAACTACCTTAAAGGCATAGTCCTTGATGCGATGTTTGTCTAGGATTGCCAGGATCCTAGCCTTCCAAATGAAAAAATTGGATGCTCCATCCAATCTGTCCTAATCACTCAAATCATTCATTGCCATCTCTGCTAAAAAAAATAGGATTGGTTCTATTCTCCCTCTCTTGCTGTCAATCTAGCAAGACTGGGATTTGGATTTATTTGGCGCTAGAAATCCTATAAGGAACAAGCTCCTCTAGACTCCCTCTGAGTCCTGATTTCCTTCATGAAAATCCCCCCGCCAACTGTTGAATCACTTCCTCTCCAATCCTCCTTTGTTGTAGCAACCCGGATCTAGATTTCTTTGGCTAGAAACCTGTCAAGGCAGTGACTCCCTCTACCTCGGCTTTGTCTCCATGGACATTGTTCTACACCAACAGAAATAACATCCCACCGACTCCTCAAATTGATTTTTTTCTACACCTCTAGCCCTGGAAACTGAAGAATCTGAGCTCCTTTGGCTCTGCACAGTCATTGCATGAGCTAGATCAACTCCTCCTCGCCACTGCGTCACTCCTTCATGGCTTAGAAAGATGACGTGGCTCTGTGTGAGCCTAATATTCCCCTCTCTTCTTCTGCGTTGGCCCAGAAAGCTGACATAATTACTGTGTGGGCTCCTCCCTATTGACAAGGTTAATGCTCTGTATGGATAGAGATGATCCCTCTAGCCCAATGAGTGGGTCTAGAAACTGAAGTGACAATTAACTAGAAATCTTCCTAGATTACAATTGAAAAGTAGAACGAGAGATAACCTACCTCGTTCTAATTCTATTACGATTTCGTTTGTTGAGAGCCTCGAATCGCTTGTGTCATGAACTTGTTCCTGCTTTTCTCAGTGCTTATGTACCTAGAAAAGTGATCAAGAGACAACAAATCATAAAAAAACCAATAGAAAATCCAATAATAACCTACTTAGCTGATCAAGGAATGCCAAGCTAAGACATACATGAACATACATATTTTGGGAAGATGAACTAGTAGTTGTATATTATTTAAAGAATAAAGGGAATCTTACAACCATAGCCTTGATGTTGAAAGGCTCTCCTTGATTCGTAATCCAAGTCCAAGCCAAGAAACTCTCCAAACACTCCTTCTCCAAGTCTAATGAATAGCCTCTAAGCACACGCTCAACATAGGGGTGAAAATGGACATAGACCAACCATTTGGGAATGGGAGTTAGGAAATCTCCAAAGATAGGATTAGGCCCACATCTCAAGGAGGTAGCTCGTAGGGATAAGACCAAGAGGTAAAATTAGGAGTATTTGACCTCATCTATGCGAAACTACCTCCAGCTTGCTGCTCTAGAAGCTTCTAGATCACGAAGCTTCTCATCCTCTTTGGGAAAACTTCTTTTTTGAGACCGTCGTAGGTATGCAAGGGAATAGAGTGATGCCATTTCTGGCCTGACATGGTGCAACAGGCGATCATCACGGTTTTGAGCTTCATAAGGGCGATGACCTTCATTTATAGGTTTTTAAGAGCTATTTCTTCAGGGAAATCTCTAGATATTTTCCAAGCAAAGTTAAAGGAGGGATCTAAACTGTATGCATGGATAAGTATACTACATAATGATCATGTTTTAGGAACTTCAGGGTATGTCACAGGGAAGTACAGGAGGTGTGACAAAATATTGTGTAACAGATTCCCCCTAAATAATGAAGGTAGAATGAGGAGTGATGACTGAGATGCTTTACGAGCTTTTGTAAAGGTCGAGGACACACACTATCAGGAGACCTGCAACTCAAGGATGCATATGCATATACATATCTAAGATCAAGACATGAATCCATAGCATGGACGCAACCATCCAGATTATGAAGACTATATGAAAATATCCATGGAATGGGCACAGCCATCCAGATAACAAGGATCACCATAAATATAAAGTCTCACGGTATGGTCACAACCATTTGTATAGTAGAAACATGAGTAAAATCATGAATGACATATAACTCCATGCAGCCCGAGTCATAATAGACGAGACTCAGGGTCTTGCGCTCCATCCTGATCCAATCAATGTACGAATCCTAACATGTGAATAAACGTGTTGAAGTTGAACATGCTAGAAAACCACCTGATTACGGCCAATGATGTGGACCATTAACAGGTATGAGAGAAACCACCAATAGTGACAATGGATCTCAAGATACAACAATACAATCCATGAATGTGATAATGAAGCTGAGGTCGAACACTGGTGGAATCACCTTGTGGAAGAACTGGCCATTAGGGCATGCCAGCTCTAAGGTACTGAAAGGAAGTTTTTAGGTCATCTTCTTGAATAATGAGCTGAATTCGACAGGAAGCGACTTGTCGAAGGAAGGAAATGATGAATCCCCCATCATCGACATGAAATAAGTAATAAAGTGGAATAATATTCAAGACTGTAGCAATGACCCAAACAATGTATAGATAAATAACTACAGAGGGACTTCTCTTGAACATTGGCGACACGACTCCGAAGTGTGGAAACATTTGACTCGGCATGAGACTAAAGGTCATGATGACAGAATGGAATAGTCAAATGAGAGGAAAAATGGATCACCCAAACCCGGGAGAACAAGTGACTGAGTGAGGATATCCCAAACCCGACACAAGGCAAAAGAGTGTCATGTTCAAGAGTGACATCCTGCCTATACAAAGGATGTCTCATCTTCATTTTCCCCTGCTATTTCTAGCGAGTAACCCAATTATTTTTATCACAAGCTTGAAGGGGATAGCATATGCTTGTCATGTAATTTCATTCTTCGAATGAATCCATCCTAGTAAGTTTTACGAGCCCTAGGAAGGAGAAGCTCAGTCTCATCATGGTGACGAGAAGTGGTTCAACTCTTTCGGTATATTTTTCATGTTTAGAGAGTTTGAAAAAGAAACAAAAAAGAAAATTCCATTATGTCCATTTTCGTAATTTGTTCCTCGAACTCGAAAAGGTAGAAAATAATATCTGAGGGAACCTGTTGACCATACCGACCAAGGTGTACCTTTTTCGTAAATAGTCAATCTCAGCCTGAAAAAGGGGTAAACATATACTGAGGTGACGTTGATTCATTTACTTTAAAGGGTTCAAAATGACAAGTACTAAACAATCTTTTCAATTTTCAAGAGTTAGAAAAGACCTGAAAGATAACTCTAGGGGGGTTCCTTTTTCGTTTATTTAATGAGTCCGAAAAAAAGATAAAATAAAACTCACAAGAATCGGTCAATAATGATCACTGTTCACTCTGAAGGTACCTATAACTGCACAAGAAACACACCCATCACCGATATTGAGAGAAAATATTAAAATATTATAAAAATATTGACAAAATTACTTTTAAAACTTATAAATAGGCAAAAGTAATTTCATTTTTTACCATTTTACCAAATTGAGCTTTGAAAGTGCATTTTGTGCCCTAATTCTCTTGATTTTCTAGTGGCTGTTGTGGGGGATCTAGGATACCATTTCATGAACCGTCTGCAATAGGTACGAACCTTAGGTATGAGCCTCATCCCTGCTCTTGCATTTTATAACTTTTTTATGCATTTTAAAGGGTAATTTTGATGCTAGAAATGAGGATTTCAAAAATTGAGGGTGTCGATGACCATCACGGGTATGGTCATCGGAGCCACGATGGTCGCAATTGAGCCTAAAGGCTCGTGTGATGCCATTGCACTATTTGTAAAAATAGGCGCGATGGCACCGAGGGCAGTGTTTTGAGAAATAAAACTCTCTTTTAAGCAAAAATTGATGATTTTGACCCATGAAAAAGGCATTAACAAGTGTTAAATGTTGTTTTGCAGGAGAATATGGTCTTAGAGTGGAAAGAAAGAGGCCATGAGGCCGAAGATCATCAAGCAGCTCAAGATCCTGAATGCATAAATGCTCTAAGGAATTTCAGGTTGCTAAAATTCCTTAGGACCACAAGGTTAAGGGATTAGATGGAATTGCTGCCCTATCTGACCAGTCTCTGGGATGTAGATCAAGAGATCTTCATCATAAAATGCTAGGAACTAGAACTGGAGGAGATGGACATCTACTTCATCATGGGATTGCACTGACAAGGGGAAGCAGTTCAACTCTTTGGATCCCACCAAGGAGGTGAGAGTACCAGGGGTTTAGTCCAGAGGTATTGTCCTGGTGCCGAAATAACCAATGGAGGTAAGGTGAAGATAGCAACAATCACCAACAACCTTGTCCTGAGAACAATTTTGTTCACTATGGCGCGTGTATCCAACACACAAGCCTTGCATGAGGCTTCAAAATCCTAGTTCCAATATGCTATCGCATGTTTGACCCCCACTGTCTTCAACTGGTGTGGAGGCCTTTTGGAAAACATGAAACGACAACTGATCAAGGGGAAGCATGGACACCTGAAGCAATTTGGGTTTGGTTCTATACCGGTGACCTTCTTTTTGGAGCGAGTGCCCCTATTTTGGTATCAGTGGGAAGATGTTCCACATTCTTCTCCCTGAGATCCAAGACTCGTGAGATGGATCTAGCTCATGCCTCAAGGAGGCACGAGTCAATATATGCATTATCCACCACAATTCTTCACTTGGCTAAAACATCAACTGCTTGTGGTAGATGAATACACTTATGCTAACACAGATTTTAGGTGGGATCCAGATCTACCTCTATTATGAGGTGAACAGTGGACTGATGCAGGTAAAAACTTGTTTTGTGGATTTTTTCAAGTTTTATGATTTTTATAAAAGTGTAAAATGAGACTCAAATTATGATAAATGTGCAGATGTGGGACTAGAGAGACCACAAGGCGTTACGCCAATAGCACGGCGAGCTTCTCATATGATAGTGGGTGCAGACTACGAAGAAGGGGTTGACCCTTTAGCTGAGATGGAGTGCAATCTGGAGGCAATAACTCAAGGAGTTCCAGATTATGCCACTATTGATGATGTTCCACTGCATTGGTAGAGACATATAGTGGGAGTCTCTATGAGACTGCGTTGGCTGAGAGGCCAAGTGATCAGGGTAGTCTCGTGCTATCATGAGCACTGTGCAGTTTGATAGTTTATCTAGGTCTTTTACATATTTTGTAGCTTTGAAAGCAAAGTGTCTCAAAACACTCTATTTTTTGATAATTTGATGTAAACACTCTGGTAGACATGGTAGACATGATATATATATATATACACACACACACACACACACACACATTATTTCTACTTATGTGCCCATAATCATGATCAATTTTATAAATGATGGAAATGCTTATCAAGAACAAAATTTGCTAATGCATTTGTTAATGTATTTAAATTATGTGGAATATGTTGATATGTAATGAAATCAAAATTTATTTCCAGCAATCTAACACGTAGATACATACACAATATTTGTGGATTTCTTACTGAGTAATGATTGTTTAACTGTAACACAACGAGCAGTGAATCCAACTTAACATTTAAATCCCTAATGCCATGAGAATTTGCCTTTGACAAGAGTTCAATAATTGCACTATATTCATCAATATTATTGGTTGTTTGACCAAGGCATATACCTTGTAAGTTAATCATCTCACCATTAGGGTCATAGAGTACCCATGTTGCAGAAGACAGTTTTTTTGTGCTATGACAAGCACCATCAACAAAACCAACGTAATAGCTTGACGATATTTTCAAACCGAGTGGAACACAGGGTAAGCAGAAAAACACATGCCTGTAAAGCAAACAAACACACAAAAAATCAAAACAAACATTAATGAATTAATACACTAATGTAAAAAATTTATTACACGAATTTCATGCATAATACTTCTTCAGATGGAGTCCATTTCCAGACTCGGGTAATCAATTAATAGAGAATAAAAATGGAGTTCCACCATTGACATGATGTGTAAGCATCGACTCAGCCAAATAAAAGAGTAAAAATAATAGAAGGCTATGCCCCCACGCCCCCAAGAGAATGAGGGTTACGAGTCATACGATGAAAACCCCATTGCGATAATGGGAAAATGGTAGAGACTCAGTGAAAAAATCTCATGAAATGAGGCATGAAAAACTTGATCTTATGATGAGGAAAAGGTGCCTCTAGTTGAAAGATTCTGGAAATTTCAGGATGAAATGAAAGGTCAATAGATAAGGTTGCAGTGATGTTCCCCATATTATCTTCCGACAAGAATTCATGCACCAGGACAGGTGTCTGAAGTGAAGGCATAGGATAATGAGAAACAGATGCTTCAAGACAAGAAGGCATCTCATCGAAGCTAGGAAGAAAAGAAGAATGATGATGTAGATCGTTCCATGGAGTTTTAGCCAGAGACGTAACCTCAAAGATACTCTCGTCGGTGGGGAATAACTCGTTCAAAGGATCCAAAGAATCCCAAGAACCAAGCCAGGGAGATGTCACGTAAGTGTCCATATTCATACTGAAAATAGAATGACTATCTGAAGTGGCCATCGAAGCAAAGACAATTTCTTGATGATTCAGCTCCAATGGACTTAAAGGCATATCATTGCCAAAGGAATCAGTTTGATCTACGGTATGGATAATCCAAGGATCCGTAGAGACTAAGATCATATTGACTGAATGAACATTCATAGGTGGGAGAGAAAAAGTGCCCATTAAAGCAGAGTCTTTAAAGAGACCTGCCTCCATGCTCTCATAAGGAATCTCAGTTTTTCCCATGTAAGGAACATTGTCATTCGATGAACCAAAAGAAAAGAAGGACAATTGATCAACTGTGAAAATTTTTCCTTCATGAGGAAAACGAAATACGCAGAACAAAGAAGGAACTGCAAAAAACATGGCGTGAGTCCAGCTTTGCCCAAGAAGAAGGTTGTAGTTGAGATTGGCATCTACAACTTCTACTTCTAATTCAACAGTCTTTCCTTCTCATGTAATTAGCAAGTTTGTGAGAATATCGTATGGACATGAACCTTTTCCATCAAAGGCTTCCAAAGTGTTAGGAAACTGGTTAAGATAAGGAAAGCCAATGGCTTTCCAACACGAAACTGAGATGATGCAGGTAGAGGCACTTCATCAATAACCGTATGATGAATCGTCTTTCCCTTGATAAGAACTTGTATCAGAAATGAAATTTGACACGAAAGATGAGGCACGTGGTTCTCTAGATCGAAAGTAATTAGACTCGAATTAGAAGGATCAATAACACCTATGGCGGACAACAGTGATTTCCGCTGTGTTGCGCAGGATTGGAGAACCTCCAAGGCAAACATCGCCAAAGGGGCCAGAGCTAAATCCTCAACAATATTGTAATGTTGAGCAACTCTAGAATTTAGATTAAAAGATGAATTTCGAAGAACACCTTTGGGAGGTGGTCGGATGAAGGACTCATTGTTAGGGCGTTCGATATGGAGCAAACCAAAACTGGATGGAGTAGAAGTAGAAGGAGCATCAATAACTTCTTTCTCCATCGTCTGCTTAGACGTAGTTTGATAGTCCTTAGTTCAAGTAGCGATCGAGATAGGTGATGAACCTTGCATCATGAACACTTGAGAACCTAAGGAAGCAGAGGACTGAGGTTGGTCTACCAGCTGCATCTACTGTGATGGAAAGGGTTCTTTTAAGACAGATGGAGTCCCTTTCAACAAGCGACTAGCTTCAGATCGTCAGGGACAATCCTTAGTGTGATGATCCTCCTCATAGATGAGGCAAGGATACTTCGAATTTCTTCGAGAAGCATCATTAGTAGTTGATTTAGGAGGGTCCTATTTAGGGGCATCAACTTTGGCCTTAACTTTTCCCTTCTTTTTACCATTAGAGGTCTTATCGGCTGCGGTAGAATGAACAACATGTACCTCAAAGGTTTTTCCAAAACTGGATGAATTTTTGGAGGGATTATTGGAACCAGTGTTCAAGGCGGATTTCTACTTCGAAGAAGCCTTCATGAAATCTTGAGACACGGAACCAATCACACCATTAATGGTGGTGTATCCGGAGACTTTGATGATGGGCTCGAAGCATCAGGTATTATCTTGTATAATGTGCCAGATTGCAAATAGACCAACTCTAAATACTAGGCATAAGCGATAGCTTTCTCTTAAGTAATATATCCACCCATAGCTATGTCCTTAGCAATTTTGCTGACGAATGATTTTGTGAACCATTCGTCAACAAATCATTAGTAATCTCAAACCTTATAAGGCAATACTGATGTCTCCGTTCATGGATATGATAGGAAATGTGGGTCGTGGTGTATTGCTTAAGGGACATAAGCAAATGAGTGCAAGTTTCATATCAAAACGTCAATTGGAAATGAGTGAGGAAAGCCATAGCGAGAGAGTTGAAGTCACCACAGGTACCTCAAGGCAATTCGATGTACCATTTAGCGTCACCACCTATGAGAGTTTGCTGAAAAAGTCGAACATGAATAGAATCGTCAACATAGGAATTGGAGGAGCACCAGAGGCGATATGTCATCACGTGGGCTTGTGGATCATCCTTAGATTTTCCCTCGAATTTGGGGCAATCGCTTGGAATTTCCGTTGGAACTAGAGGCCAGTAGGGTGAATGAAGAATGGGATCATTCGTGAGCCTCGAGACATCGGGTAGCCTCAACATAGCTAATAAAGGAAATTGCGTGTTAAACGACATATAGGGTCTTTGAGGAGACCCAAACTGCGGATTCCAGCCTTGCTGGTAAAGATTTTTCCCCCACAGTGGAGGATTATGTCCATATGGAGCCTGATTTTGTCCCCACTAAGGGTTCCTTTGACCGTAAGGTGGATTGGGTCCAGGGTATGCCTGATATTGTCCTACGATAGGCCACTGATAAGCATTGTAAGCAGCATATGGATTATAAGGTTGCTGAACTTGTTGAACCTGGACGTAAGGATATTGACCCTGTTGTTGCAGGGGTTGACCTTGGCCTTGCAAAGGCTGACCTTTTTGATACACATATAAAGCTTGCTGCTACCAAGGCTGACCTTGTTGCTACAAAGGTTGACTTTGATGCTGTAAAGGTTGACCTTGTTGCTGCAATGGTTGGCCTTGCGAGGATAAAGGTTGGGAGGACTGTTGAAAAAACTGAGTCTGCGGCTGTAAAGGCTGTTGTGATTGTGGCAAAGGTTTCCCTTTCTGCTTTAACAATTTCCCTTTCTGCTGTGATTTCCCTTGCTACTGCAAAGATTACCCTTGCTACTGCGAAGGTTGCCCTTGTTGTTGCAAAGGTTGTCCTTGTTGCTGCAAGGGTAGCTGGACAGTTCCTTGGGTTATATCCTAAGAGTATTGATAGTTCCTGAATTGAATCTAGCCATATCCACTAGGAATAGTGGATTGACCAGGCTGGACATAAGCTCTAGCTCGAGGAATGTAAGGCGAATTAACCAAGGCTTGCAACCATATGAGACATAAGCCTGTTGGAATGGGACCTGAGCCATATATGGCTACTGATATTGGACATTACCTAACCGAGTTGGACTAACAGGGTTATGAATAGTTCCATAAAAAGGTTATTCATTTCAACCATGTGAGTTTGTAATCCACTCACATTGGTTTCACCTAACATAAGAGGAATATTCGAATCTTTCCCCCCAGGCAGTGGCACATTCTGTCCACTTGATAGAGGGGTAGAATAACTTACCGTGACCTGACCTGAGACAGTCAGTTGAACCAAAACAGTCAGTTGAAATGAAGAGACAGGCTATGATAGAATGGTAGGTTGAACAGGAACCGAGGTGACTACAGTTTGTACAATAGTTCGAGAGGTAGTGTTCGAAATGAACGGACCTAATGTAGGCATAGCATTAGAAGACCAAATGGGGTTTTGATACAATGATGTGCACTAAGAGTACCTGAGACTAACTAAGCTAAAGCGATATAACCATGTGGCAACATGGGTTCACTAATCTCAGGAAAGCTAAGAGACGTGACTCTTCTTGTATAAGGAAATCCTTCTGGAGGAAATTCATATCCCTACTCATCATCCACGTGAGGAGTATGGGTAGTGGAAACTTCTGAATGACCTGGAGAGGAGACTGGAATCTCACCTTCTGACTCCATAGATGGAAACAATTGGTGACGAGGAACGTGAGACGTACGAGGAGATAACTCCAAAGGAATACCAGGCCAATCGTATGGACTATAAGGATGCTAAGGAGATATCACAATAGGATCGAACAATGGATTCGACAGGTAGAAAACAAGCCTCTGTGGACTTTCAGGAGTCTGCAGACTTTTAGGAGTCTGCAAACTCTCGGGGGTTCGAATAGGATTATTAGAGGAATTTGGATCAGATTCTTGAGGTGACCAGGAATATGATGGAGGCGGACAAGAAGACAAAGGTTGGATGATTGGAATAATTCCAAGTTCAAAACCTTGATCCTCAAGCGACTGAGGAAGTTCCAGATGAATTCCTTGGGAGGACCCTTCAGTATCAGATAATGAAGGGGAACTATGAGATGGACTCAATGGTTCAGCCATGATGACTTCCTCTCAACAACAAAAAGGAAAGGAAAATTCGTTTAAGGATTTAACAATCTTGAAATTAATACGGAATTACTCAATATTGGTCCAAGAAGAAACTTCTTGGGTTCGACATGTTTATCGTGGGCAATTATTTTTTAGAAACAAAAACATTGCCTTTTCATCTTTTAAGAGTCGAGAAAAGGGAGAAAAGGTGGCTCTAGTCGCTTTTCATAGTTTTGTGAGTTGAAAGGACAAGTTGATCGATGATCTTTTCAAATTTAAAGAATCAGAAAAGATCGAAATGTATGCTCAGTTGAATCTAGGTAAAAGGAGTACCAAGTAATCATGAAGTGCAATATACACCTCAGCAAATAAATTTACCAAGCACTTGACATACATGCAGGAAATCCCCCTAAACGCTGTGTTCGGTGTATCACATTTACAGGGCGGTAGACTCAGATTCCGCTGGATAAAGGTTTGCAACCTATTGGGGTCTCCCTTTATATACGCGATGGTATGGGGGGCACAAGTCTATGCTAGCATTGTCTAATGCCAAAGCGAATGACAACGACTAAGTTTTAAATACGTCGGAACACATCTCTAACCTAGACAACTAAATATGAACGTTAATGTTTCAAATGCTCCTTAGATTAATTGATAGATTTTAAAGTTGGTCTTGGAATTATGTTTCAATTTCAAGGCCTTAATGATGTTACCTGTTCCTAAAATGCAAACTAGATGATGAAATGAAATCCTTCAATTTGATGAAAACTATCTATGCAGGGAAGAAGATCACTCAAATCATGCATCAAACTAAATTCAAAAGTGCATCCATGACAACCTTAAAATGCTAAATGAAAAACATGAAATCTAATCTTTCATATGATAATAAAATGAAATGCCAAAACAAACCTTAAGAAAAATTTCCTTAAGGTATAATGATGACCATTTTATCTTTTTCAAAATGCAACTATCGTAATCTAGTGCAAAAGTAAAAGAGAATGCAAACAAGCCGACAAATATGAAAATATCTTTCACATCGATGATTTGAATGCAACTCAAAAATGCTTCGAAAACTATGAAAATAATAACACTTTCACTTTCACTTTTGAAACACAAAATGCAAAGCAAACACTTCCTTTTGATTCCAATGAGACAATCAATTTGTAATCTATCATTTGTCAAAGAGAACTTAAGAAACTTCCACAGTATCTACTAATGAAAACAACTTAAGACACAAGAACCAAAAGTGATCTGCAAAGGATGTCTGAACACACAAAGACTCTTTAACACAGGCAATTGATCTCTGATCACTGATGAAAAGACCAATGAGTGGATGAAGGTTGACCTAGAAGACCTAGAAACCCTAAAAGGCTAATCAAACTCCAAGCACTCTCAAACCAAGTTAAAAGGTGATTGCAATCAAACAACAAGAAAATCAACCAAGATCACACTGGTAAATCACTGGGAGAAGGCAAATAGAGCTAAAAAACAAAAAAGAAACACTAATTTTCTTAATTTTCTGCAATCATCGCACCTGTTAGGAGTAAAGCAGCGATCATCGCTACTGTAATCAATAAAATCGCGATGTCATCGCGATTGTCAGGATCAAATCCACGATGGTTGAGAAAAATAAAAAAGAAACTAAAAATCTTCAAGAACAACTCAAATCAACAACCTTCAAGCATCTACCAGACAATGACACTGATCACAGACAAACAATGAAGTCTAAAAATGAATGGTTGATCAAACTCGTCAAAAGACAAGGTGAAGAAAGGGAAGGAAAGGGTCATAGGCTCCCCAATGGAGTCACCATTTTATTGACAAGGTTAATCCTCTCTACGGATAGAGATGATCCCTCTAGCCCAATGAGTGGGTCTAGCAATTGAAGTGACAATCAACTAGACATCTTCCTAGATTACAATTGAAAAGTAGAATGAGAGATAACCTACCTCGTTCTGATGCTATTCCGATTTCCTTTGTTGAGAGCCTCGAACCGCTTGTGTCACGAACTTGTTCCTACTTTTCTTAGCACTTATGTACATTCACAAGTGATCAAGAGACAACAAAGCATAACAAAACCAATAGAAAATCCAATAATAACCTACTTAGTTGATCAAGGAAAAGCAAGCTAACACATACATAAACATATATATTTGGGAAGATTTACCTAGAATTGTATATTATTTAAAGAATAAAGGGAAGCTTACAACCATAGCCTTGATGTTGAAAGGCTCTCCTTGAGTGGTAATCTAAGTCCAAGCCAAGAAAATCTCCAAACACTGCTCGAAGTCTAATGAATAGCCTCTAAGCACAAGCTCAACATAGGGGTGCAAATGGACATAGACCAACCATTTTGGAATGGGAGAGGAGGAATTTAGGAGTTAGGACTTCTCCAAAGATAGGATTAGGCCCACATCTCAAGGAGGTAGCTCATAGGGATGAGACCAAGAGTTAAAATTAGGAGGATCCGACCTCATCTATGCGAAACCACCTCCATCTCGCCGCTCTTGAAGCTTCTAGATCATGAAGCTTCTCATCCTGTTTTGAAAAACTTCCTTTTTGAGACCATCATGAGTATGCAAGGGAACAGAGCGATGCCATCGCTGGCCTAACATAGTGCAATAGGAGATCATAGCGGTTTTGAGCTTCATAAGGGCGATGGCCTTCATTTTAGGGTTTTAAGAACTATTTCTTCAGGGAAATCTCTAGATATTTTCCAAGCAAAGTTAAAGGAGGGATATGAACTGTATACATGGATAAGTATAATATATAATGATCATGTTTCGGGCACTTCAGGATATGTCATAGGGAAGTGCAGGAGGCATGAAAAAATATTGCGTAACACTCCCAGCTACTGCATCACCCTCTCTTGGCTCAGAGTGCTAACGCAAGCACTACATGAGCCTCTGCATCACTCTTCTGGCTCTACATCATTCCTACAACAACTCCTTTCCTCTGAAGCAGTGCTGTCACTTGGGACAACTGCTTGTCTACAACAAATTCTATGGATTTCTCTACTGGTGTCTTCAGTCTCCTATGATCTGCAATGCTCCAATACCATGTGAGAATTTCTTAATCTACACATCAGAAATCCTACTTCAATCACTGGTTTATCATATCCTACTTGTTCTTTACATTCAATAAGTTATTTAATTACTTAAACAACGATGAAAACACTATTGTAGACTACAAATACATATAGATCATGAACTGAAATAAACTAAGACAATCACATAAGGGACACTGTTCTTTTTGGACAATCATCCCTGGAAAAACCAAATTCGGGAAAACCGGTGCAACATATAGAGGGTTTGCATTATTAAGCAGATTTCTGAATAAAACTAGGGTGCCAAATCCATCTCACCTAACAGAGAATAAACCTGGCAAAAGTACCTCTATCCGGGGACAAATATTTTGACAATCTAGCAACTAGATGATCAAACCCCACATATGACAACTATTGTTCCTAGTGTTGGGTAGTGATAGTTGCTCCAAGTTCTGCGTTGGAACTCCGTCACCTCCTCTAGGAGCTATTTCACCCTCCCAATGAGCCTCCCTTGCTCAGAAGTCGATATGTTGAACTAATTCTCTCTCCGCCCCACAGAAAACCCCAGCGCTACCTCTAAGGAACTATGTCATCCCCTCTAGCTTTTGTGTCACCCTCTCTGGAGCTGCGTTGTCTCTCCTCCTACTGCTCTGCCTCTCTGCTATGTATTATTAGCCTTGGACTAAATTCCCTCTATTGATATTCCCCTCTCTCACTGCAACTCAGACCACTTATCTCGACTTTCTCAGCAAACCACGCCCATAAAAATTGAACTCTTTGATCTCTTAGTGTACCTCCAACTGACCCTCAAGCCTCCTCTTATACTTTTCTTGTTGATGAATCAATGGTTGCGATCTAATCTCTAATCAATGGCTAAGATTAAAATAGCCTTGATCCTCGTCACTTAGAACCTTCTCACCCATATTCTTATTAATACACATTAATATTTTTATTTTCCTAAGTTTAGACTTAAGAACTCATTAAAAATATTAATTATTTTAATAAATCCTCATCCCGGTGGAATTTCTCCAAACGATTTCTGGGTTTGGGAGATCTCGTGTTCTAGCCCCTCCACCAAATTTTAGAGCTAGAGCACATCCATGATCCGATGCTACCCAAAATTAACAATAGGGAGTGGACTATGAGTATATTTTTGCACTAGTTACTAGATGGTCAGGTTCTTGTATGGCTTAAGAGCTCGAGCATAGACTCAACAAGAGTGATTGATGTTGAAGGGGGAGTTTTGTACATATTTGTAGGACATCTAGGACTATGCCAGATGATTGAAAGAGCTTCCAGTTCCAAGTAAATAGATAGTCATGTAGAGGGGAAGGAGAAACCTTCCAAATGGATGTCATGGATTGAGATTATCAAACTAGATGCTTAGAGACAGGAGGTCTCTATGAGAAGTATTCCTTCTGTGAGGGACCATAGTAGATAACAAGATACACTTCAATGACAAAGGGAGAAACAATGGTAGAGGGGGCAACCATGATTGCCACAGGAGGATCTACTTCGATATAAGAGGGAGCACCCAATCAGGGTGACTAGAAAGAAACTATGATGATGGATCTATTGAAGGAAGCTATCCAGTTTATGGTTTAGCCAAGGCATGCAATGAATCATGTGTTGATGTACCTATGTGTATAACTGGATATTGTTTAAGAGATGTCTTAGGCAGTGAAGTGAGGCTATAGGGATATACGAATTTAGATTGGTCCAAGAGTGCGGAGGATAGAAAGAGCACCTAAGGGTGCTGCTTCAGCTTAGGATCAAAATTGATATGATTTCCTAGTTTGGCAGGAATCAAACTTCTATCACATTCAATACACTAGAGGTAGAGTATATTGCAACTAGCATTGCAAGTCATAAAGTAGTGCGACTTCAGAAGCTTCTTGCAATATTCTTTGTTCAGGTCACATCATATGAGACATGGTGGAAAAAGGAACAATGAACCTCCAATACATATCCACAGATGACAAGATTGCAAACATTCTCACCAAGCCTCTATCTAAAGCGATGTTTGTATACTTCAAAGACAAGCTTAGTGTGATGTACATTATCTTCCTCTTTAAGAGGGAATGTTGATGTCTTTTCAGGGTCGAGTATACCATCTTTTGAGAATCCATGCTGATTTGGCTAGGTCATGTTGATTTGAACATGAGGTAATGACCTAGGAAAATTATAGGATTTGATATATTTTCTCCTAAGAATCCATGAGGGACTTTGATTGGTTCATGTTAATTTGACTAGAGGAGATTGATGTAATTCACCTAAGAAACCATAAAGGACTTTGGTTGGGCCATGTTTATTTGGCTAGGGGTTAATGGTCCAGGTCCAGATCTTCTCATAAGAAGCCATGAAGGAATTTGGTTGGGTAATGCTGATCTGACCAACAAAGACTGATACATTTACCTAAAGATTCATTCTAATTTGGATAGGGGTAAATGACCATCATACGCACATTACCTACTTCAGGCTGGAGTGATCTATAGACATGCAGGAGTGATCTATAGACATGCATGTGAGGAGTCACATTTTCTACTCCATGATGGAGCGATCTATAGACGTGCATATGAAAAGACACTACATTAACATAGAAAGCTCATGAACTTTTCATGTGGAGGAGAAATTTCAACTAAGGAGAAATATGTATACAACTAAGGAGAATACCTCCCTTGGTAAGAGGGACTATTGATTTTTTGTAGCATTAGGAGGTATTCTTGAATGGATAAAGAGGTCTCCAAGTTAGCCCAAGAAATAAAAAAAAAATAAAAAAAATTGGAGGAACAAGTTGGCCCATGAAGGTGAAGGGACATATACCTTGGGGTATTTCACCCCATTTGAATTATTTGAATAGGAATTGTGATTCCTCAATTCTACAACATTAAAGAAAACAAGTTTGAGAAAGAAAAATTGGTTTTGCAGATAATCCTTTTCTCTCTCTCTTGGCCACATGTGAGGATGCGAAGTTGACCAAGTTATATCTTTGTTTCACCAAGTTGAATGGACATTTACTAAGTTGTTTGACCTCAGTTTTGATCGTAGAACTGTACAACATTGATTGTAGGCCATAGAGTTGAACTCATGGCTAGGGCCAAATTTTGACTACAAGTTGACTATTTGACCAACGTTAACTCTTGACCCTTTTAGCTGGTTTGAACAATGTTGAATTGTTATATATTTTACTAGGTTTGAATGGTATTTGACTTGGATTATGGGCACAAAATTATAGACAAAATTTATGATTTTGTAAACCTTACTGAAGAATAATTTCTCCTAAAGAAATGTTGCTGGTTTTTCTCCCAAGGCTGGGTCTCCCAGGGTAAAAATATTGTCTCTATTGTGCATGCTTGTATTTATGTGATCTTTAATATTTACACCACATTTATTGTTGATATTTTATGAATTGTAATTACATAACAATATCAGTGGAATAAGAATATTGTGTGCAAATCATTAGGAAGTAATTATTTGGCACAAAGTTGTATTCTATTGTGAATCTTGTATAAAATTCAACACTTCCATAGAGTCTAATTCATCATCCTTTTATTTAAACTCTAACTTCTCTGGTTCTTTCTCCTTTAGTAGGAATTCAAGTTTGACAACATCTTTGATTTCTCTAAATATTATATCTTGACTATACACAACCTTCTTAGTTTCTAGGTTCCAAGGCTTATAACCTTCCATACCATATTTATATATAACAAAGATACACTTTTAAACTTTCTTATTTAGCCTACCCCTATTCTCCTTTGGAACATGTACATAATAATCACACCCAAATTCTTTAAGATGTTTAATAAGGGGTTTCTTACGAGTCCATACCTCTTGATAATTCTTATGATCCAACATTGATGAGGGTGATCTATTTACTAGGTAAAGCACAATATCCTCTACTTCTACCCATATTTCCTATCCAAAACTGAGACCACTAATCATGCTCCTCCATTAGCATCATATTTATACTTTCTGCAACTCCATTTTGTTGAGGTCTGTGTGGATTAGTATTATGCCTTGCTATACCTCACTTCTTATAGAATTATTCAAATTCATTCCCACAAAATTCTCCATTATTATATGTCCTCAACACCTTAACTTTATTCTCTGTCTAATTTTATAAAATCCTTATGCTCTTTGAATTTGTCAAATGTTTTTGATTTATTCTTAAGGAAATAAATCCATGTATTCCTAAAGAAGTCATCTATAAATGAGACATAGTGCACATATTTGTCTAGTCTTTATCTAATTTTCCATAAGAGCCTTAAACTCTTTGAATTTGTCAAAAACTTTAGATTTCTTCTTAAGGAAATAAATACATGTATTCCTAAAAGATTCACTGATAAATGAGACATAGTACACATATTTACCTAGTGATGGAACCAACACAGATCCAAACACATTACTATGGACCAAATATAATATCCCCTCTACCCTCATAGCACACGAGGAGAATCTTACCTTATTCTACTTCTCATATAAACAATGTTCACAAAAATAAAAACCCATAGAGAAATTAGACATAATTTCTACACTACAATTACCATGTGGTACTCGAAATCCATTCTCTCTTATATGCCCAAGTATTTGATGCCACAACATAGTCCTTTCTCTAGAGGTTGAGTAGTTTCTCCTTCTTCAACTCCACTCTCAAGAACATCGAAATTGTTGCACCCATCACTAAAAATTATTTGTAGTATCTTTTACAAAGTTCCAATCCAAACTCCCCTAAGCAACACCATTTCTCCTCAATGGCTTGAAGCATCCTGCAAGTATCATTTTCAAACATTGATTCTACACTCGCAACACTCATCTTCCTTACAAAAATCAAATTTCTATCCAATCCTAGGATGTGTAGAACAATCAGAAGTGCTTTAATCCTTCCACCCCTGAGCTTCAACTTGACTTTTCCTTGTCTTATGATTCTAGTTGTTAAGTCATCTCCTAGGAAAAAATCACCTCCATCATATCTTTTGTACTCACAAAACCACTTCCTATGAGGATTCATATCAAAGAACACCTCTAAGTCGACTAGCCATGCCTCATGATCTACGTGTGTAATTGAAGAAGCCAAGTACAAATCCCCTCCTTCATTTGAGGAGGTTTTGATTTTGTATAAGGAGCGTCATTAAATCCCTTCCTTTCTCAATGATTTTTTATCTACAGTTTTTCTCTTAATTCCATTGTTTTCCACATCTCCAACATACCTTTACAAATTTTGGTAGAGATTTAGATCTCATTCTAGATTTAGATCTCCCACTTGAAGACATTTTTATTTCTATTCTAGGAGCATCTTATTATAGACAAGGTATTTGTGTTCTAACTTTCCATGATTCCTATCTCATCTTCTCTGATAACAAGGACGAGACTATTTCAATAAAACTTAAAGTAGTTACATTTCTACCTATGGGAACAAATAGACTATCCCATGAGTCTAGTAAAGAACACAACAATCTAATACAATTATCTTGATATGAAATCTTAATATCAACATATAATAAATAACTTACCACAATATTGAAGGCATTCAAATTCTCTATCACCGAGTCTCCATCTGGCATCCTAGGGTTATAAAACTTTTTATGCAGGAGAAATTTGTTCACGGGGGACTTATATTGATACAAAGTCCTTAAATTGTTCTAGAATGACTTCATTGTATCTTCTCTTAAAACACTTAGTAATTCTAAATCCAAGAGACACAAATGTAACGTTTCTTTTCCTTTTGATCCAACTTTGTCCAATATTTTGTCAACATCCCTATTGGTGCAATACTTGGGTCCATAGAAATCCACTGGTATTTGTCCATAAACAAATATTCCACTTTGATCTTCCACAACTCAAAACTATGCTCACTTAATTTCTATCTAACTTTGAACTACTCATGATTTCATTTCACTAGAACAAAGTCTACCATAAGCTCAAGCCAAACCCCTTAGCCACAAAAGCATCTTGTTGAAGTGAAAATTGCTCTGATACCAAATGTAGGTTTTAAACATGTACAAATAAGTGCTACAATAGATTCTTAATAATATAGAAAAGATGCAATGGCACACACACATATATATTTTACCTTGGAAACCCAAATTGGGAAAACCAAAAATATTTTTCAATATATTCTTCTTTATAACAAATATATATATATATATATATATAGAGAGAGAGAGAGAGAGAGAGAGAGAGGGGACTTGGGGGGGGGGGGGGGGGGGGGGGGGGGGGGGGGGGGGGGGGGGGGTGGTCCTATGACATCCATAGAATACCAATCTATTTACCCTAGATTAAAATACAATTGTAGTTCCTTAACCAAAATTACAAAACCATGGGCTAAACCACCATGCACCACCAAATTGCTAAAAATGAAAATTATGTGCCAAAAACTGCTAAAAATAGACGTATATATATTTTAGACGTATATATATATATATATATATATATTATATATATATATATATATATATCTTGTTTTCCCTGTGGGTGCTACCTTTGAGCCCCCTGTTACACCTAGCACAATGTACAACCCATGAAGTTAGTCATGCAAAGAATATAACATACCCAACAATAATTAACATACACCAACCAATGCATGGTGAAAGTGTTATTATTCCACTTGGGCATGATATAAGTCTGGTAATGACAATCATTTTATATTTTGACACTTCATTACTAGATTATGAAGCACTATTGCTTCTACTATTTATTTAAAATAATCAACATCTACTCCACCTAATCCTTTTACTATGGATTTTTAGAAACATTATCTTACACATTTTGATCAATCATAGCCAAATTTTAATAGATATGTTATATCAACATCTTATTATACCCTGCCTCATCAAGGAATATAGCATTCACCTCGCAATAATATGGCATTGACCGTGCATTATTTTGCTGTTTTTTTTCCAATTTTAACCAAAGTTTATGGAAAATGCTGAATTTTTCTATTTTCCATGAATTCAAATATAATTTTCTAATTGTCAGGAAATATTATTTCTAATTTTCAATTGGCCTAGCAACTTCCGTTGGGACATAATTTCCCTAGTGGAGAGCGTTTTATTTTTATTATTTTTCAGTGCCTAACAATTTATTTAAAAAATAAAATAAACTAATTTCCTCAATGGCTAAATAATGACATTGACATTGTTATCATATTGCTCTTCCCCATGATGAAAGAATTGATGCAGTTGCAGTTCCTTTGCATGGGCGAGGGGTGGGGGGGGGGAGATGGGGGGTCATACAAATTTATAGATAATATATTATATGAACATTTATGGAGGATGGGGTATGTGTGGGAGAAAAAGAAATATTATTGTGTTTCATTGTGCAAAGTACGAAGTATGTGCAAGAGAGTAGTTGCATAGAGATTTTGATTAATATTGTTAATTTCCATTGTGTGGCATGGTGCATAGGGCATTGTAAAACTATTAATGTTATATTGTGAGATTTTTTGTGCACAATGGATTTACTGTGAAATTATATGTGTGGGAGAACGATGGGTTTCATGAGTGCTCTCACAATGTGTTATTTCTCTAAACATTGGTGTTAGAATTGAATCTTTTTAGAGCATGGAGTATGTGCGGGAGATTTCATTGTGCGGAGATTTTATTAGGACGAGGTGTTTTGGGAGAATGGGGGTTGCATGTGAAAATTAATGTTAAACTATTAATGTTAATTTGTTATTATTATTATTATATTTCATTGTACAAAGCTTTGACTATGCAAAATATAGGGTGATCGTATATCGTATATCGTATGAATGTTTATAGAGGATGAGGTATGTGCAAGAGAGAGGGGAATATTATTATGTTTTGTTGTGCAGATATTTTACTGTGCGAAGTATGTAGCAAGAGAACATAATGATTAAAATTGTTAATTTTCATTGTACGAGGTTTTTACTGTGGATCTGCACAAGAGAATGGGTGATGCATATGGAAATTATTGTTAAACTATTAATGTTAATATGGCATATTTTTGTGCTGAAAGGATTTTCTGTGAAATGTGGCACATATGAATTGTGTTATATTGGAAGCATGTGTGTTTTCTATTAGCGATAAAAAACCTAGAAAGTGCAGGAAAACAAGGGGGTTTCGTGGGTTCTCTGACTGTCTTATCGTTTTGAACGAGGTATGTGTGGGAAATTTCATAGTGTCAATCTTTTACTGTGCTAAGATTTTATCTTGGAAACTTTATTCGGGAGGAAAGAGAAATTAATGCTAAACAATTGTTATTATTATTTTCATTGTGCGGAGCTTTGACTCTACGGAAGATGGGATATGTCTACCGATTTATAGAAATACATATAGATGTTATACATGGAGATTAGTTGTTATTTTTAAATCCAGTTATAATTCCTTGTTCTAATGTTCAAGAATTCAAAGAAGGATTGACATGAAGCTATTTCCTTGTTCTAATGTTCAAAAATTCGAAAAAGGATTGACATGAAGCTATTCTAAACTTATTTGCTTTATTAACGAGAAAAAAAAAGAAAACTAACAATGATCTAAATTACTACATATTCTCGATATTAGAACTAAAGAAGCACTGATCTATTGCTTTGCAAGTCTAGAATCGTGTTCCATAGAGAAAGTAGTTGTGCGGATGAAGTTGTGCGAAGGTTGTTGTGAGTGGGAAAATGTTATGTGAAAGTTTTGTGCAAAGTTTACTAAGATAATAAATATACAAATCCCTTTTTTAATTCTTATTTAGGGACGTATTTCACAACATATAATCATTAGTTAATATTATTTATGAATGACAATGACTAAGGGCGGTATTGAGTGTGGAAGTAGTTGGGCGAACGAAGTTATGCAAAGATGGTTCTGTGTGTGTGGAGGTTATGTGGAGAACAAATGCATGTGCATAATTTGTGCGGAGGAAATCCATTGTACGAAGGAAACCTTCAAGCTTTCACTCTGCACAATCAAATACCTTCCACATAATAAGGTTTAATAGGGGATACATAAAGTCTAATAAACATTACTATTTTATTTTAAATAAGCAACATTGACTTATTTTAGTAAGGATTTTAATAATAATAAATAATAAATATTAAATAAGAAACATTACTATTTCATTCTAAATAACATGGAAACTATTCATTACTAATAACGATCGATTTCGTGAGGATTACTTGCATTCAATCAATGCAAATTTTTCATTTTGTTAGTGGATCATTGACCAAAATCTTAATTTTGTCGATTATAATGTTATCTGGTGATTATAGAAATTATGGTAATATCTTTATATCCTAATACGAATTGTGTAAAATTGTTTTTTGTCACTTCCCCTAGCTGTATGTCATCAATATTGCATCGAAGACATTGAGACAATTAAAAATCTAGATAATGATTAGGCTAATTAAAAATGTAACCATAAATTTGTTAGTTTTGCAGTTTTTAAACTCTCGTTATCGTTTTTTTTTTCTTATACTACACTGCAAATGAAAAAGTGTGCACTTTCATTTTTTCCAGACATACTCCGTGTTTGGCACATTTTTGATTGCAGAATACTCTGTGGATTTTTCCTAGTGCATGAAGGATCTGCATTTCTGTACAGATATTGGCAAATGCTTGTGCGAACAAGTTTCTCTTTGTGAGGATCTGTACAACTATTGGAAAATGCTTGTGCAAACAAGTTTTTCTTTGTGAGGAGAAAAACCATAGTTGATGGAATGTTAGTTGTTTTCCAGATTTATGATATATTGCAAAATACATTTTTTATTTTCAATTGATTCTGAACGACAACTCCAATGTTTTTTGTGTGTGAGAGAATTGTGCAGGGGGGAGTGAATGCAGAAGTACGAAACTTTATGATAGAAAAATTGCATTTTTTATTCTGTATACTCGTTCTTTGGCGTAAATAATAAATCAAAGGGTCTAAATTTTATGAGGCTTTTGTGACATATTGTTAATTATTATTATTATTTTTTGTAAATGCAACAAGAAAATATAGTTTTGACTTTTCCTTGGTCAGACTAGATTAGAATTCAAATTTCTATTTCAGCAGAATACTTGGAGGTAGTTAACTGAGGTGACATGGCTCTTGTCACTTAGTTAACTCAGTAAATTCGAGTTGGAGACACTTGAGTTTAGTTCTACATGATTGATTTCTAATTTGTAGCAATCTATTTCAGTTAATTTGAGTTATTGTTATTTTAACTAGTTATACTTGCCAAAACAACTAGTGGAGGTCAGGTTGTGGATGTGTAACTTCAACCACACTCAGTGATAAACCAATTAACTGATCAATCAACCCAAAATAATTGTTTCATGTAGAGAATTCAAGTTACCTAGTTGAGATGGAGATTCCAAGGCAATGTACTATCAATTGTAGCATATTCCCATGTGTACAAGTGGTGCATGCAGTCATAGATTGACCTAAGGCTATTGCACAATTCCTTGGTGTGAAATTCCTAAAAAATAGGGGCAATTTCCCAAGGGAACAATGCAAGGAAATATGAGCTTGGGAAGGCTTGAAATTAGCTAAGTGTTGGGCTAGGTTCAATCAGTCAGGAAGAGGGATAAACTATACACTTGCAGGGTGTGCTCAGGCTTGAGAAAGCATTGTATTCTTCTCTATTATCTAATTAATGCAATACAGATAGTAAGGGGTTTTGAGCAGTTGCTTTCCCCTAGATAAATCTTTGTGCATGTGTGATATTTCATTTTTCATGTCTATGGTTCTTGTTTTAGATGGTGAATTAACTTCTGTAGATCAGTAGAGTAGCTTCAAGTCTTGTGATTTAGTAAATTTCATGAGAAATATTGAATCTACACATTAATTTCTACATGGTATTATAGCTGGAACCACTGTAGAGAAGATATTTCGAAGTTTCCATTATAGGAGATTTGAATTTGAAGATCAGTGTTGTAGGTTTTCTTCAGGATTGAGAAGATGGCTTTCAATCGACTCAGGCTTGAGTATGCCTTGGAAGGCACCTTAAACTTTATTGCATGGAAGGACCACATGGAGGCAATATTAGATGATAATGGGCTGCTAGAATACATCAAGACAGATGTAGCAAACCCCAAGCATATTATGCCCAAAATATTTCTTAGTGGAATAAGGATGTGGCCAAAGCGAGGAGAATCATATTGCAGGAAGTTTGGGACCATATTGTCTCGAATATCCATAAAAAAGAGACTTTTCTCACAATGTGGGAAGGCACTGACATAATCGTTCGATAAAAATAGTGACCACAGGAAGCTGACACTCAAGGACAAGATTCGAAGTATCAAGATGCAAAAGAATGACATAATTCAACAGTACCTGAGTAGGTTTACACAATGTTGTGATGAACTTGGAGGGGTACATGTTCATGTCCTTGAATATGACTTGGCAACTCTAGCCCTTTGGGCCTTCCCAATAGCTAACATAACTATCGAGATTCGGTAAATTGTAGAGAGAAACTACCAAGTTGGGAGTGGTTATAGTCTGATCTAGTGTAGGAAGAAATAAGGTGGAACACCAGAAACTATTAGAAATACTGAGAGGGGGGTGAATCAGTATTTCTTTTCAATTGTTATTATCAGTTTAGATTCTTTACAATTTTAATCAAAGAAATGATTTTATTAAATATAGAAAAATATTGAATACAATTGTATCTGATTAATTTTTCCAAGCATCAACTTGGACTTTGATGAGGCTCCAACCTCTAGGGCTCCGACCCTATCTTTTCAAGGAACCAACCTTGGATTTAGGAGCACCAACTCCAAGGACACCAATCCTTCCAATTCTGAGGCACCAACCCCAAGGGCTCTAACCCTATAGTTTTTCTTTGTCAATAAATGTTTTGATTGTATTACACTGCTCCCTGTCCTTGTGATCTTTGTAACAGATTGCGGTCTGCACTACATAACTACTTCAGGAGTGACTACTTCTCACTGTCTTACTTCCAAGGAATATACTCATACATACTTCAATGCTGGTGTAGTCTATTGCTTCCTTCAAATGATGATTGATGAACCCTTATTTCGTTTACAGAACTGTTCTCCAGATTGCGTTCTATACTTCTTCCACAGATTACAAGTTCGAGCCCTTTTAGAGATTAACCCAACCAACAGACTTGCTCAACCTTCGGCTTCCTTCCTTTTGCTGGACCTTTGGCTTCCTTCTTCATGATGGACCTTTGACTTTCATCTTCGACCTTCGGCTCTCTCTATTTCTTCAAGTTCACGAGTTGTGAACTGTCAATTCTTCTTTGTGCCCAATGCCAAGATCGATACTTGAGGTGAGGCATTTTAACCTGTATTTATACGAGTCTCACCAATAACCAAGAGACATGTTCATTGGAGGGAGAGGCCGACTTATGAATATTCATCCAATTATTCACAGACTTGTTTATTTACAGAAAATTTCATAGGAGAGGTCGTACCCACATGAGGTCCCACATCCACGTCATCACCTCAATCGCAATCACAACTTTCAGAGGTCTTTTACAAGTCGTGCTCATAACATAGTTGATTTTCGATTGCCCCTACTAGATGTGATATTATATTAAACTATTTTGATAACTCCGTTGGGTCCACCACACTATCGCAATCGGCAGTCCGGGGTCCACCACTCTATCGCAATCGGCGGTCCGGTGTCCACCACTCTATCGCAATCGGCGGTCTGCAATACTATCGCAATCGGCGTTTTGACCGTGACAACCCTTTATGATTTTCGATATGATACGACAGATGCGATAAGGTGTATTATAATGGAACCATCGGGTCCGCAGTACATATTACAATCGAGGGTTTTGGTGTGACATTTCTTTAAGACTGGCGATATGACTTTTGACGAGGCAGACACGATATTACATTAGGGCGTGTTTTATTGAAGCAGTCGGGTCGCAGCTCAAATCGCAATCGCAGATTTTAATGTGACATATGATAAAGCCCGCCGATAAAGCCGCCGATATGTTATACTGTCGATATGTTAAACTTTGATGCACTATGGAATTTTAAAGGGTTTTCCACGGTTTAATCTTCTGATTGGGTTCTGTTGATGCCTCGAAAATCGCTGCAACAACATAGGGGAAACCACCCGGTCTGGACCTTAGTACAGCTCCTTTTCCGTTTGGAATAGTGGCTCCGACTGGGGATAATGGGACCAGTTTCCCAGAAATAGATAAAATGGGATGGATGAGTGACTTATAGATTATGCTAGTGATAAGCAAACAACTAAAAACTATCGGCATGAATATAATAACTATAATCTACCCCGGGGTTTTATCGATCTCTAAAGTGTAGCATTTGATGATCTGAGCTTTTAGACAGGCATATAGATGACTCTGTCTCTAAAAATAGATATTAAATTATTCAAGATTGCTATGCATAAATAGTTACACAAAGCGATAACATGGAAGTTACTACACTTTATCATTTATATCATTGTTACATGCATGATTAAAGAAAAGGCAAATCGCAAAACATCCAATAGTGGGCTGAGATAGAGATTTGCTGTTACAACGCATACATGTATTCAACAATAGCAAGAATATATAGCATAACAATTCATATAAAAGAAATGACTTTAGACATAGATAAAAGTACCATATGAGCTGCGGCACATTCCCAAATATCAATCGCTATTAGCAGTTCCTCCTCCAACACAGAAATCGTCCTCAACAAAGGCAATAGTGCGCAATTGTATTAAAAATTTAATGTCGAATTCAGAACAATTGGTCCAATTTCATAAAAGAATAGTGACTGAAGCACAGTAGTGAAAACTTCAGCCTATTAAGTCTGTTACAAAATTTTACGACCCTTTCCAAAACAATGAAAGGGTCTATAAATACTAATCTAATTTAAATATCTACTAAACAGAAATCCTACTAAGCTGGTATCAATAACTCTTGATCCTGTTTTGGTTGGCGATCTGGCAAGCGGGAAGGTGACTCATTAAGTCGGCTGCTTTCCTTTGAATCTGAGCTGATTTAATGCAAGCATTGGCTCAACTTCCGGGGGTTTGTTGAGGCACGAACTGATCTGTGCAGCGTAGGTGGCATCTTGGATATCGGGAATTATACACCCGATTGCGTCTGTAAGGCACTTTAGGGCAGATCTCTGTGTATGTGGCTTGATTAAAAAGAGCCAATATGCATCTGAGGTTAAGCTTTTAACTCCAACGATTAATCTTCCTTTTTCCTCTAATTCAGGGTAGCATGTTTGCTCTAATGTATTTGTGGTTGTCATCTTTCCCGGTGTACATTGAGAAATCATATTGGCCAGGTAAAGAGTGTTATTGACTAGATCTACTAGATTGTTGGCGGTTGATTTACATCTTGAAGCCGCCCTTTCTGCTTTCATCATTTGAGTGTGCCATTCTGTGAAAAGTATATCTTTATGCGTTTCTATAATCCTGGGCAATTTTGCTGCTTTTCCCAAATCAGTATCTTGCCATTCAAGATATGCAGTAATGGCTTCGTCCGCTTGATCTAGTTCAGTCCTGGCGTTTTCTACCTGCTGATTTATTGCTGTAGTTAGCTCACATAGTGGCTCAGCTTGAGCGATCTGTTGACATAAGAGTCTGACCTGAGATATCAACGCTTTGTTTATCAATAATGCCTCTGATTTAAACTCTTTTACCTGCGACGCGCCCTTCATCTTTTCCAGCTGCGATGACATTTGAGCGATTTGCTCATCTTTGGTCTTTATCATTTGCTCATTCGCCACTCTCAAATTTTCCAATGCCTCCGACAATTCTTTTTTGTTTCTGGATTGCACCCTGATCAATCCTTTGCCTTTCCGCTTGCAATTGCTGAGTCAACTGATTGTTCTCTTACTGTTGTGCCAGCAACAGTTCTTCTGCTTGTGCTACCCTTTGCTTTGTTTCACATTCTGTCTGTAACGCAAAGATTTCTTGGTCCTTATTTTTCAATAGAAGGCTTACCTCCGATGCTTGTCAATTGTTGCCGCCGAATAAGCGCCCGCATACTGTGATAGATTTGTTAAGTCATCGGAGGGATCCAATTCCTCCTCCATACTACTTTACCGGCCGTGCGCTCGTGGCGTTGTGCCGCGTCTCTCCGCTCTGTCTTCTGCCCCGCGTTGCTGTTCTTGTCAGTGAGATCTGTAGGAGGGAGGGGTAAGGGGGGATCCTCCTTGCCATCTTACCGTGACCGTTTGTTCTGGGAAGATAGAAGGTTGATCAATCCTTCGTCTCTTCCTTGACCGCTTTAACAACTGCCCTGTGTCTTGGGCTGTAGAAACATCCAATGGTGGAATATCTTCTATCTGTAGAATAATCTGGTCAGAGGGGTCTTTTGAATAACTTCAACTTCCTTAGAACTTGGTGGGCCGCTGATTCCACTTGGAACCTGAGGAGAGTAACATCCTGAGTATCATTTGTCTTAGAAGTATCCCCATCTTTTGAACATTCCAATCCACTGATGATGGAGTGAAATTGCTGCCATTCTTGTAATAATTGGGGTCTATAGTAGTATCTACATTGGTGGTTTGCTTCTGCTTTTCTTCTCCTGCTCTTTCCTCTGCTGCTCCTCTTTTTCTTTCCTCTGTTGCTCCTCTTTTTTCTTTCCTCTATTTTCTTCTTGTTCCCTTTTCTGCCTATCTGCCAGTTCTTTTCCTGCCTTTCTTCTTGTTCCCTCATCTGCTTATTTGCCAGTTCTTTCTCCTGTTGCTTCTTCTCTCTGCCTCTCCTCCTGTTCCTTGGACTGTTCCTGAACAGGTCCGCTTGATGATGACGCTGGGGTTGTTGCCAGTAAATCCAGAGGCAGAGTTTGCAACCTCTGTTCTCTGAGTTTATTGAACTCAGTTAATCCCTCATCATTATATTGCATCCTAGCGAGTTCTTTAGCATGTCCTATTGATTCGGAGGCAACGAACAGGTCATCAAACATATCTTTCTGATGCTCAAACCTTGTTAATTTGGCCTGTTCTAATGCATTGTAAGCAGTCTTTTTTGGGTCGTATGGTCTGTTTGGGATTGTGGCCAGAGTTAAAGACTGAAGCTTCGTGGCTTCCTTTTCTGCATGTTTAAGATCATGCAGAGTATAAACACCACATCTGAAGGGAAAAGATGGCCATCCCTTCTTCTTTTCTCTTTTGAGAGTTTGTGTAGTACTCTCAGCCATGATTTGATATGCAATTTCCCTTGCTAGCAGCTTATCTGGAACATATAGAGGAAGAACATGTGGGTCGGCTTCACTGCCGAAAACTCTGATATAGGTGAAATTTTCTTCTCCAAACCAACTTGCTACTGCTGGTAAATCAAAGGAAGCTTGATAGGAGATTTTTGAAATGGGTTTATCAAAAATGGAATAGTAAATGGGCACCATAAAACCATTACAGATTTGATACAGGTGGTCTTTATAAGAAGACTTCCACAATTTTTGATGATATATATGAATGGGTGAAGGGTCCTGTGCAGTCCACCTCCACCCGAGAATAGGAAATTCGGAATTGAAACAAAGGGTGTCTAAGATATATGCACTATAGTAGAACAGGGGCATTTTCCTTCTGAAACAACAGTCTGAGATCTAAAATCACGAACAGCTACTGCTAATTTATCCGAAAGAATAGTAGCCCAATCCATAATCCAACTGTTTACTGCTGCCTCCATTAAAGGAACCATTTCAATGGTAAAATTGGCAGAATCATGCAATCCCCACAGCCTACACATCATAATCCCCGCATAACAATAAGGAGAAGCCAAAGAATCGACCGAGTACTTACCGGAGGATTCGTGCTTGTGCTTGTTGGGATTTTGCCTCCAATCCTTGATAGGTTCAGATTCGATCTCATTCTCGCTTGCAAACTTCTCCAGGAAGGCCTTGTTATATATTTTCTCTGGCTCGGGCAAATGATACATTTGCCTTAGGTCATCTGGCTTGAATGATCCGAAAATCCTCCCATCTCTGGTCTTAAAGTTCTGTCCAAAATGGGGATTTCTTCAATCGCCCATTGCACAACGTCTGTATAGGAAGAATCTGTTCTCTGGCCGCTATCCTGTGAAGGAAAGAGTCGGCCAAATCTTTGAGAGTTGCATCAGACTTCTTGAGTAGGTCCACACTAGCTTCTGTCACTGTCTTTTCTGGTTGCTCAGCTTCAATTAGGTATAAGTGCCCCCTGCCAAGTAACTCTGGTGAGCCCTGTGCATGTGGTATCGGATATTAGTCCCTTCTTCTTATTTGCGACCGCTTTTCCTGCAGTTGGTGTTGCGAAAGCACTTGCAGTCTTCTTGGACTTCTTTCCCATCTTCTCAGGCCTAGCTTCTACGAATGAATTCTGCACAAAGAGGCAATTGGGCGTAATACACAGAGATAGCGATGAAAAACTCTTAAGTGATACAACACATATGAATAGATGCGTAACTGAAGAATTTTAGCTTTTAAAATGGGCGCGGATACAATCCGTAAAAAGATTTTAGGACATGATCTTATTAATTAGCCGTTTTCAATCCGTCATTCCTTAAATGCCCATTATATCGTTATTTGGGTGAACGATTCACTTAAGCATGCAATGGACGTTTTGGCGGTTGAGCATAGATGAAGGATTGCGTGAGAGATCAAGCTTTTATTACAAATGAATTGTGCCATCCCATCACTTAACGGCTCTTCGTTGAAAACCGCGCTTTATCGGATCGCAATCGGGGATATAATTAGTGCGCTTTAATGTGTGTATTGGATATCACCGATCGCCGAATGCGATATCGCATCGGCGAAAAGCTTTGAGCGCAATAAGAGTTGGGTGAGATTGCCGCCGATATCCGATTCTAGATTGCGCATCGCATCGGGACAAGTCTTTGGGAACATCACAACTGTTGTAGCGTGTCGCCGATCGCCGAATTTGCCGAATGTGTATCGGGTCGGGACTATTGGCATGGGGCATTATAACATGTACATGGAATATCGCCGATCGCCGAATGCGCATCAGCGCGAAAACTTTGGGGTGCTTAATTATAATTCATGTGTCATTGCGATATGCGATCTTGCGATCGCTTTATCGCAATGACAAATCATTACATGATTTCTTTTAAGGGTTTGCCCAGAAAGTTTTATAAAGTGCATTTATTCATTTATTGGACTTTTTTGGATTACAATAGCATTGATACCAAATTAAATTCTAAAGGGACCCATTTCATACGTTAATATTTATAAGTAAAGATGATATGAAATGGGGGGTTTTGTAGAGCACAACAGGTTCTTAGTTCTTCCCTTTAGCTCTTTCTCTGCTACGTGTTCCTCTTTTCTCCTTTTTATGTTGCTACTCTTTCAATGTAATGCCCTATTTCTTCACGGATTTGCTATGCACGTAATGTTGTTGGCTCTACTTGGCTTCACATCATCATTTAATATCCTAGAATATTTCCATATTGACATCAATGACAATCTAGATCAATAGAAATGAGTGCACATTCAAGGGAAAGGATGAGGAGAATTACACCTTGGTTGGAAAGGCAAAGAAATGGAAGGGGAAGAAATCCCAATCCAAAGAAGATTCGAGTCAAGCGGGAAAGAAGAAAGACTTTTGGAGAAATCAAGTACTTTCACTGTCATGAATTTATGCACTATGCAACGAAGTGTCCACACAAGAAGGAAATCAAGAAGACCGCAGGAGGAGAAGTGGGTGAAGCTTTGGCTTCATAGTTCAAAATTGATTTTACCCTCATTGCATGCATGGCAAACATAGTGATGGGTAGTGTGTGGTATCTCGATAGCGGTGCCTCATTCCACATGATGGGGAACAAATAATTTTTTAGTGACTTGGAGGAGAAGGATCTCTAGATGCACATCGATATGGGAGATGATGGAAGGTATAGCGCAACCAATATTGGTATAGTTACTTTTCAGAGGGAGTCTGGCTCCCCTCTCAAGCTCAAGGATGTGATGTTTGTACCAAGTCTGAAGAAGAATCTAGTTTCTGTAGCTATGTTGGAAGACCGTGGCTATGATGTGATATTCATCAAAGGGAAGGCTTTCATGAGACACTTCGCCAAGGAACAAGTAGAGAAGATCAGGGTTCGAACAAAGAACCTCTATAGATTAGATGTGGAATACTATGCAACATTGAGCACAAAATTAGAGAAGGTGTAGAGTTGAGATGTCAACGAATTATGGCATAGAAGACTTGGCCACTTGCATCATGGCGCTTTGAAGATCATGCAACGTATTTACATGCCCCCCAAAGGATCACTAGAGAAGCAGGATACATGCAAAGGGTGTATGTTGGAGAAGTGCACAAAATCCACCTTCAATGATCGGGACAACAGGGCACATGCAGTGCTTGAAAGGATCCACTCTGATGTCTGTGGACCTTTCTCAATATCCTCCACTGCCAAGCAAAAGTATTATGTTATATTTGTAGATTATTTTTCACAGAAGTGCTAGATTTACCTAATGCAGAAGAAAAACCAGAAATTCTCCGAATTATTGAATTTAAAGCACTTGTTGAGAAAGAAACTAGAAAGAAAGTGAAGGCTCTCAGGAGCGATAATGGAGGTGAATACGTGTTGAATGAGTTAAAAAATTTATGTGCAAAGGAAGGTATTTGACGGGAGTTGAAATCACTTCATAAAACACAAAAAAATGGGGTGGTTGAGAGGAAGAACAAAATTATTGTGGGAGACGAAAGGTCGATGTTGCATAACCAAATCCTACCTTTGCACTTATGGGATGAAGCATGCAACACAATGATTTATTTTTAGAACAAGAGTCGTCACAGGATTCTTGGCATGAGTACACCAGAGGAAGCTTTTTCAGGGAAGAAAACAAATTTGTCACACTTCAGGATCTTTGGACCATCAGTTTACTCTCATTTTTATAAGGAAGCAAGGAAAAAGGTAAAGCTGACAACAAGGTTGGGCATATTTGTGGGGTACACAGACATACCTCACAACTATCATGTGTAATTTCCATCTCTCAGGATGACAGTAGTCAGGAGGGATGTGAAGTTCGATGAGGAGATGGAAATGAGGTGTTCTCTTGAGAGGGAGCTTTAGTTGCAACCTGATCAGGAGATTTTGGATCCAAAGGAATAACCTCAAGAGGTTGTGGAGCAAGCATAAGAAGAGGATCAGAAAGTGGAGACATCCACTCAAGAAGAGACATCTAAAGAAGGGAGGAAGTGAACTAAGGAAGATAACAAATTATTGCAAGATGTTAGAGAGAATGTGGGAATTCCACATCACAGCATAGGCAGACGAGGTCACCGGATCGATACACTGGCTACATGTATCTAATGAGTGAGCTTGTAGATACTGAGCCATCCTCATTCGAGGAAGTTGTAGAGAAATCGATATGGGTTGATGATATGGTAGAGGAATATGATTCCATTGTCAGAAACAATGTTTGGGAGTGGCCCCAAGACCAACAGACAAATTAGTGGTTGGTTTTGTTATCGTTCTATATTTTTGAGGTTGAGGGAGTAAACACATAGGACAACATCAAAACCACTTTGGAAGTTGGGATCTAGCCCTGCCAGCTTCAGCGAGGATCTCTCTGTTTAATTTAGCTTTGTTTAGTGTAGGTTTTAGGCTAGCTATGATTGAATTTGTTTGTTTTGTTTGAAAGGTTTGATTGATTTTAGTGTTATAATCCCATTGGGATATGGAGTCTATAAACTAAACTGGAATTTGCATCAATTTTTAGAGGAGTTCTCACAGGGCAAGCTAGGTTGCAGTAAATGGATCTTTTCAGAAATTAAGTGAATTGTGGAATAGCAGAAGTGTAAGGTTCAGTAGAGACCAAAGAGAAATTAAGAATTCCTTGATCTAACTTAAGTGGAAAACATTTAAATTAACAACAACCAAAATAGGGTGCTCTTGATAACGAATCCTATTTATCACAATATCTATTGATTAATTCAAATTTAGAATAATAGATTGAAAGAAAAACAATGTTTAAAAAAATAGACAGAATAAATACATCACCATTTAACACACCACATGAATCTTGTGAAAGGTCCCTGTATTATTGATGCTCCGGTACTTCAAAATTACAATATGCAACAGAAATTACATTCAGAAATCAACACTAATACTTCAAACAGTGAAGTATTTATAATAAAAATTACAATAATGCTTTACAAAATCGTTGTCAAACTGACAGTGTATTATTATCCTAATTACAAACTAATATCATCTAATCTTGGAAAAAGAATAGGCCACGTAAGCTGTTGAGGAGAATGGTGGCCCTGTTTGGATGGTTTCAGTTGCTGAGTCATCCCAAAACAGAATGTGATGCTGAACTGACTCTTGTGCTGTCTGTTGTGCTGGAAAAATCGTTTTACTGCTCCAGTGTATTCCTTAATCTAGTAAATCAAGTAACTCTTCCCATCTCTTTTCATTTGGCACTATTAACTTTGTTACCCTGCGGTAGATTTCATCTACCTCTATATATTTAGAAAAAGTTAGTTTCACGGTAAAAATATGTTTTACCTCATTCTGCACATGGAAGACATTTGACATGGTCTCTAGAAATGCCTTTACTGTCATACTCCCTTTGATTCCACTGAATTTAATGCTTCTTTTGGCTACCTCTTTCATCTTTAGGATATAGTCCTCCTAAGTGATCAACTTGTCATTTATGATATAGACATTAGGCATTCCCTTCTGCATTAAGGCTTCAATCCTGTTTGTAAATCTATTCACCTGCAACTCCAAGGTTTCACACCTTTCCTCTAACTGGTCAATGAGATTTCTCTTTGTCAAGACTTTCTTGACTTCCATAATGGTAGCAGTTCTATCACTGACTCCCACTTCCTCCAGCTCATATTTGTACTTTGAGTTTAAGAACCTGATAATATTGGCAACTTTTGTTGGCATTTCTCCCATTTTTTCCTTCCTTGCACAATAGCTTCAGTGGCCTTCTCTATTAACTCTTTCTGTTCAAATATGATTTTGATAGAAGGCCAAATCTCATTCATTGAGTCAATTATGTTCATCCAAATTGTTTCCTTGTCTTGGGCCAAGGTCTAGCCAATTGAAGTGTCTCTCTCTACCTAGCACAAATTTTCCAACAATCTTTTGGATTTCTCCAATTTAGTAGTCCGAGCAGCTTCAGCTTTGGTCTTCTGGACTTCCAAAGCTTTGAGTTGGCCCTGCAAAGTCTCAATTTCCTTTGACTGCAATGACATGTTTTGCAGTGTCTGTGTCACCTGTTCAGCACTGGGAGTCTGGGTTGAAGTAGTAGATGCAGTAGTTGCTCCTGTTGATGGCAGTTGAGAAACAGGTACAAAATCCAAGGGAACAATGGTAATCTTCAAAATGTCTTCCTTCTCCTTTATCATTTTTTCCAACTCTGCTTCCATCTTCCCGATCTATATATTTTGGTTAATAATAAATTTCATCATGTCTGCTTCCTGAGTTGTTCCCTTAATGCTGCAATGTCTAGGTTTTTCTTCCTAATAATCTCTTCAGCAACAATAACATATTTAGGGTCATACCCTATCTTGATTACCAAGTCTTCCAAAGACTTGATCCTGTTATCTTTGGCTAAGGAGGAGACCTTCTCCATCTTCAACTGTGATTGTACATTTGCAAAAGAAACCTGTAATTTGGATAAGGACATGGCAGTGCTAGTCAGAGTGGAGGATATCATCTCACCAGTTTGTTTGTGCATCTCCATTTGATCAATGGGATGTATGTCCTTTGTACTAAAATCAAAGGTGGTGCTCTTGTAGTCAGCTACTGATTTGGGTTGTGAAGTCTGGGCCTCAAGAAAGGCCATTTGCATTTTACCATGCTCAGTATCAAACACTGACAAAAGTCTACTTTGTGAGTTGGAAGTCTGCTTCCAGAATTGGTTGTAAGTGTTGTTCTTCAAGATTTCATTCCTGAGCTTTATCTCTCTGTACCTATCAAACATTGTCTTTTCTTTTTCTATTTGGATAGTGTGTGATTCTAACTCAGTCTCCTTATGACCTTGTGAAGATGAAGGTTTAAAAGGAGATGTAGTGAACTTGGTGGTTGCAGGTGGTGAATCTGTGATGATGATAGCTGCCTGTTCTTCAGTCTCTTTGTCTACTTTCAGTTTGTGAGTCACCTTAGGTCTCTTTTTATAACCGATTCTAAATTATTTAGCTTCACTCCTAGTGGTAGATGATGACCCTTCCTCCCTCTGCCTTTTGCTAGATTTTTCCTGAGGAACAAGAGTCTGCAAACTAGAAGTGGAAACAAGCTGCTCTTCAGCTTCCTGCAGGGTATTTTCTGCCCACTCCAACTGGTTGGCATATTGCTCTATGTCTGTCCTAGAAGTATGGATGTAGGGAGTGTTTTTATTGTCCACTCTGAGTTTTGAAATGATGCCACATGGGTCATAAGACCATGTGAAGCTCAAGCTGAACTTCATTTCCTTTAGTATCTTATTTGCCTCCTCACCTGCTATCCTTGTGTTGCACACAAATGGGCCCACCTGTGTTTTAATTCTGAATTGTGCCTTCTTCTTGGCCACTACAAAGTGGATGTCATTTGAGTTCAACATTTGCCTGATATACTCCAGTGCAAAGATCCTCATTGGGAGGTACTTGGGGAGTTTATAGGGGGCCAATTCACATCCATAGACTCTAATCTCTGTGTAGTTTTGATACAGGTACCAATCTCCAGTCTTTGCTTGGTTTGATAGATGCAGAATTCTTTTGATCTCCTCACTGATTCTGGGCTACACTACACTATTGAGAACATTCATAGCTGGATGAACAAAGTCTTCAATAAATTGTTTGTATGTGAATTCTTGCTGATCTTTCATGACTAGTGAGGTCCAAAAGATCATTGGTTGTTGGTCCCTACATCATCCAACTTCTGCAATGCAAAACTAAACTTTTCTGCTTGATAGTAGATGAACATGTAAATTAAAACAGAGGTGTAACCGAACTACTGCTTTGTAGGAAACTTAATGAATTTCTCATGGATATTGTCAGCCAAGAATTGACTGAAATTGAAAATTATAGAGGGCTTTCTGTCTGTGGAAAATGTGGAGAGGAATCCTAAAATGGGTTCATCTACCCATTGATCAGAATGATAGCCTAGAATGTAAGAAAGGATGGAAATAATATGTTTGGCCTGATCAGGGAAAATGGAAGAAGGATAAGGAGGATTCTTCTTGGGCAATTGGGCATTCTCTGGCAAGAAAATCTCAAAAATTCTAGCTCTGGTGGAAAAATCCAGCTTTTGATAAAGCTGGGTGAGGGCTTCTAAGGAGAAAGGGGCAACATTTTCCACAGAAGGGGCCAACATCATTTGGTCAATAGATTTGGCTGTAATGGTGAAAATAATGTCACTTGTAGGGGCAATTATGGCTCTTTGGGCAGGGACATAACAAGCTTGGCATCTTCTGGTAAATTCTGGGGCTTGGAATGTCAAAGGAAAGATATAGTGGGGGAGGTTTGACTCCTAGAGTCCTATCTCATCAGTCTTATCAGTGTGTTTATCCTCTAACCAGCAAT
This sequence comes from Pinus tabuliformis, assembly GCA_031772625.1. Classification (NCBI taxonomy): domain Eukaryota; kingdom Viridiplantae; phylum Streptophyta; class Pinopsida; order Pinales; family Pinaceae; genus Pinus; species Pinus tabuliformis. Next base: position 1,081,647,767 of record CM062818.1, read on the forward strand.
ACAACTCCAGGAAATCACAGTCACAGAGAGTTTCAGTTATCCTGTAATCCCTGTCTGCTAATGGTGTATGATCCAAATCTATAGAAGGTGGAATTAAAGGGTTAATGGCCTTGTCCTAGGTCTTAGTTTTAGGAGGCATGACTGTAGAAGTTTTTCTGAACAATATAAATATGCAGAGGAGGCTTACCAGGCTTAGAAACGATGACAGTCTGTCAGGCGAAAAGGAAAAAGGTAGGTTAGTGAATGTCGAAGTGCTGGTGGTGAAGAAGCTTTGATGAAGATCACTACAAGAAACTATGAATAGCAGAAACAGTGAAAGATTGAGAATGATGGGCTTTGGATTTATTTAAACATTTGTGACAGAGTCCTGTTGGAAATGGTGCGGGACCATTACTGAACAGTTACCGGGGAAAAATTAAATTGAGAAACGGGTATTAAGCGGGAAAGCATTTAATTGGCCCAATGGTCTAGACAGGTGGTGGGCAGAGAGTGGTGGGGGCGCAGAAGGAACGGGTAAGGGATAGGCAGTTTACGGAGGGGGTGATGGGAAGTAAGTGGGAATCGGCCGGGGGGCGGGTGTGAAATCACTACGATGCGCCACGTAGGGGTAGGGCATGGCAGGAGAAACCACCTTCCAGACCCACCCCGTGGTAAAGGGAGAATGCAAAGGGGAACAAAAAAGAACAAGGGCCATGATGGATCAGGGGAATAGATCCCGAGTTGTTGAATGCGACTGAGGGTAATCACAAACGATAGAAAATATTTTTCCACTTGCGCTTGTATCATTTCCTTTTCAAACTTAGGATAAGGGGGAAATATAGGATATGAAGTATTTTATCCCGACACATATATTTATTCTTTGAACTTAGATAATGGATTAATAATAAAATATTTTGAAATATATTATGCATAGCATGCACTTTTCACTTTCTTCCATATCTTCAAACTTAGGATAAAATTCATGCATGCTAATATTTAAAAAACCACCTAATCTACCTACCCTTAGCTAGACTAGCATTTTTTTATTTTGTCTCTAGGGTGCACTTTTAGACTAGCAAACCCTTATTTATTTTCTTTATGCAGAAAGAAAAACTATCTAACCTATCCCTATTTCTCGTATTGACCTAGATTAAAAAGTTGGGTCAATTCCATTTTCTACCTAACTAATGATTTACCTAGATTAAACTGTTGGATAAACCTTTATTTCTCTATCTAATTTACAGAATAAAAAGAAAGTATAATCATGATTAAACAATATGATTAAACTAAAGCCAATGCTTGTGGCATTTTGAACAAGCTGCCCACAACTTTATTTTTCAGAAAGGAAGCAAAACTAGGATTGAGTAGTGGCATTTAGACTTGCAATACTTTCAATATTATTCTTTTTTCTTTATTTTCTCCTCTTTTGGTGGGGTTCAATCTTTTTTATTTTCAATCTTTTTGTTTTTCTCTTTATTTTTCTTCTTTATACCCTCTTTTCATTTTTTATTCTATTTTTTTGTTATTTGGAAATCATTGATAGATTGACAAGTATTTACAAAATAGGATTCCTGAGATATAATACTCAATTACCTTGAGATCCTATAAATTATAGGACCCTAACAAGTTCGAGATGGATTTACAAGGTAAATAATGCAACATATAGTAGCATAGAGAAACACAACGCCAT